>BSBM01000806.1:4135500-4765750 GCA_027924585.1 Larix kaempferi
CATGTTGGGGATATGATACTCTCCAGAGCATGCTTCTAAAGTAAGAGTGAGAAGGGAAGAGTCCTTTCATGCAACACTGTCACGCTCCTGTTTGGAGCATTTTTCCTAAGTGGGAGTGGGAGGGGGAAGAGTGATCCCGTGCAACACTGTATTAGACACGAGAATGTTTAGCATTTTGTAATTTTTGCACCATGGGAACCCAAAAAATATGGTCTATAACTTTATAGTGGGTATTGAACCAAAAGGATGCCATTTACACCTCTTAATTGTTGATTTGTAAGCAGGCAGAATTGTGGCAATAAGAATGTCTTTGCCAACATGAAGAGTAACAACATCTTTGATCATTATGCTTAGGATGCCAATACAACTCAGTTGTAGATGGTAAGGTGATTGCTGCTGACTGATTAGAAGGTGTGGACTCTGGTTCCTGTAGATCCATTAAAGGAGTAGGCAGTGCAGGTTCTGCTTCATGGGAAGCACTAAAAGCAACAGGGGAACATTTGTCTGGTAATGTAGTCTCAACATATCCAAAGCCTGCTTTAGTCTTATTTCAGGCTCAACTGGAGTAATAATATCCTGATTCCTCTCCATATTTCATGAGTCCACCACCAGCCTGGACCATCTTACAAAGCAACTTAGAACCAAAATCTTTGGTGTCTTTCCCAAAACCAAGAGAATACCACTGATGAGTAATCATTAATGCATGATAAGAATATACATCAGAAGACAGCTGAATATCCACTTGGAGAGGGTCAAGTGTCAAGTACCTCCTCATTCTCTCCTAAACTATCCATGCATTGTTGACAAACAAGATTAAGGTTTCTAGCACAAGATTTTGATCAAGTTTGCATAGTTGCTGAATAGTTTTGATCAACTGTTGAATCAATAGATCGTGATCATTCTTCAGGTCTTGATACTCATCAAAGAGTCTGATATTATTAGCTTGAAGTGAAACTGCCCCCTCATGAAACTGGGTATAGAATTCCTGTAATGTATTAACCTTGACATGCAGTTCGATATTAGCTTCATGAATTGAAACAACGTGCTCATTAAAACTAGTATTAGGTCCATGTAATAAAAGATTGTACTCCGGAAATTTTGTATTAACATTTTGTAACTAGGTAATAGTTGTTGAGAATCATAGAAGCTTCACTTTCAAGCACCCCCAACATTATATTTTGATAATTATTATATGTATTTCTAAGATTGGCCAAGGCCAAAGACTAGTAAGTC
The DNA here is from genome assembly GCA_027924585.1 of Larix kaempferi. Lineage (NCBI taxonomy): Eukaryota > Viridiplantae > Streptophyta > Pinopsida > Pinales > Pinaceae > Larix > Larix kaempferi. Next base: position 4,136,734 of record BSBM01000806.1, read on the forward strand.
CATCGGTCCAAAGATCAGCAGCTACTGCTGCTCCCGCTTCCTCCGGCAGCACCTCAGGTTGAGGAGTTACTCAGAATGTTGCCAAGATATCCGTATCTTTGGTCTGATATTCAGGAGTATAATAAGATAATCTGTAATCTTTAACACCAGCTTTGAATCCGCCTAGTCAAAATTCAAAATTCATCTACTGTATTTCTAAGTCTGGTTAAGACAGACATAGGCAATTGGGACCCATAACCTCTTTTGTGGAAAAGACTATACTCTTGAGTTGTGTATAAACACAAACATCCTTGGTAATTTCACATATCTTGTGATCATTTGTTCATTCTTCATACAAGTGATTTAGCCTGCAGGCACCATTAAGTGTTGCGCTCTATTGTTCATGGATTATTTTTCTGCGTAACACAGTTGCTCTTGGTAATGCTTTCTTTGTGCACGTGTGCTCTCTCTATAGCACACTTATGCTCTCTCTCTAGTTTAGCTTGAGTCCCTCGCTTTCTCCCGTGCTCTCTCCCATGGTTTATTGTCTACGCAGCTCCCCCTCCACAGCTCCGTCCGCCCGCGCCTCCCCTTCACGTTCGTCCGCCCGTGCTCCGTTCATGGCTCCCCCTCCACAGCTCCGTCCACCCGTGCCTGCCCTTCACGGGTTTACATAAAGACGTGAATCGTCCCGCAGCTCCGCTCGTCCGCGTCCTCCCTCCCGTCCACGTCCCTCCCGCTCGTCCGCATCCCATCCTCCGCCCACCTGTTCGCGGCTTCCCCCCCATAGATCCGCTTGCAGCCTTCCTTTCACGTCGTAGCTCCACCCGTGCCTGCCCTTCACGGGTTTGAGCCATCACTGTAATCCCGCGTGGTGAAGAGACTTAAAGGAGAGAGAGTCGAAATGCTTGTCCGCCGATAAATTAAGAGAAGATCAAACCATGCCAACGCGGAATTAGCCTGAAGTCTGCATTTTTACTGGAATGTCAGCAAAGAGGTAAACACATGGAGGACACGAAAAACAATGAGGATTCAAACCCCAAAAACAGCGAATTCAGTAACCGAGGCCAATTTCAATATCTTAATCAATGCAACCAAAAACAGGGGTCAACTTACAGCCCGACTGACATAGCCATGGAGTTGGATTTCTCCTTTTGGACAACCCAGGTAAAACAATTGCTACGAAAAAGGGACATTCTTGAAACAGAAAACAACAAACTCCATTCAGAAATACACACCCTTTCTGCTAGAGTTTCGAAGGTGGAAGGGCATAATTTATCTCTCAAGAAGATATTACATGAAATGAAAGAACAGGAAACCCTCCACCCTCCAAATGATGCGTTACACGCAGAAATTCTCGATCTCAAGAGCAAGCAAGAAGAAATCCGATCCCAACAGGCCACCTTCAAACAGGAAACAAAGTCGCACATCAATTCTTGGGCACAGGTGGTTCGGGGGAAGGATAAAACCCCCCTATTGCAGGAGTTGAGGAGGTGGTACAAGCAAAACTTGTGGAACAACACACGAGACGGGCAAGGGAATTAAATCTCAAGGTGAGAGGTCTTCCCTTGCCTCACCCCTCTCCGGACCCGATGGAAGTGGGGGCTAGTTTCCTTCGGGACACCCTTAGCCTCCCTGATATAGCCCTTGACAGAGCATGGCTAGGTTACGACTCTACTCTCTTCCTCAGATTCCGGATAGCAAACGATCTACTCCACGCCCTTAAGGCTAAGCGGAAATTGTTTTCTCTTCCCAACAAGATCTTCTTGGATGAGGACCTTACTAGAGCACAGGTTGTGGAACTTAAACATTCCAGAGAACAAGTTATTGCGGCACAACAGGTAGGGAAATGGGCAGTTATCAGGAATCTTCGAGCAGTTATTAGGAATCTTTGAGCAGTTATTCGGGACTCCTTCCCACCTGGGTGGGAACCCCGAGCTGGAGGTTCCAAATGACGGGTCTGTCTGGGGAGACAACAGGGTACAGGCATCTCTATCTGCTGTTGGAATGGAAATGGATCTTTCTAGTCATCGCTAGGACTCTTGTATGATGCTCTTGATTCAGCAAACATCCTCTTCGTGACCGAGACACATGCGAGCCCTGTTCGGCCTCTCCCAATTATTACAGGTTACCACTGGATCTCAATCTGCAAACAGGAGACGAGGAGCTCAGAAGGAGTCAGAGGATTAGGTGGAGTTGCTTGTTTGGCTAAGGACTCTTTCCAGGACAGGATTTCTTTGGTAGTTGAAGATGAGTTTGCCAGGTTTATGTGGATTAGGATTGGCGTTGGAGTTTCTCATCTGAGGGACATCTACATTGCAGTTTGTTACTTTCCCCCAGCTTCTTCGCCATTTGCCATCCATAGTGGTCCTAATGGGGACCCCTTTATAGACTTGTACACCAGCATCACTCAGTACTATGTTGATGAAAAAGTCATCCTCCTAGGTGACTTCAACGCTCGTACTAGGAACCTCTAGATCCCTCTCCACGATCGATCATAGGATGTGTTTTCTACCCAGGGGATTGACCCAGCTTCAGTTGGACTTCACCGGATTTCAGAAGATGATTTGGGCCCCATTACAGTTTATGGTAAGCATCTATTGCAGTTGGGGGAGTCTCAGGAGCTGTTGATTCTCAATGGTCTTCCCTGTTTTCCGAACTCTCGCTTCTTCACCTACCGACCACATGGTGGGGGTGAGAGCGTAGTTGATTATGTCCTCACCAGCCAGAACTTGCTCCCTTTTGTTTGTCACTTCACAGTCTCCCCCATCCCTCTTGCTGACCACACACTTCTTTCTTTCTCTCTCCGATTTGACCCCCCCCCTCTCACCTCATACCCTCCCTCGGGGCCCACCCCAGACCATCTTTCGTTTCAACGAAGGAGACCCGGACACCTTCTCCTCGACCCTAAGCCAGATACTCCCGTCAGAGACTCTGTTCTCCTCGCTTGACTCTGCTTCCACTAAATACACCTGTCTTTCATCTGCCATTTGGGAAGCAGCACTCAAATCCTTCCCCCACTCCACTCGCCCTACTTCCATCTCCCCAAAAGTTGGATCATGTCCCATGAACAAATGGTACGATGATGAATGCAAAACTCTACATCGTGAGCTTCGATCTGCTTCCCACTCCCATCCCTCCTATTCAGACCTAAAAGCTTCTTATCACCGCCTCCTCCGTCGCAAGAAACGACTCTTTGTCTCTTAGAAAAGATGGGAACTGTCCGCTCTCCTTACTTATTCCCATAAACATTTCTAGCGTACCATCCTTCCTCGACGCTCTCCTCTCCCATCCGACCTCGATCCTATATCCATGTTTTCCCACACTTTCAATCTTTATAATATTCCCGAACAAGCCCAAATTCAGGTTACCTCTCCACCCCCCTCCTGTTGCTTATTCTCAACCAGGGATATTAGAGAGGCCATTTGGATTATGAACAGTAGCAAAGCAGCAAATGAGGAAGGATACCAAGCAGAGTTCTTTAAGCATGGTTTTCGTCCTTTGGTTGGATACCTGGCTGATCTTTTAACCATGTAGTCCGTGAGGGTTTCCCACCGGCATGGTCACATCACACCATCCATCTGATTCATAAATCAGGTCCCAGTTCAGATCCCAATAACTACAAAAAGATCATGGTGGGCCACACGTTCTCGAAGTTGTATGCTACCATTCTCCATAGGAATCTCTCCAGTGTCCTTGAGCAGAGACACCTCAGGGCTAGGGGGCAAGCAGGTTTCCGACCGACTCACCAGACCATTGACCACATCTTCACTCTGCGCGCCGTGATTGAGGAAGCCCGACACCGCTCTTCGAAGGTCTGCTCTTGCTTTGTAGATTTTCGAAAAGCTTTTGAATATGTTCCTAGGGAAGCCCTATTCCAGAGACTCAGAGATATTGGCATCTCTGCAACCCTATTGACGGCTATTTATGCGCCTATATGAGTCTGTTGTCGGTCGTCTTCACACAGCCCATGGGATGTCTGATTTCATTCGGAGTACTATTGGGGTCAAAAAGGGATGTCCATTATCTCCCACCATGTTTGGGATCTAAATTGATGAGTTGGAGGCATTTCTACACGAGCATATCCAGGACACGGATGGTTGTCTTCTACACCGGGTTTTGATATCTATTCTACTCTTTGCTGACGATGTGGTCCTCCTCTCCTCATCCCCAGAAGCATTACAGAGGCAGTTGGATGCCTTAGCTCTGTTTTGTGATCTTCGACAGTTGATAGTCAACCTGGGTAAAACCAAGGTTATGATCTTCAATGGAATGAAGAAAACTTCGGACCTTCACTTCCTATTCAAAGGAAAGTAGATTGAGATCACCAGCACCTAAACTTACTTGGGGGTGCAATTCTCGGGCCCTCGCTTCAATTTGCGACCTGCTCTTCAGCCTCGGATCAACAAAGGTTATGGATCATTAGCCCTTCTCGAGAGACAGTGCTTTCGACATCACTTCCAGGACATCTCGTCCAAGATGAGCCTCATGGACACCTTGATCCGTCCCACTGTTCTATATGGCTCAGAGATATAAGGGCCATCTTTACTTGAGTCAGACTGGGCCTCAGTTGAGAGAGTCCAGACCCTTCTTCTTCGCCGCATTATTAATGTAAACAGACAGTACCTCAACACATCATCCTTGTCGAGTTCGAAGCTCAACCCTTCAGGCTCGAGATAGTTTTCAGTTTGATCTCATTCTTGCACCGTCTCCGGGACTTTGCAGACTCGGTGGAGGGCAGAGACCAGTACCCTTACCTAGCATACTGTTCTTCTAAGGCTATTGCCGGTTCTACCCATTCGGGTCGGACCCGATGTTGGTTTACAAGGGTTTGAGATCTCTTAGAGGCAGTGGGTATTCAGGTGGATCGTTTCCCACCTTTCCAATATTCATTGGATGCTCCTAGACACCTTTTACCCACTAGACAGAAACTGAACAAGATCATCCAGGAAAACATCTACAGGCAGTTCGTCCAGGTCACCTAGGTCAATCCTCCGGGAGGGTTACGCCCAAAGATGGCCTTTTACGCAGAGCACTTCCTGGAGCTGAGAGACGGGCTCATTGTCCGACCCCAGTATACATTTCGCCACAGGATGCATGCTCTTCGCATCCCTCTTGGCCAGTTCAGAGTCGATTCTCATAGACTTCGAGTAGAGACGGACCACCAGATTAATAGACCAGATAGAATCTGTCAATTATGTCACCTACATGAAGTGGAGACCGAGGCGCATTTCATCTTTAGATGCCCCAGTTACTACGAGATCAGAGGACGGTTCCATTGTTTGTTTAGAGACTCTCAGACTCTCGCCGAGTTTTTTCGGTACCCCAATCAGAGATGTTTGGCTCTCTACATGCAGGAAGCTCTCAGATTCCAAGCGCATATTCTTCAGCCTCCCATCAGACCGGACCCCTCACAGAAGATCATGTCATTTTTCAGGGTATTACCTTCAGACAGGGGCACCAAGAGACCGACTGATATCAGTACATATCCAGGCTCTAATTCAATGAGGATCCGTGGGACCTCACCCCGACCCACAAGATCTCAGCAGCAGATTCATCACAGACTCCGTCCTGAGAGACGGGCTAGATCCTCTAGACCTCAGCAACATATGAACCCCCCCAGGCAACGAGTTTGTGGGCAGTCCACACTCTCTACTAGCCCTTCATCAGGACAACAGACTTTGTTGAGTTTTCTTCAGTCCTCTTCTTTCAGCCTCAGATGTTAGGAGAGATGGGTCGGATCCTCAGACCCTTTCGCTCCTGGATCTTTTCCGCTAGGACATCTCTGCCCCATTGCGGATTTTCTGGATTCGCATCTCCAGTCAAAGCTCTCTTACTTCAACCCTGTTCACTTTCGTTCACTCTTTTCTTTCTTTCTTCGTGCATTGTATATTTTTATAGGAGACCGTTTGGTTCTCCCGCTTTGTACGGACATCATTGTAATCAGCAGTCCCTTTGATCTACTTTGTGGTCATTAGTTGGACATTAATATAATTATCTTATCTTATCTTATCTAGTGCACTTATGCTGGTTCATCTTTACTTTAATTCAGAATTAGGGTTAACGCCTGTTGGTTCAAATATATCCTCTCTCTCTCTCTCTCTCTCTCTCTCTCTCTCTCTCCCCCCTGAATCTCAACTATAGCATTCTGCAGTTAGACAAGCAATTGGTTTTGATCCTCGGTCAATATCTTTCCAAGAATTTGGATAAATAGCTTCACATATTGGAACAACTTGCTCATTAAGATTGGTATTAGCTTCCTGCAATAGAAGATTGTACTCCCAAATTTTTGTATTATCATTATGTAACTAGGCAATAGCATCCTGCAGCGAGGCAACCAAATGGTATTTGTTGTCGTCTTAAACACACTTGGACACGGGTAAGTCTCCCAACCGCTGCGTTTGTTCCTGAGGACAACTATGAGTTAAGAACCCAATGTCACCTCGGTCCTAAACTCCTCTGTTTAGACCACAACTCCTAAAGGCCAAGGGGGGTAGTCCCTACTTACTAAGTTCTTTTTGTAGTTTGTTTTAGGGAGTTGTAAATTACCAAAGACTAATATGACAGTCAGCGTGCAGTGATCCAAATATTTCAATGTCTAGCAAACCCTTTAACAAGCAACCAGTAATGTATGTAAGAGAGAAACAATCAAATAATCAAAATGACCAATGTCGTCTCTACTCGAGCTATGGAGTCACAATAATCAACTTACAAATAACTTTCCCAAAGTATCAACTCATTCACTTTAACAAATACGACAAGAATATGATGACTTCCAGTAGGTGAACAAGTTTAAATAAAATGCTTGCAAATAGATTATCAAGATATCACATAGAGCATTAAAATGTAGAATTTGAACAACTTAAGGAATCAAGATACATGTAATGATATTGAGCTGAAAATAAGGTACTTGAAGCAAATATTGCGAACAAGAGAGTTAAGCGAAGTACTTGCAAAATAGAGAAAAGATTGTAACAATGTTGTGCAAGTGGTCCTTTAAATTTTAGTAAATTTTAATGTCTCTCTTTTACTTAGGGGATTAATGTGTTTGTTGCAAAGAAATGAAACTAATCTAGATGTCTACCCCAAACAGACTATCTCCTTCGATTAGAGAGAGAATGTCGGGTGCTCAACCTGAGAACACAAGGTTCCCAACTAGCTTCGTGGGTCAAACTCAAGACTTGCTGGGTGCTCAACTCGAGTACACAAAGTGCCACGAGACCCCCCACGGTCTCTACCCCACTAGCTCCATAGGTCAAGCCTTATTTTGTCCATTCTAATGAAGATATTTAACTGGGTGCCTATTAATCTAGCCAACACAAATCTTTGCCCTTTCTCGTCATCCAAGTCCGGTTTAACCGACGAGGGGAGAGGATACGGGGCAAAAATGGGGCTTAAGTTAAATTTTATTCCTTTAAGCAAAACTAATCTAAACAATGTAATCCAAGCGCGATATCATAGGAGTGGCCGAGCCACTCACGTATGAGGTGCAGGCGAAATGAAATACTTGCAATAAAATTACAGAAATAAAAATGCAAGACAAGCGGGATATCACTGGAATGGCTGAGCCACTTCACTAGTAACGTGCGGGAAAAATAAACAACTTAAAGCAAATTACTAGAAATAAAGAAACAAGCCAAGCGCAATATCACTGGAGTAGCGGAGCCACTTCACTAGTGAGGTACAGGCAAAATAAAAATGCTTGAAGTAAAACCCAGTAAGATCAAGCCCTGGAGACTCGCTTGGGCTTGTTACAATGATGTAAATTCCCGCACTTATTATTATTAAGAAAATAGGGAGAAAAGAGTGATTTTTTACCGTTTTCTCCAAGGTGGCCGAAATGGCAACTTGTGGAGGCCCTTTATGCTTGGAGATGGCTGATTTTGGGTAGCATATCCTTCTTGAAAATGTGCAGACCTGCTAAAACCCAGCAAGCAAAAAGTCACAGAAAAAATGCCCAAAATCACTTTGGGACAATGTTAGTTTATCATACAAAAATGTACAAATTTACAAAAAATTTATGAGCAAATTTTGATGAGATAATAACATGTAAACAATGTTTCAAATCTGATTTATATATATGCAAAAGATGTAGAATATAATGCAAAAAAATTAAATGGGAAAGAAAGGAGAAGATAGTGCTCTTTTTCCCATCCAATGCTTTGAGGAGTGGGGTATCTGACCAAAGAATCCCACTATCAAAGCCTAGTGACCTGCGACTTGTAAGATATTGCTACACAACTGAAATGAAAGGTGTGTACCTATAGAGGAGCTAAGAGATCATAAACTTCAACCAACAAGAATATGAAGATCTTAACTAGCTAAATAGGAAAACTCATAAAATAACTAGCAAAATTACTACAAATCTTACCAAAGCAAAACAGTTTGCTTGTTTGGCCTCCCAATGGTTGAATAGCATGAAGATCTGAAGCAAAGCACCACCAAGAGCATCCACAACACCAAATCTCCTCCAAAGAATTTGTATTACCAAGCCAAATGGTTGAAAATCACAATGGCCCAACAATGGGGCAAGAAGAGAAAAAGAGAATGGGAGAAATGGAAAAATAGCAAGAGCATGAGAGATTATATCCAAATGAGGAGGAATGCCCTCCTTAAATAGGAAACATGAAAGAGAGAGGCTCTTTGCATGCTAGACAAGTCTCACGAGAGAGAGAGGGGGCCCTAGAAGAGGGGGGCGAATTTGCTCAAGGAAGGCAAAACCATGGTTTGGGATCTCAAATATGGGGAGAGAAACCCCCATTTTAATGCTCCCAACCTTATTGCTATGTCAAATGGAAAGGAAACCACCATAGTGGGGCCCCTTCCATTGACTTTTACTCACCGAACCAATCAAAGAGAGGAGGGCACACCCCCTAGAGTGGACAACTCATAACTAATGAAATACACTCATGGGGGGCCTTTTATGCTTTAGTTTTCATGTTGGGTACATAACATAGGCTTTAGAACCTTTACTTGGCCACCCCAAGTGACTATAGTCACTTTTACAAAAATTGGCTCTCTAATTAAATGCTCAATTTCCTGATTACCATGACTAACCTGGGAAAAAGTGACCAAAACCATAGTAATACTCGTCCCAATGACTTCAAACTTGGCCCAAGGGTGTAGGGGGTCTCATGCCATTTGTCTTGAGTACCCATACCCCTATACAACATCAAAAAGGACCAAGTAACCCTCTTTTACATTACAACAAATTGTCTTGAGTGACAATTTTTAATGACCAAAAATTAAAAAATCCTATGTAAAACTTAATGAAATTCCGCAAGACTCTGAATAATGTCTAGCATGGTTATATAGAACATTCCTAGGCCCCAATCACCCCATGGACTCGATCACTATAACACCTTTCACCACTTTGGAGGTATTTTTTAGTGAAAAACTCAAATAATTAAAACCTCTAAAGAGAAATTTTAAATATCCAAGTGAAAATACACTCGATGAAAGGACTTCCCTAATGATAAAGTCCTAGGTGACTAAGTTACACAAAACTAGACCCTCATGCTGACATATCCTTACAAAATCCCCCGCAGGGGTGCAAAAATTTCATGGAGAGAAGACAAGAAAAGGAGCTGCCTCGCTTGATATAATCATTAAGTACTTCATTCTCATCTTCAAGGCACATTCAACATGTGCATGGTACATGGTTGTCCACCAAGTCAGTTTTGGTGGTCAACAGTATTTATCCTCATTAAGTTTGTAGCTACAGGAATATTACAAATTTACAACATCCATTAATGCACGAGTATAAAATGAATGATATATTCGGAATCCTCACTTATGGCTATCTACATTGAAGGCAATCTGCATTCCAAAAACACGGCACAATGAAAGCGCAAACTATGCTTGCTTTTTGATGCTCAGATACCTTAGCGGTAGAAGCACAAAGGCTAAGGAGTTCCACATCCGAATATCTTGGGAAGAGAAAATCTTGTTTCTGAATAAGACCTTGTTATTTATCTGACAGACGATCACCTCCAAGTCTCAAGCTATGACTGACCTTTTAAGTCATTTCTCAGGGAGCTTCTTCTCTCTGATTGATATCCTAGAGAGTTTCTTCTCAGGGAGCTTCAGATCCTGTCTAGGTTCTTTCAGTATCTCTACCAGAGATGTATGGCCTTGTATTTATAGGAGGCCCTCCGACTCCACTCTCTCGTCCTTCAGTCACGTTCATCTAGTAGAGCAGTCTCCAGCCAGCAGATCACTTCCTTTTTTCCAGTGCTCCCATCTTTGAGGGGTACCAAGAGGCAGATAAATGATGGCACTTCTTCCAACTTCAGACCTATTCAAATGAAAAGGATTTCCTCCTCTTTTGTCCGACCCCAGAGACATAGACAGTCTCAACCTCGTACCAGCTGTCAGCCAGTTTCTTCTAGAGCACAGCGGCAGGGATATCACTCAAGGCAGAGACACGTTCCTCCGTCTACCTCCTCGTCCAGCTTTTCCTCTAGACAGGTTCCTATTCTACACTTCCTCCAGTCAGCCTCGGATGTTAGGAGAGATGGCTCCGACATAACATGACAGACATATGCCTTTTGTTTCACAGGCCCTAGATCTACTATATCTGTACATCTCTCTCCTAGATCAGTTCTCCATCTGTGTTGTTCGATCTCTAGGTTTTGGTCTTACTTTTCTTTCTGCATTTCATTTTATGGTTTTGGTGAAAGGAGCATACATCAATACGAGCATTCTTATTGGGCTTGATTATTTTTTATTTTTATGACCATCTCCCAAGATACCAAGTTTAGTGACAGCACTATAGAGATTCAAGGAGATACCAAGTTTAGTGACATTAATAAATTTATATTATCTTATCTTATGTCCTTTTTCTTATTCTAGGGTTTGGGTGCAGGGAGCATACATCAATACAAGCATTCGTATTGGGCTTGATTATTTTTTTATTTTCATGATCATCTCCCAAGATACCAAGTTTAGTGACAGCACTATAGAGATTCATGGAACCAGCGGGTGCACTCAACAGCAGCATGCTTTCTCCATGGTTGGGGGGGCAGGGAAATTCAGATTTTCTAGTGGTTATGCAGATGTTACCACGGAATCCGTTTTTGTTGAGAATGTTGCAATCAAATTCAACACCACCCTTCATACTAATTAATTATTATATGTTTTGTTTAGTGCAGGAAATATCAGTGTTAATTTCCACCCTTTTCCCATCAATATCAAAGCTTTGGCAAGTCTGATGTGCACAGTGAGCCAGTGATAACCCTGACCATGAATTCAATTCATACTTACAAAATTATGCACATTGAAATAAGAAACCCTAGAATCCATGCACAGATTTGACTTTGCATACATATTACAAACCAGTGTTGCAAATAATCTTCCGGGGAATATATCACCGAGGGTCCAGAAATTAACTTATCAGAAATATAGACGAAATTATCAAACAAATATTGACAAGCATAAACCTGGCTTTGAAAAAGTCAGAAAATATAGTTAACATTGGCAACCTAAAATAATCACAAATTATCGGAAATATTGGGAGAAACCAGAGATATTTGCAACACTGTTAAAAAGTCATAGTTGGGGCATTTTTTAAATCCACAGCTCTGATACCATATTAGAACCATGTGTTGAATTAGTGTCTGATGCTTATAACTTTACACAGCACATGATGGACAGCCATATATACTCTAAAAGCAAAAATATAACAATATACTCAAATGTCCATGGTAATCAATACAAAGGGCACAAGGCCCAATATCATTATTATATATTCAGTACAATAATATATATTATATTATTATTATTATATATATTAAAACAATAGTAATGATGTTAGTGACACTGACCCAAGTCAAGTTTATACGGTAACAATACAAGTACCTAAATAAGGACTAAATTGATCTTAATTAGGCACTTTCTGCCTCTAATAATGAAGCACCCAACTAATCATCTCTTCAATGCCTTTATAATATTCTCTTAAATAGCTTTAAAAGACCATAATCAGTAAGTGCCCTAGATTTAAGGCTAAATACTAAATACACCTAAATAGATGGAAAGGGGCATCTTTTTCAAGTCTATAGACCTATCGCAGCCAGTTATAAGTCAACAAATAGACTATTCACTCCTCTTCTAACGCATCTACTCAGTAGTTAATGGCCATTACCTCTATTCATGGGGGAGGTAGAGGTAGAGAAGGGAGTTATGGCACATCTGCAAACCTGGAGGAAGATGATATATATATTAGGTAAATTGCCTACAAAATTATTATTTCCTTATAGCATACTCTGGTGCTTTCTTATATGTTATTGCATTAAGCATAACAGTTGCTGATGTTAGAACTCAATTTCAAGTATGCATAGAATCCATGTGAACTAAACAGAATTTAATTTGACCTGTCTAGCTTCCTGATGTTTTATATATATCATGTTTATGTAATGATTAGTTAAATTGACTACAAAATTATTCTGTCCTTGTAGCATACGCTGGTGCTTTCTTATATGTTATCACATTAAGCACAACAGTTGCTGATGTTAGAACTAAATTTCAAGAATGCATAGAATCCAGGTGAACTATATAGAATCCAATTTGACTTTTCCAGCTTCCTGATGTTTTATAACTGCACTTTTCTCTTTGATCCTCCCTGCCTAAAATTTTAACATGTCCGAGTTTTACCATAAGCACAACCCATCTTCATTTATACATTTTTTACCCACTACAGCATTTATATCCAATTTAAAATATCAATTTTAGTAACAATACAAACTTTACTTGCCGTTAGTAATGCAGATAGAATCCTCGAATCGATTTCAGCAGGAGCTTCAGATAAGGAATCTTGCTTTTTGCTTTTTTCGGAAACATTCTTCAATTTATCCTTAGAGTTTTTCAAGCTCTTTGCATCTTGCTCTGCTTCAACATTCATGGAGATCAGCACCTGGGAATCAAGAATAGAACAGTCAGTGAATTCTTCAATAAATATAGCAGAAGCATTGAAAACATTCTGTTTCTAAAATACTCAGAAGCTGGAAAACAATGCGAACACCATTTAAATTTCAAAGCAGATTGCATTGGTCAAAAACAAGCACAGACAAACATATCACATTGTTCAAACTACCTAACCAAATTGCCACATATCATTCGATGTGCAATACAAAGATGCAGTGAAACAATATGGAGATGGAAGAATGTAGGGACCCACCCACAACCATAAGTGGACTTCAGAGATTAATCTTCCTTAAACCAAAAAAACGTGTACCCCAGCTTGCATCAGTGATGAGATGAAACAGGTGAAAATGGAATAACAAAATAAACTCACTAGAGAGCTGGGTATCCTGATGTCAAAAATAAATCTTCCTGGAATGCCCAGCCAAAAAAGGAAAAGGACACCAGGAGTAATTTGAATGAAATTATGAAGGGAAACAGGTTACTGACACCGAACATATAATGATATATGGACTCTAAAAAACTTTACATGTGAAGCAGAGATTTAGGAGTTAGGCATCTGTGCTAAAGACAATATCTTCAGCTCTAAGGGGGCAGAGGATAGTCTCCACAGAACTTCAAGCGATATCTGAAATCCTGCAATTACAAATAGCACTCTGACAATTCAGAAAAATAAGTTGGCTGCTTTTGTCCTACTTTCTTGGGATTCAACCAGAAGATTGAATATAGTCTTAGCATCTATGTTGCGTGGGAGCTATCCCCACCCCCTCGCTCCCGCTCCCGAAGCTCGCTCCCAAAACGCTCCCAAGGCGCTCCCGATGTGCTCCCTACCTCTCCAATACTAAAAGCTCCTATACTAGGTTGATCATTTGATGACAATGTTATGGTACCTCCCTTCATTGCCAAGCTCATATAAAAGTAGTTATGGTTGATCATTTGATGATAATGTTATAAGTTATAACTACTATATGATTGATGTTATATGGCTTAATCCATGTTTTCTATAGCTAATTCAACATCCTACATGTTTTTTAGATATAAATACATCAAAATATATCAAAATATATACAATATAAAAAACGCTCCCGGAACGCTCCCAAAACGGGAGCTTTTGAAATTTTCGCTTTTCGCTTCGCTCCCGCTCCCAAGTAACCTTGCTTAGCATAGTAACTTGTAATGGACGTTTTCAATACATGCAGGTTATATCAGCCATAAAATGGCCGTAATGTACTTCAAAGCAAACCATCAGACATGACTTGGAAAGTGATCCGTTTTAGCCAGAGAGTTAAACTCAACTTGGGACTTGGCAATGACATGTGAATCAACCCAGCAAAGATTCAGCACCATGAAAAATACATGAAATATAAATATCCAAGTATAACATACAATTATGGTCAATCATTGTATCATCATTCAGCAAGATACAAAATGGTCATGGCAGACCAGTTCTCAGTGTTTTTCCGAGCCAGTCCTTTGCATGTTTTGCACAAGATCAGCAGATGATGAGCAGCATGTTGATGATCACTCTCATGTATTCAATGGATCCAGAGCTTATATATTTCACAGTCTCATGCCAGGACTGAGCCTCATGACCCCAAATCGATGACTGAGTTAGCCATTCTTCTATCATCCAGAGCAGATTGATGAGCAGATTGATGACAGTGCCTATGATTTAGTCAGCTGCAGTGCTTCAGTATGATTCAGATGTTCAGATCAGAGATTCAGGTATATGATCCAGCAGGTATATGGTTTGTGCATTTGGACTGGGTATATAATGGTTGTTTACTGGCGATATTCTATATTGTTCTTACAGTGTTGTTTAGAGTAGAGGTGATTCAGTTACTCTAAGTAGGAGATTCTTGTGTATACTCATTGGTCATGCCCTTTTTCTTGATAACAGTGCCTATGATTTAGTCAGCTGCAGTGCTTCAGTATGATTCAGATGTTCAGATCAGAGATTCAGGTATATGGTTTGTGCATTTGGACTGGGTATATAATGGTTGTTTACTGGCAATATTCTATATTGTTCTTACTGTGCTGTTTAGAGTAGAGGTGATTCAGTTACTCTGAGTAGGAGATTCTTGTGTATACTCATTGGTCTTGCCCTTTTTCTTACAAGTATGGACTTGGTCATTTCCTTGGTAGGGATTTTGCTAGTCGTGGCATCATCAGTCACTTCCCCATCCATCTGTTATCTTCCAGTTTTGATTTGATCCCGACTTACATCTTAACTAGTGATCTCGACGACTTCCCCCACCTAGACCTCTTTGTTGGATAGATTCCATGTTGACTTTGTGTCTCGGCTCTGGAGTGTGTGATTCTAGTCACAGTGATTGCTCTCCTTTAGTCCTCAAAAACAAGTAGTCCTACCAACAGCGTTGCTAAACACTAAAGCATCGGAACTTAAGTGTGTCGTATTCTAAACGGATGCTAAGTCAGCAAAAATACTAAATAGTGTTGCTAAACACTACTACATATATCTATATTAGCTAGTCAGTGGCCAAAGGACGAGCACTCATCCTTGTTTGATGTAAGGTCGTTTGCCTCTACAGGGCAACAGGTTGGTCACTCCATCGCACCTATGGACGGTAGCGGGCAATGGAGGTCATACCAAGTCATATCCAAGGCCCAGAAGGCACTCAGGGCACCTTCTTTTGGAGTTTGGCTAGTGAAAATCTATAAATTGAATTAAATGTTAAATCTCAAGTGCATAAAGCTGACAACGATTCAAATTTTCTATAAAGGTTGCTTGTCTAGAGTCTACTGGAAGCAATCTCATCACTCTACCCATTTGTTGGACACCGCCATCCCCTATGTGTTTCTCTGTCCAGCATATGTGTAGGTGGTCTTCCCTTATTCCCTTATCCAAGAGATCACAATGTTGAGGTTGTCAAGTCATTCCCCTTAGCCTAGCCTTGTTTTTCCACATTCACCCATAACTAGCAAATTGGTCAAGTCCGTAAATGAGTATACACTTGAGGTTCTTGCTTATAGTAGTTGGTTACTTTGATCTGGACTTATTATTGATATTATATCTGCACATTAGTGCCAGTTAAACATCATTTTATACTTTGGTCTTACTACTAATATAATTAAAGGAGCATATCTCATCCATTTGTACTTGCGCATCAGCTATTTATGGTCTGGATCACTATTTTGATCATTCTTGACCTGGTCAACCCAATTTGACCAAGTCAACCGCAGGATCCGGGATGAGTTTGGCCAACAGTGTTCGATATTGATAATTCATGGCCCCTTGGTACCCATTAGATGGTTCCATGCTTCAGACAGTGGTTTTAGATGGTGGTTTGTGTTATTTTTATTATTATCAGCAGTTACAGGCCATTATTTTATTATTCCAGACATGGATGAGCTTACAGGTGATTCTTTTGATGGTCACATGGTGTATCAGTACTCATTCCTAGTGGATTTGGGAATTATGAGTTCATTGGCATACTCGGTTATCAATTCCAGGCAACGTTGAAAAAGTCGGACTCGGCAAAAAGTCGGCAAGGGTCCGAAAACAATTTCTCGGCAACATCGGCGAAAAAATCGGGAAAAGTCGAAAAAAGTCGGCAAACATTAAAAAATACAAAATACATTCATTTTTTTCAGAATTTTAAACATACAACGTAACAATAACATCAGATAAACACATTGGAACATAAATATGAAGAAATCACTAATATATAGATGTAGTGGATGCAAATAACTCGGAGTTGTTTGATTTCAATGACTCGGACTATTAAAAAATACATAAAATTTTACAATTTTAATGAAAAAAATATATATTAAAGATTCCAAGCTATGATTCCAAACCATTAGAGACAAAATATCATAAAGGCACCAAGCGCAATACATATCTAAATCAAAATTGAAAAAACATAATCATCAAAATCATTGTCTATGTCGAGATCATATTTATCAATAGCACCATGTTCCCCCACCTCTAGGCTCTAGACTTTGCCTCTGCCTCCAATCTCGAAGTTGATCCTCCAAGGACATCAATTAACACCCTACAATTTTGTTCAAACTTCTTAATCCAAGCGTTAAAATAAGGTAGAAAGAGCTTCCCATGCTTAATAAGTGATTTTGCTTGACTGAAGGGTACATTTTTTTATTAAGGTCATGACAGTGTAATTCAAACAACTTTAACAATCAGGCATCGACACCACCAACATCAAGGTACATAGAGAGTTTGATGTACTTCACTAAATTCCAATCCCTTACCCACATACATGATAGAATCCACTGGAAACGTTGGAATCCTGAAATCCTGAAAACCATTAAGTCTATTGAATTCTAAATGGGATCTAAAATCCTACTTTTTGCATATGAAGTCTGATGAGGTTGGAACCACTCTCAAACATCCTGAAACAATTAATGGTAATGTTGAAAATTTAAGTAAAAGTGACATTCTCTTTATCTTTCATTTTCCAAAGTGACATTCTCTTTATCTTTCATTTTCCATCCTTTTACTTTAAGAATTTAACATTACCATTTAGTATTGTTGCCATCAATGTTACATGTACAAAACCCATCAAATTTATAAAAAAAAACCTGAGTTTTTAAAACTGTGAAAAAACCTGGGCGATTTTTTCCATAAACTCGCGATTTTTTCGAAAAAAGCGTCGATTTTTTGAAAAAGTCGGAAGTCGCCGATTTTTTAAAAAATAGCGATTTTTGCGAGCCGATTTTTCGGCAAAGGGTTACACCTCGCGACTTTTACAAAAAGTCGCGATTTTTCGGCGACTTTTTCAAGTATGGTTCCAGGCACTTACAGGTGATGATATTGTCAGATTACCACTTTACAACAATTTGTCATGTAAAAATGGCCTGTACAACACTTTCAGAGATTATTTATTTTCTCCTAGGGCGCTCCCGAGGGGATATGGAGTCCAACCAGTCGTTTTACCATATTCCCCTATTCCCAGACATTTTGGTGCAGTCAGTTTGGTGCCCTGGCAACATGGCAGAGAGTTACAGGCAATTTTATTCTTTCAGAGGTGGTTTTCCGGCAGCAAAATGGCTAACAAAGGAAATCGATTTGGCTCAATGGGGTGAGGAAATGGCATGAGATTGGTCCAAGACTTCATGGTGATATTTTCTAAATTTTCCGGCATGGTCTCCGTCATCAATGGGGTCCACACGTCCTCCCAATCATCAGTTTGGGGGTTTTATATTGTATTTTTGGGCACACATCCTAGTGTCTTTTGACACTTTATGTCATGTATATTGTTATGATGTGTTAGTGGCATGGCTTTTGGAGATGCTTACGCCTCCTAGCCCCCACCATGTGTTGTGTGGTGTCCCTAGTGACATTTTATGTCCTACGTCCCCCCTTAGGTGTCATTGAGGGAGTGCGTCCCTCTTTATTATGAGTGATCCATGTATAGTCCGGCTCATCTTAGTCGTTGATCTTATCATTGTATCTTTTGATCCAAGCCCTCCATACTATTGAGATTTTAGGGTTGTGGATTGTGAGAGGCTATTTAGATCCACTCTCACCATTTGTAAATGGACTTTTGGCTCTGGAATATTGGAATAAAATATTATTTTGCAGAGCTACTTCTCTTGCTTTGATGAATGTTCTTGTACATGATTGGAATGCCTCTCTTTTGGACATCTGAGTAGATCTAGTTTGATTTCATAACTTTACTAGTGGAGCTCGAATTCATCTTCTGCAGGGGTGCGATTTTGCTTGGGAGAGGATTGTGAGGGTTTCCCCATCCATTCTCTTGGGCAAAATCTCTTTGCCTCTCAGGGAGTAACCAATTGTGAATTTTTCCATTGATGTTACTATATTTTAAATGCTTTGCATGGTTTCTCTTTTATCTATAGGCAAATCTAACTTGTGTTGTTTGCTTCTGCGGATTGAAGAGGGCGCACTACCTCCTTGGACCCACACACACTTGCTTAAAATCAACTGGATCTTGGTCGGAATTGTAACCAATTGTTAGGATCATCAATGTAGTTGGCGGTCGCAAGCATTTGAGGTAAGATCTACAAGGTACGTATTGATTTTCATTACTTCTATCCAATTGTCACTCAAATTTACAAGTTTCAAACCCTATTTTTGTAGATTTGATAGATCTGGAGATTATTTGGGCTTAATAACTGAAACCCGAGTCTAAAATCATTAGAAAACCTTAGAGACCAAGTTTGGTGAAAATCCGACTCCATTAACCCCCAGATCCAAGCACTGGCCCTCTCTAAGGCAATTTGCACTCCTTGGTTTTTCAGTCTTTTTCCAGATCTGTTAGTTGGGTGCTGCTAGTTTGGCTTCAAACCTCCAGATCTATCACCTAGCCACCAACATGGTGCTTTTTCATGCTTCAATCTCATCCATTGGGCCCACCTCACTCTTATTTGCTTAAATCCTTGGTGGATCTCATTTGGGTCTTTTAGATCGGCACTAGATCTATCTAGATCTACTTGTTTAACTTCATTAGTGGTACATTTTCTCTTCGATTGAGTAATCACTTCTTGCCTAAGCTTTCTCAACCAAGCCCTAACTCCTAAAACCACTTATCTTTCTTAAATCTAGATCTACTTACTCCTGATCTCACTCTTGATTTCATTTCACATCATCCTAGAGTGCCTTGAGTAGGTTCGCTAGCCTCCATAGGCTAGCTAGGGTCTCCCTCTTGATCTTGCTCTGGCTTGATCTAAAGTGACAAGTGCCCGTTCGGTGTGGCAACCTTTGTATCTAGTGGTGAACGAGGCCCTTGCAAGTGTCACCGGTTAAGCTACCCTCCTCTATCGTCCTGGATAGGATCCCTTTAGTTGGCAGCTACACTTAGTGTGATAACATTACCATGATCAATCATCATATCATCATTCATCAAGATACAAACTGGTCATGGATACTAGCATAAACTATGATTCATGAACCAACAGGAAAAAGGCTCTAATTAATTCGCAAGAAACATCACCCACTGCCCAATACTAGGCCCAGAAGCATATGAAAACACATGTATGAAATGTGTATAGTATGGGGGTCTAAAAAACATTTGGGTTGTACTTGTTACAGCATGAACTACCAGGTGTAGTTAAAACCCCAAAGAACACAGTTAGCCAAACTTTGCAACCTACAGGTGTTACCACTGTCACCTTGATAACTACCTCCATGCACTTCTTGTTGGCTCTTCTCCAACTCAAGGGGGGATTCCCTGGATAGGATTGTTAGGCTATGGAAATGAGGGCACAAAGGAGATTTGAAGAGTTATCCCGAGCAAAATTTGAGGTCTTTTCATAGTATACTATAAATGGGTGAAGGGACGACCATGAAGACCAGTGCCAAACCCAAGGCGATGCAGTCAAGGGAACAAGACCAATGAAAGGGGAATCAAGTTAGTGAAAGGTCAGGGAAAGTTAGAGCCCTTGCATTGCCAAACAACAAACCCTAACATGTTACATCATAATCATGGAAATTACTAGGAGCTTCCTTACAGTACTGTTATACCACCATATGCATGGGGTGGGATACCCTTATTTTTGTATGCAAGGATAATTACTGAAAAGAGAAGATGTGAGATAGTTTTGTGGACAAATCTCTTTTAAGGGATAGGCAATGTTATGAATATATTTAATTATTGATATTAATATTATTGTACTTATGAAAAGGTGCATCATGTAAATACATAGCTTTATGTGAAGGGTCACCAAGAGGCCTATATATTTCAAGGCACTCATTATTGTAATCATCATCTTATTTTATCATTTATCAACATATACATGTTAAAGTCATTTATATATTTATACATTTAACTTATAATATTAGCGTTTCCACTACAATTTCTTAGACAATTTCAAGGGTTAATTTTCGTTGTTATAGAGCTATTACATGGTTGATTTTCCAATTGTTTTTTAGACCCAACCAGCGGCATTTGAGAATCAACACCTATCTTTGAAGGACTTTGACCCACCTCCATCGGTAGAGGAGCTTAGCAATGTTATTGGACCTTCGGGCCTAGGGGAATCTAGTCAGAATCTCGATTTGGAGTTTGTTGATCATGAAGAGGATGTAAGGGTTGCAGATTCAAATGATTCTAGCATATAATTAGAATCTTAGATTGTAGACCCTAGACTCTAGTTACAAGTAAATTAGTAATTACATTATGTTTGGATTTTGGACTCTAGAGGTCATGTAGAGCCTCCTTTTTTATGTATTTTGGTTCATAAATGGATTGCAATGGGTGATATTTTCGTTATCAGAACCCTTACTTGTTATATACATGAGATAACTTTGCATATTTGTGTCTAATGGTTTGGATTCACAAGGATATAAAATAAATATATTTTTTTCATTATGTATTTTTTTTATTGACCAGTATATTTCATGTTTCGGTCCAATTTAGACTGGTTTCAAATTTTTAGGGTCCACTGGTCCAGTTCCGATAAAATTGGTTGCATGTGATTTGTAGAATAACTAGAACTGTAATTAGGGCCATAGAAAGGAAAATTTGTCCCATTGGAAGGGTTGTGAGAGAAAATATCCTCCAATCCTTTGTTAATTTATGCATGATTTGCATTGTTATAGCATCTTGTCATCTTTAAGAGTATTTGCTTATTAATACTTCATTGCACAAATAACAGCTTAAGTACAATCTTTTGAGTTGCCCCTTTATGGGATCTCCTAGTGATTTATATTTATTATTTTGTAGCATGTTGGGGTTTGTTAGTGGATTTTGTAAGCAGTCCTAGCTTCCCCAACCTTTCAAGAACTCATCCCCTTTATTGGGCTAGATTACTTTTGACTCCATTTGCCCTAAGGATTGGCACTCGTCCTCATAGTCCTCCGATCAACTTTGTTTCTTATGCTACAAGACAAACCATTTTGCTAGGCAACCTCTTCACCTTGTCCTTCATTCTCCAAATCCTTAGCAATCCTATCACGAAGGAATCCCCCCCTTAGTTGGAGAAGAGCCAATCTGAAGTGTAGGGAGGTCCTTACTGAGGTGACAATGGATAACACCTCTAGGCTAGAGTTGGGCTAGCTTTGTTCTTTGGGGCTTTAAATCACACACGCTATTTCAGACTGTAACATCCCAAAAGTTGTTAAGAAAACTACAACACCATAGGGAAGAATACAAATCCAGCACATAATTGAGGTCGAACAATCACTGAGCAAGTTGTCTCCCTTGTGCAAATCCATCACAAACCATCTCCCATGCACTAATCCATCTCAAATCATCTGAGAGCTAAACATACGCCATGTACCCCAAATCCTAACATATGGTATGTCACATCCTATCACCACTACTTCACTATTATTCCCAAACATAGGCAAATGATCAATTACCAATGAATGCTCAATAAATGTTGCAAAAGATCTTATTGATCGTACTGGCAATAGGGAGGCACAAACAATGGAAGAAGAATTAGGAGGAGGCCCAAATGATGGAAGTAAGAATTAGGAGGAGATCATCATGCTCACAAGGAAGACTTGTAGGGGGCGGCTCCAGTAGTTGGTCATCCAATATGTAAAATAGATGGGTGCAATGAAGACATAACTAAATTCAAAACATTTCATCAAATGTATACACTATGTGCAACGCACATAACTGCACTCTCTGTCACGCATGAAGGTCGCTAGGATCAATTTTGTTGAAAGTGTAAAAAACTTCAAGGCAAGAGTGAATTTGAGGGGCCGAGATCAAGATCAATCTTTCACCGACAAACCGATCGATAATCTCCAATTCTTTGTTTAATTTAGGGTAGAATCTGCCTAGGCCTCAACCAGCAAATTCATGAATACTGCATTGCAAAGTCGCAAAAACTCAATATAATTCTAACAATGGAAATTGATCAGGCACGAACGAGGAGCGTTGTGATTCCAGATAAATGGAGTAAGGCGTTAAGCAAAGCTTTCAAGGTCGTGATAGTGCTAAAAGTCACTATCACTCGCGATTTTGATACAGAGTGTCGTTGCCTATAGTGCCATCGGGTTCATTGTTGATAAAAAACACGAGATTATTCTCGCTAACTGACATGTCGTCCAGTCTGGTCCTACTATTTTCGAGGCACCTAACTACATTATGTCTGGATTTTGGACTCTAGAGGTCATGTAGAGCCCCTTTTTTTCTATTTTGGTTCATATATAAATTGCAATAGGTGTTATTTTGGTTATCAGAACCCTTGTTATGTACATGAGATAACTTTGCATATTTGTGTCTAATGGTTTGGATTCACAAGGATGTAAATGAATATATTTTTTTCATTATATATTTTTTGGTTGACCATTATATTTCTAGTTCCGGTCCAATTCAGACCAGTTTCAAATTTTAAGGGTCCACCAGTCTGATTCCGATAAAATTTGTTGCATGTGATTTGTGGAATTACTGGAATTGTAATTAGGGCCATAGAAAGGAAACAATGTCCCATTGGAAGGGTTGTGAGAGAAAATATCCTCCAATCCTTCTCTAATTTTATGCATTGTGAAATTTACTGAGTTCGAATCTGGTTATTAATCTCAAATAATTAATCTACCAATTATTAATTAATAACACACTGAAACTCAATAATACATAGAAAACATATGGTGGCATCGATGAAAACATAAGCTATGCACAAGTAAGCAGAGCAGACTCCAGGCTTGAGGTCGGATCGCTGAAATCAATCTCTACTAATTAGCTGTCCTGTCAGGAAATACATTGGTCAACAGGGCGATGGAGGAGACTTATTAGCAGACTCCAGCCTGGGACTTTGATTTCATTACGGTCAGGAGATACCTTGGATAATAGGGGCGATGGTGGGTCAATGACACAATTGTGTCAGAGACTATTTTGTGATTCGGTTTGAAAGCATTATATACCATCTAAAAGGAAAACGAACCAAGGATTATCATATGTGTTTATATAATTGATAAAGATCTTGGCAGGGATTGGAGGCGATCGCAGCAAGATTCTGAAGGTAGAAGTTCGTTGTTTCTAGAATTGCATTACACAGAGGAATATGGTGGCTTCGAGGAGAACATTAGCTATGCACCAGTAAGCTATCTGAGCAGACTCCAGCCTTTGGCATGAGGTGGATTCGAGCTGGTGTAAGGCGTATTTAGCGTGGTATTGGCTTCTTGATTCTGCCATGGCTCATCGGGACTGATGGTCGGCCGTGAGACGGTTTTCAGGGGATCAGATGTCGATAAGGCCCTGTTGGGAGGTGCTTTCTGCTGGGCAACTTAAGATTGGTACCATTCTCGGGAAGTAGGAGTGTGGGATTCTGCCTTCTGTTAGAGGACCTCTGGTAGCAGGGGGAGCTGGCTTTCTGCTGGTTCTTGGTTCGTTTCTTGGTGGTAGGAGGAGCATTGATGGCAGCCCCGGGGAATGGTGACCCTTTGCCTGCAGAAGAACCCCGGCCTCGAACAGGGATGTCTGCTAAAGATGGTTCAATTAAACACTCCGTAAAGAAGGTCAAAGAACGTAAGAGACCAGACCTGCTTGTGCTGGGGTTGGATGTAATGATGGAAGAAGCGGAGGACTTCTCACTTACTGCGGTGGTTGGACATATTAGGGGCAGAAGATTTGGCCGTGGCTTCCTACAGCGCTGGGGTGTCTGAGCAGTGGAAGCACTGCGTGTCATCAGCCCCTGAGATCCGTGTCTTGACGAAAGGTTGGTTTTCCTTCATCTTTAGGAACCAAGGGGAGGTCAAGGCCGTATTGAGTAGACATTGGTCGATGCTGGGAATCCCTCTTGTTCTGAAAAGATGGTCCCCCTTCTTCGAAACTAAAACGGAGAAAGTTGCTTATGAACCGCTGTGGGTGAAGCTTCCTGGCTTTCCCATGCATATGTGGAATGAGACACGGTTTTGCTGAGATAGGGAATTATCTCGGTGAATATGTGTGTTCTGATTCCTCCCATACTAAGACTGGCATCTACACGGTTGCAAAGATATTGGTAAATATCGATATTCGGATGGGTCTTTCGGCTGAGATCAAAGTTCACTCCAAGGATGGGGATTTTACTCAAATTCTGGATTACGTGGGGTGTGCCGTTTAGGTGTCATCGCTGCCACTCTCTTGGCCATCTTGTAGCATGCTGCCCATTACCACTTCGGACGAGTATGCCTCTGTCCGATGTTGTTGCAACTGTAGAGGCAGTTCCTGTGTTGAAGGTGAACTCTCAGGAGGTGGTGGATGATGGGAGTGGGCCTATTTTCGACAGGGGGGTGAATTTGGCTTCTGCGGGTACCAACCGACCATGGTGGGAGGCTCGGATCAGTGGAATTGTTGCCATCTTTGGGGAACTCAGGCAACGAGCTTATTGGGAGTGCGCATCCTGCTGCGGAGGGGGTTTCTTTGTGCTCCATGGGTCCGTCTTCTCTGGCCACGACGGATCAGCTACTGGAGCTGCCTATTACTCATCGGGACTCATCTGAGAACCCCACAGGTATGTCTATCTGCATCTCTCCTATTGTTTCCTTATTGGACGAATCCATGGTATTTTGGGGGGGGATGCCAGGGGTCTCCACCACGCCTGGATGCTCCTTGTCTTCGGCATGATGAAGATTGTATTGTCACTCCGACAATGGATTCCACCAATCACTCTTCCAGCTCCGAGGGTAGTAGCATTCGATATACTCTTCGTAGTAGGGAGATTACTAAAGGTGGCACAGGGGGCAAGGGACTTCCTGATTTGGCCGCCAGAGTTGGGGGGAAAGGCAGGGGAAGAAAATCCCATTTGTCTAAAGCT
Source organism: Larix kaempferi (assembly GCA_027924585.1). Taxonomy (NCBI): domain Eukaryota; kingdom Viridiplantae; phylum Streptophyta; class Pinopsida; order Pinales; family Pinaceae; genus Larix; species Larix kaempferi. The sequence continues at coordinate 4,162,321 of BSBM01000806.1, forward strand.
AAAGAACGGGCTAAAGTGGATTTAGTGATGGGTACACAATCTTCGATAGAGTGGGCACTTAGAGCTTGTGAAAGCCCAGGATGGGGGTTTTTTATGAAACTGATGTCCTTCAATTGTCGTGGGTTGGCGAGCCCCATTAAAAAATCGTCGCTTAGGAGGCTGGTAGACCTAAATCAACCGGATATCTTATTACTGCAAGAAACTTTGGGTGGCAGCGAGGATGTTGTAAGTACTTTAGAATCTTTGCTTCCTGGTTGGAAGTTTGTGGGTGTGGATGCTCGGGGGGCGTTCGGGAGGGCTGGCCTCGGGGTGGAAGGTTAAGTGTTGCAGATGTGATTGTTCTTGGGGCATCTCCTCTGGCCTCGGGTTGGAGGTTTGGGATGCTGCGATTGGTCGGAGGATCACGGTTCTCAATATTTACGGGCCCTACTTAAATAGGGTGGGCTACTGGGACTCCTTGTTAGGCATGGATATTTTTGATGGCAGGGATGTGATTCTGGGTGGGGATTTCAACCTCACTCTGGGGTCTTCTGAAGTATGGGGACCTCGGGCTGCTCCGGACTCATTAGCAGATTATTTTATTCAGGCCTTTGTCAGGACGGATCTTCTGGACATTTTACCCCTCCAAGTTATCTCCGACTTGGAGGAATAAGAGAGCTGGGGACAGTAGGGTGGCTAAAAGACTAGATAGGTTTCTGGGGGCCGAAGTGTTGGCACAGAGCGTCGATGTGGTCAGACAATGGGTAGGTTCAGGAGGGGATTTCTGACCATAGCCCGATCTTCTTGGAATTACGTGGTTGCAGGAATAAACCTCCTAGCCCATTCAAATTCAATCCTAGCTGGCTGAAGGAAGAGGCTTTCATTAAGATGGTTCAGGAGCAATGGATTCATCGACCACCTGATTCTCTGTTGCACGCAGGAGCTCACTTTTATCACAAGCTTAAGCGTATTAAGAGGCTACTACTTCCTGGGCTCATGACAAAAGGGTGACTGAAGATCAGGATTTGCGGGCTGCTGAGCTGAACATTGATAGGATACTTAATTGCCTGGGCATGGGATACCTGGATGAACAGCAGAAAGGCGAGCTGTTGGAGTGGGAGAGACGCAGGAATGTAATTCTGGGTGAGCGTGAAGAGATGTGGAGAATGAAAAGCAGAGCGATTTGGCTTAAGTGCGGTGATGAAAATACAAAATTTTTTCAAGCGTATGCCAAGGGGAGAAAATTCACTAACTCTATTTGGGAACTATCTTCAGACACAGGGGAACAGGTTTCCAGCTTTGATGGATTAGCGGATATGGGAGTCCGACATTTTGGAGATTTATTCACTGCACAACCTGGTGTCTCCATTGCTGAGGTAATTCGGGTGACTCAGCTTTTTCCTCGATTTGTGGGGGAGGAAGAGAATAGAATGTTGATGGAGGAGGTGACGCCGACTGAGCTCTCGCTGGTAATGCATTCCTTGCATAAAGACAGTAGCCCGGGGCCTGATGGCTGGCCTATAGAATTCTACTTTGGATTCTATGACTTCTTCGGGGAGGAGATTTTGAATGTGGTGGAAGAATCGCGTAAGGCTGGGTTTGTCCATGGCCCCTTCAACTCCACCTTTATAGCTCTAATACCGAAGACGTCCAAGCCTGACAGCTTTAATGAATTCAGACCGATTTCTCTCTGCAATTGTATCTATAAGATCATCTCCAAGGTTATGGCGAGAAGACTCAAGAATATTTTGTCTAAGCATATATCTGGTGAACAATTTGGCTTCTTGGAAGGCCGCCAAATTCATGAGGCCATTGGAGTTGCCCAAGAAGGATTACACACTCTGAAAGTGCAGAAGCAGAAGGGTGCGGTGATTAAGATTGATCTCTCTAAAGCTTTCGATTGGGTTAGCTGGCTTTATCTCCGAATGCTCCTTACTCATCTGGGGTTCTGCTACGAATTCATTAGATGGATAATGGCCTGCCTCACAACGGTGAGCTTTGCTGTTCTGATCAACGGTTCTGCTAGTCCATTCTTCCAGGCTGGTAGGGGGCTACGACAGGGATGTCCCCTGTCTCCTCTGTTGTTTCTTCTTGTTGCTGAAGGACTCAGTCGCTTTATTCTAAATGCAAAAGCCGATGGTTCCTTTCGAGGCATCTCTATTTCCCAGGTATTGTTTATTACACATCTCCTTTTTGTTGATGACATACTGATCTTCTGTGATGGCACGAGTCAGGATATTGATAAGGTGGCTGAAGGTCTTCAATTAATGCAAGTAGCAGCGGGTATGTTAGTGAACAGGGACAAATCTTCCATCACTTGCTCGCATTTATCCGAGCAGGAGATTCATCGAATGGTTAACAAACTTCCTTACAGGTCACTGGATATAGATGTAGGTTTAAAGTATCTTGGCTTTCACTTGAAGCCGAATGCTTATCTGAAGGCTGATTGGAACTGGATAATTGCTAAACTAGAACAGCGCCTACTTGGTTGGAGTCATAAATGGCTCTTTCGGGCTGGGAGGCTGGTCCTGGTTAAATCAGTTTTGGAAGCTATTCCTGTGTATTGGATGTCTCTTGCTTGGATCCCCATTGGAGTACTGGAGAGAATTCGGAGGTTGTGTTTTGCCTTCCTTTGGCAGGGAAGGGTGGGCTTCGTGCATTGGTATGGGTCAGATGGGAGAAAATTGCGGTCCCTAAAGCACTGGGAGGTTGGGGGTTAAAGAATATTTTTCTGTTTGCAAAAGCCTTGGGGGCCAAAGTGTCGTGGCGTCTTATCCATACTCAAAGTCTCTGGACAAGAGTGGTATATCATAAATATATAGCCCCTCTTACTCTTCTTGAATGGATAAGGCTGGGAAGTAAGTCGAGGGCTAACTGCTCAGTGGTCTGGAAAGCAGTGGTGCAGCATTTCCCATTGGTAGGATCTGGATTGGTGTGGAGGATAGGTAATGGGCGACTACTACGTATTGGACGGGACCCTTGGGTTGGCTGTAGGGGAGGCCATGTACTCCCTGTGGAACTGAGGAATCATTTGGCAGCAAGAGGTTGTAATTTTCTGGCAGACATTGTGGACCCGGGAACATCTACTATTTGGCATCAGGGATGGATATCAGCGCAGAGACTGGAGATCTCTGAAGAATTGCAGGGGGCTTGGGTGGATTTTCTGCGGTTATTAAGACTAACTAATATTCGATTGACCAATCGGATCGATGTACTGATATGGGATCATCATCCCTCTGGCATCTACACTCCTAAGAATGGATATATCCAGCTGAACATGGAAATTCATAACAGGGATTTGGTGTGGTGGTGGAAGCATCTGTGGAAGTTAAGGTGTCCGGGAAAAGCGAAGTTACTATTTTGGGCTATTCTGGAAAACAAGACACCTACCTGGGACATTCTGCAAAAACGATTTCTCCAGGGTCCGGGAATTTGTCCACTCTGTCGGGAAGCGGAAGAAACCATAGCTCATCTCTTTGTACACTGTCGGTTCTCACAGGCTATATGGGAAGGCATAGGCTGTTATATGGATATCAAGATACAGTGGCGGGGCGAGTGCGTCCTGGAGGCATTCAACGGTTGGTGGACGATATATAAGAATTCACAACATCGAGCCTTACCATGTATCGTAGCCTGGAGCATATGGATTTCCAGAAACGCGACAATCTTTCATGACAGCAGGGTGCGGTTGGAGTCTGTGGTGGCTAACGCGGCGGCGGTATTACAACATACCTTCGCTCCTGTTCCAACGGGAACTCGACAGGTGAGAGAGGAACTGATCGATTATTCTATGCCGTGGGCCTATTTTGACGGCGCTTCATTGGATCATCAGAGGGTGTGTGGAGGGGGGGCAGTCCTTCACAAATCTGAGTCCCACTATTTTCATCTAGTGGCTGGTTTGGGTATTGGATCAAATAACTATGCAGAGATAATGTCTCTTAAACTATTGATGTTATTTGCACTCGAACAAGGCTGTCTTTCTCTTCAGATTTTTGGGGATTCATTGTTAGTAATAGATTGGGCAAAGGAGATAACGCGCTGTCATGTTATGGTACTACTACCAATTCTGGAGGAGGTGATCAGGTTTAAAGCAGTCCTTTAATCATATCTCCTTCTCACATATTTACCGGGAACGGAATGGGATGGCTGATCAGCTATCTAAGGCAGCGACGCAGCAGAACTTAGCTCTGGGAAATTGGAGGATAACTATTTATTCACTAGAGGGCTCCTTCAGCTACTATCACAGACCTTTTCTTGAAGAAATTGAGGCACAGAATGAGAGATAGTGCAGTTTGTTACAGCACTTGTTCTTATGAAACCAGATATAAGCGGTAGTATGGGCAGCAATAATAGATATTGTTTTATGTATGGAATAGATATGAAGACTATATGGGATAGAAAATATGTGATAATGTAGGGATCTCAGCGATTCTAATACATGTGCAGAGTGTAATTTTGATCAACTATTTGAAATAAAATTACGAATTTTTCCGAGGAAAAAAAAAAAAAAATACATAGAAAACCGAACACACGATGTACCTTGGAAACCCCAATGGAGAAAACCAACAAACAGTTTGTCTTAGTTTCAGTTTTGTTAAACAACACTAAGCTTCCAGATATGACACACCGAATCTTAGACAACTCCCGACTCTCTCTAGTTGCAACTATGCCCAAACCCTTAGCAACATCAACAAACCTGGCTTGAGTGAATCCCTCATTCCCAAGCCTCTGGAAGACTCCCTCTCTCATATATGTTCAGTCATTGATCACTCACTATCAATGATATAACACACATTAACAATGACCACCACAAGGTATATAACTCACTCTTGTCCAACACACAAGAGATATAACTCACTCTTGTCACCGTGTTAGGTCTATACAACTCTCCAAGGACTCTTTTATAACATTCACTTTATGTCAATACCATGGGCAATATTATGCGACACCCAATAGCACGGGACACATGTATTATGGACGGGACACATGTATTATGCACCCTCCAATACCATTGACCATAAAGTATTACAAAAGACACTATTACAAGATTGTCTAGAGAGTTACTTTTCTCGAACCATTTCTACGTGCTAGATATCCCCATGTAGAAGTACCTGTCTGAGCTACAAAAACTAACATTCCCTCTTAGCGAGGAAGGTACTTCTAGACAAACCACCTTTTCCATGATCAACCTAGTCCTTTGCTACTGCAGCTACTCCCTCTGAACTGGAAGACCCTGCCTCCTCAGAATTGGAAGATGCTGCTACTACCTCTAACGTACTCTGATCTGGATCCCAATGCTCCTCCTCCATCAGTGTCACCTCATACCACATAGGCATGTTGAGAAGAGCCTCGCACTCTCTCTCTGACACTAATCCAAGCTCCAGACTCCCTCTGGAACCAACTACAGGTTGTCCTAGCAACCTATACATTCTGTTGTTTCCTAGGGGTTTCTAGGCACTACCTGAACCTATTGCCCGGACTCCTTCCCAAAGTTGCACAGGACTACTTGAGGCTTTCTACAGCGATCTGCTACTGCCTAGACCTTTTCTTCTTACTTCCCGAGGTCTATTCTCGGCTACCCTGACCTCTTTGGGCATGCCCGAATTTCCTAGTCTTGCTACCCAAAATATTTTGGGTCGTTTGCCCCTTGCCCGGGAATTTTACCTTAGCGGTTGAGTTGCTAGCTATTGCAGCCGTCTTTTCCTTCTTCGGCTGCTCGACTCCGCCCATGTCCACAACAGCCAAATTTTCTGAACAACAGCTAGTCTTCCCACCTGTCGGTTGCTATCATGCCACCACCGACTCCTACTTTGCATCCAGATCTGGTAATCTCAATTTCATCACGCCCTCCGACGTTGTTGTAGGTCCTTGTCTTGCAAACGCTCTCCCTTTGACGGTTTCTCCGCCACAGCGGCTTGAACCCACAACATCTGCATCAATAGCTAACCACTCCAGCAACCCGTGATCCTTTGTTGCACTCGTGTTGTCTATCATTCTCTCTGGCAGACACTTTTCCACAAGCTCCCAAGACTTCACCTTCACCCAACTCGCCCGTTGTGACTTCTATCGACGATCTTAACTCTCTGCGGCTACTTTGAGTTCGTCGACAGCCACCTTCTCAACCACACTTCTGCGCCCGCGTTCTGTTGACCATAGCCCATAGCAATCTCCAACGCTCGGCTCATGTGCTCTGTCGGGCCTCACATCCTCCATGATCATAGGCCTTTGCTCCATACCACTACTAGCGTACCGCTCTGCAACTCTCCACATCTGTGGCCACCATCACAGCTCCAACGATCCCGCACCTCAACCTCCTCTTTCGGTGGTTGTTGCACTTCACTTGCGCAACACTGCCCTCGCCGTGAGCTCGCTCCTCAATCCACCTAATCCCTGCAAGAGCCCACAATCCCACACGCCGTTCGACCTACTCCGTCAGCTGCGTAACCCGCAGATCTTCCTCCGTCCACGATTGTCTCAGCCTCGGTCCTCACTGCAAACTCAACCCACTCACCCGGCATCGATCAAACTGTCAACCACCAATCACGTGCACAGTCAACCAACAGTCAAATCCGTACAACCTATACTATGGTCGTACAGTTCAATTTTTCTTATTTTTATTTCTCGATCTTGTGCAAGTCTCTCAATCTTGCTCTGATACCATGTGAAATTTACTAAGTTCAAATCTGGTCACTAATCTCGAATAATTAATTTGCTAATTATTAATTAATAATAACAAACTGAAACTCAACAATACAGATAAAACCGAACACAAGATGTACCCTGGAAACCCCAATGGGGAAAACCAACAAACAGTTTGTCTTTATTGTGGATTTGTTAAACAACACTTACAATACCAGGCTTACGGATATGACACACTGAATCTCAACTCCTGACTCTCTCTAGCTGCAACTATGCCCAAACCCTCAGCAACATCAACAAACATGGCTTCAGTGAATCACTCACTCCCAAGCCTCTGTGAGACTCCTCTCAGATCTGATCATTCACTATCAATGATATAACACACACTAACAATGACCACCAAAAGAGATATAACTCACTCCTGTCTAACACACAAGAGATATGCTTCTTGTCATCATGTTGGGTCTATACAACTCTCCAAGGACTCTTTTATAACATTCACTTTATGTCAATACCATGGGCAATACCTACGTTGTTGGGAGCACGGAGCGGGAGCGAGAAGCGGGAATGGGAGCGGGAGCAGAAAGCGAAATTTTCAAAAGCTTCCGCTTTGGGAGCGTTTTTTTATATAATATATATTTTGATGCATGTATATTAAAAAAAACATGTACTATGCCAAATTAGCTATAGAAAACATGAAAACATAGATATTCATATAACCATTTAGTACACATATTGATATAACATCAATCATTTAGGAGCTATAACTTATAACATTGTCATTAAATGATCAATCATCAATCATCAACAACATCAACCTTCAAATTTCAACATATAATATTTGCCAACAATAAACTGTAACAGATAACATCAACCATGAAATGAAACAAAGCATCCTAATATCATATTGAATACCAAAGAGTTGTAGACAATAGGATGCAATCAAAAATTTAAAGTTTAAACTTCAAAGGTAGGTTCAACAATTCAAGATTCAAAGGTCAAAGACTAAAGTTCAAAGTAGGCCATAATGTTTACAAAATAGGCCATAATTAACATGAAATACAAAGTACTATGATACTATCTAGTATCTACTAAGATTTTCGCTTGCCACGAGAAACTTCCAATTTCTTTTCTCGTGGTCTAGGTGGAATAGAAGTTGTTGGAAGTGATCGTGGAACATGAGAAGAAGATGAATGACCCCCACGGATTGTTGGACGTTGTGAAGCTAAAGGCAAAACTCCTGCACCCGGAAACCTGCTGTTGGATGGGGGTGGCATCTCTGTAGTATGAATTGGATCACCATCATGATCACCCAATAGTTCAGCCTCCAAGCGCTATAATGCTATGGCTCCATCCTCCACATTAGCCTCCTCTGGATTGTTTTCCCAAGTCAAAAATGTTCTATCATTCTTGGTCGCCTCACAATAATGGGACAACAACCTCAAGTTGTAGTGCACATAAACCAAGCTTTTTGCGCGTTCTACATTCAAACTACTTCTCTTAACATTGTGGATGAAGTTGTAGGTGCTCCAACACCTCTCTGCAGAAGAACTATTAACAACCTGTGAAAGCACTCTCACCGCCAATTTATGCAAATATGAGGCTCCAGAGCCATACATGTTCCACCAACGAATAGGATCCAATCTATCTCGAACTTTGGTTCCATGCAGGGTACCAAAGACTCCATGCTCACTGATGTATTCGCTCAATTCACTCTGTACTTGAGCACACTCCGCATCAGGGACCGACTTGTCAAATGCAAGCATATACCCATTTTGCACCTCGGGATCTGTGTGTTGTTTTTTCCTAACTCCACCCCCAGGTGCAAGTTCGTCCAACCAAATTGCAGAATAATATTTTGGGTTAAGGACATATGCAAGGGCATGGAGTGGAACACTCAGATTATCCTACCTTTTGACCACATGTTTATGAATATGGTTATACAAGATTGCATCTCTTTGCTCAACAATGTCTTTGATTTGACCAAGCATGCTATCCATCTGCTCATATACCTCCCCAATCACCAGTTGATCTGTATCTGCAAAACGAATCATATTATAAACTGGCTTGCTGAACTGCAGAACACACCTAACCTGTGACTAGAACTGACCATCAAGAACGGTGTCCTCCACCTCTTGAAAGTCATGTCTATAAGCTGCGCTTGCAACTCTGTCTTTTAATTCTTGCCATGGATCACTTGAGACCATACTAGCCAATGCCTCTCTTACCTTCAAAAGCCTCCTGAAGGTCAAGTAGTAGCTAGCAAATCTAGTCTTTGCAATCTTCAATAGCTCCAACCTAGAGTGATTGTGAAAAATGTGGTGGACCATGCTATGCTTGGTACTAAATTTGACCATTTTCTAACCTCTCTTGTACAAGGCACCAATCCATCGGTAATTAGGGTCCTTCATCTTAATAATATCATGCCTCAAAAGGTTCAATGTGTGAACCAAACACCCTGACCAAAACATGTTGGGGTACTTATCCTCATTGATTGCTCCTGCTGCCTTACAATTAGCAGCATTATCAATGATGACTTGAAAGACATTGTATGGCCCAATCTCTTGAATGGTTTTTAGTAAAGGTTGTGCAATATTAATACCGATCTTGTAGCGATCCAAGTAGTCATGGTTTGAAAGGAATACCACGCCGCTAGTAGACACGCCAAGAATATTTATCGATGGCTTGCCTTTAACATTTGTCCACCCATCAGATACAATGGATACCCCATAGTTGGACCAATCATTTGTAAACTTTCCAAGAGCACTATTGATTTTGGCTCTTTCCCTATCAAGTCCCACAGTTCTGGCTTTGTCATACCCAAGGCTCTTGTATCCTTTAGGGGCACCATTGATGGCTTGTACCATTTCATGCCAATAAGGTGAGCGAAGAACATTGAATGGCACACCACATGCATGGAGAAACCTGTAAACTTTTGAATCCACATCATCTCTACAACCAAGGTCAAGGAAATATGATAATGTTCTTCGCATACACGAGAATCCAAGAGAGGATCCCGAGGGAGTTGATGATGATCCACTACCAAACATTCTATGTGAGAGACGATTCAGATTCAACACTTGATCTCTTGGAAGTGTTTTGAGCAGCCTCTTCTTCCATCTTGTATTTGTTTCTCTCTTTAGTTGGCACTTTGTCGCAAGTTTTAACTCCAACAACCTTACCTTGATCACATGGCATAAGCCCACACAAATGCTTTCTCACCCGGGTATATGAACCAGTGTAAGTTTTAGTGCAATGGGGGCATATGAACTTTGTGGTTCCACCCCCTATCCCTCCCCCAAGCCTTGTCACGTACTTCCACCAAGGTGTTGTGTCTTTTTGTTTTTTGCCCCTAATCACTCTCAAGCTCATCATCATCACCCTCTTCCCCTTCCTCCTCTTCTCCACGGTATGTGTCATTCTCTACCTCTTCCCCCTCATCACTACCACCACCATATCTGCTTCCCAACACCATGATAATGAGAAAAAGTGGAACCAAAAGCCAAAACCACATACCCATCATGTTTCTTGACTCAAGATGAGAATCACTTGTTGCCTGCAATAGAATGATGGAGAAGAAGAAATTGGAAAGAGTAGGAGAAGAGAACATTGCAAGGTTTAAAATTTTTAACAAAGTGAAATATTTTTTCAAAAACAAACAAAGAGTGGGGTTTGGAGCTTACCTCTTTAGCTCTCCAATGGTGGCTAGGGAAGCCTTCAATCTCCTCTCCAAGCTCTCCTTCAATCACCCCTTCAATCCTTCTTCCAAGCTCCCACCAATTTGCAAAGAGTAGCAAACCCTCTCAAACTTCAAATCCCTAGCAAAGAGATGAAACAATGAAAATAGAGTGGAATGAGTCCAAATGAAATCACATTGGATTTATATAGCCCAAAGCAAGGCTAGCCAATCATCAAAAATGAAATTAACCCAAGCAAATTTCATCCAAAGCCAAACCAGCCAGTCGAACTTGCGGAAGCGCCTGGGGAGCAAAATCGAGAGCGATTTTTTTAACCCGGGATCGCTCAGGGAGCATTGCTCCCTCAGCGATTCCATAATTTACAGGGATCGTTTTTTTGGAGAAGGGGAGCACGAATTACAAATCGCTCCCAATCGGAGGCGATCAAGAATCACGATTCCATCATCGATTCGCCCACTCTGACTTGGGAGCGCGAATTGGGAGCGAAGCGAGAGGCCTTAGGGCACTTCCCCGCTGCCTTGGGCAATACCATGGACCCTCCAATACCATTGACCATAAAGTATTACAAAATGAAAAGACACTATTACAAGACTATCTAGAGAGTTACTTTTCTCGAACCACTTGTATGTGCTAGACACCCCCATGTAGAAGTACATGTTTGAGCTACAAAAACTAACATGCAAGATTTGCATTGTTACAGCATCTTGTCATTTTTAAGCGTATTTACTTGAGGTCGAACAATAACAGAGGCCCTAGGGCGCTTCCCTACTGCCTTGGGCAATACCATGGAACACCCAGTACCATGGGACACATAATACCATGGACCCTCCAATACCATTGACCATAAAGTATTACAAAAGACACTATTACAAGACTATCTAGAGAGTTACTTTTCTCGAACCACTTGTACGTGCTAGACACCCCCATGTAGAAGTACATGTTTGAGCTACAAAAACTAACATGCAAGATTTGCATTGTTATAGCATCTTGTCATCTTTAAGAGTATTTACTTACTAATATTTCATTACATAAACAACAGCTTAAGTACAATATTTTGAGTTGCACCTTTATGGGATCTCCTAGTGATTTCTATTTATCATTTTGTAGCATGTTGGGGTTTGTTAGTAGATTTTGTAAGCAGCCCTAGCTTCCCCAACCTTTCAAGAACCCATCCCCTTTATTTGTCTACATTCCTTTTGACTTCATTTGGCCTAGGGATTGGCACTCGTCTTCAAAGTCCTTTGATCACCTTTGTTTCTTATGCTACAAGACAAACCATTTTGCTAGGAAACCTCTTCACCTTATCCTTCATTCACAAAAGCCATAGCAATCCTATCATGAGGGAAGGCCCCCTTGATTGGAGAAGAGCCAATCTGAAGTGTAGGGAGGTCGTTACTGAGGTGGTAATGGGTAACACCTCTAGGCTATAGTTGGGATAGCTTTGTTCTTTGGGACTTTAAACCACACATGCTATTCAAGCTGTAACATCCCACAAGTTGTCAAGAGAACTACAACACCATAGCGAAGAATACAAAGCCATCACCTAATTGAGGTCGAACAATAACTGAGCAAGTTGTCTCCCTTGTGCAAATCCATCACAAACATAGCGAAGAATACACCCCCAAAACACATGAAGCACCCCAAACATGGTGTAAAACAGTAAACACTTTCAAAGTAGCCCAAATGCTAACACATGGTATGTCACATCCTATCACCACTACTTCCCTATTATTCCCAAACATAGGCAAATGATCAATCAACAATAAATGCTCAAGAGATAAGATGTACCTCGAAGACCCCAACTAGCTAGACCACCAATCACTATTCATATTCATTAAATCACATAGCCATAAATATGTAAAGAATAAAGAAAATTAAATCCCTTACTGGGATGTGCATGCTTATCACAAAACTTAATCTGAAATGAGTTAAACAATTCACCTTGAATAGTGCGAAGTATATGTCAACTAGTCGTCTTGCCAGCTTAGGTCCATCTCCTTGACTACTAAGCAGAATTTGATTTAAAAAGACGACCTACAGCAATCATGATAGAATGTTAATTGGCATGATATCAGCCAAATCATATGGGTCAAAGAAGTTCAAACCACAATTTTTTTTCTAACAAAAATAATTAATGCAACTTAGTATTTCATGCATGATATGGCCCAACCTCCTTCATAAGCTTACTTCAGAAAATACTATAAATTGGAACAAAGTAAAATGCATTAAGATAGGTTAGTGTTGAAGCAATCATGCAATGATCAAGATTTTCCCGCTAACCAATTTCAATAATATTTTAAAGATAAAACGATGTAGCAGACTGTATAGATAATAACAGAGTAAAAACAACCTAATAATTTAAGAATATTGAACTAGAGGATTGAACAAAAGATATTGATTTAATTCAAAAAACAGAAGGAATCAGGTTTGATATCTCTGCCTTGAACAGAATGATTTAGATAGAATTTGTCAGTGTAATACATAAATATAATGGTTATTTAATATTGTGCTCGGTTCATTAAGTGATTTTATGTTTGTAACAATATGCTAGGAAATAAGTTACACTATGACTTGATGAAAATTATATGTGGAAATAAGTCAGACAATGAAAGTTATGTATGGAAATAAGTCATTTTATGTTAAAGAACAGACGTTGTGTAACTTGCACAACTTATGTTCTCTATCATGTATTGAGACCTCTCTTCATTGAAAGAGATCCAATCACGTTTTATATTTCCTATATTCTGGCTTGCATTAATTTTTACATATTTGCATGGTTCTATAACATAGTATCAAAACCGTGGAGACAAGAATCTGGGGATGGAAGGTGAAGGAGCCAAGGGACTGCAGAAGACAGATAAGGCACCAAGAAACTAACCACAAAAATCAAGCTGATATTGGTAAAATAACGGCAAACCGACTCAAGTCTAGATAAGTAGTTTTTCCACAAATTAATATTTATATTATTCTTAAAGATCAACCTTAGGAAAATTACCAATACAATGAACATCTGAATCTGAATTGCACAAAGGAGAAATAATTTTGTGCATGCAGCAGAGCTGCAGAGGTATCCATTTGCGGCAGTCCAATTGTGGCATATATGTTTATGATAGAGATGAGTGGGTCACAAGACACAGAAGTAAAGATTCTGACAGTCTGCGGCAGACAGATGCAATATGCATGGCTCCAATTTAACATTAACAGTAGGCACACTTAACAAGTGCGATCTACGGAATCCTTAAACAAAGCAGGATAGGGATGCAGTTGAGTTTGCAGGCACTGTGTTATATGCACTCTGATGCACATTCTCAGGCATCGGTCCTGATAATAGGACACATCTAATAGGGCAGATCCCAAGGGCAATCAAACACAGTAAGTCTATTTTTTAAAGCAAATTTCTTTTCTCTAAGCAGAAATTCTGTATGGTTGCTCTTGAACAGGCTAGAAACAAAGCAATTGCTTGATTGTTACAGTATTGGAGGCAATTTATTTTCAATTGAGTTTAGATTGTTTTCCAAACAGAACTTTCAGAAAAAGCATTTGTCTTTAAGTTTGGCAAAGAGAATCCCACATATTTGACATAATTACTGGGTTTGCCTAGTTATAGAAGTGAACAGCTTAACACTTAACCCCTGGATGTTATGTTTTCAGTGTTTTGGTCATTGTTGTGGCATTTAAAAATAGATTTAATGGCTAGCTTTCAGTACATGGAAATAGCATATGGTGGCTTCCTGCTAAATGTGGTCATGTTAAAGATATCAGACACATTCTTGACCAGAAGTAACAAGAGATATATGATGACAAGAATCAAAAGACTGTCATGCTCAATAAGCTGATAATTACTGATGATTTGCCACTAGAAGTGCAATATGGGGAAGACTTTGTGACAGCTTAGAAAAGGTTGCAGGATCCACATGAGACATCAGACAAAGGTAGAGAAGATAGATAAGATGAGACAAGATAATTTTATTAATGTCCAACAAATAACCACAAAAGTCAGCCTAGGATTAAAAGAGTACATCCGGTGTAAATACAAAATGGGAGTGTGAAAAGCAAAAGCAGAGGGAGGGATGATACAACCAAAATAGGTCCAAAGGGGTATCCATGAGGTGTTCTAAGGTGGGTATGACAACCCTTACAAGAGGAATCACCTTTACAAAGCATAAAACCATAAACAAGCCCCAAGTTGGCCTTTTACAATGGCAAAAAGAACCCCATTTTTGGCACATCTGATAGGGTGCACTGCAGAGAATCTGGGGTGTAACACTATGGAATCTATTGGCACTAGAGTTGTAGAATGTAATTGTGATTTCTTTAAAGTGAAAATTCACCTACATGGTTCTACCTTGTAGCTTGAGCTTTTCTATCTATTAACAAATAAAGGAAAATAAATGCAAATCTAATTGAAGTAGGATATCTTTAGACATTGAAGTACAAACAATGGAAATTCCAAGTATCTCTTTCCAGTGCTTCATTCCTCTAGAGGCATCAAGAGACAGATGGATGACGATACTGTCTTGACCCGTAGACCTGTTAGGACACGGAGGACCACCTCTACTTCCACCCGACACCAGCGACGTGGCCAATCTCGGCCCCATCCCAGCAACCAAGCTGCTACACCCAGGTCACAGCAGCAGGTTGCCCACTCCAGACAGCGGCATAATACCCATTGCAGCTCCTTCCAGCTCTTCTCCCATACAGTGTAATATTCTGTGATTCCTTCAGACGGCCTCAGATGGTAGGAGAGATGCTTTCAGTGCTCCATGACAGACTCACCATTTTCGTATCACAGCTTTCAGAGCCACTCTCTCTATACATTTTTCCTCTGGATCAGATCTCTTTGTCTATCTCACTTCTGGATTGGCTCCCCATCTGTGGAGCTACCGCATTTTTGACTTGGGTTTTAGGTTAGAGTCCTGCTTCTTGCTTTTTATAGGAGTCCGCTTAGCACTCCCACTTTGTATTGACATCATGGTAACTCACAGTCCCATTGACCTACTTTTGTGGTCATTAGGTTGAGCATTAATATAATTATCTTATCTTATTATCTTATCTACCAATCAACTTTTGAGGATCAACAGTGACACAAATGTGAAAAGAAGAAATACTAAAAGTGAAACAAGAAAGCACTACAAACATGGTAAATAAAGTTCATGTTACAAGGACACCTTATTGACATCCTAATCACAAAATTCAATACTTCAACAAATCAGTGTAGCTACATTGTTCAAAACAAAGGCAATATTCAAACTATATTTCGAAGAATATTAATTCAGTACAATTCAGTCTCAAAGTACAAGTCATCTTTGGAATCGCAATATAACAGGTTCTCTCCAAGGACCCTATACATGCACAGTAACACAAAAGGTCAAATTAGGTAGTTAGACCCTTCCACAATTCAACAATCCTGTTCAACACATAGAAGATGATATCATCTTGTATCGTCAACCCTTCTAGCTTCAAAGAACAAAGAATCGCGAGAAGGCATTACAAGTCTAAACAAGAAAGAGTTTTTCCATAAATATGCGGACAAAGCATTTCTAAAGGGAAAGGCAATGTTATGAATATAAAAATAAACATTATTCCTAAATATGTGCCTAAACTATAGAACTTATGATATTAATTATTATCAGGTGCATGTTACATGAAAGACCATCTTCATTGTAAATTATTATCAGGTGCATTTTCCATGAAAGACCATCTTCATTGTAAATCATATCATATATATATATATATATATATTATTAATTCTTATCAAATATTGGAAAGTCATTTATACTTGAGCTTCTATGCTTCATTTGGTATTAAAGCCATGTTTGTGGACACAAAGTTACGCCACCGTATGCTCCACCATTTTTGGGGGAAACATCTTGGGTATATATTGTGAAGCTACAACAACCATTTTTTATGATTTCATAATTTAAACGATGAATCAAAGGATGAAGGATACCATCAACATGGAATTTGAAAATGTTAAAATTAAGTCATTAAATTCTCAGGTAGGCAATAGAAGCGGTCTTCTGTTGCAATTTTTTGCCTGGCTACAATATTCCTTACTATAGTCTTAGTCATCAGGAAACTAAGTTCCAATGCTAGAGAAGAAAGAAAATATGGATCTGATTAGAGATAACATACAGCATGATATCTTGCCCGCAGTCCAACGTGAGGACGAAACACAAAAATATCTACTTCATCAACCACCACGGCCTGCAATAACAAAGAAAATCATAGAGGGTAAGCCAGGATCAAAAATAATCTATCAACAAACTGCCTTTCGTTTTGCCTTTTTTTTGTATACATCATATAGCTTCAGAGTAAGATTTCCCATGTAGAGGTGAAGTAAATTCATCATTTGTAAATAAAGATGAATTGATGTGGATATTTCATTTATATTAGCAGCCTCAGATCTGCAGTCTGCTTCACTCAATTATACAATAATGTGATCGTCATTCAACAAACATTGTCACGGACAACTAACAGGAAAGCTTCATCTGTTGACATGAATGTGAGATTGCCAGAAACACTTCATGCTAAATGGGAATTATGTGAGGCATTCATTTCCCTGTGCTTAAAATTTAAGATTACCGACAATGAAACTTTGTACATCTCTGGACATGACTGAAATAAATAGCAGAGCATATAAAGCAATATTTAAGATATTAGAGCAAATGGTAGTCTTATTACTAAAGCAAACAATTTAAATATGCAAATGGCATGATAACAGAAAAGAGGTTTGCGGCATAACATCCCTGATGGCACACCAGTTTAAAACGGGTGGCCTCTTTACTGTCAGAAGTTTTCGGTAGCAACAGTTAATAGCAACTGCCCCAAAACAATCACAAACTGTTATAATGCCCTCCTAAAACAACTCATGAAACAACTAACAACTTTAAACATTATTCTAAAAAATTTCAATGTACTTCAATTATAATACCATTAAAAGTTCCTGTCCAGTATGCTTCGACTTCTATTGGTATCAAATGATCTGTTTCAAGTTGTCAACATACACTTGAGGGAGAAATTGCTCCTTAATAGCATAACAGGCTATCGCCAGGTTTTCACAGTTAAACATTATTATAACTTTTTAAGTTTTTTCAATGTGCTTTGCTTATAATACCATTAAAAGTTTCTGTCCAGTGTGCTTCCACTTCTGTTGGTATCAAATGATCTGCGTCAGCATACACTCAGAAAGGAGAATTTGCTCCTTAATAGTATAGCATGCTATTTCCAGGTTTTCAGAGGTACAAGTATCTTCTGGATCTGATAAGTATGCAGTGTGGAACGCATTCACACTTGCGAACTCAATTATTGCACATATTCTCCAATTTTTCAAAGACTCCTGTCAGTCACAAACATCATTCACAGTCATGCCATTCACAGAATTGATGCATGACCTGCTAGGAGATAGCTTAGCAGGACCAGACAGTGAGTTTGCAGCCTATGCCATGACACAGGTCTCATCACTAAATTCTTCACTATAAGGCCCTTGTAAGTGTATGATACAAGAGAGATGATATACATCTTAGCCATACATATAATTTAGTAAGCCTACTTTCACATGTCAATTATCTTACAGCAGAAGATAAAATCTGTCAGGCTATAGTTGGGCTTGTTTGACAAAATGGCTGATCAATAATCCCACATTTTCAAGCATCACTTTAAAGCTCCCATCATTTAGATGCTTTTTGCAATACTTAATCACAAGCAAAAAATCTCATTTGTGTTTTATAACTCTTTCCTTTTTGAATGGAGATGGATGCTAATATAGGCAGCCTATCTGTAAATTGCCAGTCCAATTGTCCGTTTGTGGTTAACAGCTGATGAACCATCTTCAGGATATTTCTCACATGCAATGTCTGTCTCCATCTTATCATCACTGGCCAGCTGATACACTTGTAGCATTTGAAATGTCAATGGTTTAGCCAATTTGCTTGTTTTGTGAGTTTAGAGTTAGACACTCACTACTTCATGCTATACATGTTTTTGGTCATCCATGACCTCGGACACTATTCAGGTCTGATAAAAGTTTAAAACCATTATGAACTTTTACATCTGTAAGCTTGAGTCTTTCTGGGTATCATTTAGATTTTAGACGGTCCTTCCTTGTGCAAGCACCTTGCCTTGAAGCAACCCATGAGAACTTGTTTTATGGCAAGTAGCAACCCACAGGCACCCTCAAATACCCTAAAAATAGATATATAATGTATGAAAGTAAAGGCTTTTGAGGGGGATAAATGGAAGAAATACACCTGTACATCCTTGAACTTGATACTAAGCCACATGAAACAACTTCTCTGACAATAAATGAGAGGTTCATGGATGCGCAGAACTAGTTTGGCTAGCGAATGAAATACTCGGATAAGACTTTTGTCCTCAATTCTTCTTCTCTGAGAAACCCTAGTTCCTCAAGTTTGAAATGCCCCCCCTCCCCATAAGGTGTCCTCGGTGCTTTTGATTTGCTGTAAGAACTTGTTTTATGGCAAATAGCAACCCACAGGCACCCTCAAATACCCTAAAAATAGACATATAATGTATGAAAGTACAGGCTTTTGAGGGGGATAAATGGAAGGAATACGCTTGTGCATCCTTGATCTTGATACTAAACCATGTGAAACAACTTCTCTGACAATGGATGAGAGGCTCATGGATGCACAGAACTAGTTTGGCTAGCAAATGAAATACTAGGATAAGACTTTTGTCCTCAATTCCTCTTCTCTGAGAAACCCTAGTTCCTCAAGTTTGAAATACCCCCCCTCCCCGTAAGGTGTCCTCGGTGCTTTTGATTTGCTGTAAGATTCAGGAATATCAATTCTGCACACTTGTCTCCTCCATTGTATTTTAGGATTCTTTTATTCTTTGTCAAGCTTATACAATAAGGAAATAACAAATATCTTAAAAATAGAGGGGGCATGGAATTGTGATCCTTACTCTCTTTTTAAGAAGTTTAACAACCATTTGTGTCACCCTTGAATGAAGCACAACTTTTGAGTCCATTATATTTATAGTTAGGATTTAGTACTACCTTGGGATTTGCACCCTGTCTAGAGTTCATTTTTGAACTCTTCCGGATTGGTCACTCTTCCAATATTGAAGGACCTATGTCTCAACGTCTCCTATATTGATGGTTTATATCAGCGATCTCTTTTGGCATCACTTGCTGCCCAAGCCATTTGTTATGGCATGCTATTCTTCAAGGGAATTTCTGCATTGGTAACTTTTTGTCGGCCATTGCTCAACTGTTTTGACCATCAAAGTCGGCCATTCCCTGAGTCAAGTAATTCTTGGTTTACACACAGTGCATTTATCTCATGCCAATGTGGAAGGCTTACTTCTCATTGATGAGGTTACTCCTGAGTCCCTGACAACTGCGACCAGAGAGACCGGATTTGCCTTAGGGCACCCCACACCTGTACTAGAATCTTCTCGACCAGAGAGACCGGATTTGCCTTAGGGCACCCCACACCTGTACTAGAATCTTCTCGACCAGAGAGAC
This sequence comes from Larix kaempferi, assembly GCA_027924585.1. Lineage (NCBI taxonomy): Eukaryota > Viridiplantae > Streptophyta > Pinopsida > Pinales > Pinaceae > Larix > Larix kaempferi. The sequence continues at coordinate 4,182,130 of BSBM01000806.1, forward strand.
CAGATTTGCCTTAGGGCACCCCACACCTGTACTAGAAACTTCTCGGATTCAAGGAATCTTGGATCTGTATTGCATTCTTCAATATTTTATATTTATTGACCATATCCATGCCCTTAAATTGGATCTGTTTCTGGTAAAAGTGTATCCTTTCCAGTGACATAATTGTGGCAGATTTCAGATTTAATTTAGATTTTGGAAAATCTGCACCACTAAAGTCACATACTCTTAACATTGCACTCCTGATAATTTACTTGGAGCGGCTTTGCAGAAGTAATTTTGTTCAAGGATTAATAATAACAAAAAATAGCCATTCTCTACTTATATTAGACAGCAAGGAACCCACAAAGATACTAACACAGATCCATTCTGGTTTACACAGTTTCGGTCAGCGCCTCTATTGAAAGTTAACTGTTGTATATGGTCTCTACATTAATTAAAGAAAATTTAGTAATACAAAGAGGATAAAGCATATAAACAATAATTGGGACAAACATGAACTTGTTAGAGTTCCTAATGAACATCATCAGGTGTAATTGAAAAGTAACATATATGCACAATTTGCCACATGGATACACTATGCATGGACAAAGTATTTATCATTGGCTTTTTCATGATGCCCATCTAGCACGCAAGAAAGCTTTTAATTCCTAATTTAATATTGGTTATTCATGTTTTTCGCACAATGAAACATTTATGCTTAAGCAATGCATACTTATGATATGCTCAAATTTAGAAGTCAAGACATACTTCTTTACTGCTTTTATTACCCTAAGAATTCTCTGAAATTAAAGGAAGTGATTTGATATATATATACTAGAGTACCAATTCCCTGATTCTAAATTTCCGAATGACTTCCAACCCACACTGGATTCTTCACCAATACCAATCACACCCACAGTTCGTGTAACCATGACTACGACACATTGCTCTAGGAGATAGACCTAGATGTCAATAACACCCAAAGACTTACTTTTGTTATTGCTAGGTTGCCTTGCATTAAATAGACAACATCCATTAATGGTCGTTGACTAAGCAGTTCCGTCTATGTTTGATGTTAAAATATCTATTCACATAGTGTGATTCATGTTGTACCCTGGATTACATTTTCATCAATGGTGGAATATCACGCCTCTAACAATGACTTTTCATTATGGGTTGTTGATTAGATGGTTTTTCTGGTAATGCTATTTCCATTTGGCACATTAGAAAGACATACTTGGTGGTCTGCTCTCTCAAGAAGTTAATATACAAGACATCAAATCAAATCATTTTCTGATCCTATCTTGTGATTGTTGATGTGGGAATCCTTATAGCACTCCTTCCAACTGTTGATTTTTGGGCAGCATTGAGAGCCATTCTCAGGAGATTGGCATCAGCCTGGGGCTGAGGACCTAGTCAGGGACTAGGATGCTGATGTACTTGACCAACATAAATAAACCTTTCTTATGAAGATTCTAGAAGACAAGTTTGACCATTGAAAGTGTGAAGAAGACCAAGGTATAGTACTTATGAGAAGTTATAAAGTTGAGTCTAGGAGACTCAAGCTAGCTTATCTCTTGGCACATGTGGGTCACTTGAGAACTTGACAGTTCCTTGTGAAGGAAGGAAGGGCACCATATCTCGTCTATGACACATATGGATCATATCCATCACAAGAAGACATGACAACTTGATAAAAGGTCATGTAAATCTTGGGCCCATAAAGAAAGGGTCATAAAGACATTGCGCCCACCTAGAAGAGGTCATGAACACTTAAACGCCCAAGTCAAGTAAAGAAAGATAATGAACCTTGAGTTGGCATGTGTGGGCCATAAAGACCAAGAGAAGGGTCTATAATGATTTGGTTAAAAGATTTTTGGTCATGGAACCACATTGAAGGTCCAAGAAACCCATTGAAGGTCCAAGAGCCCACTACTAAAGGACAAAAGGACCAAGAACCCTCATGTAAGGGTCTAAGTGACCAATATCCCACTTGAAAAGGTCCAAAGGACCAAGATAAAAGTAAAAAGGGTTAAAAGTAAAAAATTAAATAATAAGACCCTTACTAATTGGATTTTGACAATTATTTTAATCCTAAACCTAAGGATTTATCCCTCAATGATGTTTATAAATAGAAGAGGACTCTCATTTGCAAAATACATTTCAACTCATCTTCATCTCTGCTCAAAGGAAAAATATTTTTGGGGTTTATCTGCTGTTGTCATCCTTTCCTTCACACGTGTGGACTGACCAGCAAATTGGAGGCAGCCGCAGGCATTTATGAGGTCTGATTTTTTGGGTTTTCAGGACAGGCAAGTGTTGGAGGAGTGCTGTCCCTGTTACATTTATGAGGTCTGATTTTTTGGGGTTTCGGGACAGCCACGTGTTGGAAGAGTGCTGTTCCTGTTAGGGCTGTCCACAGCTTGTTGGACGATGTTTTCAGGACTGTCTCAGACCTCCTTCTCTCAGCCGTGACCTACAGGACTTCTCTTCTGCAGGCCACAGCCCTATTGGGCCCCACTTCAGTAGGCTGCAGCCCTATTGGGCCTTACTTCAGCAGATCGCAGCCCTAAGAAGGGTATTTCTCAGTCAATCTAGCAGGCCAAACTTTGCTGAGAGGGTTTTTCAGTCAGCTACAGTTCATATCGGTCAACAGTGGTCAATGGCACCCTTATATGTGATATCAACATTCTCAGATCAGTTGAATTCTTTCTCACAGTCAATGCCAGTTATCTGGGTTCTTCACTTGATTGGTTAGGGTTTGGACCTATGTTGCGTGGGAGCTATCCCCACCCCCTCGCCCCCGCTCCCGAAGCTCGCTTCCTTTGGAAGCTCGCTCCCAAAACGCTCCCAGTTTTGGGAGCTCGCTCCCAAGGCGCTCCCGATGTGCTCCCTACCTCTCCAATACTAAAAGCTCCTATACTAGGTTGATCATTTGATGACAATGTTATGGTACCTCCCTTCATTGCCAAGCTCATATAAAAGTAGTTATGGTTGATCATTTGATGATAATGTTATAAGTTATAACTACTATATGATTGATGTTATATGGTTTAATCCACGTTTTCTATAGCTAATTCAACATCCTACATGTTTTTTAGATATAAATACATCAAAATATATCAAAATATATACAATATAAAAAACGCTCCCAAAACGGGAGCTTTTGAAATTTTCGCTTTTCGCTTCGCTCCCGCTCCCCGCTCCCAAGTAACCTTGGTTTGGACAAGTTGATTTTGATGACAACAGTCATCATTTACAGACTGTTTCTTCTCTTGGTATATATGCAGCCTCATGTGGTCAACAACATGCCTCAAACAGTCAACCAAGTAATTACACCAGGCACCGAAGGTTTAAACAGTCAACAGTGATTAGCAGCACCCTCCGTATTGGTCATCACAGTCGTTGTTTAGCTGATTGCAGAAGGCAGTTCAGATATAATGCTACAGTTCAGATCTACAGTCCAGATCTATCCTACTACAGCCCAGATCTGTCATCATTGATGGTTGTAGGTGTGGACAACACTATGTGATGAAGAGATAAAAATATTAGCTTCTACAGCTAGCCTATGTAGTTGGTGATAGCTCTTGAGGATGACAGTACGTCTATGTTATTGAGAATGCTAGAGTTGATGCTACAGCTTCATGAAAAGATAAGTACTTGGTCTCACTGTTTATGTACACCCCTCATGTATTAAGGGTTTTGATGATTGTGGTCATTTGTATACTTGTTCTTCTATTATGAATCAATCATAAGAAAGGTTGCTGGGTTTTTTTCCCTCTGAAGGATAGAGAGTTTTCCCAGGGTAAATCATGGTGTCTACTGTGCATAATTGATGTGATGTAATCTGTTTACTTGCATCCGATGTGTTTATTTTCTGCCCTATGTTTGTTTACTATTACATCTGTTAATAATTATGCAAAAGAAAAATTATAAAATTACATTCATAATTACGAGTTTATGAAAATAGTCTAAAATTCAACACCAACGAATCTCTTCCTATTGACTCCAACTCATTTTGCTTTGGGAAGGGGATATAGAAAACCTTTATAGTACATTGGCGCTCGTAGTGAACAATGGCAAGTTCCCTCACACTCAATCGTAATTTTCATCAATGGCCCTTTATTAGTAGATTCTAACAAGTGTTTGGCACCAACACATCCATTTGCATCTGTTAGAATGTACTAATCATCAATGGTGGGATACCTTGCATCTTGCAACAATATGCATCGATGATTGATGACAAGATGGTTTCTACATGTTCAACCTCAACACACTTATTTACACATTGTAGATTCATACATTGCAATAGATTTTGAATGAAGACCTTGCGTTGTGGTGGCATCCCTCATTGGTGCTATCGCCTTTGTTTGGTTACAGTACTACTACCTTATATTGCATTGGTACCATGGAGAACCATATTGTTCTCTTCACAATTCAAGTCGTTCTCCTAATGTACCTAAAGCCATAAATCCATTGTGTATCTCTTTGAGGCTATGATCTTATTTTGACATGGATCCACTATTTATTGGTTTGTGCCTATGATTTTGCAGTTTACTTATTTCATGGATCAGCTTTAGTGACCATGCTTGCTTTCCACCTGAGCATGGGTATGCCTGCCTCAAGGAAGAGAGTTGTCTAATACTTTGTTTTTACTTGCAGATAATTCTTTTATCCCTAGTTTGTTGGGCTCCTTGGTTTCTGCCAAACTCCTCAAATAGTTTGTACAGTATTTTGGCCATCACTTGCTCTTCTACCCTCAAACATTAGGGGGCATTATTTGTACATATTTTTGCTCATCCATGACCTTAAACATTGTTTGTATTGATAAAAGCATAATGACATTCCTTGTCCTCACACCTAGCCTTGAAGCAACCCGTGAGCATTCAATTTATGTCAAATATCAACCTACAAGTAACCTCAAAAGAGCCGAAAATATATATATATATAATGTACAAAAGTACAAGCTTTTGAGTGGGATAAATGGAAGGTGTACAATCGTATGTCCTTGATCTTGATCCTATGCCAACTTCTCTGACTAAAAATAAGAGGCTTATGGATGCATAGGATTAGTGATAGCCCATGAGAAACTAGGATAAAGCTTTGGTCCTCAACCCCCCTTCTCCGAGAAACCCTAGTTTTTGCAAGTTTGATATAACCACCCATAAGGTGTCTTCTGAACCAATTTTGGCTCCCCTTACTTGTATGTCATTATACTTTAAGGTTGAAGAGAGTTTGAAAAAAGACAAACGCTAGAAGAAACTAGGTTCAAGTAAGGAGGTTATTTGCAACACCAACAAGTATATCATTCTTATTCCAATGAATTTAGATCTTTCTTCTTCCCTCCCACCCACCCCAAGTCTGGTGTAATTCATGTTGAATTGTTATGCTTCCTATTATAGAACTAGATAGCTAGAATTGTTATCCTATTATCAATTCATTATTGCAATTTGAATTTGTTTTCATTACATGGAATGTTGTAAGGTATGTGTCTTCTAATTAAGTGCAGATACAAGCAAGATCGTGGTTCTAGAGATATACCTTCCAATCCAACCATTGAAAAAGCAAGAAGACCTTGGTAGGTATTAAATTCTCGTTTTACCTTGCAGCCAAGTCTTAAAGGCATTAATTGGAAAGAAAAGTCGGTGATCTACCAAGCTCTGTGAGCAAGATTCCAACCCTCTTGTTGAGGATATAAACATTAGCCCAAACCATTTTCCCTCTAACACTTGAGATACAATCTTGCTATGTAGGATGCTTATAATATCCCATTTGACAATATCTATTGTTGTCCTTGACTCCAAATTAGTTGACTAATCCATTTCCATCATTTTAGATCTTATTTCCTCTTATCCATCTTTTGGACACTTCTACCCCTTTTCCACACTCTATCATCAATTACTCCCCCTTTCTCATCCTTTTATCTTTCCCTATTACTTCCTTCCCCTTGTGTTTTCACAATATATCCCAATTTTCATCCTTACTTCTATCCCTTTCTAACTTTGCAAAGTCAATGAAAACCAAGATAAGGCCTTGAAACACCTTTCCTAGGTTTGTCCCTCAACTGACTTTGTCAAGACTTGTGTTTGAGCCTCTACAAAAGCATTGCGAGACCAATAAATCCCGACTTTCATAATTGGTAAGGATGCCCTATTATGAGACCATCTTCCTTGGATTTTAGAGTTTCATTTTGCATGGATGCATGTCCATGTTGAAGCTCTTTCCATTCTAAGAAAGGAATGCAATGAATTACCCCTTTGATAAGAAAGAACCTTCATGATCTTTCACCTAATATGACAACACTTTGATCTATGCAAGCCTATCCTTGTAGATTTCAATACAACTACAAAAAAACAAATGGAAATGGCCCATATGTAGCAATTAATAGAGTTTTGGTGTGGGGCTTCCTACACATAAGCAAGAAGCCCCCTGGTATTGCACCTACCTAGTCAACACAATTGCAAGACGACGATGTTGGACAACGAAAAAGAACAAATTTTTGGCATTGCCTTTGGGCATAGATAAGTCAACCAAGCCTCTTGAACCAACCAATGATGAGTGGGAGATGATCATTGTTGACGACAAAACCATTGTTACTACTCTGGGGCCAATACCAAACGACTGTGATGATCCTCGACAAGATGGTGGAATGGCGCCTATTGTTGTTTAATGTTAAGTTTATATGCTCAAGTGCAATGCCTTATGTTATATTTTTTATTTTTTATGTTGTTTTGCTATGTACTTGTATATGTAGAATGTTTTCGCATAAGCTAGCTCATTTTTTAGTTTTTTATTAGACTTTGACAATGGTAGTCGTATTCCAATTGCAACCCATTTTTTGTATAAAATCTATGAAGATATTCTTAAATAAATAGACAAAGCAAGAATTATGTCAAAAAAAATGATATGCTCCTACCCTCATTTTCAATTGTTACAAAAAAGGAGAAAGTTAACTAATAGCAAACTACAATAGATTAAGATCTCAAGAGACTCGACGACTTTTGCAATTCTTATAATGCTTTTAACTAGGAATAGGAAAACATACAAAAATGATCAAGTTGAAATTAATATTGCTTTTCACTATGTAATATTGCGAATTAGAAGAAAATTGGGATGGAGCAAAGGGAAAGAGGATAGGCACCTCACACCTTCCTCACACCTGGCTATCGCTTGCCCCAAATCATAATAGGGTTTGCCTTTGTATACCAAATGAGGCGAGTGGAAGGCCTCGCATGATGGGGATGTTGATGGTTGGAGGTTGAATGGAGCAAAGGTGGCTCTAGATAAAAGCTTGGTGACCATTTACAAATTTTCTTTGCAATGATTCCGTATGGTGTTGGTCCTATGCTCTCTATCCCACAATTTTTGGATGAAGGCAACTTCTGGTGTGGATTACGGCCTATGCCTCGCATTGGCTATTTTGCACCTAGTGTGACTGGAACTAACTGTAGATTTGGCCTTTTCCATACTTCTTTTGATCATTGGTATGGCCTGGCTCATGGTGTGGATGACTCAAGTGCATATCCGGCCTTATGTAGCCATAGTTGCTTGGTTTTGGTGCTCATGTGAACAAGTTTCTTAGGGGATCAACAATTTATGGGCATAACTCACCTTGGACACTGCTTAGGGGAGTTCACAAAAATGGTCAAATCTACCAACAAGGCCTAGCATGTACCCTAAATTTGGTTCCACAACCATGTTTTATGTTGGGTATGTACCCTTTTAGAATCTATTCTAGGGTTTTTTTGAGTCATTTTGTGTTTGACTATAGCCTTGGGAGAATTCTTTCCCACATACTCTATCGATAGATTATAGGGGACAATTCCTCTTCAGGATCATGTTGCTCCCTTGCACGAAGTTAGTGCTTTGGGAATATGCGACGTGCTTTTTTTTGGTAAAATGTTTATTTTAATGGAGTTTAAAGGAAGCAATCTTAAAATTAAATATATTTATAGCTAATTATTCGTATCATAAGTTTAAAAATTATCATATAGGATTGTGTCCTCTACAATAGTCATGGCTTTGATGACCTATGAATATGATTGTTCTTAAGTGCATATCACCATACCCCTAAACATTTTGTATTTACTAATTATCATTTTTGTCCCTTTGGATTATATGGGCTTGTCTCTTTTTTTATGGATGCCAATGGCATAGTGTGACTATAGTAAGGTATATCACAAGTGCTATTAGGGAGATTGTGATTCCCACCATGTGGCCATTGCTATTTGTTGAAGTAAAGCATCTCCGTCAAGGACACAAATCCTCTCTAGTTCAAGCTATCTACTGTAACCAAGAATAAGAACCAATATAAATCAGATAATAACTAAAAACATCATAGCAATTATGTTTGCTTCCCTGTGGTAAAAGAGTCAATTGCTTGGATTTAGTTATTTCCAGATAACATTATATATGTAACAACAGTGCCAAAAGCAATGTATTCATTATTTTGTAGAGAAAGCGTACATCACATAACAATCATCCTTCCTTTGCTACAAACACACCAAAATTTTAGATAGCATCACAATGACACTTGACCCTATACACAACGTTAACCCATAAAGACCATTGTAATCTTTCTAGCGTATGTTTGCCCATATCTTGATAATCATAAGTATTTGTCATTCTCTGTCAGATAAATAGTTGAGATTTGTATCTCGGGATGTCCTTCATGTGATCATGCCTAGCATGAAGGGACATTAACTGAGTAGGCATAGATGTAGTGTGTGAGAAACACTTTACCAGTCAGCATGACTCCAGTGGTGGAAGCATGCAGAGATTCCGGATACTTTTACCTTGTGCATGCGGGAATTGCATGCATGCATTTTTTAATGCAGTAGTGTGATTTTTTAATGCGGAAGTGTAATTTTGCATGAGAAAGAAAGTTAGGGATTTGGATCCCTAAAAGCCATAGAGGCTCATTAAAAGGATGTAGGGGGTAAAGGTAAGGCACTGATTTGAGGAGTGAGCAGTTAGAGGAGAGGGGCGCACCATATAGAGTAAGGGCACACTTCATCAATTGAGAGGGTTGAGTAGTCAATGAGGCCGCACTTCCTTTTGAGACTGATCGGGGGCGTTGTTAAAATTAGGGTTATGTTAGGGTTTTAAGCAAAAAATTAAAATTTGAACTTTAATGCAAAAAACTAAATTTCAAAACTAGTACTAAAACAAAATAGTACAGTAGTAGTAGTAAATCTAACAAGACAAATTAATACATCATTTTCATCTCTTTCAACTTTAACACTCCCCAAAGATCACTATGTTAAAGTTAAGGTTTCAACTGCAGATATATAACCAGTAGAGCAGATGCAGTAGTAAAACTAAATTAACAAAAAAATATATTCCAGGGAGTTTTGCTATATCCGAGTCCGGATATACTCAGTGATTATTCAAGCGAATAATCTTCCAATGGAAAATAACTCTATTTGATAATAATATATAATTGATGATGATAAAGATGATGATAAATTACAAAGGATATGGTTGCCTTAAATATGGCTTGGCCATCACATATTGAAGAGACACTTCTCTTCATAAACTATATTTTAATATTATTAACTACTATTAGGAATAGTTACCTATTTATTACTTTTTATTGTTGTAGCATTGCCACTCTCTTAGAGAGGCTTTGTCCTCAAAGCCTTATAATTTTGTCGCACTATTCTTTGCGATGTCGTGGTCGCCGAAACATGTCGATATGAACTGCTAAGTGTAGAGCATAACTTCCGATACGTCGACGGATGAATCCATCCCAAATTGATTTGTTGTGGACTGATGGGATTCCCTACTGATGTGTCGTCAGGAGATTTGATCACATTAGTACCATTATCTTTCGACAATTCCCACTTTTTCAAATATCGGTTTTTATGGTTGGGGTGTCGATAGGGAACTTTCACGATGTCATTTTCGTTTACGAATGTCGCCTTTAGATCATTGATCTGTGTTGGAAGTTGTATTTTCGTCTCTTGAGGATTTAAGTTTTTGTTCTGCATTTTTTCCAACTTGTTTTCTAACTGCCTATTATCATTTTGAAACTTCTTAATCAATTCGACTTGCGATTTTCTGTCAGCTTCAGATGTCTTAAGTTGTTCCTTAAGATCTTCATTATGACTTCTGATACAACTATTTTCTTCTTGTTTGTCTAGAAGTTTCCCTTCAATGTTGTCCAAAGATTGTTCTATCTTCCGACTATTTTTCAGCATTGTTAGATAATGCTTTATTACTCTTCGCGATCTCTGACTTATGTGTCTTTTTAGAGTCGTCATTTTGTTGTTGAAGAACTTTTATCTGTTGTCGACACTGGCCGACCTCTGATTCTTGACTTTCTAATTTATGTCGTAACTGCATTAGTTCTTCATCTTTGTCGCTAACGATTTTGTTCAAGCGCATTATTTCTGCTTCGTAATTATTTATTTCCTTCTTTATATCTTGATTTTTGGCAAGTGCTTCCTGTGTGAAAATATGAGATGAGGCATCTAGCACATTTGGACTACCAACTTGGTCCTTTTTTTGCATTAGTCTTTGTAACACCTCCATTAATGTATTATGGTTCTGCGTCATTTTTTGGTCTAACATTTTTTGTTCCTTGCTCATAATGTCGAACTTGGTCATCCTTGTCGTTAACGTGTCTCGACTTCTTGATGAGCCTTCCTTTACTTTGACTTGATTTCTTCGATGATAAGTGTTCTTCGACTTCTTTGATGATAAGGAGTCTTGCTTGGACTTTGTCTTTAATTTCTTCTTTGACTTGGTCTTCTTTGGCTTGAATTTGCTTTGTTTCTTCAAACAATTCTTATTTCAAAATAATCGATTTTTTTTTCTTTGATAATAATAATTATTATTAAAATTTAATAATAATATTATATATATATATATATTTTTTTTTTCACAATAAAATAATTATTGTTTCAAAAAAGATAATAATAATAATATTATTATGATGACGATTGTGATTTTTAAGGGTTATAGTATAATAATATATATTATTATAATTTTTTTGTTTTGCAATTGAATTAGGGTTTTGAGTGTAGGGATACGTGGAGGTGGCAGCGGATGGAGAAACCTGTGGAGTTGTTGCGTGGCCGAGTGGGAAGGGGATGGAAAAGCTGGAGCTGGCGTGGGCGTGGAAGGCATAAGGGTGAGATGATAGTAGAGGAGGTGGCACAACCACATATGGGGGAGGTCGTTGTGTGAGGAGGACGCAGTTGCAGAGTGTGGGCGTGGCGGATGGGAGGAAGAGGACGTGGGAAGCGATGCAGGAGGGGATTACTATGTGGAGGAAGCTTGCGTGGGGTAGGGAGAAGGCGGAGGGAGTGTGCAGGTCGTGGAAGAGAGGGAGTGGCGGATGGCTGTGAGAAGGGTGAATGTGATGGAGGAGCAGGTGAGGTGAGTGCGGCGGTGGAAGAGAGTAGGCGGAGTGGGGACTATGGACGCAGGAGTGGAGGAGGTCACGGTGGCGATGGTGATGGAGGAAGTGACAGGGTGAGTGATGGGAGAAGGAATGGAAGAGAGGAGACGCGGATGGATGGGAGGACGGGGAGCGAGAGGAGAAGGAGGGAAAGGAGGATGGTGCTTCGGGGGCGAGGGGACCCGAGCGTGGGGAAGGAGCGTGGGTCGGAGGGTGTGGCAGAAGGGAGGATGCGGGGAGAGGGAGGAAGGTGGACACATGTGGGAAGGAGGGCGTATGCAGAGGAGGGGGTGGATGCAGCAGGGAGCTGCGCAGGGTTGGAGGGATGGCTGCGAGAAGGGATGAGACGCTGGGTAGAGGAGCAGCGCGGGGGTGGGGAGATGGAGGGTGGCCGAGGAGGGAAGGCCGAGGGAGTGGCCGAGAGGAGGTGGATGATGCTATGGAGGAGCGTGGAGGAGCGTTTGGGAAGGGAAGAAGAGGGCTGGAACAGAGGCGACAGAAGGAGGAGCAGCGAGGGTGTGGGAGACGAGTGCGCAGGGGAGGTGTATGAGGACGACGGGGAAGAGATAAAATGTGGAGAGAGCTGGAAGATGGAAGTGAGTGAGGAAGAGTTCAGAAAATCAGGTTTTGGCCAAAGGCCACTTTATGGTCAAAGACCAAAATTCAGGGAAACCCTGGTTAATGGTTAAAAGCCCAAAGACAGCCAAAGGCCGGAATCTAGCACGAAGCTCTGATACCAATGCTATATCTGAGTCCGGATATACTCAGTGATTATTCAAGCGAATAATCCTCCAATGGAAAATAACTCCATTTGATAATAATATATAATTGATGATGATAAAGATGATGATAAATTACAAAGGATATGGTTACCTTAAATATGGCTTGGCCATCACATATTGAAGAGACACTTCTCTTCATAAACTATATTTTAATATTATTAACTACTATTAGGAATAGTTACCTATTTATTACTTTTTATTGTTGTAGCAAGTTTTTTTCCCCATGACTTGATTAAGCAACTAAGGTATTCCAGGGAGTTTTTTTCCCTTGTCAATTATACTTTGCCTATAGCCGAGCTATAATCGATGAGGTTTTCTCCCGCTTCCTCCAAAGCTGAAATGCCCGATTTTGAAAATTTTAGCCATGGGGGGTTATTAGAGTCCAATTGATGTATATAAGTTTACTAGGCACTATTATAATAGGTGTTGGTCATGTCTTAGGTCCCTAGGACCCTCAGAAAAATTTTCGAAAAAATTTTACCTGGTCCTCCGGTTTTGGGTTTTTAATTATTTTTTAAATTTTAATAAATTTCTCTATAGTTTAAATAGAGAAATTTCAATTTGTAATATGTCAGTCATCCGGGATCCGAATTCAATGATGAAGGCTTCAACCTTAAGCCAAAAATCATTCATGACCCCCGGAGCAGTTTATCCTAAGTTCCGGATGCCAATTCAGCCTCATAATTAATAATTTCTCAAAAATACCACTTACAAAGAAATTATTAATTAAAATATTAAAAATTGAATATTTAGAGATAATCCAAATCTCTCCAAAATAATCCAAATGGATTAAAATAAAAGGCTAATTGACATGGCATGGAGCATTAATGAAGATTCCAATCATCTCAGTCATCATCTAGTCAAGTGTACAGTCAGCACAAGTGGATCTCTCCAAGTGAATTCGCCCACCTTCCTCAAATCTGCGAATTGGGTGATATGTCAAGTGATAAATGGATTGGTGGATGTTGCATTGATGGGAGAGTGAGTGCTTTGCTAAACTTTAGGCATATCTCAAGTTCTAACTCCAAGCAATTCGAGTTTGCAACTACCACAAGGCTCCAAGCCTCACCACACAAAGGTTCACACCATCCTTCACTAGCTCACGTCAACCTCTTTGAAGCTCGAGTTTACCACATGCCACATTACCATTTGGTTGGTGATTATTCCAATGAAAGGTGAGGGTCGCCTTGCCTAGGTGGAGGCCACCTCCTCATCTCCTTCAATGCAACTCGAATTGTTTGGTGGAGATGCACTCCAAGCTTGGCTTGACATGGATTTGATAGAGATTAAATGGAATTCAATTTGGTGACTCATACCATTGGCTCCCTTCTCAATGCCAATTCGAATTAGGGTAGACTAGCTCTTGTCTATTGTTATATAATGAGGTCTTTTCTCCTCATTCCTCATGGATTTTTAGCAAAGAAACTCCGAAGGAATTGTACTTGATTCATATTTAATAAAATTTGTGACTTTGGAGGTCAATTCGTGGAGGCTCTTGGTGGCCATGCATCATCCCATTTCTGAGGTGATATTGTGTAATTTCTCATATGCTTAGGAATATTAAGCTTTGATTTATATTTCTAGAAGGCTAACAATCTAGCACATGCATCTATATATCTTCTCTTTTCGCTTGAGCATATGTGACTTGCAAGTATCCTCCAAGGTTTAAGATTTTTGCAGGTTCTCCTTCACTCTACTCATGGCCAAAGAATTCTCAGTCTTATAAGCATAAGAACAAGAGGATCTTGCTTCTCCCCTCAAACATTCAACAAACTTCTACTTTGGTTACTGGTTCCTAAGGGTTTACTTCTTCAAACCTTCCACTTTCTCCTTGATTTCTTTTACCTTGATATGCTAGCCCTTTTCCTCTCACCCTACATCTATCCTTGCCCTCTTTTCTTCCCTTTCTCTTACTGTTTTAGCTCTTTTCTTACCACTGTTTGCAGTCATCTATTGACTGTCCAAACTCCTTGCTCTATCCCTGTTTTGCAGCCACTTTAGTTTTTATCGCTGGCTGCCCTTTCTCTTTGCATCTCTTGCTACCCTATTTCTAGCTTTTCCTAGCTCACTATTTACTCTTGTTTGCTGCCCATTGTTCACTGTTTGCTGCCCATTGTTCACTGTTTGCTGCTCACTGATTTCATTTTGTAGCACTCCCTTTCCCATCTTTGCACTCGTCCACCTAGCTCTCACCTCTTTCTCCCTTGTCCTTCATCTCCCCTCGTTTTTGCCTTCATTTCTTCCTCTCGTCCACCTTCAAAAGGTGCCCTAAAATCACATAAAATTACAAAAACGAATGGAGACTTTAAGGTTTGGTTAATGAGTTAGCTTGCATCTAGTATCTTTCTAGCTTTACTTTAATCTCATCCTTTAGCTTAGTTTTATTTGAAAAAGCTTGCGTTTAGCTCATTCTTTAGTCTAGATTTCATAATTTAGATCTCATTTTTACTATAGGCTTAGATCTTTAAAAGTTTTGATTCTAGTTCATGATTTGAAAAGTAGCATATAGGCATATCAAAAGTTTCGTTCAAAGTCATATTTTATTTAAAAGTTTGCACTAGGATCTAGTTTATTTTTTCAAGTAAGAAGTTTTCATGCTTAGATCTCATTTCGAAAAAGTCAAAATTTGCATTTAAAGAGTGATTGGGCATATAGGCTAGTTTGCTAGTTTCGTACCTAGTTTCATTTCTAAGATTGGATCTTGGATTTGCACTTAGTTTCAAATATTTGATTTTCATTAACATTTAATGGGTGCCTTGTAGAAGATTTGTTAAGCTTGTGTAGGTTTCTTCAAGGAGGAGAAATACTTGTGAAAACAAAGCTCAAAGAGGATCAAAAGTTAAAAATCCAAGGAGAAGATTTGAACCATTTTTATAAACCATGTCTACTCTCCTCTGTAAAAGCCATTAAGGGCTCCTAAGCAATGTTACCAGAACCGGACCGGTTTTGGCAAAACCGGCCGGTTAGACCGGTTCACAAGCATTTCCGGTCCAAACCAGTCAACCAAACCGTTTTTGGCCGGTTTTTGCCAAAACCGGCCGGTTTACTCCACCAACCGATCAAAACCGGATTTTTTGGCATAAAACCGGTTTTTTACTGTGAACCGGCCGATCCTTACAGCAACCCGTACGGCCGGCTAAAAACTGTTTTTTTTTAATTAAAAAAAAAAAAAAAGTGGGTGGAAGGTGATGTTGGACATGTTGATGTGCCTTCTGGACCAGGGGAGTCAAGTCAGGTGGCCCAAGCCCAGACTCCACAAATTGCGGATGAGGATGTAGATGATGGCTCAGAGTCCGAGTCGGAGGCCTCTGAGCCTGAGGATTCAAATTATTAGATTGTCTAGTCTTTGACTCTAGTCTTTTTTATAGGCCATTTAGAGCCTTTTTTGATGATGTATTTTAATTCAGACATGTATTGCACTCAGTGCTAACTACTATTTTGGTTCTATGCACTCTTATTTGCTATATAAATGAGATACTTTTCATATTTTGTGTATAATGGTTTGAATGCACATGGATGCACATGAATATATTTATAATTTTCAAAATTTGAATATTTTACGTATTTTTGGTAATCCGGTTTTATGATCCGGTTTTTATTCCGATTCCGGTTCGGTTCTGGTTCACAGGGTCAGCCGGTTCGACCACCGGTTCGGTTTTTGTAACATTGCTCCTAAGCTTGTTTCATAGTTATTTATTTCTCTTAAAGACCTTTCAAGGATTTTTCCAAAGGCATTTGTAAAAGTTTAAATAAAAGGCTAAGTGGAGGAGTCCTCCACTTTTGGGTTCTTCTTCCCCATTTGGGGAAGAGTGTTGTACTTTGTTTAGATTAGATCTCTCTTTTTTCAAGTTCATAGATTAATATTTTATTTTCTGTACTCCATTTCCAAGTCTTGACTTGAGATAGTATCTCCCAAGGGCAGGGCCACATAGTTTTGTGGTTACTTCTCTTTCCCCATTAGACTCCTTGTCGAAACTCAACTAGCTGGAATTTCTCAAGGACTAGTGGTTCTAGTGGTCACCTTGTTCGGAGGTTGATCCCACCTATTAGTTTTTCTTAGATTAGTTTAGTCTTGGCCGAACAGTTTGTTTCATTTTTTTTGTTGTAGAATGCAAGTTGTTCATTTCTGCAATTGATATCTTTGTCATCTATTGTCCTATCTTATTGAGCTATCACATGCGTTCATGCTTACAATCTGCTTCGATTTTAATAAACAAACGAAGTCTCTTGAACTTGCCGTAATCCAAGTCAAGAGCACTCTCTGTCGGAGAACATTTTATTTGTTGCATTTCCCTTGCATTAGGCATTTAGATCAAATAAGTCTCTTGAACTTTGGTCTTAAGATTAAGTCAAGAGCGCTCTCTGTCGGAGAGTTGAACTGTGTGCTTAATAATAAAATTTTCAACTCACACCCCATTAATTAATTTATCTTGGTCGTTATCTGACACCCGTATGCTCTACCAACCTGAAAGGGTTGGGCTAGTACTCAGAAAGGTGTTGGACTTGTTAATCTCACAAGTGATAACTTAATAAAATTTTACCCCAACCAACGTACCGGCGTTATTTCGAGAAACTTTTAAGTGGGAGGCAAAAGATCCTATACCTGGTGGGGCCAAGAAACATACCGTTGTCAGACATCAGGGTGGTCAAGCCAATTGAACACTTACCCTTTGAAATCTGGACGGTCTTGACATACCATCAAAGGGGAGCCACTTAAAAGTACACCTTTCCGGACTTTTGATTACCTTGTTGGTGCTTAGCCTAATAATCAAGACCACTAAAACTTATAATTTACCAAGATAATTTGCACAACGATCTCACGAACAGCTACTATCAAGACTTATTCCCCCAGCACTATACATTTTTTTGACTCCATAAGGCACTGGACATCTGTGGATGCTATCTTATCTTCGCAAGTCTTTGATATACTTTTGATCTTGTAATCTTATATCGCAATGTGGATTGCTTGTCATCTTGTGTTTATTTCTATAATTGTGGTCATCGTCATCAGAAAACTCCTAAAAAACACCCATCCTCATCACCATACAATTAAAACACTTAAAAACATTGAGCCATAGTTAAACTCTTTGTAGGGACTACCCCCCTTGGCTTCGTTAGGAGTTAGCCTAAACGGAGGAGCTGGGATTTAGGTGACAGTACCTAACTCATTGCTTGCCCCCAAGGCCACACTTCTCTCACTTGTAGTGAAGAGACAGCTTTCGAAAGATTTCTGCTGCTGGTGTGCATCTCGGCAGACAACACACTCCAAGTAGACGGGTGCACCTCAGAGATTCAGGAGGCGCAATCTTCATCAGACTGAGCAAAGCAAGAAGGGCGTACATTCAGAGACTGAGAGGCAGAGAGCGCACTCCTTCAGAGAGAGAGAGGCAGTTAGTTCTTCCAAAGATTGGCAGAGGCAGTCCATAAGACATTTCAAACAAGGCAAAGCAGAGGGCGCATTCCTTAGAGCAGTAGTTGCAGTTGTTGCAGATCTTGGGCTTGTCCCACTAGGTTTCTTGTATAAATTTATGATTGTAAAACATTCCATAATTCTCTCTGGCTCGAGATTGAAGAAACCCTAGTTGTTAGTTATCCCCATTGGGGTTTCCAAGGTAAAATCATTGTGTTAAATTGTGTGTTTGGTTTCTTGTTTTGTTGCACATGTTAGACAAGTTAAATGAGTTTATGTATTGTTGCTTATACAATCATATCTGAGATTTCTTTCTGTGTATGTATCAGAGAATTGTATTGAAAGTAGGAGTTAAGCTTCGTGTTAAAATTAACATAAATGTCCTCCCTACCACTATTGTTCTTCCAAAACCACACCAATAAAAAGTATACATTCTTGCCAGGGAACTCTAGAAGGACAGATGTCACTAAATAGCAAATCACATAGTTGTTCCATGTTGACCATAGCAATGTACATGTAGCGCATGTTCATTGCAAAGCTTCACTGTCAAGGGTGCCATGGAAATCACCTATTTGTCGTGGACATCTAACCATCACAGGTGCCAAGGGTAGATTCAAGCCATAAATGTCGTCAGTGATAGCCAAAAATTGTGTTAGAATGAAGTATTTGGAGGATACAAATTTATTGCAAGCAATGTTTTAAGCACAGGTTCACAATTTTTATGGTCAAAATTGAAACCAACACTAGTGTCAAGTGTAAACCAGTTTTGTCTCAAACCCCACTAGTTCAAATCTCAAGCCCTCCCCAAATCGGTCCCACTTACAATGCCTTTTTGCCCAAAAAGGAAAAAAATAAAAAATGACACCCCTCCCAAAATAAAATCCAACACCCACTCCTATATTTGTACAATATAACCTTCAACGAAGGAAAACCAATTGTTCGACACCACACTTGATACAGATTCCATTGTCTTGGAGGATATTGATCCCTCCTCGAAATGGATTGTTGAGAATAAGTTTGAAGTGTTTGCAAATGATGAATTGGAGTGGCGATGGACTTGGAGCCAAATGCAACAGGTTTACAAAAGGTTCCAAGCACTAGTGATGTCTTTGAAGGATAGAGACTAGTAAGGCAAAGGGCGATGAAGAGAACTTTGACGATTTTGTTGAACTAATAAGTCGTAGTTATTTGTAATTTGTTGTTAGCTTGTACTACGATGTTTTTGTGGACTCTGTGACATTTTCGTATATTCACCCTGTTACCAAGCAAACTAGCAAGGTGGCCTAGTAAGCACATGCACATACCCGTGACCCAATGTCACCTTGATCACAAATCCTTTACTTCTTCGGAGTGTCTTGACCTCCAAGGGGAGAGCCCTTTTTTACTATATCTGTAAAACACTTCGATGCCAAACTAGATCTCCTATGCAATAGTATTAGTGACCAATGTCTTTATGGAGTCAAATAAAGAATGAAAAAGACATATTAGGAATGTTGTACGTGTTATCAAATGAAAGTAAACATATTACTCTTATAGCAAAGCCTTCTTCATGAAGCAATTATCATGGACATATGATCATTCATCTAAGAAAAAAGTAAAAGTATAAGCATTGCTGCAACAGTTGTAATTAAGGCAGTTTCAACAGTAATAGCCAATTCAATACATTTATTCCAACAATGCATTGTAGACAAAAATGTATCCAGTAATTATAAAACAATTGTGATATTCAAACAATAATGACATTTTTAAATATCAACCAACCCAAACCAAGTTTGAACCCTTTAACCTTTAGATCATGTCTGATTTATAACTTTTGTAGCATGCATAGGGTAACCAATAAAGCTCCCTTACATCAGTCTTTGCTAGACAATGTTTTAGTAATTTTATTATAAGTGTAACTTGTCTTTGGATAACCCTTTATGATCTTTATGTTGTCTTGTGGTTATAGGTTTTAGGGCAACGGGAGGTGTGACATGTTGCTGCTATAGAAGACCTTGAAATGGAGGTGGATAAGGGCTTGAAGATGAAAGGTAAGAGTTGATAGGGTCATGGAAAGGGCAGCCGAAAGGGAAGGGAGGAGACCGAGGCCCAAGGGAGAAAGGTCGAGGTTTTGAGGGCAAGAAAGATGGAGGCTGACGACTACAGCAAGGAGGCCAAGGGCTAAAGAGACAAGGCCGAGGCCTTAAGAAGAAGGAAGAGGGCTACTAGGGCAAGTCGAGGCCCTAACAAAGCTGTCCAAGGAAGGGAAAGAGAAGGCAAAGGGCTGCAGTGGAAGAAAAGAGGCAGGTCGTGGGTATAGAAGGAAGTTTAGGGAAGACATTAGGTTTTAGCTTTTAGGTTTAGGATTTTACTAGTTTTAGGGTTTTCTATAATAAATGATAACTACAATAAATAAATAAAAGAGCTTGTTCCCACCTAATACACACCTCCAAACGTGTAGAGGTCTCCAACCCACTTAGTGTGTCCTTGGGGGCAAGCTGCGAGTCTAGAACCCACTGTCACCTCTATTCCTAACTCGTCTGTTTAGGCTCAACTCCTAAAGATCCAAGAGGGGTAGACCCTATATACTAAGCTTTAAAGATTTTATTAGGAGAGATTTTAGGAGTTAAATTATTATTTAAATTGCTTAATGATTCTGATGACAAGCGATCACGCAAAATGCAACCAATAGCTTGATGACAGTCAAATCTTCTTGAAAAATAAACAAACGAAAGAATGAAATAATCGGTTACTAACAATTCCAGTGCCTTATCTATTTGGGCTAGTGAGCCACAACAAATGAAGTATAAAATTTACTCTCCAACCCACTCAGTATGTCCTTAGGGGCAAGCTACGAGTCTAGAACCCACTATCACCTCTATTCCTAACTCCTTTGTTTAGGCTCAACTCCTAAAGAGCCAAGAGGGGTAGACCCTATTTACTAAGCTTTAAAGATTTTATTAGGATAGATTTTAGGAGTAAAATTATTATTTAAATTGCTTAATGATTTTGATGACAACCGATCACGCAAAAGGTGTTAGGATATTTAGACACTTAAGAGTTAGTTAAGATCAACTTGTGTAATATATCCGTTAGGGAAAGTGTGTTTCTTTAGTATGCATTAGTATGCATTTGTAAATACTTAATCCGACAGTCACAATATGTTTCCCGACATAGAGTGATCCGACGGCTCAACTTCTCTTAGATCATACCTAACCTTGATCTGTGGCTTAACACCCGATTGGTCCATGATCTCTATTTAAAGAGCATGGAGAGTCATTGTTTAGTAGATCGATTATGAGAAGCTCATTTGTAACTTTCTTTCTTTGCATAATAAATTGTCCCGTAGAAGCTATTTGGCCGGGGGTCGTGGAGTGTTTCCCTTAAGAGGGTTTAAACCACGTCAAAACATCGGTGTGTTGATCTGTGATCTGTTTGTGTGAAGTGGTTGCTCTTAGCGTTCGGTCTTTCGGTAGTACCCTGTGTACCCGAACATGGTATCAGAGCTTTTATGAAGAACCGCTTCCAGTTATGATCTAGATCTTGAACTGTTGTTGCCGAAACCTGAAAGGTTTTCTGGTTATGGTATTTCTGTGCATTTCTGGGCTGTGGGAGGTGTTCCATTGCATCCGAAGCGTCGTTTCCATTGGGAAAAAGTTTTCGTTTGATCGAAAACGGTTCCCAGTTGCTTCAGAAACGCGTATTTCATCAGATCCGAAGGTATAATGTTACAGTGACGCATTTTATTTGTTTTAAAAATATCTCATATTTTATCAATTTTTTTTGTTAGATTTTTTTTTTTTTTTCGGATTGTTGCTTTCCTTTTCTGCGTATGCTCTTTGCCGTGCACCTTGTGCGATCTCGGCAAATCAGAAACAGAAAGGGAAAGGGTTTTTCTCGGTTGCGTATGCTCTTTGCCGTGCACCTTGCGCGATCTCGGCAAATCAAAAACAGAGAGAAAACATAGACTTTCCGGGCAAGCTAACGAGATCTAACCCCATATTGTAGAAAAGTTTTTTTGTTTCGGTTTGTGGTGTGATTTGCAGGAAAAAAAGGCAAGCACGGAAACCGAGCAAGAAGAATAAACAAAAAAAAAAAAACCTTCCTCATTCCCATATTTTACATACCTTTTAATCTAGCTCACTTGGTTCAAAGTTGCTTTATTCCTTAATAGGTCTTGAATTTAAGTCTTAGGAAGTTACTTTTAAAAGAAAAAGTGCATGCAATTTCTATTTTCAAATTACCTTATTGTAAAAGTGCATCTCACTTAAATAATAAAAAATAAAAATAAAAAGTGAGTCACTTAAGTTCATTTTTATTGTTGCACTATTTAAAAGTAATATCATTGTAAAGGTGAAATCACTTATTTTACAAACGTGATTCACTTAAAGCAACTTTCTTGTAAAGTGATTGTCAAAAGGTTCATCTTGGGAAAGGGGAGGTTCTTTTTTTTTTTGCTGGACATTCTCTATCTGCCACGTGACTATTTGGGACATCTTCAACAGTTTCTTTGTACAAGCATAACTTCATCATCCAAAGTCAATTTTTAGTGCCTTTTTTTTTAAACCGCCTATTTTTTCGAGCTCTTCGCATCTAGACTATTGGTTTCTGTTTTTATAGCCATTAATTTACAAATATGGCCGCCCCTTGTGATATCCTACTTAACAATTCCAACTATTTCTCATGGAAATCTCGTATGGAGGATGTTCTACGAAGTAGGGGACTTTTCAGAATTACCTCAGGGAAAGAAACAGAACCCACTAATGATGATAAGAAAATAAAATGGGCAAATAGATGTGACAAAGCTCGTGGATTGATTGGGATGTCAATCTCTAATGATTTGTGATTCCACATATCTGGAATCGATGAACCTGATGCTGCTTGGGACAAGTTGAAATCTGTGTTTGGTAAACATAATGAAATTCGAGGTCACCAACTCGAAAATGAGTTGATTTCTTTAAATCCAAGTGATTTTTCATGCATTCAAGATTATTTATCTAAGTACAAAACTCTTAAACTCTTATGTGCAGAATGTAAGATTAAGAGGGAAGACAAACAATGCATTTATCATATTCTTTCCAAACTTGGACCTGCATATTCTGTTTTTGTATCTACATTTTACTCAATGAAATAATCATTGAATGCAGCTAGCTATCAAGACCCTAGTCTTGAATCCTTTTGTGATTCTTTGATTAGAGAGCAAGATAAACTCATCCATCTTGGAATAATCAACAATGCAGATACATCTGGGAAAGCCTTATTGTCCCAACAGAAAAAAAAGTCCAAGCCTCCCAAGAAACAAAATTTTCGCAATAATAAGTCAAACAAGGGTCCCAAACCCTCTCAGTCAGCTCCTTCTTTAAAAAATGACAAAGGATCCAAGCCAAAAGGCAAGAAGACTGAGCGTCATTGCAAGTATTGCGGGAAAGATAATCATGATCATGATGAATCTAAGTGTTTCAAGAAGATGGCAGCCTTGGAAGCAGCAATGAAGAAGCAGCACATCAACCTAGGTTCGCCTTCAGAATCTGCCTCTCATGGACATGCACTTTGTGCTTCTGGTTATTCTTATAATGCATCTTCCTCTTCTACTTCAAATGAATGGCTCATTGATTCTGGAGCATCTTATCATATGGCTAAGGATCAAGACATCTTTTCTACTATGAATGAATGTAACACCAAACAAATATTTGTTGGTGATGATAGATCTCTAAGTGTTGTAGGAGCTAAAACAGTTCCAGTAGATAACGGTCATTTTAGTGATGTACTATGCGTTCCAAGAATTTCCTGCAATTTGTTATCAGTCTATCAAATCACTCATTCTAGTGAAGGTAAAACTGTGACGTTTACACCTCACCAAGTTGTAATCAAGGATTTTAAAGATCCTCAACAGGTCCTAGCTACCAGAATTGTTGATGATATTACCAGGTTGTACAAGTTTAACAACTTTGGGTCATCACCTTTTCCTTCAGTTTTTGTTGCTCATAGTGATAACTTGAGCAAACTTTGGCATGAGCGATTTGGTCACTTAAATTATCGCTCATTGCAACAACTATGTAAGAAAATATGGTGACAGGCCTTCCGATGGTATCTTGCAAAGATGATGTTTGTTCCGGTTGTGTACTCGGAAAACATCATCGAGACAGTTTTGACAAACGTGCCTTTTGGCACACCTCGGTTCCCTTGGAGCTTGTGCATAGTGACTTGTGTGGTCCTCTTCCATCTGCTTCATTTTCTGGTTTCAAATATTTCTTAACTTTCATTGATGATTACACCAGACGCACTTGGGTTTATTTCCTAAAACTTAAGAGCGAAGCATTTAACATGATCTTGGCCTACAAGGCCCTTGTTGAAAAACAATTTGGTCATCAAATTATTAAGTTAAGATCTGACAATGGAGGAGAATATGTTAACAAAAAATTCACTACTTTCTGCACTCAACAAGGCATCCAACAACAACACACTGTTCCATATACACCACAACAAAATGGTGTAGCTGAGCGGAAGAACCGCACTTTAAAAGAAATGGCTAATTGTATGATCCAATCTAAGGGACTAAGTCTTCAATTTTGTGATGAAGCCATTAATTGTGCAAATTACATAGTTAATCGCACCCCCACTAAAGAATTACAAGGTATCACACCGGAAGAAGCATGGAGTAAAATTAAACCAGATGTAAGTCACTTTCGTGTGTTTGGTAGTGAAGCATGCGCTCACATTCCGGATGAAAAACGGAAAGCATTGCAGCCTAAAAGTGAAAAGTGCATATTTGTTGAATATTCTGAAGATGTAAAAGGTTATAGACTTCTTCAACCACATTCTCATGATGTAATCATTAGAAGAGATGTTAAATTTGATGAAAATCTCTTGGCCTGCGAGCCTAACTCGGCGATTGTGCCATCTTTGGCCTGCGAGCCTGATTCAGCGATTGTGCGTTCTTCTTCTTCTTCCAACTTCCTTGACAGATTTCCAACTCCAGTTTCTGATGATGACAGTGAGGATGAAAATCCACCTCCGCCTGCTCCTGCTCCTCCAGTTGCACCAGCACAAGTGCTTCCTCGATGGGTCCGTTCAACATGTGAAGCAGCTGGTGATCTTGTCGGTGATCCTAGAGATCAACGTCGAACACGTTCTCAGTTTCAGCGAGCCTCTTCTCTTTTGGCTCAAGTTTCCGAGAATCATGATCCAGCAACCTTTGCAGAATCTTCAGGAAATCCAGATTGGGATGCAGCTATGGATGAAGAATATCGTTCCTTAATGGCAAACGATACTTGGGATCTTGTACCTGTTCCAAAAGGAAGAAAACTTGTCAGATGTAAATGGGTCTACAGAACTAAGTATGCATCAGATGGAATTGTTGAAAGACTTAAGGCAAGGTTAGTTGCCAAAGGTTTTTCCCAAGTTGAAGGGATTGACTACAACGAAACCTTTGCTCCTGTCGCAAAAATGAACTCCATCCGCCTTGTTCTTTCCCTTGCAGCCTTACATAACTGGGAAGTCCATCAAACGGAACAACCTCCTGGCTATGTTCAGAATAACTCTAGCCTTGTCTGCCGCCTTAAGAAATCCTTATATGGCCTTAAGCAAACTCCTAGAGCTTGGTATGCCAAAATGGATAACTTTCTCCTTGACACTGGTTTTTCTAGATGCCATTCTGACCCCAATGTCTATACCAAGAAAGTAGGAAACCATCTCATCATACGTGTTCTATATGTTGACGACCTTATTCTTACTGGTAGTGACCCTAAGCTTATAACCCATGTGAAATCCAGTCTTAAACAAAATTTTGAAATGTCAGACTTAGGACATTTGCATTATTTTCTTGGTCTCCAAGTCCTGCAAACCAAAGAAGGAATCTTTTTTTCTCAATCTAAATATGCTTGTGACCTTCTTCGTCGCTTTCACATGGAAGATTATACACCAGCCCCTTCTCCCTTCCAGTCTGGAGTCAAACTTTCTGCCACTTGTCCTTCACCTAAAGTAGATGCCACCTTGTATCGTCAGCTTGTTGGTAGTCTCTTATACTTGACTCATTCCCGTCCTGACCTTTCCTTTGTCATTAGTCGTGTTGCCCATTATATGCAAACACCTCATGAAAGTCAATAGAAAGCAGCTAAAAGAATACTTCGATACATTCGAGGCACAATTCAGTTCAGGATTCATTACAATACAGGGGGGAAACCTTTGTTGGTTGGTTTCACTGATTCAGATTGGGCCGGCGATCCTGATGATCGAAAGTCTACTGCAGGTTATGTTTTCAGTCTGGGATCTGGACCTATTACTTAGGCTTGTAAGAAACAACAAGCTCTTGCTCTTTCTTCAGCAGAGGCAGAATATCAAGCAGCAGTTAATGCCAGGAAGCTTTATGGCTTCGACAGATCCTTTCAGAGTTTGGATTCGAGCAACAGCAGCCTACTCTACTTTGGTGAGACAATCAAAGTGCCATCAAGCTTGCCAAAGATCCAGTTCTACATCAACGCAGCAGACACATTGAGCTACATATGCACTTCATCAGAAATCTTGTTCATGATCGTGTTCTTGAAGTGCTCTTTTGCCCTACAGATGATCAAGTTGCAGACATCTTCACCAAGTATCTTACAGAAGCGAAGTTTTATAAACTTCGATCTATGTTAGGAGTTCAAGAACTTGTCATTAAGGGGGGATAGGCTCTAATGCCTCCTTCCTTCTCCTAATAGTGTCACTTTTGTAAATCCTTCAATCCTATCCCAAGTTATTCTTAAGGGGGGATGTTAGGATATTTAGACACTTAGGAGTTAGTTAAGATCAACTTGTGTAATATATCCGTTAGGAAAAGTGTGTTTCTTTAATATGCATTAGTATGCATTTGTAAATACTTAATTCGACGGTCACCATATGTTCCCGACATAGAGTGATCCAACGACTCAACTTCTCTTGGATCATACCTAACCTTGATCCGTGGCTTAACACCCGATTGGTCCATGATCTCTATTTAAAGAGCATGGAGGGTCATTGTTTAGTTGATCGATTATGAGAAGCTCATTTGTAACTTTATTTCTTTGCATAATAAATTGTCCCGTAGAAGCTATTTGGCCGAAGCCGTGGAGTGTTTCCCTCAAGAGAGTTTAAACCACGTCAAAACATCGGTGTGTTGATCTGTGATCTGTTTGTGTGAAGTGGTTGCTCTTGGTGTTCAGTCCTTTGGTAGTACCTTGTGTACCCAAACAAAAGGCAACCAATAGTTTGATGACAGTCCAATCTTCTTGAAAAATAAACAAACCAAAGAATGAAATAATCAATTACTAACAATTCCAATGCCTTATCTATTTGGGCTACTGAGCCACAACAAATGAAGTATAAAATTTACTTGCTTAATGTAACAAGATTATACAACCATATGTAAATAATGAAAATAATTTACTTTACAATTAAAACATACAAGAAATTGTTGTAAAGTCAAATGAATGAAAAGAACTAGCTTGTAAGGTTTTGCAAATGGCCCTGTAAATTTTAATAAATTTTAGGTCTCACTTTAGCTTAGGGAATTAGTGTTTGAGAAAAGAAAAGAGAAATCTAATCTAATGTGACTACCTCTAACTCTTCCCCTTTGATTGAGAGAAATTATTGGGTGCTCAACAAGAGAACAACAAGGTTCCCTTCTAGCTCCACAAATCGGCTCCAAAGCTTTGTCAGGTGGTCAACAGGAGGACACAAAGTGCCACGAGGCTCCCTTCAGACTCTACCCCTCTAGCTCCACAAACTAATCCTTATTTTCTAAATTTGCAAATAAGCAGATAAAGTGCCTAATTAAACTAGCCAACGCAATCTTTTGCCCTTTCTCGTCACCCAGGATCGGATATCGAATTAATCGACAAGGTGAGTGAATACGGGGCAAAAGTGAGGCAAGGTTTATTCACTTGACAAAAGAGTGAAAAATGCTGCTTAAACCAAATAACACTAGCCAGCACGATTTTGCAGGAGGGCAAAGCCACTTCACATGCAAGGAAATGCATGAAATTCTCAAATACAAAATGAGAAACTCATGAAATCTATAACACAAATGCAATAGATCTAACCAAAAGCAAAGAAATTTGCTTCCTTGGCCTCCAATAGCACATGCAAGCAAGAAAATGTAGGAGCAAACCAACTCAAAGCAACACCAACACAAGATCTCCTCGAAATATTTTTCTTATTGAAAATAATATGGCTGGAAATTACAATGGCTAACTTCTCTTGGAAAATACGAGAGCAAGAGAGCATGAGAGCTTGAGAGAGTAGAAAGAATGTAACCAAAATGAGGAGGAGAGGCCTCCTTTAATAGAAAAAGAGAGAGGGGAGAGCCCCTTTGCATGAGTGACATTTGTCACTTGAAGAGAAAGGGGGCCCATGAAGGAGGGCACACTTGCAAGGGTTAAAAATCCAAACAATGGGGAGAACAAAACCCCCCTCCCATGTTTTATAATTGATTGCTAGGCTAAGGGGAGGGAATCATGAAGGTGCGAACCCCCCCTCCTTGGCTTATTTCAATTTTTCTCATTTCCCATGGTAAGAGGAGACAACTTCAAACTCTTGAAACTTTACATGGGGGGGCCATTTTTGCCTTAGATTTCCCTCTTGGTACATAATATGACTTTAGGAAACATAATTTCCCCTTTCCAAGTGACTTTAGACACTTTACAAAAATGTCATTTTTAATTATAGGCAATTTTTCCTGATTTTTTTATTGACTTAGGAAAACTTGGCCAAAACCCTATCAAAACTTAATGACTTGACTCCAAACTTGGTCCAAGGGTGTAGGGGACCAATACCCCTATACAACATCATTAAGGACCACTTATCCCTCTTTTATATTACAACATTTTAAGTTGATGGACATTTTTAAATTACAAAACTTTTAAAAAAAACTAGGTAAAACCTAATGAAATTCCGCAAGACTTTGGATAATGTTTAGCATGGTAATATACAACACTTATAAATCCTAATCACCCCATGGGCTCGATCATTGGAACACCTTTCACCACTTTGGAGGAATTTTGAGTGAAAAACTCAGATAATTAAAATCGCTAAAGAGCAAATTTAATTATCTAAGGAAAAATACACTCAGTGAAAAGACTTCCCTGATGATAAAGTCCTAGGCAACTAAGCCTTTACAAAATTTGACAATCATGCTAACATATCCTTAAAAAATCCCCCACAGGGGTGCGGCAATTTCGAAGAGAAGAATAAGAGAAGAGGGGCAAAATTTGCCTTGCTGAGCCTTTTGCAGCTTGAAAAATTGTAAGGTACACTTCATTTATTTCATGGTACATGGTTGCCCACCTAGTTGGCTTGGTGGTCAACAGACCTAATTAAACACATAAATTCTATAAATTTGAAACCAAATTCTAGCCCTAATTCTACCATGCAAATGCAAAATTATACATGCAATGCAAGCAAATTTGATAAAAAGGAAATTATGATAATACAAGGGATTTTGATGGATGTATCCCTAAACCTAGCCCTAGAGGAGAGGTGACCAGCGTCCCTCTTAGACTAACTTTCTCCTTATCTCCAAACTAGGGCTTCCCACGACAACCTCTAGGGTTCGTTGTGAGAGCTTAATCTAGGGAATGCTTGGAGATCCAAGGCCAAACTAGGGAAAATCTCCTCTAGGGAACGTTCTCCACCATGCAAAGTTGATAGAAGGTAGAAAAATAGGCCAAATTTAGAAAAGATGCAGCCCTAGGGCCACCATTCAATAATCAAAGAAGCAAAATGAACCTGCCTTCACCAAGAAAGACAAAAACATGGCATACTTGAGCTTTGTGTTATTCCAACAATTCCTAGCATCCACCATGCATGAGCAAGACCTTAAAAATCATCCAAATTTCATCCACAAGAGAAAGAAGAAGCTACTCCAAGAGGTGCACATGACTCTCCAAAAGACTATCTTGGGTAAAAGAGCAACATAATATGTTTTATCCCATGTGTTATGATTTACAAATGCAGTGAGGAGGAATTATTTATAGCCTTCGCAACTCAATTTTAAAAAATAACCAGACCGACAAGCCAATATAATGTCAATGTAAGACTATCACATGAAATAATATAAAATAATCTAAAAAGCGGGTAACCTGGGGTATTTCCCCCCTAGGTGACCAAAATATAATAAAAATAGCTATAACTGAACAAATGGCTTCACTCTGAAAGATGGAGTGAGCAGGGGGGGATCGTCATGCCCCATCTAACCCCAACTGTGTCGAAAACCCTCATCTTCCCCCCTCAAATCATGCATGAAGGCCTGGGAGACAAGATGGCGTCATCACTGTATAGGGCCTAAGGAGAGAGGGCGCTCTGCTGAAAAGGGGCCAGGATGGGTGCATAGGGTGACTAGAAGATGAGGCAAGCACCTCTAAGCTGGAACACTGTCATTTGTGTGGAAATCAAGGAGCCGGTCACGTGACCCAGTGACATGCCCCTAGGAGCGTCGAACATCAACCTCAGGGCTACAAGCCTCGGAACGAGGGAATCAATAATGCCACTAAGCCATAGTACTCCAAGAGGGGGAATCAAGGGGTTCGACCATAACCAACCTGTTATCACCAATCTTGTAGTTGCCCCTATAGGTGGATCCAATGTGGATGGTAGAGGGGATAGGCAACTAAAGTGGTGAACCAAGAGGGCCTAGGTTCCCAAATGGATGGTTGTCACACCAACCAAGGCACTCTTCGCTTTAGCTATCAAAGCCAAGATAGCAAGGGGGAGACCCAGATCTACTCCCGACAGGAGAGATCAACCCAATCACCAGATCAAATCAATCTAATGAGGTACGTAGGGTGACTAGAAGATGAGGCAAGCACCTCTGAGCTGGAACACTGTCACTTGTGTGGAAATCAAGGAGCAGGTCACGTGACCCAGTGACCTGCCCCTAGGAGCCCCGGACATCAACCTCAGGGCTACAAGCCCCGGAACGAGGGAATCAATAATGCCACTAAGCCATAGTACTCTAAGAGGGAGAATCAAGGGGTTCGGCCATAACCAACCTGTTATCACCAATCTTGTAGTTGCCCCTATAGGTGGATCCAATGTGGATGGTAGAGGGGATAGGAAACTAAAGTGGTGAACCAAGAGGGCCTAGGTTCCCAAATGGATGGTTGTCACGCCAACCAAGGCACTCTTCGCTTTAGCTATCAACGCTAAGATAGCAAGGGGGAGACCCAGATCTACTCCCGACAGGAGAGATCAACCCAATCACCAAATCAAATCAATCTAATGAGGTACGTAAGGTGACAGGTATGGAACCCTAGAAATAAGGAATTAAGATCACTGTGGAGGCTTGGAAAAGGTATAGTATGACAATGATATATAACACACAGTGACTCAATGATTAGGTATGATTCTAGGATCCAAAGCTAGTTTCAAATTATCAAAATCAACTGCCTTGGGAAACGTGACCCTTAAAACAGGGAAAGTGTCCCAAATCAGAGATCTGATAGTTAAAGCATTCTAGCTATACTTGATGAAAGGATATGACAGTTTCAGGTGTTTCAAGCAACAAGACAAAGATCAAGCCACAAGATAACTCAACAATCTAGGAAAGTCGAATTGACTTAGGGAAGATTAGTGCCTCGGGAAATGGGCCAAATGGAGTCGGATGTCCACCAAATTGTAGATCTGGAATGTTGAGGTGCTGAGGTAGGTGGATCTAAAAGATTAGGATCATCCAATGGCTAGATCTCAGTAGATTTGAGATTGAAATGTGCCACAAAGTGACCCAAGTGGGGCTCAACCCTCAAAATGAGGAATGGGGCCCACAAGGTCAAAATCACTGAAGTGACACACTAGGGGTAGGTTATCAATTATGAAGATCAAGGATCAAGTGGGATCTCACCTACCCAGGTGCTAGATCAAGCAAAATCACCCCTCCTAGGAAGTGCGACCTCCCTTAGAGAAGCTTTCTTGCCTTGGGAAGTGGGTCAAATGAGGGCCAATCCACACCAAACTATAGATCCGAATTGTCATGGATGCTATAGAGGTGGATTTCGAATTTTATACCCAAAATCCAAGTAGATCTTGCTAGATCTGAAAAAATGTAAAATGAGGGTTTTAACAATGAAGTAGTTGTGCCAATGGATTGGAACCAAGACAAGAAGAACAAACCTGTGGATCTTACCTGGATAACCTTGTAGATGCCTTGATGATGATGATCTATGCAAACCCGATCAATTTGGAGCAATTTGAAGTAGTTTTCTATGAAGTCGATTTGCCCAAGGAAGCCAATGCGCCCTCTCTCCTGCACAATAAACATCAACAATATCAGATTTATTGCGAACAAGAGATAAGACTAATGCCACAAGTGAAATAACAGAAAGAGAGCATATAGATCACAATGATACTAATGATAACCCCCTGATACAAGCGAATGCCAAGTGGAGCGAGTTGAAGAAGCCTTGCAAAAATGCTTAAGTGAAGTCGCCCTCCTGTAGACAAGACAAAAGTTTTCAAAAAAAGATAGATCTTACCACAAATACCCAAATGCTAGGATGCAATAGACTTTCCAATCACCATCTAAGAACACCAAATGCAAAGGAGACCACAGGAATTTCCACAAGAAAGTTTTTCTATATCAAGATTCCAAGAGCCAAAGACCCCTTTACAATGAGAAGCTCTCTCCTTTAAATAGGAAGGAGTGAGTCCACAATCTAACCACTTTTTAAATGAGTGGCTAAGATTAAAAGATCAAAATATCTAATCAATGGTTGAGATGAGCTCAACAATACAATACATGGATCACTAATAAAATATAACAATAAGTGGACAAAATCGCCCTAGGAGAGGGGATCCCACCAAATCATGATGACAAAACATAAAATATAGCTCATGGTGGGTCCAAGGGGTAATTTCTAACACCCTTGGTCAATCCCCATAGCACAATATCCAAGAATAAATGCTCTAGACACCAAATCATGCCTCTCTGGGAAAGTCATGAGCCTTAGGAGGCTCCAGAAATCATCAAAAAGTGCAATAAGTGATGGATGTGGGTCCCGATGAAGTTGAAATTGCTGGAGAAGGTGTGGAAGACATCCCACTCATCATCACTGATCATCCCATGCCATAACCTTGCCTCAATAGCCCAAATCGAATTCCTCTGTAGCCATTTTTACCATTTCTGGACTACCTCGGGAAATGTGAAACTACCCAACCTGCCTCCTGGAGTGCATGCGCTGTCAAGGTGAGCTCACCAATGAGTCTGGGAGGGGGGTAATATGGTAATAACAAGTGGCTCGACCACCCCCTCCATGCACAACGCCCTAGGTGAACCAAGTAAATCTCATCACTGCTCTGATAGGGCCTCCGACAGACCAAAACTGCACTAGGATAGCCAACTAAGGCTCAATCATCACTGTAACTGCCCGGAACTGAAAACAGACTGTCTCATTGGACTCAAAAGGTCCAAATCAATCTAAGATGTGTACTCATACACCATATAAACCTCTGCATGGTCCAAAATAAATACTCACCATATCCGGCAGACCAAATAATAATAATCTGTAAAAGTGTTGAAAAGCACAAATCATCATCATAAGACTGAAAACCACTACATAATCCCACCATGGTGACCTGTACCAGACCATTTATCATCTATCTGTAACATCTAAGGTCTGCCACCTCATGTCCTGTGGTTGACTTTTGGTCAAACTGAGGCTTGACCAAGTCAACATGACCAAAATATGACTCAAACTGTCATCAAGCTGCTGCAAGGTGTCAAGGGTTAAAACATGCTTTACAATCCATTCACATAGCAATCATTACTGGCGATCTAAATCCAAATATAATGTCATTAATTATTATTAATTACTCAGACAAGACTTTCAAGGTCATACTCACTTCATAGTTGTGATCAATTTGCTAGTGAAGGGTGAAGCCTAAGAAACAATTGGCTAGGTCAAAGGATGACTTATTGACTTAACACTGTGACACTTTGGAAATCGAAAAGGGAATACACACCATAACATATAGTGGACAAGCAACAACACAGGGAATGGCTGTGTCTCACAAATGGATAAGTTGTTCAAAGAGTGTTTATTCACCTTACACAGATGCGCACAATCCATAATACAAATGAGGCCAACAATCTTTTTGATAAAGAATTTAAGTTCCATTGCTTTTTGGCCCTAGAGTTTCCATAGCCTTTGATTTATGTGTGTTTATAAACACATTGCATAGATTTACATTTAATTTAGGATTCTTGCTGCAGGTGTGTTTTTAAAACACTTGTTTACCTGAGCACTTCTAGGTGTGTCACAGACAGCTTGTTTACCTAGGTATTTACATTTCACAAAAGATATAACATTTGATATTTCATAGCCATTTTCATTTGGCTTGCCTTTCATTCATATGTGTTTAAAAACACATTACATGAATGGGCTTTTCATACAAGATACAACATTTGATTTCCATACTTTGCATTCATGGCAGCACTAAGAGTTTCAGGTTTAGCCAACAACATCTTTAGTGACTAGGGGGACTTCTCAAGGAAATCCAACTTACCAAAGGCAAGTTTTGTCACCAACTCAGAGCCGAGACACAAATAAACAGGGAAGCTTATCCAATACAGAGGCTACAGTGGGGGAAGGTCCTCCATGTCACTAGTCAAGTAGTAAGTCAAGGTAATGAACAAACTAGGTAAGTCATGGATGGATGAAGACAGTGAATAGTGAAACCAACACTAGCAAGCCAAAATATGGTGGGAATGATCACCTCTCTTCTCCCTAAGGAGGGTAAAACCAATGAGTATAGGCCAAGAACTTCTAAGTCTGAGTAGGGACAAATATGATATATATATATAATACAACCAGGTCCACATATCTATATGATCGCCAGATCATGATACTAAATGCTAAGACTTGCAAAGAAAATGGAAATAAAAGCAATATAGCCACAACACCATAATATACCTGCTGAGTCATATACCTGAATGCTCATCATCTGAACCATCATCTATCCTCTGAAACTGTTGTTGTAACTCTAGGCACTACTGACTGCTCTGTACAAATGGCTAAATAACTACATCGGTCATCTATCTGAGTGTCCTGAGACTCAGTCATGGCATGGGGAATATATCTGCTATCCAAAATCTGATAGTGATCCATAGTAGATGCTCATCTCAGCATCTCAATGTAAGGGAACTGGCTGAATAGTGTACTGGAATCTGACAAAAAAATGTATGGTAGCCCGGCTACTATATATGTGATAACACAACCCTCAAAATTGCAGATAATACCCCCATCCCGGTCCTGGAAAAAAAAAACGATCCCTCTCCCTGGGGAGATATCTGAAAGTGAGCAGGTATTGGTACCACGTAACACTGGCTCCAACTGTGGGACAAGTGCTCTTCTCGGGAATGCTTGAGAACCTATGAATCTTCTGGGTACCTATAGACCTACAAACATCAAGTATCCGAGGGCATTAAAAGCATCATGAGGCAGACACTTCTATCTTGCCTTGCTTAGTATAACGACATGAAAGGCAAATAACTGAACATGAAAGAACAACAAATGCAATGCAAGGGTAACAGTATATGCAAAACTAAACATGCCTACGCTAAACATGATAATCTAAATGGGTCAAGTGAAATCATACCACCAATGTATCCAGCTGAGTAGGTCATTCATACCTAATCTTTTTCCTTTGTCTTTAAAGACACTCCATAATAAGATCTCATTGATAATAACCTGAGTACATACCAGAATCTTCATCAGGATAGGGAATGAAAATTGGATGACGGTGAGAACCCGAAAGCCTAGATATTGATGCCATGGAGAAGAATTGCTTTCACAAGCTTCACTTCTCCATGCCTCTACCAGGCTTATGTATGGGCTATCTCCATCATACATATGCATCGAGAAAAAACTTGCATGAAACGGGTGGCCTTATTTCTAACTTGGGAGACCATTTGTGAAGGTGTACCTTGCAAATCTTCATAGGGTAGCTGCAACCTATCCCTGCATATGATTAAACATTTCTTTGGACACACAAGTATATTGCTCGTCTTTGTAACAGTCATGTTAGTATCCCTAATAATCTTTAAAATTTTAAAATTATCAACCACATAATTCATACCTTCACATTTCAAGCGAAAAGATAAACAATAGATATCTCGGCAATGTGAAGTGAATAGCATATCTGTCCACATACCTATATTGGTTTTGTTGAAATGTATCATTGTAAACATACCAATACTGGACAGAAAGGGATGATCGACTTCTATAACACTTCTTGAGGAATGTTCCGATTAGGGCACATCATGGACTGATTGACTTCTGCAAAACTTGTCGCAAGATAGTGCTGGAAATACTAGTCTAGGGACATCATCGACTGGAAGATAGTGGAAAAACCCTGCATATGGCAATCGACAATGGGAACCACATCTCGCACTACTCCATCATCAAGCAAAGCAAAAGGGTTGATCCATTCTTCATTGGTGGCAATGTAGACTTTTTTATCAAAATATGTGCTAGGTAGAGGATCCACCATGATGCTGCAAGGTCTTGAAGAATCGTACATCGATGGAGCAAGGAACTTCCAATAATCGCCGTCTTCCATAAACTTGTTATTTTCTTCCAAAAGAGCCAAAATATCATAAGAAACCATAACCTAAGGATATGGAAAACTCACCATTTCTGTATATTCTTCAGTTTCTCCAACTAAGGCTTCTTGCTCTTTATTTTCTGGACAAAATTCCTCTTCATCTTCAAGAATCCCTTCATCTTCGGTCATAAGGGCTATTACATCATTTACCAGGTCCTGAACAATGGTTTCTTCAAGCAGACCTTCCGAGATTTGAGCTTCGTCAAGGACTGCTTCATGCTCCTTTGAGACCTTTTCATCAATATCCAAATGATCGTCCTTTATAAGATGGTCCCAATCTAGATGACCAAAATCTTCTGCAAATGTCTCTGGATCTTGAGTTTCTGAAACTTGAGCCAAAGGAGAAGAGGCACACTGCAATTGTGAACATTTTTTACATTGATCTGTAGGATCACCTGCAAGATCACTAGTTGCTTCGCGTGATGAATGAACCCATCTAAGAAGTGACGGTGCTAGTGCAGATCCATGTTCAATAGATCCACCTTGAGGAACATGAGCAGGGGAAGGTGGATTTTCATCCTCACTGTCATCATCTAAAGAAGAAACCAGAGGAGAATCACAAGCAAAGAAGTTGGGAATAGAAGGTGGCACAATCACCGAAGATGGCTCGCAGGTCAAAGATGGCACAGACGTCGAATTAGGCTCACATGCCAAGAGATTTTCATCAAATTTAACATCTCTTCTAATAATAATGTCATTGGGTTTAGGTTGAAGAAGTCTATATCCTTTTACATCTTCAAAATATCAACAAATATGCACTTCTCTCTCTTAGGTTGTAATGCCTTCAATTTTTAATCAGGAATGTGATCCCATGCTTCACTACTGAACACATGAAAGTAGCTTACATCAAGTTTAATTTTACTCCATGCTTCTTCCGGTGTTATATGTTTTAATCATAGTTTTAAAAATTGGAATCGGACTCAAAATCGATCGAGGGTCAACTCCGAATCGGAAGCGATAATGAATCGATCAATTTGAATTTAATGAATCAGTTTACTCAAAAATACATAAATATTTAAACTTTAAAGAAAAACAAAATTTTCAAGACTCTAATCCAAGTTCCCAACTTCAAAGTGCTCCACGAGTCAAGTTAGTCAACCAACAGGCCCCTCCCACAGTCCATAACTCCACTACTGTCTCGATTCTCAAACTCCCAGTCCACTATTGTGATGGTGTCTCAACCAGTGCACACGATTCGGTCTAGTCTAGACTGCACACACAGGCCACTCCCACACTACACAGTCCATCATTCGGGTTCCAGTTCCACAGTTTGTTGACGTTTCAACTTCAATGTTCACACAACCAACAACATGAGGAAATAAAGGTTGCGACTCGGGGGCAGTCACTAAATAGGTAACGGGTTGGGTAAGGTAACTTGGGTTCGGAAAAAAAATTAAAAATGAAATAAAACACGAAAAAAACTTGTTTTCTGAGTGCGCGGGAGCACACAAAAATCGATCTTTTTTTTACATAACTCGGCCGATCAGACCAATTTGGTGTCTGAATCGGCCAGTCTAGTACCGAACCGATTTGCTCGTCGGTTTGATTCGGTTACCCCCTAAACCTAAGTTGCACTGAAACGGATACGGAAACGGAAACGGATACGAGGGGGGAACATATACGGCAAATTTTCAAAAAGTCTAGATACGATATGGCAGTGAGACAAATTAAAAATTCAAATTTACAATTTACCATTCATCATTTAAATTTAATATGTATAAACTATTATGTATTGAATTTACAATTATTAAATTTATTATCTATATATTATAGACTATTATGTATTAAATTTACAATTTATTTATTATTTAAATATAAAATTAAAATCTAATTAAATATTTATCATTTAAAATCTCTATTCTTTTACTTTTGAAAAAATACTACTTATGTATAGATTTATTTATCATTCTCCTATGTAGTCATGGCTTCGAACCGGCTACCATAAAGAAAATGCATGTTGGATACATAAAATTTTTAAAATAATCTAAGGGAGCCTTCAAATTAACACTTAGTCAACAAAATTAAAGATTGTTATATAGTTAATATGTTAGTTAACATTATGAACAATGTCAACAAAATTAAAGATTGTCATATATAAAATTAGCATCTTACTCTTACTTTTACTATTTGCACGTCATTATATTTTGGTCGGACTCAAACTTCTACTTTTCGTGGAAGTCGAAACCCCTATTAATATTAAAAACTTCAGATGTTACACACGCGATAACGTGACTTGTTGACTTCAGGAATGGAATTTGATGGCCAAGGCCATTTGCATCAAATAGTCATAACTCTAGATTAACTAAAATGATTAAACGTTTTATAAAATTGTTTTAATAATTACATGATCACATTTCACTGTGCATTGAATTTGAAAATGTTTAAATAGACAAATTTGGCGGTAGATTGAATTTGAAATTATTTTAACAATCAAATTTGACAGCGGATTGAATTTGAAATTCCAACGTGTTGTTATGTCACTCACGAAACGACGAGGTTGATTGGCTATGAACCGGCGACCACCACACAATCGAGTCATCGACTGCTGCAAATGGACACCACGACCACAACCACGGCTTCCACGAGTGCTTCACTGTTGTGCGATTGATGGCTTGCAACAGGCATTTAGATTTATAAGAAAAGAATAAGCATTTGGATGTAGATTTAGGGTTTTTGAAATAAAGAATAAAATCATTGAGCCCGATATGTATCCAAAACCGTTGATCTGTATCCCAAAACCGTCGATCCGTACCCACAAACCGCTGATGCGTTTCGCTTTCAGCTGATCCGTATCAAAATTTTCAAATCCGTATCAAGGTCGTATCCCATCAGCTTCCATATCAGAAGCGGCGAACGGCGTTTCAGCAGAGGGTTAGAGGGTCGTTTCCGGTAACTTAGCCTTAAACCAGTAAATCAGCCGATTCTGAAACCGATTTGGCCAATGTTTAAAACTATGATTTCATTGCCTTTGTGGGAGTGCAGTTGACTATGTAATTGTTAGAATTAATGGGTAAAACCCAAAAAAGAGTACTTACCCAAAAATGAGGACTCAATCCCTTAGACTGGATCATACAATGTGCCATTTCTTTTAATGTGTAATTATTTTTCCTAGCGACACCATTTTGTTGTATTGTCCATGGAACAATATTTTGCATTTGAATACCCTATGCAGTGCAATCATTTATAAATTTATAGTTTACATAATCACCTCCATTATATGTTCTTAACTTGTGCAATCATTTATAAATTTATAGTTTACATAATCACCTCATTAGAGCAAAAAAATGGCTTTATCCTTAGCAATATGATAAGATCCTCTAAAATCAATGAGCCACTCATTAGAAGAAGAAGATGATGATGATGCATTAAACAAAAAACCAAAAGCAAAAAGCGCATGTTTATGATAAGAAGAGTTAGAAGAAGAACCATGATTGATGTTATGCTTCATCATGGTTGCTTCCAAAGCTTCCATCTTCTTGAAACACTTAGATGACCATCTCACCCACAAAAATTGCAATGTCGATCAGTATTCTTAGCCTTCGCTTTAGTGCCTTTATCACCATTGGGTGTAGGGGCCTGCTGAGAGAGTTTCGGACCCTTGTTTTGCTTATTGTTGCGAGGGTGTTGCTTCTTTGGATGCTTGGATTTATCCTTCTATTGTGTCACTAGGGCTTTGCCAGATGTACCTGCAATGTTGATTACTACAAGACGTAAAAACTTATCTTGCCCTCTAATCAAGGCATCATAAAAATATTCAAGAGTGGATTCTTTATAAGCAATCACTAGAACTTCTTGATGTAGTAAAAATTAGATACAAAAAAAATAAGAGGACCAAGCTTAGCAAGAATAGCATAAATACATTACTTTTCTGCATAGATATTTTGCATTCTTCAACTAAGAGTCTAAGGATTTTGAATTGAGATAGGTAGTCTTGAATGCAAGAGAAATCATTTGGATTTAAAGCAAACAACTAATTTTCAAGTTGGTGACCTCGAATCTCAATGTGTTTACCAAATATGATTTCCAACTTTCTGCAAGCTACATCCGGTGTGTCAATTCCTCTGGTAAAGTCCCTCCATAGGACATCCTCCATACGAGCTTTTCTATATAGATATCTTGCATTCTTCAACTAAGTGTCCAAGCCTCAAGGATTTTGAATTGAGATAGATAGTCTTGAAGGAAAGAGAAATCATTTGGATTTAAAGCAAACAACTGATTTTCAAGTTGGTGAACTCGAATCTCATTGTGTTTACCAAATATGATTTCCAACTTTCCGCAAGCCGCATCTGATGCGTCAATTCCTTGAAGGTGGAATCGTAACTTATTAGAGATGAACATCTCGATTAATCCACGAGCTTCATCATTTTTATTATCCCATTTTACCTTCTTATTGACATCAGTGGGGGCAATTTCTTTTCCCAAGGTAATCTGGTAAACTCCATCCATAGGACATTATCCATATGAGCGGACATTCTCCATATGAGCTCTCCATGAGAAGAAGTATGTACTGCTAAGCAAAATATCACTGGACTAGCCATAGTATAATATGCATGTAATATGACTTCGAAAGCAAAAACTAATGGTTTCAATGCAAAGATCTCGAAAAAATAGGCAGTCCCAAAAAAAAGATACTGAAAACAGACTTTGAATGTCAAAGGTATGCCTTTTTGAAAACAAGGCAGAAAAGGAACCAGGGAGCCACCCAATAGGCAAAGGTTGAACCAAATGGTGATTGGTGCTCAATCCAATAAATAATTTCCCCCTTTCCTAACTTTGCCTATAAGGCCACTTTTACAAATAGGTCACTTTTTAAAATAAATGACCCACTGAAAATTTAAAAGAGACTTCAAATGTCAAAGTTATATCTTTTTGAAAACGAGGCAAAAAAGGGAACGAGGTTCCATGTGGCAGGCAGAGGTTGAACCACAATTGGTGCTCAATGCAATAAATAATCCCCCTCCGCTCCCCACTACAAACTTTCCCTATAAGCCCACTTTTACAAATAAGTTACTTTTAAAATAAGTGACATGAACTTACTTTATAACTTAAAGTTATGTGAACTTTTATAAAAAGTAACAAAAGGGCAGACTTGAACCCAAGACCTCTTACTTAATAAAGTAACATTCAACCAAGTGAGTTAAACAAAAGGTTTAGTAATATTATGAAGGAGAATGGAGGTGGTGGTGTTGTTGTTGTTATGGGAGAGTGTGCCTACCTAAAAAACCTTGCCTTTGGCCTACAAAACACTTTTACACAACGACACAGAAACAAAAATAAAAACAAATTGAAACCAAAATTTCTCAAATTTAGGGTTAGCTTACCCAGAAAATGCATGTTTTCTCTATGTTTCTGGTTACAGAGATTGCACAAGGCGCACGGCAAAGAGCATATGCAATAAAGAAAAGTGAAAACCCTTTCCCCTCTATTTCTGGTTAGTCGAGTTCACAAAGAGCACACGGCAGAGAGCATGCGTAGACCGAAAAGATAACAAATCAGGAATAAAACACGAAACCAAACTAAATTATGAACAATATGAGAGATTTTTTGAAAAATACATAAATGTCAACAATATACCACAAGAGTTGGTAATATGGTTGTATCTTGGGAAAACAGAAACCTTTCCAACTGAAATGAAAGTGGTGCTCAAGACACAATGGAACACCTCTCTCAACTTAGAAATGTACAGAAAAAGCAAAATCCAAAGATACTTTATTGCATGCAACTACACCGGTTCAAGATCTCGATCGACAACGGAAGCAAGTCTTTATAAGCACTTCAATCCCATCTTCAACTAAAACAGGGTATTTCCACACAGGTCGAACACCTTAAGAAACCGCTTAAACAGATCATAGATCAACAAAAATGTTTTACGTGGTTAAAACCCTCCGAGAGGGAAACAGTACACGACCTGAACCAAATAGCTACTTGAGGCAATATATTAAAGTAAAAGAAAAAATAATTACATATGAGTTTGTCACAATCGATCATCAAGCAAATGACCCTCCATGGGCATGCTCTTTAAATAAAAATCATGGACCGATCAGGTGCTAAGTCATGGAACTATAGTTGTTAAGATAGCATCAGGAACATTTGCTAATATAATCAGTACAGTCAATTTTCTTAAGAAAAAAATTAGAAGAAATGAGATTTTTCACATTCTAGTACAACTCCAAACTAAAGGCAATATTTTAAAATCCCCAAAGTATAACCATAAAGCTAGAACTATATCTGCAGTCAATCAGCCCAATTGAAAAAGAGTTATATGAAAGAATAGCACCTTCATATTCGGGTGAGCAGATAGCAGGCATGATAGGTGATACCCAGCGTTGGAGGCCACTTTCCTTTCCGGGTCGCCAAGCTGCATTGTTTTGAGAATTGAATTTAACCAAACTACATAAAGTCATCTATCAAGTCGCTTCAATCTTCAGCAATATTGTTTGAATAACTAATGAATTGAGAAGTTCCTATGGGAGGAAATTGCAACAGACAATGGATGAAATTCGGAAAAATAAAATACAAAAATGAGAAATGATATTACTAACAGTATAGTCTATAACCAGGCTTCTGAGTGTTGTCATAAAGGATCAAGTTTTAATCTTAATAGAGAAGATGCAGAGAGAGGATTTTACACCCCTTAGAAAGAACTTGAAGCTGAGACTAAAAGAGGAAATGACTAGTCTTACCTTGTTCACAAGCATTGAAAGGAGCTTGCGTTCTTGTTCAGGTTTATTCTTAAGAAGATCAAACATTGTCTGCAAACAACATTGCATTAGCATTGCCACTTCATAGATAACTCGCAGTAATAATAGAGAACTGAAATAGAAACAGATGTGATTACAACAAGAAATCTCAGGTTATCCCAACTATAGTCTTTTCTTTTTCCCAACCTCTTTTATTTTTATACTGTTGATTGATACCAAATCTAACCAACTCTGTCTATTATAGAATGAAATTATATTAAATTATTAATGTCCGTGAATAATCAAAAGCAATCAATAGGACTTGGAAGCATCGGCAAAATAAGAGAAACTTCATAGGACCTATCCAGCCTTGCTAAAAATTTGAAATGAGTCATCCAGTAGATTACAAAGTATAAATCATCTTAAATTGAAACACACCCAGGGTAACTGCTATGTACCAGAGTTATCATACATGCCAGCTGAAAATCTATATCGTGTTTCGTGCACATCTATTAAGCATCACCCCCCACAATAAATAAACTTATTTCATGGGTCTATGAATTATAAAGCACCCAAAGAAAATAAACAATATATATGAAATCAAACTAATTAAGGCTTCGATAAAATAATTCACAAAATCAATTATAAGGCAGGAATTGAATGTGAACTGGAAATTTTACTAACGTCCTGGAGTGACCAATAAGTCTGTCAGACCCAAAAACAAATCAGCATGTAAGCTACAAACAATGAGAGGGTGCCTCATTCATTTTACAAAAGAAATATAACCACAAATACTAGTAAAAAGAACAAAAGATAAATAAAATGAAAGAGAGAATAAGAAAGAGCAA
Organism: Larix kaempferi; assembly: GCA_027924585.1. Taxonomy (NCBI): domain Eukaryota; kingdom Viridiplantae; phylum Streptophyta; class Pinopsida; order Pinales; family Pinaceae; genus Larix; species Larix kaempferi. The sequence goes on from BSBM01000806.1 coordinate 4,225,824, forward strand.
ACCACTCGGAGGCAGAGACCAGAGCAGACAAGGCAGAGAGCAAACAATCACTGTAATTTATTGGCCATAGAATCAATCGCTCTTATTTCTGGAGAGCAAACAATGGCTGCAATTTCTGGGTCATAGAATCAATCGCTGTAATTTCTTGGCAGATAACAAACAATCGCTGTAATTTCTTGGCCATTAAATCAATCACTGTAATTACTGGAGAGCATACCAGGGTTGATGGTAATAGTTGAAGAAGACGACTCAGTGCCTCCCACAGACATATCAGATCATCTCAAAGCTCGGTATTTCTCTGCAGGGCTATTGAATATTGGGTTCTATTTTTGCTTAAAGTCGAGACGGAGGAGAAGCTCGCAAAGCTGTATGAGGTAAAGATCTTTTTGTCTGTGGGCTCAAAACCTAGTTCAGAAGTGGAAAATCTGCAGGCATTGGCTTGATTTATAATAGCTTGGAGCACACCAAAGCATATGAACCAAAGAATAGGGTTATTAGAGCTGCTGATCAAGTTCACTATAGCTATAGGGTTATTAGGGCTGCTGGTCAAGTTCAGTTTGGCTACACGGATCTCATATAGATTACAGAACTACTCTGCCAGAGATAAGTCTGTTGACACCAAATGATGATCGGAGCTTTGGTTCAAGTGTCCACAAAAGGCAAAAAGAACACACCAGCTAAATAGTTTTGAGTGATCTGCATTTAGGGTTGATGCAGCAGGAGGGCAGAATTTGGATGGAGTCTACAGCTGACACAGTGGGGGAGCAGAATCTGAATGGAGTCTAGGGTTGACGCAACTGAGGACAAAAAAGGTCTAGGGCTACCAGCTTAGGTTTTTACCATGTACATGGAACTGGATCAGGTAGACCACAAAGAGGAAGAGGGGACCAGCCCCACATCAATGTTTAGGTCACACAAGGAGTTATTAGAGATCTAGGAATGTTCCAAGAACATCAATGCAACTATGACAGATGTCACGCAAAAGTTTGCAAGGCCATTAGGTCCAATAGATGGCAGCTGGCATTCAAAGCAGGGGTCGGAGGCTTGGACGTCCTGTGTACCAATAGAGATTGCTCTTCAATCTTCAGTGATACGGACAATGAATGCAAGAAGCTGGAGTAAAGGCAGGTAACCTCACAACTACAAAAAATGCTCCATTTGATATTACACAATCTGAAACTTTGTAGGAAATTTGACTACAACCAGTACATGGTGAAGATGCACAAGATTTTTTCATTATTGATGGGTAGGAGGTTGGGAAGGGCTTGCCCTTAAAGGATTCTACAGACGCAAACTCTCATTCTCCACTGAAGAAGTTGGGAGAGGAGAAGCGAATAGTCCACAACAAAAAATGTATACGAGCCAAACCTAACTGAGTGAAGATGGTGGTCGGCCAAGATGTTCAGCTGAAGGAAGTGGAAGATTTGATGGTGTAGGTGGAGGTGGTACTTGGCAAGTTTATGGGAAAATTTGTTAAGCCTGAGCCTTTAAAGGGATGGCTGCTCGATAATTGGAAGTCGCACTTGGGCTACTTGCCTAAGTTCCACACACAGGTTTGAGGTTGATTATGTGTTGTTTTGAAGTCTAAAAAAAATCTGCTTCCAGTGATGAGGAAAAACTGGATGCAGGGACCCTCGGGACTGTATCTTAAGCAGTGGATTCCTGGTTTTAACCCAAGAAGGGAACCTACCTAATATTATGGGTACCATTGCCAAGCTTAGCAATTGAATTATGGCATCCACAAATTCTAGAAAAAGTAGGGAACTCCATTGGTCGTTCTATAGCCTATGAATACAGGTGGCTGGAAAAATATGCTAGTAGAATGGCACAAATTTTAGTGGAACTTGATTTGCGGGAAGGACTACTAGCTGAATTGGAGAGACTGGGGAGAATGGAATTTTTCTCAGATTTTAGAATAGGGAAACTACCTTTTCATTGTGGCTACTGTCATAAGGTCGGGACACCTATGAGATTCCTGCACAATGTTGAGGTAGGGATTGGTTAGACCTAAAAAGATGTGGATAAAAAAGAACGTGAGCAAGATCATAGAGGAGACTCTAGATGCTTCGGGGAATAAAGGGAGTGAAGACTTGAAGGGTACATGCTCTCAAGCTGTGGAGAAAATCCCTAACCAAGCACCAGCTATGAACCCCTTCAACAGCAGAAGGAAGCAAATACTTCTGAAATATGTAATGTTTCATCGAACCCTAATGTATGTTTTCTTGAAGTAATTGGTAGTCCTACAAATCTTTTGATTAATAAGGATACAATATGTAAACAAACCTATAGGTGACCCTATACCCATAGAATATTCAATGGGTAGTGTTGGGGTTGAAGCACATCAAAAGCGGATTTGATTACAAGATGGTGGGTGTGATGCTAGTTGTGAAGATTCTACTTTGTCTGGTTTCTCTCGTTCAGTAGATATAGGACAAGAATTTGATACAACTAATAGAGTACCAGACAAGGTTTCTCAGGAGGTTTTAGAAGATACTTTATCTTTGACATCTTTAGAAAATAAGATAAAAGCCTCAAGGATTCCTATAAGGTCCTCATACCACCTCTGCTCCAATAAAGAGAAGGAAAAGGATATTGAGGGTTTGAAGTTGGGACTCACTTTGATAAAGATTTGTCAACCATTGTCGGTATGAAATCTCACAATCTCAAAGGTTGTCTCAAGTAAAGAAGGAAATCCAAGAAGGTAAATAGAGCACCATTGATAGGGCCCTTAGAGTGGGGATAGCCTAGAAGAAGTTACTAAAAAATAATTCTCTTTTGATGTTAGAGGGATAAGGGTGTCCTCAAATAGCTAGATGTCAAAGAGACTCTTTCGACATCTAGCAAGATGTCAAAAGACTCTTTTTCTGTTTACAACCGCAATATAATTATGTTACAAGAAACAATTTGCTCTGGTCAAAAAGATTTAGAATTCTTATCCTATTTAAAGGATTGGAATTTTAGTACTATAGATGTTGTAGGTCTATCTGGGGGATAGTAACTGGGTGGAATGCTAAGTTTGACTCTATTTATGCTTCAAAATTGAACTCTGGCATTACAGAGGATTTTTATGCTAAGGAGATTGGGAAAGCACTAAGAAAGATCAATGTTTATAGACCCTATGGTGACAGACAAGCCTACTGGGAAAATCTAGCTAGCACATGCTATCTGGAAGGACGAAATGTGATTTTGGGAAGAGACTTGAATTTAACTCTCAATCAAAGGGAAGTATGGGGGGTGGTAGCTTGAAAAGAACCACTTGGAAATTATTTCTTTTATCTATTTGAAACACTCCATCTTGTTGATGTAGAACCAGTCAATATTGTACCTACTTGGAGGAAGGCCAGAAGAGGAAAGGAGGTCATATTCAAAAGATTAGACATATCCTTACTGGCAGAAGAAATTTACTCGGAGAAGTTTTAAATAAAATCTAGGATTAAGACAAGGGGTATTTCAGATTATATTCAAATTCTGTTCATTTTGGTCTCGGGAACTCGGAAACCTCCAAATCATAGCAAATTATAGGTGACATTATAGGTGACACTGACATCCTTGCTTGTTTGTTTATGGGATATGGTAAACCAGAAATGAGATGGATTTTTCAGGATTTAGCTTTCACAACTACATAGGTAGCACGGAGAGTAAGATTGGCATGGATTGATAACAAAAAATTCCAAAAGTGATCTCCAATAAAATTTTGCCAAGGCCACACATTGATGAAGAAAGACCTTGGGGATACTTTAACAAAGGAAGTCAAGGTCACTCTAGTAACTGTGGAGAAGGTATTGTACTATGTTTTAATTCGATGCATTACCTACATCTGAAGTATGTTGTCAGATGAGGTTCAAACAACCAAGCTGAATTATATGCTCTTTGGTTACTATTGAAAATTAAAAGGGAAAAAGCGTTGAGAAATATGAAGGTGTTCGAGGACTCGAAGTTCTTGGTAGATTGGGAAAACCAACATTGTAGTATGTAAACCTAGGAATGCTACCAATATTGAAACTATTTCTTTAAACGTCCATCGGGAATTCAACATACAGGCAGATAAACTGTCTAAAGAAGCTTTGCTCTTGCAGGAGGGATGCTTTACTGAACTTGAATTCAGAGGAGGCACTCTCATAGCTGCTTCAAAAAATGAAATTTTATTTAAGTCATTTTAGAGTCAAACAAAAGTTTGTTCCACTCTGAACGTTTGGTAAAATGTGGGTTATTTAATTCATAGGAAAAGTATGACATTTAACTATTTTTTTTCCTAGGTGGAAAGACTATATGTCTAGACTCCTAGAGACACTACAGGAAGACTGTAATATGTTTAGACATAGTCTTATGGCTGGGGTAGACAATGCTAAAAGCTTGATACGTTTTTGCATCCTTTATGGATAGACAAATATATATATTGATTTCTCACTCGGAAATATCAAATATAAGGATTTTTTCATTTGGAAAAGAAGGAGAAACTAACTAAGCCATATATTTATAGCAAAATGGGAACAAAGAGGATTCCAAGTTGATGATGGACTAGTGTAATGAAAAGTGCCAAATCACCAATTTAGCTTTAGCTTATATAAAGAACAGAGTTCTGGATGCCAAATCCTAGTTTGATACTATCTATTTCTCCCATATCTTCAGAGAATTCAATCAAAAAGTAGACTCTCTCTTGAAGGATGCTCTTAATTTGTAGGAAGGTGTTTCAGTCTTCCAAGAGTTCAGGCGTAATTGGGCCTCATCAAAAATTTCCTTATCCATCTTATAATCTACGAGCAAGGTTGTGTTGGAATACTGAGAGGGGGAGTGAAACAGTATTTGCACAATTATAAAATTTAATCAAGAGCACTTTGCTAATCACCAACCATAGCAGTATATCATCAACATTCATAATAAAAGGATGCACAGTAGACAGAATTTTTACGTGGAAACCCAAGTCCTGGGGGAAAAACCACTAAGCCTTTTATAATAAATTTGACCCAGCAACAACTGGATTCACAATTTTGATACAATTTTTCCAGCTACAACTGGAAGGGGCTACAACCCCATAGGCTTTGTCAGCTGCAACTGACATGCTGCTACAACAGCTTAACTCACAAAAATGTGAGCCCTAGCACCACCCTACCACCCTAAAGAATAAAATGATCTTGGATTTCTGAACTGAACCTGAGGACCTGTCAAATCTGATTGGCAAACTCACTGTATATTGAATATGTCACTGTATATCATCAACTTCTTCAAAATTCAGACTGTCTATCTCCTGTAAAATTCGGGCTGCCCTTGTAAAATTTCGGACTGTCTCTTCTTCACTTCTGGCTGTCAAATTCTTCAAATTTCAGGTTGCCAATGTCAATCTTCAGCAATTTAGGACTGTCAACTTGAGACACTTGTCAACCTTTAACCTCCGACTGTCCATAGTCCTGTAAAACCCCAAAAGATATTCTGCTGTGAAATTTTCGGGTCTCTGGCTGGCTTACCACACAAGCTCCCCCTTCACTTCACTTATCCTTCGTACAATTTCAACTTAAAGGTTTGTCTCCTATTTATACTTTTCTTCCTGCATAAAATCAGCAAGGCCAACAAGTCTTTTTATTTTATTTTATTATTCAAATGATTAAAAAAATCAAAAAGGATTTATTTAATAAGGTCATCCTTTAATCAAGGAAATGACCAACCATGCCATGTCATTTTCATTTTAACATCCACATAGTGGCTATCCTTTACCCACACGATTTGTGCCACAGTATTTGTTTTTAACCTTGAATGATTGAATAAATCCGAATAAGATTTACACAAGATATCCACCTCATCATTTATATATACATATCTATTTAATTTTTTTTGCCACATCATCATAGTTTTCTTATATCTTTTTCATGCCATGTCATGGCCTTCCAGAATGCCCGCAATATACCACAAAAGTGCCCGCATAGTGTCCAATGTCATGCCCACATGGACCCCATGAAAATGCCTGCAGGGCCTTATTAAAAATGCCCGCAAGGGCCTTCAAAATGCCTGCAGCAAGCTTTGAGATATGCCCGCAGCCTCTTCATTAAAATGCCCGCAGGGGCATGTTTAATATGCCCGCAGCTAGGGCTTTCACATGCCTGCAATGGGGCTTTAGAGATGCCCACAAGGGCTCTCTAAAATGCCCGCAGATGGCTATCATTGCCTCATAAAATGCCCACAGGCAGTCCTCCATTCATTTTGCCTTGTCTTCATTTTGCCATGTTGCCATATCACCAAGCCATCTTGTCCTTTGCCCATTGCCAAGTCATCCACTTCAATTGCTTGTCCTCCATTGTCCTTGCCATGTCCTTCATTGTCAAGTCAAGTCTTTGCCATGTCATCACTTTGACCTTTGTCATTAATGTGTTGTCATCAATGACAACTTTAGCCATCAGGTTGAAGATGGTAATCTTGGGAAACTGTATTGTCTTTTCATAGTAAAAGTGTATGTAAGTCTGGGCCTTTTAGAACTAGAATGCTTTGTTAACTAGGAGACTATAATTAGCAATTACAAGGGTGGTTGAAGGGCTTTTTCTGTTTTTGTGAAAGAGCTTTGAGGCTCGATGATGTATATTTTGATTTCACTCTTGAAATAACAAATATATAGTTTTTTTTCAAAGAAAAAAAAAATGAAGAAAGGGCAAGCTATCTACTTCCAAGGTGTATTTGACAAACTCGACCTACTGTCCAGAAGACTATCTTCAACTTTTATTCCTTGTCGCCTCAATCTTGTCTTTTAAGTTTTCCCTACTCTTTATGTTGCTTTCGACTATGTCTGACAAGTGCATTGCATCTTTGATGAAACAACTTGATAATTATGTGGAGTCTCCATTTCCACATCTTTCCTTAACACACTTCACAATGATGTTTTAGAGCCTGCTTTGTCTTTCCCACTCTTCATGTACTATGTTACAAAATTCCCCTCTTGTCATAATTTTGTCCGACACAGTACTTCCCTGTTTGCCCACTATTTTTGCCCATGTCTTGGAGTTTTTTAATTGTTCATTGATTTCTATCTCCACCTCCTTGACCATGGTTATAAGAAATTTCATCTCTGGAACACTTTTTGAATCCATTTTATCTCCCCTTCTTTCCTTTTTCACTCAAGTCTCCTTCATTTTCATTTCTGCTTGTTTTTGTTAAACATTTAAGCACACAAGAAAAATGCAAAATTATTAGAAATGGACTCATGTAAAATATATGCTTTTATTACAATGAAGTCAAATGATACAATAGGGATAATCAGGTCATTGGCTGGTTGTCTTAATGAAATGATTATAGTATGAAGACGAATGGGTGGTTGCTAGCATTTTATAAAAAAAATCGGTTATTTTGATGATGTATTTATATCAGGGACTGTTTTTAGGACAGCAGTTAGAACTCACTGCTGGGATCTTTTTAAGTTAAAGCATGAAGGTGATTCTCATAGGAATGTGCTATAGGCACCTTTAAAATGTACTTTAGTTTTTGCTCTGAAAATAAAAGTATGATTTTTCTGTAGGAAGAAAGGGATAATCCCCTTTTATTATATTTTCTAGCGTTGTGCTTGTTAGTGTTTTTACTTATAGCAGTATAATTTCAGTATATAAGCAATAAAGGATCACTGAAAGAACAACTATGCACAAGAAAAATAGACACAACACTTCACCCTGGGAAAACCCAAACTCGGGAAAAACCCAGCAACCCTTTCATACTCTGAGATTTAGTACAATGAAGATAAAATGTACAAAATGAGTCAATGTCCAAGAAATGAGCCACAAAAGTCTTCTAGTACCCAGAGAATGCGACTACTCCACTTGAGCGAACTTGCTTGAGTTGAATATGATGAAATGAGGGAGCCAGCCCTTCTATTTATACATTACTTTTTGTAAAATCCCCTTACTGGGCCGACTTGTCCTTCTGCAATATAAAAATACATTTAATGTTTGTTTTGCTTCTTCAAGTCGGGTGGGCTAGTAAGGATGCCTCACATAGCTATAACAACAACACTCCCTCTTAGCTAGAGAGGTATCATCACGTTGGAGCTCATCAAGCATCATCTGGTCGTCACAACTGGACTCGTACATCTTGGCATCATTATGGCTGAACTCGTACATCTTTTGATCGTCACGGCTGGACTCGTACATCTTGGCATCATCATGGCTGGACTCGTACATCTTCTAATCGTCACAGTTGGACTAGTACATCTCTTCATCATAAGAAAAGGGTCAACATCGTCAATATAGGACGACATCCCATACAAGGATCAAATATACTCTATACAAGAGTCCTCTCCATATTGGAGAAAAATTCCTCACAAGATCAACAGTCCTAACTGGACTAAGCTCATTATGGTCTACAAGGACCACCTGCCCTAACTGGCTTGAACTCTTTGTCAGTCTACTAGGACCGCCTGTTCTAACTAGACTGAACTCCTTGTCGGTCTATTAGGATCGCCTGTTCTAACTGGACTGAACTCATTATCGGTCTACAAGGATCGCTTGTCCTAACTGGAATGAGTTCATTGTCAGTCTACAAGGACCGCTTGTCCTGAACAGAGTTCATTGTCGGTCTACAAGGAACACCTGTCCTGAACAAAGTTCATTGTCGGTCTACGAGGACCGCCTGTCCTACCTGGACTATGAGCACTCCCTCTCACTAAGGGAAGCATTCTCTAATACTCCAAGTCTTTCACGGAAGTACGCAAACTTCACTTTGGAAAGAGGCTTGGTGAAAATGTCTACAACATGTTCATCTGTTGGGATATACTGGAGCTGAAGTGCTCCTCTCTGTACCACATCTCTGATATAGTGGTACTTGATTTCCACATGCTTTGATCTGTCATGAGATATAGGGTTCATTGAAAGCTTCACACAGCTTTGATTGTCACGGTGAATCATGGTAGGCTCAAGTGTCTGCCCGGACAATCCTGCAAAGAGATTTCGAAGCCATACTGCTTCTTGTGCCGCCACACTTGCTACAATATACTCTGCTTCTGCAGTGCTCAACACTACTAAGGGTTGCTTCCTGTTGCACCGGGGAATCACTACAGAACCCAAACTGAAGCAACACCCTGAGGTGCTCTTCCTGTCCACGACACTTCCTGCCCAATCTGAATCTGTATATCCATACAATCTCATGTCACTCCTAGAAGCATATCTCAGTCCATATTTTACAATGCCATGTAAATATCTTAGCACATGCTTCGCAGCAACCCAATGTACCTGTCTTGGTTCACACATAAACTGACTAAGAGCACTCACTGCAAAGCAGATATATGGTCTAGTGTTAACTAGATACATCAGTGAACCGATCAACTGTCTGTACATGGTAGGATCTATCAATTCTGACTCAGAAGCTGAGTCACTCACCTTCTGAAGGTTTATCTCCATTGGTGTATTCATGGACTTACAGTCCATCATACCAAATCTTTTCAAGATATCAATGGTATATTTTCCTTGGCTCAAGAAAATCTCATCCTGTCTCTGCCACACCTCCAAACCTAAGAAGTAATGCATCGGCCCAAGATCCTTCATCTCAAACTCAGAGGCTAACATCTTCTTGCACCATTCGGTAAGTTTCTCATCTCCTGTGAGAAACAAATCATCAACATACAGTACTAGTATCAATGGTCTGCCATCCTCAACCTTGTAGTAAAGGTTGGAGTCTGCCTCACTCTTGGTGAATCCCAAGCTCACCAAGTATCCATCAATCATGGCATACCATGCTCGTGGTCCCTGCTTGAGGCCATACAGGGCCTTCCTCAGTCTGCACCCATGGGATTCCTTCCCATGAATCTCAAAACCCTTTGGTTGTTCGATGTAGACTTCTTCCTCAATTACTCCGTTGAGGAAAGCATTTTTAACATCCATCTGATGTAACTTCCATCCCATAGTTGAAGCTAGAGCTATAATTGTTCTGATGGTCGTGTATCGTGCAACTAGAGCAAATGTCTCGTCATAGTCGACTCCCTCTTTCTGAGAGAATCCTCTAGCCACAAATCTCGCTTTGTGCTTCTCAATGTTCCCATCTATTGCATGCTTGATCTTATAGATCCACTTGGAAGTCACGCCTGACTTCCCTTCAGGTCTCGACACAACTTCTCATACGTCATTCTTGATGATGGATTGATATTCTTCCATCATAGCATCTTTCCAAACTTGCTGGTTGGCAGCCTCCTCGTAACTGGAGGGCTCAGAATCAATAATGTGGGACATCAATGCTACACATCCTGAATATCTTTGAGGTTTCTTGCTCTCCCTGAATGTACCTCAGGGAGCAGCATGCTTTTCTGCATCCTCTAAAGTCTGTCGAGCCCAAATAGGCCTCTTCCTGCCAATAGCAAGATCTCTAGGAACATATGTGGGCTCTATTGGATCAACTAGATCCATCGGATCTACAGAACCTAATGGATTTGTCCGCTCCCTCTGAACTTCTGAAGAGGGAGGGGGTAATGACTCTGTTTCTTTTGGAGCTTCTTGCTCCTCACTGTCCGAGGATGATCTCCTCGCCTTTATGAAGGCAATCTCCTCTTCGAAGGAAACATCCCTGCTGATTTCCATCTGCCTCTGACCTAGGATGTAGATTCGGTATGCCTTCGAGGATTCACTGTACCCAATAAATGTACCCTTCTTCCCTGAAGGTTCTAGCTTTGTTCTCTTTTCCTTGGGTACATGAATGTATACTGGACATCCAAATATACGTAGATGACCAACTTTTGGCTTCACACCTGTGAAGACCTCTTCTAGAGTCATATTCTTCAGTATTCTATGTGGGCTTTTGTTTTGAACATATATTGCAGTGTTGGAGACCTCTACCCATAAAAGCATCGGTAGATTTTGATCATGGATCATGGCTTTGACTACCTCAACTATAGATCTGTTCTTCCTTTTTGCAACCCCATTTTGTTGAGGCTTGGAAGGAAATGTATATTCCTTCTTGATTCCTGCTTCCTTACAAAAATTATTGAATTCTGAGGAGGTGTACTCTCCTCCATTATCGAACCTTAGAACCTTTATCCTTTTTCCGGATAGGTTCACAACCTGGGCCTTGAATTACTTGAACTTGTTCAGAACTTCTTCGGATTCTTTAGACTTCAAGAAATAGATCCATGTCTTCTTAGAGTAATCATCTATGAAGGTCACATATTACAAAAATCCTCCCAATGATGTAACTGACATAGGTCCCCAAAAGTCTGAGTGTACCAACTCTAATATTCATTTGGACCTAGTGTCACTATTAGGAAAAGATCCCTTGGCATTCTTTCCAAGTGCACATCCTTTGCATATGCCATTGTGTTCCTCTTGGAGTTCGAGAAGTCCTGTAACCATCTTCCTGAGAGGAGGAAGAGCTCTATAGTGTAGGTGAGCAAGTCTCCTATGCCATAGCTCACTCAAACTGATAGAGTCATGTACTAGAGCCTGAACTGGCTATACCGTCAATCTATATAAACTTTCTTCACGAATACCAATTATTCTTGCAGAAACGATAGTGGAATTCTTGTGTCATGCAAGAACCTTCCCATCTGAGAATGCAACTTTATAACCCTTATCTCCTAGTACTGACATAGAGACAAGATTTATTTTCATTCCTGGCACATATAATACTTCTCCCAAATGCAGAGAGTCACCAGAATCTAACTGAAAGGAGGTTGTCCCAATTCCTTTCACTGTATATCTAGCATCGTCTCCAAGAACCACCCTTAGATGTGATTCTCTCTCATCTAGGTTTGAAAGAAACTCCTTATAACCTGTCATATATTTAGAAGTGTTAATGTAATTATAACTTCGGAAGATATTCACTGGTATATTTTATATTGTATTTGTATTTTATCATTGTACCTCCGACGGAGATGTTTATTCCTCCAATCGAGAGAGTCATTATTGTATTTGGGTCATGTAAAGTCATTGAGGTTAACCCTCCATTGTATGTCGGGGCATTAGACCCCAGAGTTAAGTTGTTAATGGGTTATTAGACTCTCCTAGAGAAGTCGGCCCAGTCTAGTTGGGGTAAAGGTCAAGAGAAAGATAAAGTATAAATAGAGAGGGTGCCTCTCTCATTTGTATCATTCACTCAGTCACTCAATTCGCATTAGTGAGAGAGAGGACGAGTTCGCACAAGTGGAGAAGAGAGAAGCTGTTGAAGACCATCTTTATATTTGGGGTTTACTTTTCTGCTGTTGTATTGTTGCTCATTCTATCTCTGAGGAAGTTGCGGGGTTTTCTCCTTTATGGTTTCCCCGAGGAAATTCTTTGTGTCTCTTATGTTTATGCTGTGCTTGTTATTCTCTCAGTAAGATCTTAAATTAATATTGATTAAATTGTGAAAATCTAACATGGTATCAGAGCTAACCTGAGAAGAAGACATTGTGCAGCTGCGGAAGCTAGGGCTTCTTAATTTTTGGGTTTCTCTCCACAAACCATCAACAAAAGGAGGCTAGGCTAACTCGCCTTAGGAAGGCGCATCTCTCTGTTGAAGCAGAAGTTGATTCTGAGCATTTTCATTTTTTGGACTGTCACTACTGCGGGAAATTAGGGCTTTTCACATAAGTGGAATTTTTTAGTGCAATCAGCATAGGGAGGTGCTCCTCATCAAAGTCGAAATTTAGAGACCAAGATCGAAGTTTTTGGTTGGGTAAAACTCCCGGAAAGTCAAACCCTAATTTGACTCTGGACCAGAAAAAACAGAAAACCAGAAAGGACCAGAAATTGCAGATCAGAATTTCGCAAGTCAATTTTTGGAATCTTCAGAAACCAAGTGTACTAGCTTGCTCGCCTCAGTCAAGCGCATCTTTCCATCTAGACAGAAGTTTCAAATTCCAAGTTTGAAATTTTAAGGTTTCTCTGACAAACCGTAGCCAGCTCCAAAACTAGTTCAGCAAATCAAAGTGGTAAGACCTAAAAACTTTTCTATTTCCATTTGAAGTACTCATTAAAGATGTCTCAACACACCAAGCTTGAGGATAAGCTTGAAGGCGTTGATAACTTCCGAGCATGGAAGTATAGGATTGGGCTTGTCCTAGAAGAGAATGAATTGGACACCTATGTGAATGAAGAGGTTCTAGTTCCTGAGGGAGATGAGGCTAAAGCCTTACACAAGAAGAACTTGGTTAAGGCCAAGAGGATCATTGTTGATTCTATTAAGGATCACCTCATCCCACATGTGTCTTCCTTAAAGACACCCAAAGAGATGTTTGATTCCTTGACCAAGCTATTTGAAGGAAAGAATATAAATCGAAAGATGACCTTGCGGAACCAGTTGAAGAATGTGAAGATACAAAATGCAGAGACCATCCAGTCTTACTTTACAAGGGTCTCTCAACTCAAGGAGCAGCTTGAAGTTGTGGGAGAAGATGTGGAAAATGGAGAAATTGTGATGACCACCTTGAATGGTCTCCCTAGGTCATGGGATTCCTTCATTCAAGGAATTTGTGCTAGAGAAAAATTGATCACATTCAGTAGGCTGTGGGAGGAATGCTCACAAGAAGAAGCTCCACTTATAGCTCAAGAAGAGAAGATGGGTAATGAAGATCAAGCTCTCACAGCACACACCGGGAAGAATAACACCAAGAGGGAGCATCCTCATCACAAGAAAGAAAGACACCACCACCATAATCAAAGAGGGAACTTCAAGAGAGATCTATCTCACATTTGATGGTACACCTGTGATGAGAAGGGACACTACTCCAAAGATTGTCCCAAGAACAAAAGTAGCTCCCACAAGAAGAAGAACAACAAGATAAGACATCATGCTCACAGTGCAGAGGATGATGAACCTCCAAGGAAAAGAACCAAACAAGAAAGTGATGAAGAGTATGTTCTGATTTCAGCTCTCACAAGCACTGTTACACATGGAAGCAATGAATGGCTTGTAGATAGCGGGGCTTCCAAGCATATAACAGGATTTAAAGAATCCTTTGTGAACCTATCTGAACATGAGTCACCCCACAAGGTGAAACTTGGGGATGATTACCAGTACCCTATAAAAGGAAGTGGTGAAGCCTCCTACAAGCTAGACTCAGGGAAGTCTTTGAAGATGAAGGATGTCCTGTATGTACCAGGACTCAAGAAGAACCTTCTCTCCATATCTGCATTGGATGCAAAAGGTATGAGGGTTGCATTTGTTGATGGCCAAGTCCTAATGTGGCCAAGGGAAAGACTATAGATGATGCAGTTGTGATTGGAGAGCAAGAGGGAGGTTTGTACAAATTGAAGGGCCAACCTGAATAAGCCTTGGTTCATGACTCCATGGAACCAAGTGAACCATGGCACAAGAGGCTTGCACATGTGCACTAGAAAGCACTACCCATTGCAAAGTGGTTGAAGGACTTCCAGAAATCCAGTCGAAGCAAAGAAACTGAAGAAGGCATCTCCAAGTAGCGAAAGCAAAGCAAAGATCAAGAGGGGAGCACACTCCAGTAGTTCCTGCAAGGAAGCAAAGATTGAGAGGGAGTCCACCCAACAAACAAACAAAGATAAGTATTTGAATTGTCATTTCTTATATATCTATTTATTTAAATAATATTGTTCAATGGTGTACATACTTATGTTCCTAGATTTAGGCTGTGTATTATGCATATTAGAATATGTACATTAATGAACAGTATACTACTAATATGCATGTGATGGGTAATTGGACTATGGTACTGTACAACATTCCATTGCTACTTATCTAGAATGAAACCTTTTTGCTGACATGTTGGGATTAGTGCACACTCTTTAACAATGTTTTGGTAGAAATGGAAGGCATCTATCTAGAAAGTTACGGGATATGGATGAATGTTGTATTGAAGCATTGGCTAAGATAATTGCATGACTGTATGACCTATGTCTTTATGCGTAAGAATTTGTTCTGAAAACTACGAGATGTTTCTAATCATGTAATTGAACTTGTCTTATAGGAAAGATCATGTACCATAACCTACAAGAGAGATTTGTTTTGAAGAACAAGCGACGAAGATCAAGAAAACTACCTATTGAAGATATTGAAGAACCTGAAGTTCCGAGGATTCAAGATGGAAGAAGCAGTTCCAAAAGATCATGAAGACTGCGAAATAGAAGAACCACGGGAACCTGTAGATCCACCTCGTGAAAAGAACCTTCCAAAGCGACAGAGAAGAAAGAATGGAAGGATGCCATGATCAAAGAGTACCAATCGATCATGAAGAATGATGTCTGCGATGTGGTCCCAAGACCGATAGGGATGTATGTTGTGACTTCCAAGTGGATCTACAAGATCAAGAATGCTGCAGATGGCAGCATAGAGAAACACAAGGCAAGATTTGTGGCACGTGGCTTCTCCCAGAAGGAAGGGATAGACTATGAGGAGACATTTGCACTTGTAGCCAGATACACTTCCATTAGATCAGTACTTGCTCTGGCTGCAGTGATGAAGTGGAAGGTACACCAGACGGATGTCAAGACAGCGTTCTTGAATGGTGTAGTAGAGGAGGAAGTGTATGTGGAGCAGCCACTCGTATTTGAGACACATAACAGGGAGACTCAAGTGTGCAAATTGAAGAAGGCCTTGTATGGATTAAAACAAGCACCCAAGGTGGTACAGCAGGATAGACAGCTTCCTTACTAGTTTGGGCTTTACCAAGAGTAAAGCGGATTCCAACCTTTACTACAAGGTTGAGGAAGGGAACCCAGTGATACTCCTACTTTATGTAGATGAACTGTTTGTGACAGGTGAGGATGGGTTGATTGCAGACATGAAGAGGAAGCTTGCTGCCGAATTCAAGGACCTGGGCATGATGCATTACTTTCTAGGCATGGAGGTGTGGCAGGGCACGGATGGAATCTTCCTTGGACAAGGGAAGTATGGAGTAGAGATCTTGAAGAGGTTCGGGATGATGGACTGTAAGGCCATGGCCACGCCTATGGCATCGAACCTGAAGTTAATGAGTGATGCTTCATCAGAGTTGATTGATGCCACGATGTATCGTCAGATGATTGGATCTTTGATGTACCTGACGAATACAAGACCAAATATTTGCTTTGCTGTGAACACATTGAGCAAGTTCCTAACGGATCCGAGACATGTTCACTTGTTTGCTACAAAGCATATTCTGAGGTACCTGAAGGGGTACGGTTGATTATGGGCTCAAGTATGATGCGAATCAGAAGATTAACCTGGAGGGTTATGTTGATTCGGATTGGGCAGACAGTGCCATTGATAGGAAGAGCACTTCGAGGTGTTGCTTCAGTTTGGGATCAGGTGTGATCTCTTGGTTTAGTAGGAAGCAGTCCTGCGTGGCACTGAGTACAATCGAAGCAAAGTATGTCGCAGGTTGTTCGGCTAGTTGTGAGGCAGTATGGCTTAGGAAGCTACTGTCTGATTTGTTTGATCTCCAGTTGGATGCGACTTGTATATTTTGCGACAACTAGAGTTGTGTGAAGTTGTCTGAGAACCCGGTGTTCCATAACAAGTCGAAGCACATCGAGATCAAGTATCACTATATCAGGGATATGGTGCAGAGAGGAGCAGTGAAGCTTCAGTATGTTGCGACGGATGAGCAGATAGCGGATGTGTTGACCAAGCCGCTAGCCAGAGTGAAGTTTGAGTACTTCAAAGAGAAGCTTGGTGTACTCCAGATCGAGGTTCCTTCCAAGGGGAAGTGATGAGTCCGAAAGACGCAGATGCACTTGAGCCATTCTCACATGGTGGTAGGTATGTCCTGACATGGTGCAGATGTAAGGGCTGGAGCCATTCCAACATGGTTGAGGTGTGTCTTCCCACGGATGTTGATATAAGTGTTGTGTGATGTGCATCTAGGTTGTGCTCCATTGACATTGAGATGATTTGGACGTGATGAGGCAACAGTAGGGCACTCAGGTTTTTGCAGAGGCAATATAATCATTCCTGGGATGTACACAGGTTTTTGCAGGGGCAATATAATCAGTCCTGGGATGTACACAAGTTTTTGCAAAGGCAATATAATCATTCCTAGGATGTACACAGGTTTTTGCAGAGGCAATATAATCAGTCTTGGGATGTACACAGGTTTTTGCAGAGGCAATATAATCAGTCCTGGGATGTACTCAGGTTTTTGCATAGGCAATGTAATAAGTCCTGGGTTGTGCGTCAAGTTTTTGCAAGGCAATGTAATAAGTCCTGGGGTTGTACCTACTTGATGGCTTGCTCGCAGAGATGATGAAGACCTACATGGAGGCTAGGACTACATCCAGCATGAAAAAGGGTTGGCTATGTAGAACTTCCTATGACAAGTAGAACTGAGAGATAGCACCAATTGATGGTCGAGATGACGAGGATTGCAGCAGCAGTGACGACGACAATCCAGTGTTGATGATGATGTTCCGACATTGATGATCCAGCAACAAAGACTTGTGTGGATGACTGTGTCAAGAGAATACCTTCCTAGTTAAGAGGGAGTGTTAATGTAATTGTAACTTCGGAAGATATTCACTTGTATATTTTATATTGTACTTGTATTTTATCATTGTACCTCCGACGGAGATGTTTATTCCTCCGATTGGGAGAGTCATTATTGTATTTGGGTCATGTAAAGTCATTGAGGTTAACCCTCCATTGTATGTCGAGGCATTAGACTCTAGAGTTAAGTTGTTAATGGGTTATTAGACTCTCCTAGAGAAGTCGGCCCAGTCTAATTGGGGTAAAGGTCAAGTGAAAGATAAAGTATAAATAGAGAGGGTGCCTCTCCCATTTGTATCATTCACTCACTCACTCAATTCGCATTAGTGAGAGAGAGGAGGAGTTCGCACAAGTGGAGAAGACAGAAGTTGCTGAAAACCATCTTTATATTTGGGGTTTACTTTTCTGCTATTGTATTGTTGCTCATTCTATCTCTGAGGAAGTTGCGGGGTTTTCTCCTTTATGGTTTCCCCGAGGAAATTCTTTGTGTCTCTTGTGTTTATGCTGTGCTTATTATTCTCTCAGTAAGATCCTAAATTAATATTGATTAAATTGTGAAAATCTAACCAGAAGCACCACTATCTAACAACCAAACATTACTATCAGTAGGAATAGTACCTGATAAAGCTGAGATGAAGAAGAATTCTTCTATCTTCTTTGATTTCTTTGGTTGAGCTTCTTCATCTATATCAACTGCATAGGCATGTTCTTTCCTCTACTGTGAACTGCATTGGTTCTTGTAGTGACCAAACTTTATGCATTTATAGCATTGAACCTCCGACATGTCCTTCTTTTTCCTTTGATCGGGATTAGGACTTGATCTTCTGACTTTGTCTTTTCATTCAAAGTTCCTCTTTCCTTTCTTCTTGGTATGTGTAATGAGGGCTTGACCTTCTTCATGAGGGGCTTGTATTTTGCCTCTAACCACAAGTCTGGTTTCTTCTTGTGTACAGTCTGCCCATAGCCTTTCAAAATTTGGTAGTTCTGATCTTCCCGATATGCTTCGGATGAAAGGCTCCCAAGACTGAGGGAGACCATTCAAGGTTATCATGACCAACTCTCTGTCTGCAATAATTTCACCAATTGTTGCCAATTTATCTTTTATCTCCATGATCTTCATGAAGTATGAAGTTATGGTGTCTGATCTAGACATCTTGATGCTTGAGAGTTGTTGCCTTAGGGCAAGAGCCCTATTAATGATTGTATTCTCAAACAATTTCTTCACTGAGTCAAACATTGCCTTTGTTGTCTTCTTCTGAGAAATCTGAGGAATCAAATGATCCTTAACTGAATCTATTAGGATCCTCCTTGCCTTGGCATCATTCTTCTTCAATTGAGTCTTCTCTGAATCTCCTTCAGGTTCTAACACTCCTTCTGTAGCAAAATTCAGTAGATCATTTTCTTCTAGAGCAATAAGCACTCTAGACTTCCATGAATAGTAGTTTGAAGCTCCATCAAGCCTATCTTCAACCTTGATGCTTGACATTTTGACTGGGTACTAGATTTGGAGAAACCCTAGGAGGAGCTAGGACAAAATTGAATTTTGGATTTTTGGAAAACCACTTCCACAGATGAATTCTCCCTCCTAAGGCGAGTTGAATGGACCTTCTTTTCTTCCTGATCTGTGGTCAGAACACTGAGAACCAGCAAACCCTAACTCTCGAAAATTAGGTCAAAAATGAAAATTGTCAAAATGAAAATCTGTATGCACAAAAAAATTTGCCTTGCCGAGGCGAGCTCAATGAAGGTAAGATCGAACTAATTTGATTGTTGGAAGTTGAAGAAACTTCAAACCCTAGTTCCTGGCAATAGTCACTTTCAGCATAGCTCTAATACCATGTTAGTGTTTTTACTTATAGCAGCATAATTTCAGTATATAAGCAATAAAGGATCACTGAAAGAACAACTATGCACAAGAAAAATAGACAACACTTTCTTACTCTGAGATTTAGTACAATGAAGATAAAAAGTACAAAATGAGTCAATGTCCAAGAAATCAGCCACAAAAGTCTTCTAGTACCCAGAGAATGCGAACTACTCCACTTGAGCGGACTTGCTTGAGTTGAATGATGAAATGAGGGAGCCAACACTTCTATTTATACATTACTTTTTGTAAAATTCCCTTATTGGGTCGACTTGTCCTTTTGCAATATAAAAATACATTTAATGTTTGTTTTGCTTCTTCAGGTCGGTTGGGCTAGTGAGGATGCCTCACATAGCTATAACAACAGTGCTACCCATATGACCTAACTACCTTATTTAATTAACTTATGCTTAACACTTTATTAGTCACTTATAATAATGTGACTTCTACATTACATTTATTTTATTTTATTATATTGGAGAATTATCCACCAACACCCCATCTTACAATATAAAATTACAACAAAAACATAAAATAAAAAATTAATCTCAAGTAACTTCACTCCTCCACAATTCAAGATGATGCAAGCACTCCATCAAGTTGTCTCATCACCCTCATAAGGGTGGTATTTCCAAACTCCTCAAATTCCCTAACTCATGAATCAATTCATCTCGCTGAATTCCCGAATTCTCAAACTCCTTGAATTCCCAAACTCGCAAATCGGTGCAATTCCTAAATTCCCAAATCAATTGGACAGTGATCCAGAGAACCATACATTTTCGGTTTCACTCTTGTTTCAAAGATTGAAACACTAAGAATAAGAATTTCATAATTTTTTTTGTCACCATCATTTTTATCTGTGACCTCCTTCCTTTCAATGGGGTAGTTTTTTTGTAATATCAAACGTCTTATACGTCTTATGCCAAGGAAACTGATGAATATAAATAACCTCTAAAAATACTTGTATTTCTTCTCTATGAAGAAATAAACATTTTATATTCTTGTTGTGTAAGAACTAAAAATAAACTCTAATAAAACCTTATGTCATATAAACATTCTCAAAATGGCAAAAATGATCTGTTTAATTTCTTCTTCCTCCTACATCCGCATTTCAAAGTCATGTTATTCTCAATCAAATTAGCTCTTCTTCTTGTATCTACAAAGACTACTGTGAATTATAATGTTAATTGCTTCTATCTGCAAAAGCTATAATAAGCGGATTGACTATGGAATTTTGAAACTTATTTTTGCAAAATATAGGTATCCTTCAGGTCGAACTAGTGTTTTGTCTACACAGAGCCTTGGTCAATGTAGCTTCCAAAGATATCATGGTTGATTTTTATAGCTAAATAAAACCGTCGTTCTTATACATATGATCCATCGATCGTATAATCAACTTTGTAAACTTGCCCCTTTCTTTGTTATTAACTTTATAAAGATTTTGAAAATAATATCATGAAATATTTGAACATAGTCTCATGCCTTTGCAATTCATGTATGCTCAGAAATCGATGTCCTACGTATGCTCCATGTGCAGTGGTTGAACTTTGAAGTGCCTTCTTCTATTCTTCCGCAATCCTTCTCTTCGTCATCAAGCATAAATGGTTGCTTTTAGGGGTCTACTTTCGATCTCTTTGTACTACTGGAAGTTATGCTATCTAACATCACCTTTAATATATGAAATTTCAGACTGAAAATGATAAATAGTCTACAAATCTAGCAACTCTGTTTCTGGAGCAATTGAACTATGGCAGTTCCCTCCAAATGGCAGTTTTCTTTGAATGTTCAATAAAACCATTTCTCCTTGACTTGATGACCAGTGGCTCCCCTTCAATGACCGACAGCTCCCCTTGGATCCAATGAAAAACAACAGCACTTTTGATTCGATGAAACAGTGGGCAGCTTACTTCCCTATGATACCACGATTTGATACAGCTATTAATACCTTTAGAACTGATAAGGGGCAATTTTCTTTCTACTAACAACTGTGACTGACAGATTGGTGGCTCTTCTAATTGTGTATGTGGCCACTCTTACCCTTTGTTGAATCAGGGTTTCATCAAATTGCATTGTCTTTTGTGCTTTTAAGTTTTTTTAATATCTTTGATTTTCAACATGCAATTATGATAAATTGACTCAAGGTCTTCCCGCTCTAATACGATGTTAAACTTTTAATCATGCAAGAAAGATGCAGACATGATTGGAAACAAACTCATGTAAAATATATGCATTTATTACAATAAATTCAAATGATACAATAGGGATAATCTCCTTTTATTTTAATTTTTAGGTAGTTGTGCTACACCTTATTTAATAACTTATGTCTAACACTATTGATCACTTATAATAACGTGGCTTTTACATTATATTTATTTCATTTTATTATACTGGAGTGTTATACTTTTCAGTGTCAATCTCGTGGTGGTTCGATTTGTTGTTTTAGATATCGGTTTTCAAGTTTAACCTTCTACAGTTTCTCCTTCATTTTCTAAAAGGTTCCAGGGCTCTTTTTCTCGTTCCTCTTTAGTTTACCATTGTTGTTATGAGAGCTTTGTTTGTCAAGGTAAAGTACAAGTGTAGTTTTCGACTTGTAAGGAGTCTCATTTCCCCCTCTGAGAGTTTGTATCTATGTTGATATTTGATAATATTGTTCAATGTAAAACTAATATACAAAACTCATGTTTATGTGAGAGAACCAACTAGCATTGACTTAGACATAATTAATGCCAACTTAATACATTATATATCTTAGCCTCCTTTAATGTTATGGCATTTGGCTTTATTTAACACTTGCACCGAATATATGCGGGTGATATAATGACCCATTATACTATGTTAACTATATTGATCAAAAGAGGATATAGGTAGAGCAATCAGATCACTAAGAAAGCAAGAAGCTAAAAACCATAACAAACCTCAAAAGGAGAATGCCACATAGATGCATGAGTAGTACTTGTCCAACTACTTATTCTTTTTAGGATAAATGTGAAGAGAAGCCTAACGTTTTCATTACCATAGTTCTATCCATCAACTTGCAGATAAGAAGTGCAAAAGTGTGTCATTGACAAACAAGCATCTTCCAGGAGGATTTCCAAAAATAGCACAAGAACCTGGAATCCCAAGGCAAACAAAAATTTGACTAATCCAAAGAAAATTTTAGGGACAAAATTTAGCCCATGGGCTAATTTACGAAGTTATTTTCCCAAAAAGAGATCCCCAATCTCCTTTTTTTCTAAAATGTTCACCCAAATTCTACAAGATAAAAATATTTTACTCTAAGCATCACCAAAATTGTCCAGAAACTATATAAATCCTTAAAAGTTTGTATATTTTTACAAAAATATAACCACACGTGTTATGGTTGGAAATTTAAGAATTAGTAAGATTCACCAAGGTTTCTACACTCTAAGAAAATTATAGATCCTTAAAATTTTCCCTAGTCCAATCATATCAACAAAAAGGACTCTATAACTTCAAAGAAAGAAAATACTCAGCTTAGAAAACCTGCAAACCACAATGAAGATACAATCATGTTGTTGAGTAGTATGCAAGTCACTAATGAAGCCGATGGATATAGATTTTAATGCAAACCACAACGAAGATTCAATAATATTGATGTTCAGTAGTAGGCAAGTCACTAATGAAGTCGAAGGAAATAGATTCTAATGCCCTAGAAGGAACTAACAAATGCTGATAAATTCCAAGCTTCCAATTGGATGCCTTGGATTGGGTACACAAGAACATTTACAAACATAGTCTTGAACATGTTTCTTAAATTGAAGGCCAATAAAAGTATTTGTAAACCTAACTCGCATGACACAGGGACAAAGAACACATCGGACACGCTGATAAGAATATCTGACACAAGATATCTTGACAGGTGACACAGGAGACACGTTTTATATATATGAAAATGTAATACTTATTAAAAAAAATCAAAAACAAAAATTAAATAATAAATATAGACATAAAGATCCAAAGTTTTTTGAACATTTATAAATATTAATACAACTAGTTACTACATCAAACGGACACAGGAGACACGTTTTATATATATGAAAAAGTTATATTTATTAAAAAAATTCCAAAAACAAAAATTAAATAATAAATATAGACATAAACATCCAAATTGTTTAGAACATTTATAAATATCAATACAACTAGCTACTACATCAAACAGACACGAAATTACAGTATTCAAGAATCAATACACATAAAAATTTAAAATAGAGGTTTAGAAGTTAGAACCATAAACTGCAGTTTTTTCATTGAGTCATTTGATGACATCAAAACCAAAATGTATTTTACATATATAGTGATACTATAGGAGCAGATGCCAAATGGCAAATACAAAATAGGGTAGACACTAGATAGTAGATACAACAGATATTTTCTTCTTAAACTTGCTGTCTAGCTATAGCAGCCTGCAGGCAGCTCCACTTGAAGCCGATGGAAGAGTAACAGCAAAAGATGGACTTGGAAGGGGGGTGTCGGGACAATACCAGCAATGACATTTTCACCTCTCCTTTGACCTTTATCAACAGCCCTCGATGATTGAACCATGACTTCTGTGGTATGAATGAAGAAGAATGCTAGAGTTGGAAAAACAACAACTCTAGGAAGTTAGATTGCCTTCAAACCTCTAAAATCCCTTCAAATCTGGTTTTTCTACTTCACCTGCACAATGTTAAGAGTGTTTTCCTGTGGCAGAAAATGGAAAACAAAGGGGGGGGAAATTGCTTTTTATAACTCTGTTTTATCCCCCTGCATGCCTGATGCCTTGGGACAAGTTAGGGAATGTGCCAGACACAAATATGACACATGTCCTATTTCAGGACATGTGTCAAACTCATGTCTGACACATGGGATACAGACATGCAGGCCCTGGGGGACGTGTCCTGTTTCTTAGTTGTAAACATGTTGCAATGTTTTGTGCATTCCAAGAAGAGGAATATGCTTCCCTCATCAATAGTTGTCTGGTTGAACCGGCCAGAAAAACAAAGTTGGACCCATCAAGTAAACCATCCCTCAATGTATAAGCCAAAAAGGGTGCCATTAACATCTAGAGATTGGTCAATTGCCTAACAATAGGTCCATAATCTGAATCGGTCAGGTAGTTCTCTCTCTGACCATCATAAGTGCCATATCTGATAGCCAAGATGTTGTGAACCTTGCGCAGAGGTCTGATAAGAAAGTAACCCCTATGTCAGTGCCTCCCTGCTTTAGAAAAAAACTTGTGGCTGGTTTCATTCAAGAGGAACTATCAAGGTCTTAAAAGTTATTGGGACAACTACAGTAGGTTTCATTCAAGAGGCTCCAACTGAGCAAGGATGTACCATTAGCAGAAATTAGTGACAATTTCCTCTCCATAGGAAGGAATAGATGAGAGTTTATTAATCAAAGACATAAGTGTGCATAGTAATTCCACAAATGGAAAGTCATTGTAAATAGCTTTGAACTTTTCCTCTTCTATTTTTCTTCTAATCCAACTTTTTCTTCTTTGGATCAATTAACTTTTAATTTTATTATTTCAGAAGCCAAGTGTCGAAGGCATTTGTCCTAGTCTTGTACATATCAATTTTGGTTCCTATGTCTCTTATATCTACATATAAGGCAATATGGAGCATACAGTTGTACACCGTAAACATTTGTGTACTTGTTACTGTCATTGTTTTCCCATGTTTCAGTTGTAAGCATGCATCTAACAGAGATATGTGTGCTATTCAGAAAATTTTACATAAAGAGCACATAGATATTTAAAGAGTCAAGTCCCAAGGGTCAGCTCAACCAATTGAACCATACACCCAAGGCATGTTGCTAACTGGGAGGCAATAGGTCACAGGCTCAAATCCATCGACTCCCTTGGTGTTACCAAACACTACTGTGGATTGCGGTTGAACAGCCCTCCATCCAAATATTCCAGGGAAGATTTTCCTTGGAGGAAGCAAACAAATTAAGAATTAAATTCAACTGCTGTGTTTAAAAAAAGCATGTGCCCTTCATGCCAATTTAGTCTTCATGTTCAAGAGGGAAAAGCTGCAAGTATAGGTAGAAAGGAATGAAAATGGGAGTCTTCTCAATATCAGATGCAAATAAAAATAACTAAAGCTTCTGCTTATTTAAGGACAAAATGTAAAAGGTATTCTTCTCAAGTAAGTGAAAATAAGCAAAAGTATAACTTCTTCAGAAAAAACACAAAGAGATTGAATCATAGACATAGAAACAAAATATGTCCGCTTAACAATGATAAGAGAATTGTAATCTTAAGGAGAGAAAATGATGCCGCTGGACTACCTTCAAGGCTTTGTCTTTCAAGAAAGGTAGTGTATCTTTGGAAGCATCCTCCAATGCAACCACAAAGTGCTCATACCTGCATAAATTAGCATTTATCAAATCATTCTGACTATAAGCAATAATAAGTAAATATATATGCATGTGTCTCTTCTCTATCGTTATTAAACAGACAACTGCAGGAGACACAATTAGAATGGACAACAACTTTCAAGAATATTCAGCTTTCGTAAATAAGTAACGAGGTAAATTAGTGACTACAACATCACAAAGATGTATTGCATCCAGCAGATAATGCTCAAATTTGTATTCTGTTTATTGTTTTCAACAATGACAATGACGTAGAGTGCAAAAGAATGGTTATGATTCAAAAATATGGATATTATGATTAAAAAATCAATCACAGGCTTAAATAATTGTGGCAAATTGCATCGATTTACTTATATGGCACATACTTAAAAGCAAACCCATAACTAAAATTCTATGAAGTTATAACACAATGTATCGCAGATATGAATGCCATAAAGAGCTAACAACTGAATTTGAACTCCAATAACCTGTTCTTTAGACAATCTTCCCAATACCAAAACAGAAGAAGTGAATTTCCATCCTTTGATTCTGAGAGAACATGGAGAGGTTGCTGGCCAAAATACTTCAGTTTCCTATCTGGCAGCAAACTGGCCAAAACAAAATCATAAATTAGCTTGTTGTTCTTCTGAATCAAACTTTGATTTTTAACTCTATTTTTAAAGAACTTGATAACAAGCAAGAAGAAAATAGCTGTAAGATTTGTTCAAAAGCCATAATTGTGCAGTTAAATTCAACATTAGATAATATCCCTTCATTCCGCAAGGAAAATGACAACAAGAAGGCAGAAGCAAATGTCAATTTCACAAATGATAATATAAAATTCTAACCAGACACTAGAGCCTATATCATACTCCCAGCACCTTGGGGATATGGGAATTTTCAGAACCCACACCCAAGCCCAAGTCATGTGTGTTAAATGGGTTGTCACGAATATGACATACTGCATTGTGCCATAAGCACTTATGGATAAAGGCACAAGAGCACATGGTCCAAAAGGACACAAAATAAATATATAATCAAGATAAAAGATACCAGATATGGTGATATGCAGCAAGGTTACAAAAACCGAACCGGTGGTCGAGCCGACCGACCTCGAAAAAGGGAACCAGACCAGAACCGGAACAAAACCGGGAAAAAAATCCGGATCACAAAACCAGTCAACCAAAAATACATAAAATATTCAAATTTTGAAAAATTATATATATATATATATATGTTCAACCATGTGAATCAAAACCATTATACACAAATTTGCAAAAAGGGCTCCTGTATGTATTTTCCTAGGTGCCATACTGAGCATATTTCACTTGAATCATATGGCTAACATGCTGACGAAACTGTTGTTGTTGAAAGGACTGTTTCAAGGCTGTTGTAACAGACTGACACCTTGGAATATGCCCACAAAAGTTTATTTTAACTACATAGTTAGCTCAGAGTTGCTGTTAGGGTTGTTCAAAACTTCAAAGCCTCTTTACTGCTATAGGTAACTGCTATTAGGTGTATTTTATTGCTGTTATGATGATATAACCAGGATTGTTGTAGGTACTTAGCATACTCTTTCAAGGCTGCTACACTTCCCAAGAATGTCAAGCATGATTCTTAACTCAAAATACTCAAATGAATAGTATGAGAGAAATAGAGCGGTTGGGGTTGCGTGTATAGCTTTCTTAGGGGTTTAGGGTTATCTAGAACCTTCCCCACTCAACCAACTTTTTTATTTTATTTTTTTAAATTTAAAAATGACCTCTTAAGTGTAATTGTATAGTTCTGTACTGAATCGGTCAAAACCGGAACCGGTAAAATCGGCCTGAACCAGTCAGAACAGGTCGGTTCCGTACGGAACCGGCCATTTCCGGTTTGAACCAGTGAGGCCTCTGAACCGGTCGGACCGACCGGTTTTGCCGGTTCTGGTCCGGCTTTTGTAACAATGATATGCAGGGAAGAAGATTGTCATATAAGGATATAAGAGACACGACTAACCTAATGGACACAACCCTATATAATGATGTGCCGTTCACAACAATAATGATGTGCCGAAACAAAACGAAAAGATCATCAAAGTTCACAACAATAATGATGTGACGTAGAGGGGCATCAATTCATGCTAGGTTGATTTTTATCAAAAATTCTGTTGGCAAGATTCATGAATTAGACTTCTCTTAGAATAAAAACAAAGTGCCATCTTTATATAGAGCAATGCAAATGTTGGTAAGCTGACTGATCAGAGCAACAACTCTTGTGATTGGGATGCAAATGTAGAATGATTTTATTTGATCTTAATTAGGACACACCTTACTAACCTTAAGTTGCGCTTTGATATCTCCATCAAATAGATCAGTTTACTTTCCAATCAATAAAAGTTCGCCACTAATTGTACGTAATGTCCCCATCCAAATAAATTATCATCTAGGAAAAATTTCACTAACCTACTAGTTCCCTAGGTTGGGGTGGAAGCATTAAAATTTGAAATAAGGGAGCTACAAGACCCAATATGATCTTAGACTTACAAATCCACATTAAATGGGCCAAATAAACAATAATAAAAAGAAAAATAAGGTGGCATTGGATCATGAGGGCGCATAGGAGGTTGTGGGACCCACATTGGGCAAGATTCCCCACTACACTTGGCATCATTCTCACATAAAATTGAGTTCAAGGTGGAGGGTAACGTACTTGGGGTAGATGAAGAGGCGATATTCATGACAATAATCAAGGAGACTCAACTTGGAGTGGAAGAGTAACTCCCAATGAAGAGGAAGAGGCATAATAGACAAATTGTGACACTTGTAACAAGATTCCAGGGCATCTATGACAACAATAATGAAGGAATCTATGACAAATATGACAAATTCAGACCTGATGGCAGATCTATGACAAATCTGACATATCAGGGCTAAAAATAGCCATCAAGAGGGCGCATAGAGGGAGTTATGGTCAACCAAGTTTCCCAATTCGAATTGGGGAAAGAGGAGTGCAAGAATGAGGAGGACAAGTGTCTCATGAAGGAAGTAACCATTAAATCGAGTTGGGTGAGTATCTTGGAGGAAATTCGAGCTCATGGAGAGGAGTCCACATGAAGTTAATAAAAGGGGAGGATGAGGAAGGAGAGCAGCTTTTGGATCATTTTTGTTTTGCACTCTTGGAGAGCTTAGCTTGTCCATGCACAGTGGATGTTTACCTTCCCTGCCATTGAACCAATTTCGAAGGTGAAAGATCCCTTTCCAAGTTAGTTGATGGTGAGGCCATTCAGACCTCTTAACAGAGCTTAAAGCAAGTGTTTGTTGCAGGTTCAAGTCCTTCTACAGTTCGAGTTCATCTTCTAGTTCTTCTTCTACTATCTCTTCTCTCATTCTCTTCTCCGTGCTTATGTTCTAGTGTTGATGGCGCATTAATGGATGCATAAAACTTGATGAGGGTGTCTTTGTGACTCCATTGATGTAAGATCTGATTTATGGCACTGTGTTGAGCTGCATATTTAAGCCATAGCTCGAAACCCCATGTGTATCATGTATAAATTCCAAACAAACCTCTCATTCAAGCTAGTTTTCCTCTATATTTTCTTGTGAACCTTTGGAGCAAATATACATCAGTTTTGCATCAAATCTTCTCTGTGTTTTTGCAGCTGCTTGAGCAGCTTCTGCTGTACTGTAGATGACCAAGATATTTTATGCAGGCCCCTTGGGCATTTGATCAAAGTTTATGTAACAATTTTGGTTACATTTTTCAAGCAATGTTTATGTGTTACAACTTTCTGTTTTATGGGTGCAATAGCAAGTTATAGATCATGATAAATGCTGCATTTTGGTTACCATTGAAGTCCTTTATCCAAGCCAAGCCTCTGTTCAAAAATTAGGAAGGGTTGTACAGCATTTGGAAAGCCAAAAGTCAGTGACTAGTGGGGGGGGTTCAACATCGAAATTGCTAGTATTTTTTCCTTTCATTCCTCCCTGATTAATGCAAGTCATAAATGTCTTAAGCAAGTGTCCCAGTTCTCTTTACCTGATTTCGCCTCTTCCAAGTACGCCTACCTCTCATCCACCATCTGGGAAGCAACCTTAAAGTCATACCCTCACTCCACCAGATCCACACCCACGGCCCCAAAACCTGGCTCATGCCCTATAACCAATGGTACGACAAGGAGTGCAAAGCTCTTCACCGCCAACTTCAACACACATTCACCATGCTTGCCTGTCCCACCCAACCTTAAAGCTTCATATCAACATCTTCTGTCACAAGAAATGCCTCTTCATCTATCAGAGGAGACAAAACTTATGTCCTTTCCTCATCCACTCTCCCAAAACCTTCTAGTGTACCATCTTCCCCTGCCACTCACCCCTCCCAACTAATCTTAACCTCAAATCCATGTACTCTCATACCTCCTCTCTATGATGTCCTTGGGAAACCCCAATTTAGGTTACCTCTCTACCCCTTTCATGCTACTTATTCTCACATCAAGACATCAAAGAGGTTATTTGTATAATGAATATCGATAAAGCAACGAATGAGGAGGGTTTCCAGGCAGAATTCTTCAAGCATGGTCTTCCCGCTCTAGATAATTACTTGGTTAATCTCTTCAACCATGTGGTCCGTACAGGTTTTCCACCAACTTGGTCACATCACATCATTCACCTGATACACAAATCAAGTTTCGGCTCAGATCCCAACAACTATCGGACGATCATGATGGGATACACATTCTCAAAGCTCTATGCTATAGTCATTCATATGAAGCTTTTTGGAGAGCTCTATGCTATGCACCTGGCCACCTACCTACTAGAGGAATTGAACAAGATCATCAGAGATGACATTTACATGCAATTTATCCAAATCAATTAGGTTAACCAACTGGATGGGTTACACCCTAAGATGGTTTTCTATACTGAGCATTTATTGGAGATGAGACACAAACTCGTTATAGGACTACAGTATACCCTCCACCATAGTTACCGGATTCGACACTAGGCGTAACCGCACCCAAATCAGATTCTTCTTAATCGGATTCTCGGATTCTTCCACCTCATTTTGACAAATCTAAAGTTGTTTATGTAGGATAAATGTAGGCTAATTAGGGTTAATTAGGGTTAGGGTTCCGAATCCCCGATTCCTAATTTTGGGGTGAATGTAGTACCCGTATCAGATTCTTCAGCCGATTCCGATCACACCCACGGTTCATGTAACCTTGCCCTCTACCATTGGTTACATGCTCTTCGCATTTCCCTCGACCAATTCCGAGTGGATTCTCGAACTTCATGTAGAGATAGACCACCAGATCGATCGTTTTGACAAGATCTGCCAGTGATGCCATCTTCAAGAGGTCGAGACGGAGAAGCACTTCATTGTCCGCTGCCCCATCTACTATGAGATCAAAGGGAGGTTTCACTGCCTTTTCAGGGGGGCGCAAACCCTCACCAACTTCTTCAAATATTCGGACCAAAGCTGCTTGGCTTTATACATGTAGGAGACCCTCAAGCTCCAATCCAATATTCTTCAACCTTTTGCTCGACCAAATTCGACCGAACAAATCACTTCCTATTTCACAATACTACCCTTAGGAAGGGGCATTAAGAGAATCTAATAGCAGAACAGTCGTAAACTCCAGATCAATGCAGACCCATGAGACCCGCCCCCATCCCCCAAGATCTCAGCAACATGACAAGACCAGATCCCTCCCCTTGAGGCAAACAAGACCCCCCAGGCCTCGGCAACGTGCTACCTACTCTCAACAACGGTGTAGTGGGTGGGCCAAGTTTTCCATCAACTCTTCCTCTGGACAACATACTATTTTTAGTTTCCTTCATTTGGCCTCAAATGTTAGAAGAGATAGGTCTATTCCATGATAGACCTACCTCATTACTTCTAGATCTTATTTCTCCTAGATGTTTTACTCTTGTACATCTCCACCCCCATGCGGTCTCCCCACCCTCGTGTGGTCTCCCCATGCTCATAGTCGATGGTTTTTCATGTCTTTCATAACCTAGCATAGACTTCACGCTTCAGTCTACTTTACTTTCCTTTCCTACCTTTTTCCTCATATAGGAAACCATTTGGTACTCCTGCTTTGTAATGACATCATTGTACTCAGTTGTCCAAATGACCTACTTTTGTGGTCATTAATTGGACTTTAATCAAATTAACTTATCTTATCTAGTGAGTTGAATTGTTGATGCTCTAATAAATCTCATATGAATCACACTTGTAACTTCTTAATAATGTAGTCTTTGCCTACTATAACACTCATATCCATGTTTTCTAAAACTAATGTATGGCAGTCTGCACCTTTTTTTGGAAATACATGAATGATAAAATATAAAAATGTGTTAATATATATATATATACACAGAATGCTTCAGTCACAGGATTTTTTGGGGAAGAATGGCTTCAACTGTTTCTCTCACAACGCTGGATTGGGCCATCCCAAACCCCAACATAGAGTTGCCTTGATAAGTGTGGGACAGGAAGGGTCAATGGAGCTAACCACATGGCCAACCTGACCAGTCCCCCTATATATATATATATATATATATATATATATAGAATGCTTCAATGCTTCACTCACAGGGTTTTTTGGGGAAGAATTGCTCCCACTCTTGCTCTCACAACACTGGATTGGGCCATCCCAAACCCCAACATAGAGTTGCCCTGATAAGTGTGGGACAGGTAGGGTCAATGGAGCTAGCCACATGGCCAACCCGACCAGTCCCCACTTCTCATTATATGTGCCCCATAAGGCAGTTACTCATGTTTTGATAATGCCCTTGGTAGTTGGTACTAGACACGAATCACAATATTAGCTTTGTTATGTTGTAATGGGAATTCTGTATATTTATTGCCTCTTATGTATTCTTTTGGATTTTCTCCAAATGGAATTTAGATTTAAGATGCCTCTTTATTACTCCATAAAGGGAGAATTAAGATGCCTCTTTATTACTCTATAGTGGGCGTGGATGAAATTTGCTACTCTCATTTTGTAAAATGTTATTTTTACATTTTATATTTTTCAGAATAGCAGAATTCTTGTAGTTCTGCTGTTAGTTTCTCTGTCTTAAAGGCAATACTAATCTTTGTAGAGACAGTTTGGTTTTGGGGCTCTTCTGCCTTCCCTTTAGAATTAATTTTCATATATGTATTTTTTTATTTTGATTAAAGGAAATAGATAAGGGATTGTTTTCGAAAAAAACATATATTACATTTTTCAGAATAATATAACAAGTGCTTTTACAAAAAAGAAAATATTGTCATTTGTAATAATATAAACATTAAGAATGCCAGCAACAAGTATGATCAATACATTATTACTCAAAAAACTTGGATGACCAAACTAACGCTAGATAGAATTGCTTCATCTATCATTATGGAGCAGTTATGCCTTTCAAATGACAAAATTAATGCTGGACAGAATGCTACATCTATTGTTATTTACTTATGGCTTTCAAAATTTACTAAGTATAAAAAGAGCAGGATTGCAAGTAGATCGAAAATTGAAGGAAAGCAATATAGCAAAACACAGACAGCTATTACCTTTATTAACCATAGAAGCCCACCGATTTTGCAAGCACAATTCAGGATGAAATATGAGATGGCAATCTTGTTTCCAATAAGGGCAACATTCAATCCCATTAAACAATTTTAAAAGCTGCTTAGAGGTCTTAAAATCAAATTAAAATTAAGAGAACATTTTGTGGAAGTCAAAGGACTGGCTTGAAAGGAGCAAGTCTGCATAGTCTTTGTTTGCTATTTTCTAATACGAAAACTTTCTTTTACATTTGAAAAACACATATTAGAACATGCATATAAACTTTCATAACATGGTATGAACATTCGCCCTATTATGTTATCCATGCAACAAGCATAAAAAGAGTCCTACCTGATAAAAAACAACTCCTTCAGTGCATCAATACCAACACCTGCATGGCGCTTACCTACCTTAGATGTCACCATTCCTGCACAGGACAATTATTACAAAATTAACAAAAACTAGGGAACAAAATTACTATAGTGGACAAAAAATAAAACTCGTATGTGAAATGAAATTGCTTTACACAAAATTCAATTTATTTATTATGTTAGAAAAAGTTCAGTTGTCTTTATCTAATTTTATAACAGTGCAAGTGAAATGTGGATAAACAGGACAGTTGTTTGAGAAAATATCAGGATCCCTTGTAGAAAACTAGCAACTGCTTCATAGCTGTGAAGCAAATCTGCATCACTCTATCATTAATGAAAACTATCTGCCAATCCTGAAAACAAATAATGTCTTGGGCAATGTTTTTGTGAAATTCTAAATCACAGCAGATCTAAGAGCTGAGTATACCTCACAGAGAAAGAATGAGCAGAAAAGATGAATTAGAGTGAAAACTGCAGTTAAAATGAGCAGAC
This sequence comes from Larix kaempferi, assembly GCA_027924585.1. Taxonomy (NCBI): domain Eukaryota; kingdom Viridiplantae; phylum Streptophyta; class Pinopsida; order Pinales; family Pinaceae; genus Larix; species Larix kaempferi. The sequence goes on from BSBM01000806.1 coordinate 4,259,812, forward strand.
AATTAATCATGCATGAGAACTCAGATAGGAGCAGAATAACGTCACATGATCCAATAATCAGAATAATGAACAATGATGTCACAATGGAGAGAATTCGAACCTCAGTTGGTCTAGCATAGGAATTGTCACCACTGGAGTGCTCCGGAAAACTCAAACTCAACCAAACTGATCCTAAACTCAATTAACTGAAGACACAATCAGTTAACTGACCAAGGAGGGCGCATTAGTGAGTTTTCCATGTAAAACAGTCAAAAATGGGCGCATGAGGCCATAATCAGTGTCATTTGGAGCTCTAACCCCCCACAAGAGTCAGCTAACTCAGGTCGACTGACCTGGAACACTGAGAGGGTTCCTATAAAATAGGAAACTTACTAGAGTGGTCCTAAAATGATGTATACAGGGCTTTGAAGGTGGTAGACGGATCCTGGATGACATCTGCACACCACTAGGGGGCAAATGACATCATCAACTACTAGGAAAATGAAATAATGCTAGGTAGGACAAGGATGGAGTATTAAAATATTCTAACACCCCCCCTTAATCCATACTCTTGCATCCTGGGCCCTGGTTACTAAGACCAAAGGTCACCCATACAATCAAATAAATGATAAAAAATAAAGAACTGTCCATGAACCAAGGAAATAGAGAAAAACCTCATGGGAAAAATACCCCCCTCAAAAAGAACAGCAGTAGGGAACTCAAAGAACCTTCATACTAGCAGAGAGGGAAAAAACTTTCCTAAGTGAAAGCCTTTGCAAAAATATTGGCAATCTGCTCCTATGTAGGATAGCAATGCAGGTGCTAGATCTGGATCTGGATCTGCTCCTTTGATGTACCCCCCACTGTGTAGAAGTTGTATTTGCCAAAACAATTCTTTCGGAACCCTTCTTGCTACTGGAGCGAATGGCTCATTATGGTCCAAATCATGAACCTTTGAGTACCCTTTGTCAAACAACCAAGAATGTTGCTTGGTTATAGATCCCCCATGGCAAGTCTCTTCAAGGGATTGTGGATCAAACCCCACCATCATGTAGCACCTCTCTGAGAGAAGTGGATTTGCACGACATAGTGAAAGTTTTGCATGATACTAAGATCTTGTGGTTCTATGGTCAAATGGATCCCCAACTATGTTCCCAGCAGCTACAAGGACTTTGTGAGCCCATATTGGCCTTGGCCATGGATTGGGAGCATGTGTTGGATCTGGATCTGAATCTCCTTGAACTTTATTCTCAACATCAAGATATTGATCATCATCTTCATTAGAAGAGATATCACTCTGATCTTCATCAGATGCCAATGGGGTAGGCAAAGAGTATGGCAAAAAATGGGAGAATTCATATGCCTTGGAGGCATGGTTTGCAAACCCTTTCACTATAATCTTCCCAGTAGAGATCTCTGCAATCTCAACTGTGTCAGGACCAAAGACCACTTTATTCGGTGAACCTGTGTGAGTCATCTAATATACAGACAACAAATTTGCTGACAAAGAGAACACAAATAGAACATTTTTGAACTTTCCATGCTCCAGATGTATTGTGCCCTTCCCTTCAGCAGAGATCTGAGAGTTGTCTCCCATGTGAATGATCGGACCATCTTTGAGATTAGAGAAGAAAATGATTCTCCGGAGGCAACCATGTGGTTGGAGGCTCCTGAATCTATGAGAAGGGCTTGTGATTTTGAAAATCCATCCTTCAGTGCATGGCATCTCTCATGACCATCAGACTCACTTCCAAAATCAGTCTCTCTTGCACCTTCTGGGAGGGCAATGTTGTGTTGTTCAAGAAGCTTGGTCATCTGATCTATCTTCTTCTGCATGCAAGATCTCTCTGGGTGGTTTCCTTTCTTGCAATAGGAACACTTGGATTTCTCAAATCCCTTTTGTTTGTCCTTCTTGAAGCTGGAGGCTCCTTTTGATGGACTTGACTTGGCATTCTGCTTGGGTTAAGATTGTCTCTTCTCCTTGCCCTTGTGCTTCCTCTTTCCATTCGCACTTTTTGCTTCTCCAACCACAAGAGCTTGATCTTTGGAGGCCTTCAAGGAGCCCATCTGGATCAATTTGTCTTGTTCTTGGATGAGGGATTCAATGAAAACATCCAAGGATGGCATCTTCCAACAAGGAATTGGCATTCGCCCTAAATGGAAGGTAGAAACAAAGATGGAGAACTCAGGACCTAGCTTGCTCATAATGGATAGCACCAACTGCTCATCCTTCTTCTCAATGCCACACTGCTTGCATTACATGACCAAAGATTTGAATTTGGAAAAGAATTGCTGGATGGTCTTGAAACTGCTCCGTTGAAGAGCAATCAACTCATTTTCCAGAATATGGCCCCTTAGCTCATCTTGTTTGTCGAAGACGGTCTCCAACTTCAACCATACCTCTCTTGGAGTCTTTAATCCTTCGAGGTGGAAGAGTAGATCTCTGGAAATATGAATACACATGAAACTAAATGCCTCATCCAATCTATTCAGATACTTGGCCTTCTCCACAGCTGCTTGAGGTTCGACCTCCTTCCCCATTGTTACCCTGTATAATGACTTGTTGCGCAGGACCATCTGCATATCAACCCTCCAATCAAGGTAATTGAAGGGTGTCAGGATCCTGGGAGAGAGAGGAGAGTTCGAATTCTCCATGAGAATTGCTAGAACGAATACAAGGTGAAACTGTTGTTACTACTGCACTCAAAAAACTTTGAATAACCTGCAAAAAACTCTCAATTTTTGGAGATAGACTACTATTGAGCACTGCTTTAGGACAATAGGCACATTTTTTTGGATCCTTCACACCTGGCTAGACCTTAAAGGATTTCTCCAATGAATTCAATGCAATGGCACTCGGATTTGCTATGGAAATCCAAAGGCTTTTGGTGCACTACTGAAAGCTTGCTCAACCTACGCTCAAATGGCTCTGATACCATGTGAAATTCTAAATCACGGCAGATCTAAGAGCTAAGTATACCTCACAGAGAAAGAATGAGAAGAAAAGATGAATTAGAGTGAAACCTGCAGTAAAAATGAGCAGACAACTAATCATGCATGAGAACTCGGATAGGAGCAGAATAATGTCACATGATCCAATAATCAGAATAATGAACAATGATGTTACAATGGAGAGAATTCGAATCACACAGGAGAATTCGAACCTCAGTTGGTCTAGCATAGGAATTGTCACCATTGGAGTGCTCCAGAAGACTCAAACTCAACCAAACTGATCCTAAACTCAGTTAACTGAAAGACACAATCAATTAACTGACCAAGGAGGGCGCATTAGTGAGTTTTTCATGCAAAACAGTCAGAAATGGGCGCATGAGGCCACAATCAGTGGCATTCGGAGCTCTAACCCCCCACAAGAGTCAGCTAACTCAGGTGGACTAACCTGGAACACTGAGTAGGTTCCTATAAAATAGGGAACTGACCAGAGTGATCCTAAAATGATGCATGCAGGGCTTAGAAGGTGGTAGATGGATCCTGGATGACATATGCACACCACTAGGGGGCAAATGACATCATCAACTACTAGGAAAATGAAATAATGCTAGGTAGGACAAGGATGGAGTATTAAAATATCCTAACAGTTTTTACAGCAACAGAAACATATAGTACAAGGAACCTCCTTCCAACTAAGTGTTAATTTTTCGATAATTTCATTCCATTATCATTCAGGATCTCTAAGAGAATAACATGTATAGCATATCTAGAGCATATCAATCATAAACACAATAACAAGCACACGAGAGACACAGAGTTTCACCGGGGAAAACCAAGAAGGTGAAAAACCCCACAACTTCCTCAAAGATAGAATAAGCCCCAATACAAGATCACAAGGCTCAAACCCAATAAGATGTCTCTAGCAGATACTCCTCCTCCTCCACATGTGCGCCACTTTCTCACTTAGCTATGCGAGCTTGAGAAGTGAGTGAATGAATAGAATGAAAGAGGCACACCCTCTACTTATACATTGACTTGACCTGCCAATAAACCAACAGGGCTGACTTCCTAAGGAAGCCTAATAACCCAACCACATGACCTAACTAGGGCCAACCCCATACTGGTGGTCTAATAACCCATCAATACAAATGACGACACTTACAATGTAACTTGCGACACTTGCAAATACAAATGACGACACTTCCAATCAGAGGAATAATACATCTCTGTTGGATATACAATAAAATACAAATGTAATATACAAGTGAATATCTTCTGAAGTTACAAATACATCAACACTAAGGAGAAGAAGTGGGGCGGACAGAACAAAATAAGTGTCAATGAGAAAAAAGACTTGTTGTTGGGGGCATGCGCTCGAACACTCCAAACAAAATACTAAAAGTAAATTTTCATTATCAGGTACTACTTTCTACTGCAAAACTAAATTCAGATGGATTAAATTGGCAAAGAATCCATAAATATGCGGTTCCACATAGCAATCTGTGGGAATTTCTTATCAAATGAGCTTGTCAATGGTGGCTTCCCAGGTCAGTGAAAGCAAGTTGGCGTTATCACCCCCACCTAGGTTCAAGCCCATATAATGACATGCTTATGTTTGTGCTTGTGCTTTTGTGTGACTGTGCTTGCGAAAATGGGTGGGGCCAGGAGAAGCCCAGGGCAACATTGGCAGAATATATACCCCTCGTTCGTGGCTTCTTAGTTGAGTAAAACTTCCATAGCATGGCAAGATGTTTCTGTCCCAGTGTTAAAAATAAAATGAAGCAATTGTCGCTTTGACCAAAAGATTGAGTCAATTAAAAAAATCCAAATGGGCTTTTCACCAGATGCTAAAATAGGCACAACCTACATTAAACAGATTCCCATTCACATTAGTGGCATAGAAGATCAAATTTAATTTATTTGAGATAATGAACCAGTTCAGAGCAGCAAGTGTAGAGATCCAAACAAAGTTTATTTTGTTTGAATTTAGAGTCAGAAAGACCAAAGACTTAATTTGGGTAACTTATCCAGACCAAGGTTACGGGGAAGCGTCCTCCCCCCCCTCGCCCCCGCTCTGGAAGCTCGCTTTTGGCCAAAGCGCTGCAGGAGCTAAGGGAGAGCGTGCTCCCTATTTCGCTCTCGGGCCAGAGCGTTTTGTAAAGCGCGCTTTGGTGGGTGAATAGAACGCTCCATGCCTTTGTCAGGAGCGAATTAGGGAGCTATAGCTCCCGATAGCCCTAATTCGCTCCCGAGCGCTCTACCAAACACTCTCCCTCTTTAAAAAATGCTCCCGGGATAGCTCCCGGATTAGCTCCCGCTGGAGGATGACACCCTATCAAATAAACTGTGAAGCTTACAACTCTTTTGACAAGGACGGACGCTAAGATGGATTTTGAGTTTTGGTTTTTATGAAATCAGTGGGAACTGAAAATGAGTGGGTGAGCAGTTAATACAGTTGTTTAATGTTCAATGCCTTTGTTTGATGATTTTATTATATGTTTCAGATTCTTTGAAACTTTATTTGGAATTTTATATTTATCTATCGTATCTTGCACATTTTGTGAACTTCGGCAATGGGCATTGTTTGCAATCTTTTGCCTTCACGAAATTGAGTACAAATACAAACGATGCAGCAATGATGGAATGCAGTAAAAATTTGCTAAATGTCAAAATAATTTGGAATTAATCCCAACATATTATTGGGAAAATTTGAAAAAAATGTTTGCCTCTGAGGGTTTTATTTGGGCATGCATGGTTTTTGATGAGAGTGGTGGATTGTCTTTACAAGGTAAACAATGGAAAATAGTTATACTCTCTAGCTAGATATGTTTGAGGACAAATGCCTTTTCCATATGTATTGATTCACATTATCCTATTCATAGAAGACACCATTCTTCTTTTTTTTCCCCTCATTAGAGCTATATAATCCTTTGGATTTATTGGTATTCTTTTGTATTGAGGTATGGTTAGGAGTGTGCCTCAATCAAGTTAAGCTCATGGCCTTCAATATCCCATATAGATATTGTAAAATATGCTTGGTTGTATCTACTCTGTTATCTTAAATGTCTTTTATTCCTTGTTCCATGAGCATGGGATATGTTGGGATGCATACGAGTCATTCTTGCATTCCTTCAACACTACTAGAGATATTGTGTAATATGCCTAGTTGTATCTACTCACTTATCTTAAAGGTCCTTTATTCATTGTTCCACAATGAATGGATATGTTGGGGTTCATATGAGCTATTCTTACATTCATTTATCATATATGTCTTTGATGATGGAACTGGGTGATTATTCTTTTGAGTTTTGTTTTTCTCTAGTAAAGTTGTTACCAATAAAAGGTGATCGCCACAAGCTTGATTTTTCCTCCTTCAGTAGAAATGTAGCACCTTATCCACAACATGTCGTGACAAGTAGGACATGGGGGCATGCCATTAAGTTGGCTTGGGAGCATCTCAAATCCTTATTTTTGTAATTTCCTTTTTTCTCCCATTTTTTGAGGTTGATATTATAGATACTGGTAACTAGATTCTAGACTCTAGACCTATGGTTGACGAATTCACTACTATATGATTGATGATTGATGAATGATGTTATGTGGTATTATGGTTTATTTCATGTTTTTATGCTTTCCAATGAGTTTCCATAACTAATTCAACATTCTACAAGCCTTTGTTAACATATATGCATCAAAATATATAAAAAATATATATTATATAAAAAACGCTCCCAAACCGGTAGCTTTTGAAAATTTCGCTTTTCGCTCCCGCTCCCAAGTAACCTTGATCCAGACATCATCAACAGCCTTGTACAGCTGAAAAGGGCAAGACTTTATGCAACAACTCCACCATTTGATCTGCTATCTTCTTACTGGAACTCCGGATTACTTGTGTATTCTTATCTTTTCACATCACCAAAGCTTTTGTTACTTGAATCAACACATTTTTTCAGGGCTTAATTTTCCAAGTTTGTCTGAGTCCAAGACAGACTCGGAAGAGCTGAATTGGCTTGGTTTACTCCAAAAACAAAATTAGGCTGAGTAGTCGACTCGGTCTTCCTCGGTCTCAAAGGAATCTAGTATACTGATTCGCCCCTGAATTGTATGTTTCAAAAACGATAAGGATGGGCGAGTTTGAAACTGGCACAATAGTAACCTCTAAGACCGGGCGCCTAAGCTGATGGAAGTCCGTGCTTTGCTGTGTAACCAACCCCGACCTCGGGCATGTTTTCAAACAACTTCGAAACAAAAGGGATGGTCGCAAGTATTCGCTAGGCTTGGGTTCAATATCCAAGTGAGATACATTCCATTTGTTTTGAGCTGACGCGCGACTTAGGGTTTCGAATGTGGAGACCATTAGAGACCAAGATTTCAACAATTTTTATCTTTAAGCATATTTAAGCAAGGGTTTCAACTTTACATGTTATTCTTAAGCCGTACAGTTTGTAAGAGTAAATAAATAACAGAAAACTTCAACAACAAACCGAGAATGGCGTCAAGGGCCTTTAAGTTGGCAAGTGGATTATCCTGCACAAGAACTGTAATGGCCGCCACTTTATCGGCCGTCGTCCCCGACTTCTGCGCCATGGACACCATGCGCATATCCGCACTCTTTCCTCTCGAAATCTCGTACTCCAAAACGTACTGATCCATCAACCGCTGAGCCAGCTGGCGTTTCGTCTGCAGCAAAGCTTCCCATACTGGCTTGGTTAAATGAGCAGCCGATTTGGCATCTGTGGGAACTAATTTTGCTTCGACGCTAGCTGCGTCCGCATGCCACGGGCTCGACAATGAGCTCGGCTTCATCAGAGGCAATTTCGGAAGTTTTTTGGCGGCGCCGTTATTTTGGCCGACTGTGTCATTCTCGGCTGCATGTAAAGGACCGTGACCTTTTAGAGGACCTTTGGCTTCCTCTCCGTGATTTCGTTTACCCTTGAAGGCTTTAAACCTACCAGGTTTCGAATCATTCTTTTCCGTTTTAAGTTCCCTGGGCTTTGCAGATTGTTTTGATGAGGGATTTTTCGCTGTTTTTGAGGGTTTAATAGGCCCTTTTTTCTGAAAATCGGCGTCATTGAAGCCGGCATTTTGAGCGGAAGAGATCCCTGCCAGGCCAAGAGAAGAAGCGAAGGATGCCACTTCGGCCTTCAGAGAATTGACGTCTACTTTAGCATTTTTTGTCTTTTGAGGGGCGGGTTCTGACTGTGAGGCTTTGAAGGCCCCCATCGCTTTGATTTACTGTTCGTTTCTTCAATTGATTTGATCGCCGACTGAGGCCGAGATCACTCAGGGCTCCTCGGCGTCGAGGCGCTAGATATAACACAGGCTAGAAAATGTAATGATATGTAGGTCGTGTAATCTCTATATTTTGGACGTACGCCGTAACAAGCAAATGGGGTAAAAGAGTATTCTCAAATTCTATTAAGTGCGGATGGACGTTTTTAATAAAGATTAAGGTTTACGTACCAAATTCATTTTATGTTTAAATGTGTATATCATAGAATTGAAGTAGCTGGTCACTTGGGATGGTTCTAGTTGTTAAATGCATGAGGTTTTGGGGTGGTTTTTCTAATTGGTTGTGGTGGGAAATTTAATTGGTAGAGATTATGGTTCTTTTTGTAAATAATGTAATTTTTAGTTTAGTTTTACTTGCTAAGCAGACACATATTTTAACCAACATAGATCCATCTTAAACACGGATCTATTAAGCAAAGAGAGATCTAATTTCATGAGGTGTAATTTTTTTTATCTTAAATTTTTACACATTAAGAAAAAATTTACACCTTAAGATATTTGATCTCTCTTCATGTTTAATATATATAGCTTTATAACGAAATCAAAATAATATATATGTGTGTTGTGTGTTTAAGGCGACATCATTTGCATTTTTATTTGTTTATTTTTTTATTTTTTATTAGAACGGCATGTTGCATAACATTACGCATTACAACATCTCCTTGATACTGGACTATAGAGCACCTCGCTACTCGTAGTGCAATAAGACATTCACACTCAATGAATAATTAATCTTGTTTTGAATTTTTCCAAGGCTTGTCATAGTATCAGAGCCATGATCTATTTTAACTCCATGGTCTGCCTCTCTGTAAATAAAACATTCACTCTCCATGAATAATTAATCTTGTTTATAATTTTTCCAAGACCTACTATAGTATCAGAGCCATGATATATTTTAACTCCCCTGTCTACCTCTCTGCCCTGGAATATTCCCTCAGTTATGATCTGCTTCAATCTACTCCTTGGCATTGCCTCCTTCAATCTAGCACTGCCTCCTCATTATGGCACTGCCTCCTTAGTCAGGCATTACCTCCTTCAATAAGTGCAACCTCACATAGGTTTCCCTCTACCCGCTATGTGGTGCAAACCCTAATCTACATGTTTTTCTCTCTTCACCCTGCCTAATGTAATCTCCCACGACCTAGAGTATCACCTCCTCCACTCTCTGCACAATTTGCACGCTCCATCTCTCCATTCCTTGCTCTCCCTCTCCTCTGCACACGCGCGCATTTCTACGCGTGCCAACCATCATGACCAATGCACCTATTCATTCTTGCACGACCATCAGAGTGGCTTCCATGCAAGTGATGCTTTAACAGTACCCCGCACAGAGAAAGCACTTCATCCATTTCGTGTTCACCAACCTTGTCCTGAGTCCTAACCCCATCCTTCACATTTCTTGACATTCAATTTGATGCGAGCTCTATCCTCGGTTTTACCACCTACATTTTCTCTCTCTAAGCATGGTATTTTTTTGCATGATATCTCTTATAGTGTCGAAACCTAACCCACGACCCTTGTGTACTGTCAATATGTGTGATATCTCTCCACAACATTGCATGAGACCTATGACTTGGCATCTCTGTGTGAGACCTACAACTTGGCATCTCTACATGAGACATGTGACTTGGAACCTTTGTGTGAGACATACAACTTGGAGTCTTTGAGTAATACTTGCGACTTGGCACCTCTACGTGAGACCCATGACTCGACACCTCTGCATGAAACTTATAACTTGGCACCTTTGAGTGAGACTTACAACTTGGCACCTATGCATGAGACCTGCAACTTGGTATCTCCAACCTTCACATTATATTTGCATGTTGGTATCTTTATGGTATTCTCGATGTGATGGTATCTCTCTACGTGTGGAAACTAATTTTGTGCACTAGCGAACCCCATCTTGTTCTAATATGAATCGCCTTCCTTGTTGTTTGAGGAGTAGGCAAAAGTCGGTGGTCCATTATTTAGAATCACTCTTGTCACTTGTTTCTTGAATTACTCATCTCCAAAGATTGTATTGTTGCAAAAGATTATATTGTAAGATTGTATTGCATAGATTGCAACTATAGTTGTTGTATTGTTTGTATCACAAAGACAACATTGTATTGCAAAGATTGAATTATATTTGATTGTGGTATACAGTGTATTGCAAAGGTTGTTGGAGAGATTGTATTGTGAGTCTTTTGCAAATTGTTGCAAAGCATGTTGTAAAAAGTATATTGCATATTGTATTGAAAAGCTTGTATTGTTAGCCTTATTAAATATGCATTCCCTAGTTTCCATTCTCAGAGTTGAGCTCAATGGCATACAAAACTATCCAAAATGATCGAGGAAGATCAAGCACGCCCTCGTCTTCAATGATATGTGGGATGACATTTGTGAAGAAGAAGGTGTTGTTGTACCTAAAGAGCCTAAAACAAACAAAGAGCTTGCCATATGGAAGAATAAAGATAAGAAGGCATATGTATTGATCATCGCTATAGTAAGTGAAGAGGTGAGTCAGCATATAATATTTACTAAAACTTCTTATGTTGCTCTAAATAAGCTAAAATATCTATATGACTCTGTTAGTTTTTCATAAATTTCAATCTGGTCTAGGATCTTTACTGAGAGAATAACATGTACAGCATATCTATAGCATATCAATCATGGACACAATAATGCAAGCACACAAGAGACACAGAGTTTCACCAGGGAAAACCAAAAAGGTGAAAAACCTCGCAACTTCCTCGGAGATAGATAGAGCAATGATACAAACCAAGTACAAGAGATAGTCCTCCTAGCTGCAGCTTCTCCTCCTCCACTAGTGCGCCATTCTCCAATGAGTGTGTGAGTGAGAAAGTGAATAATCAAATAGAGTGCCTCCCGCACTCTATTTATACTTGTCTTGACTTGCCTAATAACATTTACTAGTTCTGCCTCAACTTAACCACTTAACATAATGCTGATAGGGCCAACCTCCAATAGGGTGGTCTAATAACCCTTTGACCCACATGACTTATACAGGGCCGACCCCATCAAGGTGATCTAATAACCCATCAATTATAAGTTACGACACTTACAATATAAATGACGACACTTCCGTATAGAGGAATAATACCATCTCTATAGGAGTACAATATACATAGGTGAAATACATTCTGAAGTTACATATACATCAACACTCCCTCTTAACTAGGAAGGTATTTCTCAACACAGATCTGCTAGCACAAGTCTTCTTCTTTGGATCATCGTCACTAGATCATCATCATCGAATCATCGTCATCTTCATTGCTGCCATTATCTCAATCAATCTCCAATCTACTCATCATAGGAAGTTCTACAGAGCCAGTCCTTTTTCATACTGGATGTAGGCCCACCACCTGTAGGTCTTCATCATCACTGGCCATACTGTGGAATCCTCAGGACTTATTACGTGTGTCAACAAAACCTCGAAAGAGCATCCCAAGACTTTTACAAGCTCACTGCTCAACCTATCGGATCTCCCAGGACCTTTTACATGAAAACTGCACAATCTGTCCACGACCACGAAGTATCATCCTAATACTCATGATCATACTGATCATGTCATCTCAGCGAACAAGCCATTAAGTAGGTACACCTCAGGACTGATTACAGTGCCTCTGCAAAACCTGCAAGATCTCCCAGGACTGATTACACTGCCTCTGCAAAACCTGCAAGAGCATCTCAGGACTGATTATATGCCTCTGCAAAACCTGTGTACCATACTGTCACATCATCGTCTTCAGATCATTGTCATCGTCCATGGAGCACAACCCAGATGCACATCACACTGTCTCCAGTATGGGAGGACTTTCCTACCACTATATGAGACCCTGTCTACCAACATGCGAGGACTTTCCTACCCGCATGTGAGACACAACACTTACATCAACCCACATGGGAGGACTTTCCTACCACCATTCGGGAATGGCTCCGGCACTTATGTCAATGGCCATGGGAGTACTTTCCTACCACCATGTCAGACTGGCCCCAGCCCTTACATCTACACCATGGGAGGACTTTCCTACCACCATGTGAGAATGGCTCAGCCCTTACATCTACACCATAGGAGGACTTTCCTACCACTATGTGAGAATGGCTCCAGCCCTTACATCTACACCATAGGAGGACTTCCCTACCACTATGTGAGAATGTCTCCAGCCCTTACATCTTACCATGGGAGGGCTTTCCTACCACCATGTAAGAAAGGCCCGTGTGCATCTGTGTCTCCGGACTCATCACTTCCCCTTGGAAGGTATCTCAATCTGAAGTACATCGAGTCTCCCTCTGAAGTATTCAAACTTTACTCTGGCTGGCAGCTTGGTCAACACATCGACTATCTGCTCGTCCGTCGCAACATACAGGAGCTTGACTGCTCTTCTATGCACCATATCCTTGATATAGTGATACTTGATCTCAATGTGCTTCAACTTGTCATGGAACATTGGGTTCTCCGAAAACTTGACACAACTCTAGTTGTCGCAATATATACAAGTAGCACTCAGTTGGAGATCAAACAAATCAGACAGTAGCTTCCTAAGCCATACTGCCTCACAACTAGTCGAACAAGTTGTGACATACTCTGCTTCGGTTGTACTCAGTGCCACACAAGACTGCTTCCTGCTAAACCAAGAGATCATACCGGATCCTATAATGAAGCAACACCCCGAAGTGCTCTTTCGATCAATGGCACTTCCTGCCCAATCCGAATCAACATAACCCTCCAGGTTAAACTTTTGATTTGCCTCATACTTGAGCCCATAGTCAACTGTACCCTTTGGGTACCTCAGAATATGCTTTGCAGCTATCAAGTGAACATGTCTCGGATCTGTCAAGTACTGGCTCAAGGTGTTCCCACAAAGCAGATATCTGATCTCGTTTTCGTCAGGTACATCAAGGACCCAATCATCTGACGATACATCGTAGTATCAACCGGCTCAGATGAAGCATCACACAGAAGCTTCAAGTTCGATGCCATAGGTGTGGCCATGGCCTTGCAGTCCACCATCTCGAACCTCTTAAGGATATCTACTGCATACTTCCCTTGTCCAAGGAAGATTCCATCTGCACTTTGCCACACCTGCATACCAAGAAAGTAATGCATCATACCCAAGTCCTTCATCTCGAACTCGGCAGTGAGCTTCCTCTTCGTGTCGGCAATCAATCTATCCTCACCTGTCACAAACAGGTCATCTGCAGTGAACGTATCCGTTCACTAGGTTAATAGTCGAATCCGACTCTCATATTGAATAATAAATAGGAATAATATATTTGATGATAAGATACAATAAGATCGCCTTTTATAGGGCTTGATCCAACATTGTGAAGGGTTACGCCCTTTCACTAGTAACCTAATAATCTATTAATTTATAAATAATAATATTAAATAAATATTCACAGCATTGCCACTCCCTTTTAAGGAGCTTTGTCCTCAAAGCTAATTTTTCTAGTATCAACTTTATCCTGGATTTGTGTTGTAATTCTTTCTGCTTGAGTGGTGAATTTTTGAAACAATACAATTTGTAATTATTTGTCTTCCATATCGCCTTTTGGATTTCATGTATGAACACTTGTGGACCTTCATTACTTCCACTTTTTGCATTGGTTGTGGTTCCAACATTGAATGTCATAATGATGGAGGTATTTTTAAAAGATGTTCTTCGATCTTGGAAATTAGGACAATGGTCATCTTTAAGACTTTGAAGTTTGAAAATCTCCATATGAGTCTTCTCAATTTCCTGGAGCCATATTATTGTAGATGGTTCCATCTTACAATCTTAGTATCTATGCACTTAAATTCCAACAATTTCAAAGATATGTGGTGGTTGTCACAAGAAATATGCACATCTAAACTGACATCAATCTGATTAGAAATCTTTAGGTCTTGTACTAGTTTCCTCTGAATCGTAGCCTTCATGGCTTCTTTCTAGGAAGGAACTTTAAGGACCTTCATTCTTGATTTCCATATGACTGTGTCCAAGGATCTAATTCTGGAACAATATAAATGTTGTTCATCTGTAGTAACCTGCTCCACAGGGATTCCTAACGACGTGGATGAAATACCTTTTATGTCCTCTAGCTTACGGACATTAGGCCCATTATCATATTCACCATCATTTGGAATGTAAGTGACAGTGGGCAAAGAAACAATTTCTACATAACTATCTACACTTGTGTTTGTAGAACCATCGTTAGTTCTTCCAACATGTTTAAGTAGACATTTACTACTTCCATGGCTTCCAACTCTATCAATCATATCAATAGATTTATCTAATAAAACTAATTGGGAACAATGTTCAAGTGTCTTCTCCTGCTCAACGAGAACAATTGCATTTGAAATGTCACTTGGTATTGTAGACCTATAATCTACAACTTCACGATCCACAACTGGTGGATGTTGATCTAATGCACATACATACTCTGTCGCTTTGATGTCATCTTTTTCTTCAATTTCTACAATAGGTTTTCTTATTCTATCTTCCTCATCTTCTGTGTATATATCCTCTTTTGGATATTTATCAACAATGGCTTGGTTCTTATCAATGTCATCTCTATACGTGCCAATTCCATGGGAGACATAGATTTTAAATCTTTTTTCCTCAAAACTGTCATCGTCGTCACCGAGAGCGGGCCAATCTTTTCGATACTTATCAGCAACACCGGTTTGACTATCCTCGGTATTGTGAACAATGTCATATTTACTTGTTCCAATTCCACGAGAGATGATGGCTTTAAGTCTCTTCTCCTCATAGCTTTCATCTTCATTATTGAACCACTTCATGGTTAAAAGTTCGAGACTTAATTAATAATAGGAATTAATAGTTTCCACTGAAATTTAAATTTTATAATAATAATTATAAAATTATTATTATGGAGCAATAAAGTTTTAATAAAAATAAAATATTATATAATAATATTTGATTAATATATTTTTTTTTTGGTTTTGTTTTGTGTAGGGCTACGTGGATAAGAGATGGGAGGTGGCGGCTGGAAGACGAGGAGCAATGGCGGAAGGGGTGCGTAAGGGTGTGAGGAGGAGGGTGCGCAGGGCGTGAAGGAGAGGGACAGCAAGCAATGGAGGATGTGGTGGGAGGGCTGGAAGGGAGCTACGGGAGGAGCAATGTTCAACAGACGTGGGCGATGGAGTGCTCAGTGGAGGGGCGTTGGCATGGAGGTGGAGGCAGGTGCAGGAGGAGCAGCAAGGGACAGGTACGGGAGTGGGGGCGATTGTGCTTGCGGCTGGGGGGAGGTAGGGCGGATGGAAGGGGAGTAGGAGGGGGCCGCGTAGGTAGTAGCGCGTGGAGGGAGAGGAGGCGAAGGCAAGGTGGAGGAGAAACGCACAGGGAGGAGCGTGGGGATGGAAGAGGGCGTGGACGGGGGAGGTTGTAGGTGGGGTGAAGGGAATTGTAATGGAGGCAAGCTGCGGAGAGAGTGGCTAAAGGGGAGAGCACAGGTGGGTTGAACAGAATGGGGAGAGATGGAAGTATTGCAGTGTGTGGGATGTGCGCAGGGGTGTAAATATGTGTAAGGTGGCGGCGTAGAGGACGGATTGTGGTCAGAGATGAGAGCTGAGTGATGAAGTGGGGGCGTGTGGTGATGGGAACACGTGGAGAATGGAGGAAAGGAGTATGAGCGATGGTGAGGGAGCGCAGGGATGGCGTGGGGAGAATGGGAGGCGAGTTGAGCGAGGCTCGTGGTTGTGCAGGAAGATGGAGGCAGAACGTAGGGGATGGAGGAGATGGAGTAGGGTGTGTGGATGCTGGTGTGAAGAAGGATGGGTGAGGATAGGTGAGCCGAAACTGAGCTCAATAGTAGGAGGAGCCGAATCCGAGCTCAGGTCGAAGGAGCCGAATCCGAGCTCTGATACCAAATGCAGTGAACGTATCCGTTCACTAGGTTAATAGTCGAATCTGACTCTCATATTGAATAATAAATAGGAATAATATATTTGATGATAAGATAAAAGATACAATAAGGTCGCCTTTTATAGGGCTTGATCCAACATTGTGAAGGGTTACGCCCTTTCACTAGTAACCTAATAATCTATTAATTTATAAATAATAATATTAAATAAATATTCACAACATCATCCACATACAATAGTAGTATCACTGGATTGCCTTCCTCAACCTTGTAGTAAAGGTTGGAATCCGCTTTACTCTTGGTAAAGCCCAAACTGGATAGGAAGCCATCTATCCTGCCATACCAGGTCCTGTGTGCCTATTACAAACCATACAGGGCTTTCTTCAGTTTGCACACATGTGACCCTCGGTCATGTGTCTCGAACCCGGGTGGTTGCTCCACATACACTTCCTCTTCAACTACACCATTCAAGAAAGCTGTCTTGACATCCATTTGGTGTACCTTCCATTTCATCACTGCAGCCAGAGCAAGTACTGATCTAATGGAAGTGTATCTGGCCATAGGAGCAAAAGTCTCTGCATAATCAATCCCTTCTTTCTGGGAGAAGCCACGAGCTAAAAACCTCGCTTTGTATTTCTCTATGCTACCATCTGCAGCATGCTTGATCTTTGGAAGACACAACAGACTTCCCATCTCGTCTCGGGACCACATCCCAAACATCTTTCTTCATGATCGACGGATCATGGTATTCTTCCATTACTTCATCCCAGATCCCAGGAACTTCAATATCTTCAATAGATAGCTTTGTTGTTGGAACAAATGTTGTAGTCTTTCTTTTGCAGGTGATGGTATACGATCTTTCCTACAAAGCAAGTTAAATTGCATGATTAGAAACATCTCATAGTTTTCAGAACAAATTCTTACACATAAAGAAATATGTCATACAGTCATGCAATTATTTTAGCCAATGCTTTAATACAACATTTATCCATATCCTGTAACTTTATAGATGCATTCCAATCTCTACCAGAACATTGTTAAGAGTTTGCACAACTCCCAACATGTCAGCAAAGAGGTTTCATTCTAGATAAGTAGCAATGGAATGTTGTACAGTGCCATAGGCCACCTACCCATCACATGCATATTAGTAGTGTATTGTTCATTAATGCAATTATTCTAATATGCATAATACGCAACCTAAGTCTAGGAACATAAGTGTATACATCATTGAACAATATTGTTTAAGCGATCAAATATGCAAGAAATGACAATTTAAATACTTATCTTTGTTTGGTTGTAGGGTGGACTCCCTCTCAATCTTTACTTCCTTGCAGGAACTACTGGAGTGTGCTCCCTCTTGATCTTTGCTTCCTGGATTACCTGTCCTTTGAACTTATATCCATCCTTGATCACTATGCATGCTTACTAGTATCATTATTGTGTTATCCTCGAGATCTCATACATAATCATACATTCATTAGTATAATCTCAATACTGTCAAAACATTATGATTCTAAGTAATCTTAAACATGTATGGTCAATATCATTTCATACACAGATAATTTATCACAATTCTTTTACTCATGCATATTCCTTTTTTACCATAGGACTTTTCTAGTTAGTCGTATCATCAATCAAAGTAAGAAGCATAATATGCCTAAACCCATGATTACTCAAACCTATAACTTCATGAATAATCATTATCAATCATACCAAGTATACTTATATAAGAGATCCTATCACAAGGTAGGATTCTAACTTGATATAGAAGAAAAAAAACATACCTGGATTAGCATGCTAGCTAGTTATGTCTAACATACCCGCATAATGTCTTCTTGTTCTCTTCAATGACTTGTGCTAGTAACCTGCATATCTCATAGGTTAACCATTATAGAACCAAGTTATACATACCTTGTAAGTAGATCTTCTATGTGATCCATGACAATGGATGAATCTTTGTCTTCATGTCACCATGGTCATATGTTATTGAACTAGAACATGATTTGTCTTTCTTGATGTACCTTTCATGTTAGCGGACAACATCAACCTCATACAACACCACAATGCATTAGTACAATCATAAGTGTCAAAACCCTAATCAATGAATATCTTTTATCATGCATTCATATTTTTATTAAGGTGATACGACAAGTCTAAAATTAATCAAGATTGTACTAATCTTAATGAAGACAAACATAAACTTAATCATGAACAGATTTCGAAACATACCCATAAGTCATACCTGTCGAGTTTGCTTGTAATCTTCTTATGTAAGGCCTTAGCCTCATCTCCCTCTAAAACTGGAACTTCTTCACTTATGCAGGTGACCAATCCATTCTCTTATAGGATTAACCCAATCCACTTGATTTGTAGAAACTGGATCTAGAGTTGGATTAGGGTTTGTCAGGGAAACCCTAAAAATTCAAACTTTGAATTTCAAACTTCTGAAATGATAGAAAGATGCGCCTTGATGAACTGATTGACCTGGTATCCTCAGAATTTGAAAACTGCAAAGTTTCACCCCTCAAATTTGCTTTTCAATATTCTAGATTCACCAGGGAGGACCCTGAATTAGGGTTTGAGTTTCCCGGAGCTTCACTCAACCAAATAGTTTGATCCAAAGCTCTAAACTTCGATTTTTCCAAGGAGCTTCCAACTATGGTCACAGATTTCAAAAATTCCCATGTTTGCAGAAGCCCTAATTTTTCACCTTTCCAATCAAAGTCCCGAACTAGGGTTTGATCAAGCCCGGTCTTCTGCCCAACCAAAAAATCTGACCTTGGTCTCTGAATTTCGATTTTGATGAGGAGCATCCAGCCGTGGTCTCCGATTACAAAAATTCCAACTTTCTCCGAAACCCTAAATTCCCGGAGCCATGAATGAAGGTGCTCAAAATCCAATTATGTTTTGACAGAAATATGGATCTGATTGTTTCTGGTGTAACTCCGAAATTTCGGATCTACAGGGTGTGAGACTTCTGCCTATGGTAGCCTGACCTGTTAAATTTTCAACCCCATAGGTCTGACCTCAAATGGATTCTCTGAGAGAGAGTTATGCCAAGTGTCGCAACCTGACCTGTTTATGGGATAAAACAGGAGAGCGAACTTGTACGGAGTGCCACATGTCACTGGTTCACTTTCGACCTTTAAACCTTCAGCCTGTGAAATTACAGTCTGTGCCCTACCTGTCACTTTTTACGAAATTTCATTTGGAGCTTCCTAGCCCAAGTTGTGACCTTTTTTCCTAGGTCACCTGTTTATGACTGAGATCTGGAAGAGGCTGAAACCCTAGATTGTATAGATCATAAAACCCAAAGTACAACAAATTAGAAGTTGTTCTTCAGACACAAGGTACATTGGGATCTTATCTTCGACTTATAAAAGTTTCAGATCCTGAAACTTCTCCAAAATGGATTTATAGCGAAAGTGCTACGATGGCTGGTTTTTGCTATATCAAGCCCTAGCTTCGCAAGTGCAACAATTGTCATAAATGCCATACCATGCCTTCTTTCAGGCTAGCTCTGATACCATGTTAGTTTTTTAGAAATTTCAATCTAATCTAGGATCTTAACTGAGAGAATAACATGTTCAACATATCTACATCATATCAATAATGGACACAATAATGCAAGCACAGAAGAGACACAGAGTTTCACTGGGGAAAACCAAGAAGGTGAAAAACCCCACAACTTCCTCAGAGATAGATAGAGAAATTATACAACCCAAGTACAAGAGATATTCTTCCTAGCAGCAACTTCTCCTCCTCCACTAGTGCGCCACTCTCCAATGAGTGTGTGAGTGAGAAAGTGAATGATCAAATAGAGTGCCTCCCACACTCTATTTATATTTGACTTGACTTGCCTAATAACCTTTACTAGTTCGGCCTCAACTTAACCACTTAACATAATGCCGACAGGGCCGACCCCTAATAGGGTGGTCTAATAATCATTTGACCCACATGACTTATACAGGGCCGACCCCATCAAGGTGGTCTAATAACCCATCAATTATAAGTTACGACACTTACAATATAAATGACAACACTTCCGTATAGAGGAATAATACCATCTCTATAGGAGTACAATATACATAGGTGAAATACATTTCGAAGTTACATATACATCAACAGAATCACATTCTGAATTGGACCTAATTCAATTGTTGTTGAAGCTCTTCAACCTAGAGTTGAAAGACAATGATCCCATGGTTGTGGCATCTGAGATCAAAGGCATCATGCATGAAATTAATGCCATTGGTGTGAAGGTATACCTTCCTCTAACTACGTTCATTAAGGTTCCCTACCCCACATATTCATAATGTATTGAGTCACTTCAAGCCAACAAAAAGACCTCAAATTTGACACTATGGTGGAGAAGATTGCAGAACAAGAAAAAGTCTTCAAGAAGAAGTTAGTCCAACGCACTCCAGAAACCTTGTTCCTTGCTTAGAAAGGGAAGAATCATCACATGATTCTTCTAGAAGAGATGGCAACAAAAGAGGGTGTGGTAGAAAGAATTTCAAAAGCAAGGGAGTAGACACAACCATGGTGAAATATATGATCTTCAATGTGTCTAATGCAATAAGAAAGTACATGAGGGAAAGACATGCAGAAGTCCTTGGGAGAATATCATTGAGAAGAAAGAGCACAAAGAAGACAAAGGTAAAGCTTGTGAGTCTAGTAAAAATCCTGAATCTGCATATTTCATTGCCACACATTGCAATGTTGGCATAAATGAAGTTTTGTTCAATACTTCATTTGCATCTTTGAGAGATACTTGGTTGCTTAACACTGGTGCAACCTACCACATGAAATTTAGAGAAGATGTACGTGAAGACTAGCATGACACTATAGGTGGTGTAGTATATTTTATAGTTAAATCCAGCCTCAAACTCAAGGGAATTGGCACCATTAGGCTCAAAATATCTGGATTCCTTGAATTTCTATTGCATAATGTTCTCTGTCTTCCAGAGTTGTAGACAAACTTGTTGTCTCTTGTGCATATTTGATAGCAAGGTCATTCCATCCATGTATTCGATAGGCAAGTTGAGATACAAAATCCTCTAACAACCAAATCATCATGATTGGAGAGGGAGATGAGAGATTGTTGAAGCTAAAAGGGGCATCTATAAGAGCTCATAACCTTGCATACCATTCTCAACATTAAGAAGGCACATTATCATCCAGTCTTAGTTTGTTGAAGAAGAATGGTGTCTTTGGTTTTCTCGCCATTCCAAAGAAGTCGAAACGATGTGATGCTTGTATTATTGGCAAACATAGTAAGCGGCCTTTCCATGATTCACATTTCAGAGCATGTAGAAAATCAGAGTTGATACACTCTAATTTATGTGGCCCCATTCCCATTGCTTCTACAAATGGTAATAAATATCTCATGACTTCTATTAATGATTACACCGGGATGTGTTAGGGTTATTTATTGAAGCAAAAATTTGAGGCATTTAAAACATTTAAAAACATTCATGTATTGATTGAAAATGAAGCACAATCTCATACTGGCACCCTTCATAGTGATAACGGAAAATAATAATGAATTTGAAAACTATCTTTATCAATATGGGATTATGCATCAAACCATTATTCCATATAACCCTCAACATAATGGTGTAGCATAAAGAATGAACACGACACTCTTGAATATGGTACATTCCATGCTATTTTTCAAGATTGTGAAATTGATGTTTTGAGGTAATGTAGTTATGTGTGCAGTTGATTTGAGAAGCATAATTCCATCTCATGATTGGGTCTTAATACCAATTGCAATATGTTTGCAAACTAATTTATATATTTAAACACAATTAAACACAAGACAATGGCATGCAACAAATCAACACATTACACAAAAATTACCTTAGAAACCCCTCTCACAGAGAAAACCAACAAACCAATGAGCTTTTGATCAACCATTAATCAAACACTCAAAAAAGGCATTTACAACCATGACTTGCTAAACCACAAATCACACTTCATTAAATGATCATGCTACACATTGCAACTCTTATAGTGTAGTATATCATGCATAGCCATTACATATTATTTATAGATACAATACAACCAACTACTCATTAGTGATAATCCATAACTTCATAACCACTTTCAATTATTTTGTTATAGTTGACTTGGCTAGGTCAATTTTGGTTGATTTCCCATTGAGTTCTTGATCGTTCTGTTGACTTCTTGTTTGCCTTGAAATAAACAACTATTCCAGTCGGTAGGTCGACTAGATTTCTCTCGTATGTTACCTCCGACTCCAATCGACGTATATCAGTTGACTATCGACTTTGCCAGTCGATTTACATGGAAAGAATAAAACATTCCCAACATTCTCCCACTTGTTGTCTTCTTTGCATAAATAGGAGATTCGAAACTTTAGTTCACAGGGCAAGCACACTCATTGTTTCCCTACACTAAAAAAACTTCTATGTGCTTACCAACATGGTCAATGAGTCTACAACATTCTTCACTATGTCTACCTTTCCCAATAACACCTTCTAGTTCTCCACCATCTCACTCACAAAATGGTATTGAACATCAATGTGTTTCGTCTTTGAATGATATGGAAGATTCTATGGTAGAAAGATTGCACTATGACTGTCTAAATCCATTAACCTAACAACATATTGTTCGAACCCAATATATGAACACAACCTCTACAACCAAACAACTTACTTGCATGCATGAGTAGATGCCACGTATTCAACCTCAATAGTCAACAATGCAATGACTGACTACCTTCTACTCATACAATTGATTGCTCCGCCAAATATCTTGAACATGTATCCATTGGTCAGTCGTCTGCACTTGATATATCTAGCCCAATTGAAATTAAAAAAACCGTGTACATTGATTTCCTTATTGTCGTTGGGCTCTCCTCCATAACATATTGCATGATCTATAGTGCCACGCAAATACCCGAATACTCTATTGACTGCAGTCTAGTGCTCTTTTCCAGGTGTCAATATGTACCTGCTCAATACTCCCACTGCATGGGCAATATCGGATCGAGTACATACCATAGCATACGTTGGACCACCTACAACACTAACATAGTGCACACATAACATGTACTCTATTTCTTCTTGTGTCTTAGGACATTGTTGGAAGATAGCTTGACTCCCACAGGAATAGGACCTTGACCGATTGACTCTCATGCATGTTAAAACATTTTAAAATTGTCTCAGCATATTTCCTTTCACTAAACCAAAGCCTTCTACCTACATGATCTCTATGAATTTCCATTTCATTAATGAAATTTGTTGCTCTCAGATCCTTCATGTCAAATTTGGAGGACAATTTCAATTTCACCTCCTTTATCAAATCCATGTTATTTGCGACCAATAACATGTCATTGACATACAAAACTACATATATGAAATGACCACAGACTTTTTTCCCATACGCATAGTGATAAGCCTGACTTACCACAAAACCCAACTCCTAGATATACATGTCAAAATTTTGATACCACATCCTGGGTGATTGTTTTAGACCATAGAGAGACTTCTTGAGCTTGCAGACCAACTCATTTTCTCCTTCCACTATAAAACCCTTAAGCTGCTTCATATAGATTTATTCTTCAAGATCACCATGAAGAAATATATTTTTTGCATCCATCTACTATATCTTGAGATCAAATGTTGCATCTAAAGACATTAGTACCCTTGTGGAAGTTTCTTAGCAATAGGAGAGAAAATCTCACTAAATTTGACTCCCTCGACTTGGGAATATCCTTTTGCTACTAATCTAGCCTTGTACTTCTTGACATGACATGTTGCATTTAACTTTTTCTTGAACACCCACTTACTGCCGATATGTTTCCTTCCATTTGGTAACACAACTAGATCCCATATTTTATTCTCCTTCAAGGAGTCCATTTCTTCTTTCATGGCCCTTTTCCAGACTTTATCCTCTATCGAGTCGATCGCTTTATTTACTGACACGGGAATGAATACTATGGAAGATAATGCAAAAGTAGAGAAAAAATTGAGTGGATTGTACCTTTATGGTTGTTGCCTTGCTCGACTAGACCTCCTTACATCTAGAGTTTGTCGTTCCACCTCTTCATCGAATTCATTCAACTCACACATAATATGGATTTGTCGACTAGGGTTGTCGACGGTGACCTATTCACCATGTAACACACCATGTCAACTGCCTCAACTTGGAATTCTTGTGCAACTCCTACACCATTGAGCATGCTCCTCGCTTTCTCCATTAGCGTTCTACTCATCCTTTCAGTAACTATGTTCTATTGAGACGTGTATGTAGTTTTGTTTTTTTTAGCTATACTATGCTACCTGCAGAATTGGTCGAATGCTTTTCCACATAATTCTCCTCCATTTTCAGTTCTCATCACCTTTATCTTTTTATCAATCTAATTCTCCACAAGAGATTTGAACTCTTGGAATTTATCGAGAACCTTTGATTTCTTCCTCATACAATACAACCATGTCATTGTGGATAAATCATCTATGAAAGAAACATAATACTAACATCCTCCTAGTGAAGGGACTGACACAAGTCCAAACACATCACTATGTATTAACTCCAGTATTACCTTAGTCCTAGTAGCACTAGATGAGAATCTTACACAACTCTGCTTACCATAAACATAACATGTTCATAGAAGTCAACTTCTTCAAAACAATTAGGGAGACCTTTAACCATACCTTTATTGTGCATGGCATGAAGACCTTTCTCACCTATATGTACCATCTACTAATGCCACAACATAGTCAAGTCAACTAGGTAATAAGATATGACTTCGAAGTCAAGACAGACCACATTAGCACTTTGGTCAGTATTTGTTCTTCCCAATAATTTATACGAGGTTCTAGTTCAAATTCCTCTCATCAGTACCATTGCTCCTCACAATCTTGCACATATCTTTCTCAAATACAAACTACACACCCGGATTCCCCATCTTACTTACTGATATTAGGTTTCAAGCCAAACTTGGGATATGCAGTACTCCTGGAAGTGTTCTTATTCTTCCATCTTTCCACTTCAATTGAACTTTACCTTGTCTGACTATCCTGATCGTTGAACCATCTCCCAATAGAACATCACCACCATCGATCTTCTCATACTCATAGAACCACTCTCTGCAAGGTGTCATATGATACGAGGTGCCAGAGTCGATCAACCAAGATTCACGCTCCAAATGTATACTCGAGGAGGCCAAATACACATCGTCCTTCTCTTCTTGCAAAGACTTACTATCATTCAACTAACCTTCCTAGGATCCTTTTCCTTTATGTACTTCCGTTGACTCATTGTGTCATCTATAATGCCTGAATTTGTCGCATCACCAACATGTTTTCGTCGTTGGACCAAGGGATAAAGTCTTAGATCTACCCCTCGACTTTAATCTTCTACTAGAGGTTTTACCATTTCCTCTATATATCGATCAACCTTGTACCATCAAGGCGTCATGGGTCGTACCTTCCATGTTTTTTCATCTCAACTATTATGACAACAAAGATGCGACCACATCGTCGATATTTAATGTGGTACTGTTAATTCAAATAACCACTACCAAGCTATCCCAAGAATCTGGCAAAGAACATAGCAAATTGATGCATTTTTCCTCCTCGGTGATTTTAATATCCATGGAAAACAACTGACTGATAACAATGTTGAACGCATTCAAACGTTCTATAATCGAGTCACCTTCACCCATCCTCAGAAGATACAACTTCTTTCAAATAACAACTTATTAACCAAATATTTCGATCGGCACAAGTTCCCCAACTTTTCCCATAACTTCTTTATAGGTGTCTTCTTCTGAGACATTCAACAATGCAGAATCCACTAAACAAAGTCAGATTGTACTCGCCTTTCTGTTAATATGTTTCCAGTATTCCTTCAACACACCCACCGAAGTCATTCTTGGGTCGACTGTAATCCATTGTTCTCGATCTATGAGGAGATCCTCCATCTTAAGCTTCCAAAGCTCAAAATTTTGTCCATTCAACTTTTCAATTGCCATCCTCAACGCGTTAGCCCATGCTAACTATAAATCAATGTTTTTAGAAGACTCCCACTGTAACAAGTATTCCCCAAATCTACAACCAAGTTAAAAGCCTCAGCAACAAAGGCGCCCCCCTGCAGCCAAATACACCTTTGATACCAACCGTTGGGTCTTAATATCGATTACAACAGGTTTGCAAATTAATTTATATAGTTAAACACAATTAAACATAAGGCAATGGCACACAACACATCAACACATGCTATCGCTGATGGGATAAAGGACTTGGCTTTCGTGATGAAAAATAGTATTAGTTATGCATATTTGTTTTCCTCTTGAAGTGGGGGGAAGTATGAAGGAATATTGAATGTGGTATCATATTACATCATATTGACTATAGTTTCATCTACTCATATCATCTGGTGGAATTTCATAACTCATTTGGTGGCCAATCAACATGTTTTTATTTCCCATCCAACAAACAAACAAGAATGCTAGACTGGGAAAAAAATATGCTGAGAATCGGGTGGAATCATTATTGAATCTTCCTAAAAAAATAGAGGGAACTACATGTAATAATTGTATGTCAATTGATTTATCAATGAAAACTAATCATTCTCTTTCTCAATTCAACTAAGCAGTATGTGCAAGCATATTAACATAAATTACCTTGGAAACCCCTCTCGCAGGGAAAACCAACAAACCAGTGAGCTTTCGCTTATCTATTAATCAAACACTCAAAGCAGGTGTTTACAACCGTGACTTTTTTTTTCCTCGAAAAAAATCGTAATTTTATTTCAAATAGATGATCAAAATTACATTCTGCACATGTAGTAGGATCACTGAGATCCCTACATTGTCACATATTTTCTATCCCTTATTTTCATCATATCGATCCCATATTACTGCTGTCCTAACAACCGCATAATCCGGTTTCATAAAATACTGTTACATGAACGTAACCATAAATGTATTGCTGCATATCTCTCACATCTTTGCTTCAATTTCAAAGAAAAGGACTGTGATAATAGCTGAAAGTGCCCTCAGGTGAATGAATTGTAATCCTCCAAGTGCCATGAGCTAATTCCTGCTGCGTCGCTACC
Organism: Larix kaempferi; assembly: GCA_027924585.1. NCBI lineage: Eukaryota > Viridiplantae > Streptophyta > Pinopsida > Pinales > Pinaceae > Larix > Larix kaempferi. The sequence goes on from BSBM01000806.1 coordinate 4,286,992, forward strand.
TTGGATAGCTGATCAACCATCCCATTCCTCTCCCGATATATATGTGTAAAAGTGATGTGATTAAAGGATGTCTTTAACCTGATCACCTCCTCCAGAATGGGTAATAGTACCATAACTTGACAGGAATTTATCTCCTTAGCCCAGTTGATAACTAACAATGAATCCCCAAAAATCTGAAGGGATAGACAGCCTTTCTCAAGAGCAAATAACATCAACAATTTGAGAGACATAATTTCTGCGTAGTTATTCGTTCCGCTCCCCAAACCTGCCACAAGATGGAAAAAATGGGATTCAGATTTGTGGAGGACTGCCCCCCCTCCACACACCGAATGTTGTTCAGTTGAAGCGCCGTCAAAGTAGGCCCACGGCATGGAGTGATCGATCATCTCCTCTCGCACCGGTCGAGTTCTAGACATCTGTACTGGAGCCAGGTAATGTAGTGAGACCGCCACCGCCCGAGCTGCCACGGCCTCCAAAGGATCCCGTCTGTCCTGAAAGATAATCGAATTTCTGGTTATCCAGATGGCCCAAGCAAATATACACGGGAAGGCCCGATGTGGTTTTGTCTTATTAATGGTCCACCAGCCTTCGAACGCTTCCAGAACACAGTCACCCCTCCACCGCGTCGTAATATCCAAGTAACTGCTAATGCAATCCCAATAAGCCTGTGTGAATCGACAATGAACAAATAGATGGGCAATGGACTCTTCCGCATCCCTACAAAGTGGACAGATTCCCGGCCCCTGGAGAAGTCGTTTTTGTAGAATGTCCCAGGTAGGTGCCTTATTCTCCACTATAGCCCAGAAGAGTAATTTCGCTTTACCCGGACACCTAAGCTTCCACAGATATTTCCACCACCACACCAATTCCCTGTTATGGATTTCCACCTGCAGCTGGATATATCTATTCTTTGGTGTGTATATGCCCGAGGGATGGTGATCCCATATAAGTTCATCATCCCGATTGGTCAAACGAATATTAGTAAGTCGTAATATCCGCAGAAAATCCACCCAAGCCCCCTGCAATTCTGCAGAGATCTCCAGTCGCTGTGCTGAAAACCACCCCTGATGCCAAAGTGTTGATGTACCCGGATCCTCAATGTCAGCCAGGAAATTGCATCCTCGAGCGGCCAAATAATTCCTCAATGCCACAGGAAGGACATGACCTCCCCTGCAGCCAACCCAAGGGTCCAGCCCAATACGTAGGAGACGCCCATTACCAATCCTCCACACCAATCCAGATCCGACCAAAGAGAAATGTTGCACCACCGCTTTCCAGACCACAGAGCAATTTGTCCTCGACTTATTTCCCAGCCTGATCCATTCGAGAAGAGTAAGAGGGGCAATATATTTATGATATACCACTCTTGTCCAGAGACTGTGTGTATGGATAAGACGCCACGATACTTTGGCCCCCAAGGCTTTTGCGAACAGAAAAATATTCTTCAACCCCCATCCTCCCAGTGCTTTAGGGGTAGCAATTTTTCCCCATCTGACCCACACCAATGCCCGATGCTCACCCATCCCCTTCCAAAGAAAGGCAAAACACAACCTCCGGATCCGCTCCAGTACTCCAATGGGGATCCAAGCGAGAGACATCCAATACACCGGAATTGCTTCCAAAACTGATTTAACCAGGACTAGCCTCCCAGCCCGAGAGAGCCATTTGTGACTCCATCCATGTAGGCGCAGTTCAAGTTTTGCAATTAACCAGTGCCAATCAGCCTTCAGATAAGCATTCGGTTTCAGGTGGAAGCCAAGGTACTTTAATCCATCCTCAATATCCATAGTCCTATATGGTAGTATGTTAGCCAATCTATGAATCTCCTGCTCAGTTAATTGCGAGCATGTGATAGAAGATTTGTCAATATTTACTAACATACCCGCTGTAATTTGTAATAAATGGATGCCTTCAACCACCTTATCAATATCCTGTCGCGTGCCATCACAAAAAATCAGGATGTCATCAACAAAAAGGAGATGTGTAATAAACAGAACCTGTGATATGGATATGCCCCGAAAGGAGCCATCAGCTTTAGCAGTCAATATAAAACGGCTGAGTCCTTCAGCAACAAGTAGAAACAGCAGCGGAGAGAGGGGGCATCCCTGTCGTAGACCCCTTCCCGCATGGAAAAAAGGACTAGCAGAACCATTGATAAGTACAGAGAAGCTCACCGTTGTGATGCAGGCCATAATCCAACGAATAAATTCGCAGCAGAACCCCAGGTGAGTTAATAGCATCCGGATATACAGCCAGCTAGCCCTGTCAAATGCTTTGGAGAGATCAATCTTAATCACAGCACCCTTCTGTTTCCAAACTTTCAGAGTGTGTAATCCTTCCTGGGCCACTCCAATGGCCTCATGAATTTGGCGACCTTCCAGGAAGCCAAATTGCTCACAAGATATATGCCGAGACAATATTTTTTGGAGTCTCCACGCCATAACCTTAGAGATGATCTTATAGATACAATTGCATAGAGAGATAGGTCTGAATTCATCAAAGCTTACAGGCTTGTCCGTCTTCGGAATAAGAGCTATAAAGGTGGAGTTGAAAGGCCCATGGACAAACCCAGCCTTACGCGATTCTTCCACCACATGCAATAACTCTTCCCCGAAGAATTCATAGAAGCCTAAGAAGAATTCAATAGGCCAGCCATCTGGCCCCGGGCTTTTATCTTTTTGAAATGATTGCATAACCATCGAGAGCTCATTCGGCATCACCTCCTCCATCAGCATCCTATTATCTTCCTCCCCCACAAACCGAGGGAACATCTGAGTCACCCGAATAACCTCTGCTATGGAAGCTCCTGGTTGTGCAGTGAATAAATCGCCAAAATGTCGGACACCCATCTCTGCTAATCCATCAAAACTGGAGACCAGTTCTCCTTCTGCAGTAGTTAATTCCCAAACAGAGTTTGTGAATTTTCTCCCTTTAGCATAATTTTGAAAAAAATTTGTATTCTCATCCCCACACTGAAGCCAAATCGCCCTACTCTTCATTCTCCACATCTCTTCTCGCTCACACAGAATATCATTCCTTCTACGTTCTCACTCCGTCAGTTCACCTTTCTGCTGATCATCCAGAAATCCCATCCCCAGACCATTAAGAATCCTATCAATATGCATCTCAGCAGCCCGCAGAGTCTGCTCATCAATCGCCCTCTTCTCATGAGCCCAGGAAATAGTGGCCTCCTTAATTCGCATAAGATTGTGTTGAAAGTGTGCCCCCGCATGCAATTGAGAATCATGAGGGCGATGAACCCACAGATCCTGCACCAGCTTAATAAAATCCACCTCCTTCAACCAGCTAGGATTAAATTTGAAAGGACTAGGAGGTTTTTTCCTTCTACCTCGTAGCTCCAAAAAGATGGGACAGTGATCAGATATCCCACCTGATCCTACCCACTGTCTGACAACATCAACACCCTGTGCCAATACATCGGCCACCAGAAACCTATCCAGTCTCTTAGCCACCCTGTGATCCCCAGTTCTCTTATTTCTCCAAGTTGGATTTAACTTGGGTGGTAAGATATCAAGCAGATCCTTCCTGGCAAATGCTTGTATGAAAAAATTTGCTAAAGCATCCTGAACAGCCCTAGGCCCCCACACTTCAGAAATCCCCAGAGTAAGATTTAAGTCCCCACCCAAGATCACATCCTTACCATCAAACAGATCCATGTCCAACAAGGAGTCCCAGAATCCCACCCTATTTAAATAGGGTCCGTAGATATTGAGAACAGTGATCATCCTACCGATCTCTGCATCCCAAACTTCCAGACCTATGCCAGAAGAGATTCCCCAAGAACTATCACATCTGCATCACTTTACCTTCCATCCTGATGCCAGCCCGCCAGATCGCCCCCGAGCATCCACTCCAACAAACTTCCAGCCTGGAAGCAAAGATTCTAAAGTCTGTACCACATCTACACTGCCACCCAAAGTTTCTTGCAACAGTAAAACATCCGGTTGATTTAAGTCAACCAACCTCCGAAGCGACGATTTTTTAATGGGACTCGCCAACCCACGACAGTTGAAAGACATAATTTTCATAATGAACCTCCTTCTTGGGTTTTCACGGCTCTAAGCGCCCACTCAATAGATGATTGTGTACCCATCACAAGATCCACTTTAGCCCGATCTTGAGCTTTAGACAAAAGGGATCTACGGCCCCGACCTTTCCCCCCAACACTAAATGCCAAATCAGGAAGTCCCTTTCCCCCCAAACCAATGTTAGGTATCTCCCTACTGCGAAGAGCATAACGGATGTTGCTACCCTCAAAGCTGGTAGAGAATTTGGTGGACGTATAAACTCCATCCTCCTCAGTCAAACAACAAGTAGCATCCGGGCAAGGTAAGACCGAATGGGCAAGAGGTGTAGACCCATTCCTACCCCCCCCCCAAATCAATAGTGTCAGCAGATAGGGAAACAGTAGGAGATAAGAAATGAGACTTACCCATGGATTGCGTGGGTGAACCCCGTCGGTCAATGGAACGCTCCGATAGCTTACTGGAAGTGACCCGAGTAGTAGGGGTCGCTGGAAACACCCCCTCATGAACAGGAACAACACTCCCAATATTCACCAATGGAGACAACAATGCCTCTGAGCCATGACGCCCACATATATCCGAAGTAACCACTGAATCAAATATCACCCCCCTGTCATGTGCATACCCACTCCCATCATCCACCACCACCTGGGAGCTCGCCTTCGACAATGGATCTGCACCAACTTTAGCAGCAGCTCCGGTCAGGGGCTTACATGTCCGAAACGGTAAAGTTCAGCTGGCTACCAAGTGTCCATGAACGTGGCAGCGGTGACACCTAAACGGCACACCCACATAATCCAGAATTTGAACATAGTCCCCTTCCTTTAATTTAACATTAATCTCAGCAGAGAGTCCTAGCCGAAGATCTATATTGACCAGAATCTTAGCCACCGTGTAAATTCTAGTCTCAAGGTGGGAGGAATCAGAACACACATATTCCCCAAGGAAATTTCCTATCTCAGCAAACCTCGTTTCATTCCAAAGATGCATGGGAAACCCAGGAAGCTTCACCCACATCGGTTCCTTAACAATCTTCTCCGATTTTGAATCGAAGAAGGGGGACCAGCTCTTCAGAACAAGAGGGACACCCGACATCGACCAATGTCGTCTTAATATAACGTCTACCTCCCCTTTGTTTGCAAAGATGAAGGAGAACCAGCCTTTCGTCAATACCCTGACTTCAGGGGCTGATGTCACATAATTCTGCCACTGCTCAGCCGCCCAACGCTGAAGGAAACCACGACCAAATCTTCTGCCCCGAACATGTCCAACCACAGCCGTGAGAGAGTAATCCTCCGCCTCTGCCATCGAAACATCCACCCCCAACACTAACAGGTCCTTCCTCTTCCGTTCTTTAACCGTCTGGGCTGATTTATTGTGTGAGTTAGCCTTAGCAGAAAGGCCAGTTCGAGAACCAAGTAGAGAATCGACAATTGGTGAATATTCTCCACCACCCTTGGCATCCTTCACATGACCACAGGAAAATAAAGCCCTGGGAACGGGCCCTGAATTTTCCCCTGTCCCCCCGCCTGTCATGGAGGGACCAGACAAAAGCCCCGACCGCTGCATTCCAGCAATGTAACCACCATCAGCAGAAGTCACGCGATCTCCTTCTACAACCGAGGTATGTCCCAAATCTTCCATCAAGTCAATCCCTAGCACCAATCAGGTTAACAGAACCGCTGCCAGTACTGGAACCCCAGAAAGATAAAAGAAAGAAAAAATAAAATAAAGAAGTGGCCGACCGCCAATCCACTATCCCAGAGATTAGCTAACAGCACCACGTTGCCTACTTCGATCCTCACACAACCCCCAATAAAAATGCGAGAGGAGGGATAATGTGCAGGTAATTAAAAATCCAGTTCCATCCTTATATCTACTGCTGCAGGCGTCCAAGAAAGTCCAATCCAATCCAAGCCGTTTTTCTCCAAAGAATACGATTCCCTCAAGGGTAGTCAACAGAACGGTGTAGCTGCTCACGGCCCTCGATCAGTTCTCCGGGATGGACCATGACGGAAGTTGTATATCTTGAATCAAGTACCATACCGCTTGCAGCACCAGATTCCCCATCCCATGCTATACAGCTAGTTCACCAGTAAGCCAAACCCATGGCTACAAGAGGAAACGATCCTCTGTGGTCTTCAGCTAGTAATATGCACGAGCAGCAAAACGCCAGAGTCTAGCGTACTCCTATGAACGCACTTCTTGGAGCTCCCTCATAATCAAGACATTTTCCATCATGGCTTAGTCACTTATCTTTACAACCGTGACTTATTAAGCCACAAATCACACTTCATTACATGATCATGCCACACACTACAACTCTAATAGTACATTATATCATGCACAGCAGTTACATCTTATTTATAGATGCAATACAACCAACTTCCCATTAATGACAATCCATAACTTCCTAACCAGTTCCAACTATTTTGTTAGAGTCGACTTGGTTGGGTCAGCTTTGGTTGATTGCCCATTGAGCTTCTGGTCGTTCTGTTTACTTCCCATCCACCTATCGTTTGCATTCGACCAAACAACTATTATGATCGGTAGGTTGACCAAACTTCCCTCGTCAGGCGCCTCTGACCCCAATCAACGTACACTATTCGACTATCAACTTTCCCAGTCGATTTACATGCAAAGAATATAACATTCCAACAATATCCCACTTGTTGTCTTCTTTGAATAAACATGGCATTCATAACTTTAGTTCATAGGGATAGCAAGCCCATCGTCTCCCTACGAAGGTGTCCCCATGCAACCAATTGCAACTCCAATACCAATTGTTGGGTCTTAATACCAGTTACAATAGGTTTGCAAACTGATTTATATAGTTAAACAAAGTTAAACATAAGACAATGGCACACAAACATCAATGCATTACACAAAAATTGCCCTAGAAACCCCTCTCCTGGGGAAAACCCACAAACCAATGAGATTTCGCTCATCTATTAATGAAACACTCAAAACAAGTGTTTATAATTGTGACTTACTAAACCACCAATCACACATCATTACATGATCATGCTACACACTACAACTCTGATAGTATAGTATATCATGCATAGCCATTACATGTTATTTATAGATGCAAAACAACCAACTACTCATTAATGACAATCCATAACTTCCTAGCCACTTTGAGTTATTCCATTACAGTCGAGTTGACTGGGTCAACTTTGCTTGATTTCCCATTGAGCTTCTGGTCGTTCCATTGAATTCTAATCGACCTGTCATTTACCTTCGACCAAGCACCTATTCCGGTCGGTAGGCCGACTAGACTTCCCCCATCTATCGCCTTTAACTCTAGTCAATGTATATCAGACGACTATCGACTTTTCTAGTCAATTTATATGCAAAGAATATAACATTCCCAACAACTCTCTTACCAACAAGGCTCCATATGAACTGTGATATGGCTGCATTCCTTTAGTAAAGCATCTCAGGGTCTTTGGTTTCACCTGTTATACCATAATTTCAAAGGAACAAAGAAACAATATTTGGTACAAGGAATTGAAAGTGCATCTTCTTGGGGTACTCAAGCACCACCAAGGCATATTGTCTTTATGACGAGGTAAACAAAAACTTCATACTTCCAAGAGATATCATTTTCCTTGAAATGAAGAAAAATGATAAGACTATTGAGATGCATCTTGATTGTTTGGATAAATTTACCAATGTAAATACATTTCATGAATTTGACAATGAGATTCCACATCTTAAAGGGGGGACACCTATCTTGGATCAATGTTTGGAATCTTCTTTTACAACACCATCTCCCCCTCGAAGAAGTTCCTACCACTTCACCAGAACAAGAGGTTCAATTGGATGATGTGATTGAGAGGGTTGGAGATTGAATCTTGAAGAGAACGAAGCACCACCAGTTGAGGAATGTGGACCCTCACAAAAAGTTCCAAAGTGGGCCATGAAGACATTTTAAAGTGTTCATCCTAATGAAGTCGGAAATATAGGAACCATAAGTTTGACAAAACAAGAAGATGGAGGAGATGCAAATGATCAAATTCAAGTGTTGTCGATGATATGGATGATTCATGTGATTGTGAATTGAATTTATATGCTAACATTGAACCAACTTCCTTTGAAGAAGCTTATTCTCATGATGAGTGGAAAGAAGCCACACATAATGAATATGATGCACTCATCAAGAATGGGACTTGGAAGTTGGTGGACCCTCCACGTGGAACCAAACCAATTGGTTGCAAGTGGGTTTATAAGAACAAGTAAAAATAAGATGCCTCACTTAACATGCATTAGGCGTTGTGGAAAAAAGGTTTTGCACAAAATGAAGGCATTTACTATGAGGAGGCCTTTTCCCCCACATAAATTGGGCTACCATTTGTACTCTATTGGATTTGGAGGCACAAAACGGGTGGAAAGTTCGTTAAATGGATGTGAAGACTACTTTCTTAAATGGAGACTTGAAAGAGAATGTGTTCATGTCTTAGCCATAAGGTTTTGTTGTGAAGGGACAAGAATAGAGGGTATGCAAACTCATAAAGTCTTTATATGGTCTAAAACAAGCACCTCGTGCATGGTATGAAAATATTATCGAGCATCTTCTAAAATTGAATTTCAAACATTTTAATCTTGATGATGCAACATTGTTTGTCAATAAAATTGGAAGATCTGTTGTATATCTTGTATTGTATGTAGATGATATTTATATGACAAGGAACAATGAAATTTGCATTGCATCCATAAAGAAAAAATTGAAGACAGACTTTGAGATGATTGATTTGGGACATATTCACTACTAATTGAGAATTGAAGTGTCTCAAAATCCAAAGTACATATTCATCTCCAATAAGAAGTACATTGGAGAGTTGTTGAACAAATTTGGCATGACAGAGTGTAACCCTCTCTCTACTTCAATGGAACAAAACATGAATCTTGCATCAAAAGAAGGGATTGAATGTTTAATGTGGTTACCATTGTTTCCATGTTTTCTTAGATCTCTGCTACGTGTTTCCTTTTTATTTTTTTTGAAAGCATTTCATTTAAACTCAACAGAAGCATTACTACTGGTCTGAAGAGGTTGGGCACCACAAGTGGTCCATTTGCGTGGCTGAAACGGTTCTTGAAGGTTGAATCACCGAACACAAGCATTTTGGTTCAGTTAAAGCTACCGTGGCAGAGGGTGGTCTTTAGCCAAAATCACTTAGGATTTGCACCCTTCCCCAACTGCTTATTCATGCCTCCAGGAGAATTTGAATCTTGGTAGGTGGCCCACTGTACTGTGACTTTGTTTTCACCACTGAACCGCAACCCCATCAATGCTATAAGATCGCAGAGAGGTAGAAGTTTTTCTCAAAATCGCACGGCAGAAGTTTCTCATCATCTGGTACAGTTTACGGCGTGACATACAACATTTGGATCGCTGGGACAACAATGCTGATGAATTCTTGTTTTCCAGCCCCAAATTATGCAATTGGTTTTCCTTGCTTCAAAATGCAGCGTCTTTATACCTATTTTAAGCGTTTGAATGTTGATTTTGGGTCTTTGTTGCCTTTGAGGAAAATTTCAAAAATTTAGGTTACACTCATGAAGAATTTCTGTCTTGGAATTGAAATATTTTTTAATATCCCTGTATTGTCGTTTTAACCCTTTCAACTCTATTTTTTTGTGTGAAATCTTACTATAGTTTGAATAATTCCAGGCTTGAAACTGAAATATCTTTGAATGCCCCTGAACTTTGCCATCTTAACCCTCTCAAGTCTACATTTTGGTGAAATCTTACCTTTTTTTTTGTGAAATCTTGCTGTGGTTTGAAGAATTCTGGGCTTGAAACTGAAATATATTTGACTGCCCCTGAACTTTGCCATCTTAACCCTCTCAAGTCTACATTTTGGCGAAATATTACTCTATTTTAGAGAAATCCGGTCTTGAAACTGAAATGTTATTGGTTATCCCTGTTCTTGGCCATTTTAATCCAATCAGCTCTAAAATCTGCAAAATCTTATTCTATTTTGAATAATTCTATCTTAACTTGGAAAATCTTGGATATCCCTGCATTTTGCCATTTTAACACCTTTAGTTCTCATTTTTTTGAATTCTTACACTACTTAATCAATTTTCGAGAAAATCTGAGTACATTAATGGTCAGATCGAGTGTTTTCGGTTCCGGACGATCCTTGGTAGTCCAATTTTGATCAAGAGTTTGATCTACTTTAACCCGTCCAACCTTTTTAAATGTCTATGATTAGCGTACTCTTGTATAAAGAAATGCCATAAATCTTGGTCATTACCGTGCAAACTTGAGGTTTTCTACCATAGCTTGTCCTTTATGACGTTATAAAGATGTGTGTTTCATTCTAAATGTGTTGAAAATACTGAAAGCTTACTTTAATACTTTATATGAAGTTTTGAAATAATTTATATTGTAAAAATGATTCAACTAGGTTTTAAATAATTTATTTTTAAAGTCACAATTTAATTATTTATTTATGAATAATAAAATAATAATAATGATTTATTTTTAAATTACAACTTAGTTAAACACCATTTTTAATATATAAAAAGTGGAAAGTTACACACAGTTATTTCAAATACAATTAGACACCATTTTAATATATAAAAAGTGGAAAGTTACACTCAGTTATTTCAAATACAATTAATCAATAGTATTCTTTTAAGCACACAGTATACTAATAATGCAGACATGGAAATGCCTTTTATTAGGTAACTAATAGGTATTCCAACTCCAGTCAATCAATTTATTCAATTAAGAAAGTATTTATGTGGCCATATGCAGAGATTATGGGATAATATTTTTGGTTTCACGTGGCCACTTAGAAACGATAAGGAAGAGACAAAAATTCAGCATGGTTTACAATAATAATGTAGCATGGTTTAGTGATTTTAGGCTACATTCACAGCTAACTTTTTATATTAAAGTTTTGTATATCTTGCTATAGTCAAAGGAAATTTTAATTAAAAAAAAACAGTTGACATATTGCAGATTTCTAAAAAAAAAATATTTATTTCTTTACTTTTGAATAATAATATTTATTATTTGTTTTTTCCAAATTATTAAAGGGCAGGGACTAAGCTGCACGCAGCTCTTGTTATTTTGTATGTCAGAAAAAATTCATAATTGTACAAGGAGCATATTAAACTTTGAAAAAGGTCTTGATTTAATAAAGGGTTTGATGATGTGTCAATGGAGTTATAAGTTGCATATAATTTTTTGATTAAGGGGATTATAAGCTTTTGCAATTTTCTAATGGAGTTATAAGGGTGAAATTTTATTTGTAATGATGGAGTTATAAGAGTGAAATTTTATTTGTAATGACGTCATAAGATGTTAATTGGAGTTAGAAGGCTTTGATGGGTATTTAAGGAGTTATAAGGTGATTTGCACTTAGTTGTTGGTGTCATTGCACAGAGTTCTCATATTCCCTGATATAAATTGAAAACTTTTTGTCTTCAAGTTCTAAGACCTGCTCGAAAGTTATGGCTCCTGGAGTTGTGTTGATTAAGTTAACACGATCATCAGCATCGTCATCACACGATCATCAGCATCGTCATCACACGATCATCAACATCGTCATCTCACGATCATCAGCATCGTCATCACACGATCATCAGCATCGTCATCTCACGATCATCAGCATCGTCATCACACGATCATCAGCATCATCATCACACGATCATCAGTATCGTCATCACACGATCGTCAGCATCGTCATCAACACAGGTATCCATAACAATACAAGTATCCACATCATTAGTACAAGTATTCATGCCAATACAAGTATACATATCATCAATACAAGTATCCATACTGATACAAGTAATCATGTCATCAATACATGTATCCTACCGATACAAGTAACCACATCATCAATACAAGTATCCATACCGATACAAGTAACCACGTCATCAATACTAGTATCCTACCGATACAAGTAACCACATCATCAATACAAGTATCCTAACGATACAAGTAACCACATCATTAATACAAGTATCCTACCGATACAAGTAACCACAAAAAAAAATCACTTTCTCGGAGACCATTCGTCTACGGATCAATTCAGGGACCAAAGTCCGGGGATGATACAATCCCCACTTCTCGGAGACCACACGTCTACGGATCAATTCAGGGACCGAAGTCCGGGGATGATACAATCCCCACTTCTCGGAGACCACACGTCTACGGATCAATTCAGGGACCGAAGTCCGGGGATGATACAATCCCCACTTCTCGGAGACCACACGTCTACAGATCAATTCAGGGACCGAAGTCCGGGGATGATACAATCCCCACTTCTCGGAGACCACACGTCTACGGATCAATTCAGGGACTGAAGTCCGGGGATGATACAATCCCCACTTCTCGGAGACCACACGTCTACGGATCAATTCAGGGACCGAAGTCCGGGGATGATACAATCCCCACTTCTCGGAGACCACACGTCTACGGATCAATTCAGGGACCGAAGTCCGGGGATGATACAATCCCCACTTCTCGGAGACCACACGTCTACGGATCAATTCAGGGACCGAAGTCCGGGGATGATACAATCCCCACTTCTCGGAGACCATACGTCTACGGCTCTCTTTAGGACTGAAAGTCCAGGGATGATCCAATCCCCTCAACTGTCCACTAAGGACTTCATTCTCGAAGACCTCACGTCTATGGCTCTCTTTAGGACTGAAAGTCCAGGGATGATCCAATCCCCTCAACTGTCCACTAAGGACTTCATTCTCGGAGACCTCACGTCTACGGCTCTCTTTAGGACTGAAAGTCTAGGGATGATCCAATCCCCTCAACTGTCCACTAAGGACTTCATTCTCGGAGACCTCACATCTACGGCTCTCTTTAGGACTGAAAGTCCAGGGATGATCCAATCCCCTCAACTGTCCACTAAGGACTTCATTCTCGGAGACCTTATGTCTACGACGCTCTTTAGGACTGAAAGTCCAGGGATGATCCAATCCCCTCAACTGTCCACTAAGGACTTCATTCTCGGAGACCTCACGTCTACGGCTCTCTTTAGGACTGAAAGTCCAAGGATGATCCAATCCCCTCAACAGTCCACTAAGGACTTCATTCTCGGAGACCTCACGTCTACGGCTCAATTCAGGGACCAAGGTCCAGGGATGATACAATCCCTATCTGTCCACTAAGGACTTCATTTTCGGAGACCATACGTCTACGGATCAATTCAGGAATTGAAGTCCAGGGATGATACAATCCCTCTTCTTTCTCGGAGACACCTGGCTCACTTTAGAACAAGTGTTCAAGGATGATACAATCCTCACATGTATTCTCATCAATACAAGTACAAGTATCCTCAACCATACAAGTACATTAATCAATACATGTATCATCAAAAGTATGTATTCTTACCAATACATCTTATCATCAAAAGCATGTATTCTCACCAATACATCTATCATCAAAAGCATGTATTCTTACTAATACATATAACATCAAAAACATGTATAAGTAAAACTAAGTATTCTAAGTATACGAGTCCTAAATCTAAATATTTCTAAGTATCTAGGTGTAGAGAACAGGTTACCTCATCATCGACCTTGTTGTTCGATGAGACAATCTTCATCATCAGTGACTATACTACTCCCCCTTTCGAGGAGGGTCCTTTTGAGCTACACCAAGCTTGTCTCGAAAGTATTCAAATTTCACTCGAGACAGAGGCTTGGTTAGTATGTTGGTAACTTCTTCACTTGAGGTAGAGGTTTGGTTAGTACATCGGTAACCTGTTACAAATTCAAACTTTATAGTTCCTTTCTGTGTCATATCTTGTTAGATCCCTATGATCTTTGACTTATCATGGAACACTGGATTCTATGTCATCTTGATACAACTCTATTTGTCACATAGGATCATAGTTGGTTCTATCTCTAAGTCAAGCAATCCTGAAGCCAAACTTCTTCACAACTAGCAGAGCAAGCAGCCATATATTCTGCTTGTGCTGAGAGCCACACTAGACTGCTTCCAGTTAAACCACGAGATCATGGCTAATCCCAGACAATAACATCCTCTCGATGTGTTCTTCCTGTCTGATACACTTCCTGCCCAATCAGAATCTGAATAACCATCTGAAGTCATGATCTTCAAGATAGCATAGATCAAATTCTATCGTGTCCTTTATGTGCCTCATCACATGCTTTGCAACTATCAGGTGAACACATCTAGTTTCCACTAGATACTGACTCAAGGTGTTCACAACAAAGCATATATCTAATCTAGTATATGTTAGATACATCAATGACCCAATAATTTGACTGTACAGAGTTATATCCACTAACTCTGATGAGTGATCCCCTAACAGCTTCAAGTTGGAATCCATAAGAGTGGCCATTCCAACACCTCAAGTCATATTTCTCATCATACTTTCCCTGGTTGAGAAATATTTCTTCTGAGCCTTGCCATACTTCCAGACCTAGGAAGTAAAGCATCAATTTGAGATCTTTCATTTTCATTTATGCATTGAATGATCTTCTGCATATCTATCTGTGCCATCTCTCGTTAGATGGGTCTACTGATATGAACCTCAATATCATTCGAACTCTGTGGTGAGTTCCTTCTTGCATCCATGTCATATGTGTATAGAAATCATATTCAACCTTGTAGCAAAGGTTGAGATCCACATCACCCATGGTGATCATTAAGCTTATCAATTTATTATCGATCCTAGGTACCTATACAGAACCTGATTCACACTTCTTCTTTAATTACACCATACTTGGAGCAAACATCTTGTCATGATTCTCTTCCCCTTTCTAAGAGAATCTTCTAGCCATGAGCCTTCTATATTTTGTTTGATTTGTAAATCTTCTTGTTTGAACATCCACCACTTGTACGGTGTCCATCATTCTTCATGACCTTTCCTACAAATCAAAATTAAGTACATGATTAGTAATACTTCATAATCATCAAATCATATTGACATGATAACCTATTATGCATACAGATATCATTTACATAGTGATGCAACTATTTTGACCAATACTTTGGCACAACACTTTCCCATATCCTGTATGCATACAGTGGCTATCTAGATGCCTTCCATCTCTACCAGAACATACTATCGAGAGTGTGCACAACTCTTAGCATGTCAGCAAAGAGGTTTCATTCTAGACAAGCAACAATGGAATGTTTGTCCAACTTACCAATCATATGCATATTAGTAGTATACTGTTCAATGTTCTATGAATATTTAACCTCAGCATGATATATTATAGGAATACAAATATGCATACAATCTATTACAAGCAATATCATTTACTATTTCAAATAACAACTCAAATACTTATCTTTTATGTTTGTGTGGTTGCCTCCCGCTTGATCTTCTGTATGTCTTTTGAACTTCTATTCATTCTGTACCACTGTGCATGCTCAAATGTGCACTAGTGTCATCATCATGATCTCATACACAAACATACATTCATTAGTATAATCTCAATGTTATCAAAACATTATAGTTCTAAATAATCTTGAAAATGTATAATCATGATTATAGATAATATTCAAGGTTTCAGGGAAGTCTTCCTTTACTTATGCATATTCTTGTTTGATCTAGTTAGTTAAATAATCAACCAAGATAAGAGACATGATATGCATAAACCCTTGATTACTAACTTTATGAATAAGCATAACCAATCATACCAAGTATACTTATATAAGGGATCCTAATCACAAGGTAAGATTCTAACATGACATAGGAAAACATACCTGGATTAGTATACCTGCTTAGTTATGTGCAACATACCTAAACAATCTCTTCATTGATTTAGAGATCCTGAGCTAGAACCTGCATGTATCATAGGTTAAGCATAATATAACAAGTTCATACATACCTCGTAAGTAGAACAAAGATTATGGATGAGTCTTTGTATTCATGTGGTCATGGTCATGGAACTTGATTTGTCTTTTGTGATGTACCTGTATCTTGTTAGCAGACAACATCAACCTCACACAACACCATAATGCATTAGTACAATCATATAGCCCTAATCAATGAATGTCTTCGATCATTCACATGCATTCATACTGTTACTAGGGTGATAAGACAATTCTAACATTAATCAAGATTGTACTAATAAATAACATGAAGACAAAACACATTATGAACTTAATCAAGAATCAGATTTCAAGACATACCTGAACCTCCTTAAGTCATACCTGTCGAGACTTCTTGTAGTCTTCTTATGTAAGGCCTTAGCCTCAACTCCCCCTGAAACTTGATCTGGAGCTTGATTAGGGTTTTCTAGAGAAACCCTAAAAATTCAATCTTTGACTTTCACACTTCTGAATGGATGAAAGAATATGTCTTGCTGAGCTGATCAAACTAGCATACTTCAATTTTGGAATTTCCAAAATTTGACCCCTCAAAATTGCCTTTGAAACTTCTGGATCTTCTGGACAGGATCCCGAATTAGGGTTTGATGAAGCCCACCCTTCTGCCCAAACAAAAGGTTCGATCCAATGCTCTAAACTCTTATTTTTCTTAGGAGTTTCCAGCCGTGGTTACAGACTTCAAAAATTCCAACTTTTGCTGAAGCCCTAATTTTCCATCTTTCTGATCAAAATCCCGAACTGGGGTTTGATCAAGCCCGGTCTTCCACCCAACCAAAAAATTCGATCTTGGTCTCTAAATTTCGATTTTCCTGAGTAGCATTCAGCCGTGGACTCCGATTCCAAAAATTCTAACTTTCTCCGAAACCCTAAATTCCGGAAGCCATGAATAAAGGTGCTCGAAAAATAATTCTGTTTTGACAAAAATATGCACCTGATTGTTTCTGCTATAACTCTGAAATTTTTGCTCCACAGGGTCTGAAACCCTTTTTCTGCAGTATCCTGACCTGTCATCTTTCCATCCTGACAGGTCTGACCTCAATTGGATTTTCTGAGAGAGAGTTATGCCAAGTGTCGCAACGTGACTTGTTTATGGGATAAAACAGTAGAGCAAACTTGTACGGCGTGCCACGTGTCACGGTTTGAACTTCGGCCTCTGAAAACTTTTCCTGAGATAGCTCGCCCTGTTATCTTTCGATATTGACAGGTCTGAACTCAATTGGACTCTCTGAGAGAGAGTTATGCCAAGTGTCGCAACGTGACCTGTTTATGGGATAAAACAGGAGAGCGAACTTGTACGGTGTGCCACGTGTCACTGGTTCATCTTCGGCATCTGAAAAAGTTTCCTGAGATAGTACAGTCTGTGTACTACCTGTCACTTTTTACGAAATTTCATTTGGAGCTTCCTAGCCCAAGTTATGACCTTTTTTCCAAGGTTACCTGATTTTGACTGAGATCTGGAAGAGGCAGAAACCCTAACTTGTACTGATCATAACTCATAAAGTACAACGAATCTGAGGGTGCCCTTTAGACACAAGGTACCTGGGGATGTTATCTTCGAACTGTAAACTTTTCAGACCCTGAACCTTCGCAGAAATGGATTTATAGCGAAAGTTCCACGAAGACTGGTTTTTGCTATGTAAAACCCTAACCTTCAAATTATCGTAAGTAAAGCAAGTGTCGTAAGTGCCATACCTTGTCTTCCTTCAGGTTAGCTCTGATACCATGTTAAGATTTAATATGCTAAGACAGAAAATAGCAGCATTACATTCCATTTCACAATAATAGCATATATAGGATCACTGAAGAAACAACAAGCACAGCATAAACACAAGAGACAGAGATTTATCCTGGGAAACCCTCATGGGGTAGAAAACCTAGCAAAGCTTCCTAAATATAGATGACCAGCAATATACAAAGATGAAACCCTGAGACATGATCTCCTCCTCCACAATAGCAGACCTCTCCTCCACAAGTGCACTATCCTCAAGTGAGTGAGTGTATCAAATGAGGAACACACCTCCTCTATTTATACACTACTCTGATATGTATTTTACACAAGTACATGTAGGCTCGTATTTAACCATTAGGTTAAATACCCCATTATAACTGACTGGGCCGACCCCCACATGGTGGGTCTAATAACCCTAGTTACCACACCCAACTCGGAGGAATAAACATCTCCGGATTTATAGTATAATCACATCGGAGGTATGGAACATCTCCGGAATAAATAATATACAAATATAATATTCTTTGAAGTTACAATATTTCAACAATTATCCCTTTCCTCTTTCAAGGGGGGTTGCTTCTGGACTTCTCACTTTCAGTTGATAGGGGGGAGATGTTGATGATGTGTCAGACTTCAAGTTTTGAAGTCCGTTTAGTGATTTTTTAGCATTATGTATGTTGGATTCAGGACATGATGGATCGAGGATGTTTTAGGATAGGTTTTCAAATAGGATTGTTGGACTTGATGATTGATACAATTGATGGATTTCAATCACTTTGTGACTTTGATAACAATTTGACATTTTGATGAAAGTTATTTTTTTTGGATTTTAGATTTGAGATGGTACCAACGATTCACCTGCTTTACTACCCACATGAATTTTTATGAACACATGATTTTATGGTTCCAGGTTTCGGATTCCATTCGACACTTTTTTCTACCAGCTGATTTTTTACAGTTTTTATGTGTTGTTTTTTAGAGATTTTTTGTGAACTTATTTGTTTACTTTCAGGGATGATCTTCAGATCTTGCAGAGGACGAATGCTTCTTCTGCATCTTTGTTTGGTGCATTCAATTTTGTCATGCATTTTTAGGTTATGAGATGTGGTCGAATTTGAATCTAACTCAGTTCTCATCAAGGATTTGCTCTCATCTGGTTGTGGGTTCACTTTAGAGAACACTTACATGTTTTCTAGCTCATTTGTTGCACAATGAGTTTTAGACTTGGTTTCGGCATCCATTTGGTGCATTTTTAGGTGGAGGATCTTCATCGACATCGACAAAGTTTCAAACCATGGGTTACACCATAGGTTACAAGTTGAAGACATGGATATGATATTAGCTCTTGCACTAGTTTTTGTTGTTAGATGATACTTTTGTATGGACTTATGATTAAGGGGGGGATTGTTAGAAACCTATCTCTAATCATAAAGTCCTAATTATCTTAACAACCTCACCGTTACTTGACGGTTGAAGGTAGTTATATGTAAACATTGTATTTAAGTTATGTTCATGTGAATAATAAATGTTGAATGGGATATGCCCTCTTTCCAACATCTTCTTTCTTGGTATTTTGGTTTTCTTGTTCCTTTAATATTTATCAGAAATGGGTCCATTCCATGACATATCTACTTTCCTTCTTCTGGTTCCTCTTGTCCTTGGATCTTCTTCTCCTACAATACACCCCATCATCAGTGCAGGTATCTGAGCTTGAGGTCGAGGGTTCTTCATGCCTTGGTGCATATTTCACTTTCTTCTACTCTACCTTATTGCACTTTGCTTTCTGCATCTCACCTTTTATAGGAGACCTTTTGGTACTCCTACATTGTATTAACATCATTGTACTCGGCAGTCCCTTTGACTTACTTTTGTGCTTATTAGTTGGAAATTAATAAAATTATCTTATCTTATCTCATCTTTACCTCTTAACGAGACATGTGGCATATCATTCATTCCAACTCTATTACTTTATTATCTCGTGAGGTTCCTTGCCTTGGAGGGCTAATTTTGTAAAATTTTAATGGTTTTCTAGTTATAAGAAATGGATCTAGTGTACTTTCTTAGTATTTTATTCATGACTCTGGGTCAAGGATCATCTCTATTTAAAGAGAATCCCCCTCATTGCAATGGTTGTTGGGAATTTGGAGAGAAATCTCTATTGCTTTGGCTAGTTCTTGGTTATCTTATGAAGTCTATGTGAATTTAAGGATTTCTATACATGTGTGGCTTCCATCCATTTCATATTGCTGGAAATTACTTCAAAATTATGTTGCAATAAGGGATTCATGTTAGGAAAAATTTGTCTTTTGAAGAAGAGCATTAGATGAGGTGCATTCTATTCAATACTCTCATTGTTTTTACTTTTAAGTTGGATCAAGTTCGTGGCCATGAACCGATGGGATAGGGGTGCCCCTAGTTGGACTTCGGTATCGCGAATCCAACGGGATCGACTGTTCGTCCATTGGAGTTATAGTTTTCATTTTATCGTGAGTTGCAACTTGCATCCAAAAGTTGTTCAAGGACATTTGACGAATTTGTCACAAGGCATATAAACCAAACTGTTCGATTTTGACCCTTGACATAAACTATGTAAATGATGTAATATCATTAGTGTAATTGATGGAACATGGTTAGGAGCTCAAGGCAAAGGCCCTACCATGGACATCCCGAATATATATGTGTATATCAACAAGTAATATGGTTAGTGAACCATGCGTTGGTCAAGCGCAATGACATTGTAAGTATGATGTGCATGTGCATGATAATAATAAACAAATCTATATCTGACTATGCAAGGAAACAAGAGCAAGGGGCATGATTATCCTAAGGTTAGGGAGGGATGCATTGAATCCATGAGGCCAAATGATGAGAGCCAAGTGTACTAAAGAGTAATAATGATCCATCGGATGCCAGTTTGACTCATGCACCCCAATCATTTAATGCTTCCAAAAGGAAGGTAGTTGAGGCAGTTATTTCCTTGGGGAAAGGAAAGCGTGGATCTAAGTTTCTTGTGGCAGAGTAGTGTCAATTGTGCGTCAGTCAACCTGTAGAATTGGGATTGTAGGATCACTTATTGGGTAATGGATCAATTGCATCGATGTCATCCTTAAATTACCTATCAATTGGGGGATGGCGTAGTAAGCATACCAATAAGTTTTTCAGCTAGCCTGTCAGTGAGTATGTCAAGAAGTCAATTAGTTTATGCGGTCAAGTAACTTGATCCCTCATGGGCGTATATCTCTCGCCCTGCCTGGAGTGCAATTCATTTTTTTTCATCCATCCATCCATCGACCAATCTACCCATTCTCATATGTGGAGAAATAGTCGACCCTTTCCTGAGAGGAAACCGAACCCTGAATAGTGACAGAGTGGAGATTGGATCTAAGCCCTGGTTTGTGGTCACGACTGTGAGTCAAATAGGGAACTTGAGAGCATAACTACGATGCGTTCCTTAGATGATTTAGGCATCAGAGTGGTATTGGATTGCCCAACTGTTACCTTGAGCCTGAGCATCCTAAATTGTGCTGAAGACCTATGTGACAAAGCATGTTTCCAAGTGATACGAGTCAGACTAAAAGAGTGTTGGAGCGTCGCGGATCCTCACTCACATGCCTGAGAATTCTTGTTTCCTTGATGTTAAGTCAGCTCAAGTGTGGTTTCCAATAAGCACAATTATGGAAAAGTAGTCGGTTGGTTAGTGACTGAAGTGATTCCCTGGAGCCACTGGTTGTGCGCAGCCAATTTTTGTAATCCATGGAAAAATGGAGCCTATAGGATGATGATCCAACATTTGGGTGGTATTTATATGCACACACTGGTATAGCACTCGGAGGAAGGTGACACCTGAGGGACTGTTAAGTAGTGAAGGGGTACCTTCTTGGTGTTGTGTGGGGCGGGTATTATGGACCCCAAGCTAGGTGAGTCTACATGAGGCATCTGTGGTTCTAGAGGTAAACTAGATCTTATTGTTTGTCCTACTTGAAATGTTGTAAACCCTGGTGAATGAATTGACTGTTGAGCACCAAGTGGATTAGAATCCAATAGCAGTTGTGCAACCTTCCGACGAAATATCAGGGTTTGGGTGGTCTTTCTACACACATTGGAATAACACCTATGCAATGTTGTGTGGGGAGGGTATTTTGGACCCCTAGCTAACCGAGTTTACGCGAGCTAGATTGTTGGTATTAAGTATTAGAGTGGTGTAGAGCGCGGAATTGGATAAGGGACCAGTGAAGGCTATGACATCCTGGTGGAATAATGGGGTTTGGGTGATCTTTCTATGCACATAGTGGAATAACACCTTCTTGGTGTTGTGTGGGGCGGATATTGTGGACCCAAGATAATTGATTTTTGTTAGGAACCCATGTCTTTACTTTGTTAGTATGTTGTTGTTGGACGCATATGCTTTGTAAGTCGTCCCGTAGTATTTGTTAATCAATAGTTTGTGTTATTGTTGTTGGCACATATGCTTTGTAAGCCGCCCGTAGTATTGTTAATCCATAGTTTGTAACGACCCATGGTTTCGACCCATAGTATTGGCGCCTAGAATTAGTATATAAGTGTGTGTTGAGACCTATGAAGGCACCGTGAAGTTATTTGTATTGATCTTGCTCAAAGGAGGTTGCCCCCTCGAAGTGGCCTGTGATCAATACAAAAGTGATTCTGAGTTCTGTCATTTCTGCTATTTCGTGCATTCTTGTTAATTAATTGTTGCAGGTGCCTCACATCTGGTATCAGAGCACTTTCTTGGGCTCGCTGGGTGAAATTTCTGCCAAATTTTTTTCGCATCTGTTGCAGGTTCGGATTTGGGAATAATCCCCATCCGCTTAACTGTGGGAAGTACTTGGGCATAAGCCCTAAAACTCATTGTGAGGAGTACCACAGGAACCCCGAAGTAGCTGGCCCATTGAGAGGACCTGCCAGCGAAAAGGGCAACGACCCCTACCTGATTGACTAGTTCCCACCCGTGAGGTAAACCAAGAGCTGTCGTTTGTGGCAAAGCGGTTATCAGTTTTACCTGAGCCGTGGAGTGAGGGGTATTGCCCCAATACGCAAGCCGTCAGACAGCATTGGTGGCCGAGTGAAACCCCTGAAATGTTAGGAAGCCGCACATACCTGGGGTCTATCTACTTTCAGCTGAACTATTGTCGATCACTGCTGCGCCGTTTCAGATCTATTTACAAGCCGTTCCAGATTCAACCGTTTTCAGTCCATTCGGCGCTGTTCCAGATTTCTTTCGAGTCGTAGCCGCTCCAGTCTGAGATAAAAAAAAAAGGGTATAAAATTCAGTTTTTTGTCCATATCTCCCTTGTTTTTACTCTGTTTCCCTTGAAATTTTCAGGGAACCACTGTCATCCCATTCTGCATATTTCTTCCCTGAGGACCCTATCCCCAATCCCCCTTCCCAAAGGCAGAAAGCCCACATTTGTCTATTTTTAGGGTTTGCCATAACTTCTTCAGATTTCACCCAATCACCTTCAAATTTTACCACAGAGTTCCTTTCTGAATTCTACTTCTTTGTTCCCCTCTGCCAAAATTTCCCATTCTTTCACCCCGCTTCTGAAATCCTCATTTTTGCTTCCCTATCTATCCAACAGTGTCCAAAATTTAGTCAAACCCCAATTACCCTTCTGATTTTTTCCCAAATCCAAATTTTCCCTTACTGAAGTAGTTCCTGTTTTTGTTTTCCTACCCAGTCAGGAAAAAAAAAAAAATCCTGGTTATGGTTGTCACCCGTGCAGGAGCAAAAACCATGGAGGAAGCACTTGCAGCCATCCAAGCCAAACTCCAGGATCTGGATGAAAAATTTCTCGGTCTCCATCTTGAACATTCAGCTATGAACAACAAACGGCAGTCCGAGTCTTCAGTAGACAATGGGTTCTCTGCTTCCAGCAATTTTCGTGGTCTGAAGCTTGATTTTCCTCGCTTCAATGGTACCGATCCAACTGGATGGATCTATCGTGCAGAACAGTATTTCAGTCTGCATAATACTTTTGATGTCAACAAAGTTCCACTGGCATCCTTTCATTTGGAACAGGAAGCTCTTCAATGGTACCGCTGGTACATCAAGGCTCATCCAGAGCCCAACTGGCTAGACTTTTGCCAGCTCCTTTTGCAACGATTTGGTCCTAGGAGCCCTCACTAAACTTCGCCAAACTGGCAATGTGAGAGAGTATCAAACCGAATTTGAGAATCTAGCCAACCACACTGAAGGATTGTCTGATGAATTTTACCGGAGTTGTTTTATCAGTGGTCTAAAGGATGCCATTCGCTCTGAGGTCAAAATGTTCTGCCCCAACACAATGATGGAAGCACTCGGGTTGGCTAAGTTGGCAGAAGACAAGCTTGCAGCCCAACAACGCTCCAAGCCCACTTTTGTTCCCTTCCGAAATATGAGTTCTCAGCGACCACCTATACCGCAGGCTCCTCGACCGACTCCTATCAAGCGTTTGTCTGAAACAGAGATGCAAACACGCAGAGAAAAGGGGCTTTGCTATAATTGTGATGAGAAATTCACTCGGGGACATAGATGTGTTCAACAAAAGCTCTATCTCCTGGATGTGGAGTCTCCGCCTGCCTCTGAAATGGGTGACGAAGATCCAGAAACATTGGATGCTCCGGTCGACAGTCAGGAACCGCCTATTGACCCTCCGTCTCAGGATGACCAGCCAGAGATATCTCTCCATGCTCTAGCTGGAATCACCACCCCTCAAACAATGCGGGTCAGGGGTTACTTCAAGAAGCTTCCTCTTACAATCCTCATTGATTCTGGTAGCACTCATAATTTCATTGACCCTCGGATCGCCAAACAAGCTGATTATTTTATCCATCCTTGCTCCAACTTTGAAGTCATGATTGCCAATGGGGGCACCTTACCTTGCAAAGGGAAGTGTCGAAATGTGCGTATCTCTATGGGAGATTATATCTTGCGCTCGGACATGTTTGCCTTGCCCTTAGGCGGATGTGATGTGGTTTTGGGTGCTCAATGGCTACGCACACTCGGCCCTATCTTATGGGATTTTGTCGAACTTTGGATGCAGTTTTCCCTCAATGGACACAAACACACATTGACAGGATTACAACCAGGTTCTCTCAGCATCATCAGTTCACATCGCATGGAAAAACTCCTCAAGAAGAGTTCACATGGTGTCATCGCTCAGATCCATTCCATCCAGATGCAACCATCAGCGGTCTCCACTACTCCTTTGGATCTACAACAAATTTTGGATCGATATACAGGTGTCTTTGCTGAACCAGTGGGATTACCAACTTCCAGGCCAGAAGACCATCGTATTCAGCTCCTTCCTGGCAGCGTTCCTCCCAACATCAGGCCCTATCGCTACCCATTTCACCAAAAAATGGAGATTGAAATGCTCGTTCGGGACTTATTGAAGCAAGGTATTATTCGCCCAAGCACTAGTTCCTTTTCTTCTCCAGTTATTCTTGTCCGCAAAAAAGATGGGTCATGGCGCCTCTGCATTGACTTCCGAGCACTTAATCACCTCACCATCAAGGATAAGTTTCCAATTCTTGTTGTTGATGAGCTTCTTGATGAGCTTCATGGGGCCCACTTTTTCTCCAAGTTGGATCTTCGTTCTGGGTATCATCAAATTCGGGTTCATGAGGATGATATTCCTAAAACAGCTTTTCGCACACATGATGGCCATTATGAGTTTTTGGTCATGCCCTTTGGCCTCACTAATGCTCCTTCCACATTCCAGGCCTTAATGAATAAAATATTTCGACCCTACTTGCGGAAATTCATTCTGGTATTCTTTGATGATATCCTCATCTACAGTAAAACATGGGATGAACATCTCCAGCATCTGGATCTTGTCATGCAACTTTTCTCTGACCATCATCTCCATGCCAAGCAGTCTAAATGTGTTTTTGGACAAAAGGAAGTTGAGTATCTCGGGCACATTATCTCAGTACAAGGGGTTCGCGTGGATCCTGCCAAAATCGAGGCCATGAACAATTGGCCACATCCTCAGACACTCAAGAGCCTTCATGGTTTTTTGGGGTTGACTGGCTACTACCGCAAGTTTGTCAAGGATTATGGGAAGATTGCAGCTCCATTAACTGCTCTATTAAAAAAAGATGCTTTTACATGGACACCTGATGCTCAGTGTGCATTTGACAAACTAAAACAAGCTATGTGTACTACACCTGTGCTAGCTATGCCCGATTTTTCCAAGCCCTTCACTATTGAGAGTGATGCTTGCGGCAATGGACTTGGTGCTATTCTCCTTCAAGATGAACACCCCATCGCATTCACCAGCAAAGCCCTTTCAGGTAAGAATTTAGCTGCCTCTACCTATGAGAAGGAAATGATGGCTATTTTGCATGCAGTACAGAAGTGGCGTCCATACCTATTAGGGAATCATTTCTGCATCAAGACTGATCACCAGAGTCTGAAATATTTCTTGGACCAGCGTGTCTCCTCCCCGGCACAACAGAAATGGGTTAGTAAACTCATGGGTTATGACTATGAGATCACTTACAAGAAGGGTAAAGACAATATTGTGGCAGATGCTCTTTCTCGCACATTTGATGCCCAAGGTTCTCTTTCATCTATTTCTATGCCTGTTCCAAATTGGTTGCAATCTGTTCAACAGGGTTACGTCAATGACTCTTCCTTATCTCAGATCATCCAATGCTTGACCAACAATCCTTCGGCTGTCCCACATTACTCTTGGGATGGTGCTTCTCT
This sequence comes from Larix kaempferi, assembly GCA_027924585.1. NCBI lineage: Eukaryota > Viridiplantae > Streptophyta > Pinopsida > Pinales > Pinaceae > Larix > Larix kaempferi. The sequence continues at coordinate 4,313,331 of BSBM01000806.1, forward strand.
GCGATACAAGGGTCGTCTGGTGCTGCCCCAGAGCACAGATATTCAACAAGCTGTCTTCTATGAACTCCATGCTTCTCCATCGGCCGGGCACTCTGGGTTCCTCAAAACATATGAACGAGCACGGCGTAACTTCTTTTGGCAGGGCATGAAAAGGACAATTCAACAGATGGTGGCCGAATGTGATACCTGTCAGCGCAACAAAGGTGAAACGACACTCCTTCCAGGATTGCTTGAACCCTTGCCCATACCTACACGGATTTGGACAGATATTTCTATGGATTTCATTGAAGGGCTCCCTAAATCTAGCGGGAAGACAGTGATTCTCGTTGTGGTTGATCGTCTCTCCAAATATAGTCATTTTTGCGCTCTCAGCCATCCCTATACAGCCTCCTCTGTCGCTCAAATTTTTATGGACCAGATCTTTCGTCTTCATGGCATCCCTTCTTCCGTTGTCTCGGATTGTGATGCGACTTTCACTAGTCATTTTTGGACAGAACTATTTCGCCACACTGGCACCAAACTGAAGATGAGTTCAGGGTATCACCCACAAACAGATGGTCAGACTGAAATTGTCAATAAATGCTTGGAAACTTATCTTCGTTGCTTCACCTCAGAACAACAACATCAGTGGGCAAAGTGGCTCCCTCTCGCTGAATGGTGGTACAATACCTCTTACCATACTGCCTCTAAAATGACCCCATATGAAGCAGTATACGGTCAGGCACCTCCAGCTCTTCTTCCATACACCCCCACCAGTTCACCAGTTCAGGAAGTTGACAAGGTCCTTCGCAACCGCGATCAGATTCTTCACATTTTGCGGGACAATCTTCACATGGCAAGAAATCGCATGAAGCAACAAGCTGATCAGCACCGTTCGGAGCGCACATTTCAAGTCGGCGATATGGTTTTTCTTCGTCTCCAGCCGTACAAACAATCCTCCTTGAAACTCAAAGGGCGTCACAAGCTCGCTCCAAAGTTCTATGGGCCATATCGGATTCTTCAGAGGATTGGGTCCGTTGCTTATAAATTGGAACTTCCTCCTTCTTCCCGCATTCATCCAGTCTTTCATGTCTCTTGTCTGAAGAAAGTTCTTGGCACCAACATCAGCGGCCAAACGATTTTACCCAAACTGGATAATGAAGAATCCATCCTTTTGGAGCCAGAGGCCATCCTCAATCGGCGCACGCGTCAGCTTCGCTCTCGTTCTATCACAGAGGTCTTGATTCAGTGGCACGACATGCAACCAGAGGATGCTACATGGGAACCACTCCTTCAGATTCAACAACAATTTCCACATCTAAAGCTTTGAGGACAAAGCTTTTTTTAAGGGGGAGGGGATGTTAGGAACCCATGTCTTTACTTTGTTAGTATGTTGTTGTTGGATGCATATGCTTTGTAAGTCGTCCCGTAGTATTTGTTAATCAATAGTTTGTGTTATTGTTGTTGGCGCATATGCTTTGTAAGCCGCCCGTAGTATTGTTAATCCATAGTTTGTAACGGCCCATGGTTTCGACCCATAGTATTGGCGCCTAGAATTAGTATATAAGTGTGTGTTGAGACCTATGAAGGCACCGTGAAGTTATTTGTATTGAGCTTGCTCAAAGGAGGTTGCCCCCTCGAAGTGGCCTGTGATCAATACAAAAGTGATTCTGAGTTCTGTCATTTCTGCTATTTCGTGCATTCTTGTTAATTAATTGTTGCAGGTGCCTCACAATTTTGCGTGAGGTGCCTATAACTCTGTGGTAAATCACTAGTTAGCATTCCCCTCTAGTACCTGGAAAGCCTATAACCCAAGAGAGGTTAGATTGGCTTGAGAGTTGAGTTTGTATGACTATATCATCCTATTAACTCAACAAAGGCTAGCTTAGTTGTGGCTTTGTGCCGATTGGACTATGAGAGAGAGCTAAGGATAATTCCCCTTTCCTTACAGTAATCATGCCCAACCCGGGGGTGGCCTCTTAGCAGAAAGAGTATATGTTGGACAGAGTGCCTAGGTTGGGTGGAACATTGTTCTTGCACAGTCGGTTGCTTGGAGAAGCTTCATTCAAGATTAGTGTTATTTGATATTTCCTTGTTGTTATTCAGCTCCATTGTATAAATGTTCTCAGGATTGATGATGAAAATGCATGCTGAAATGGTGCTTGAGAATATGAGTTTGCTTAGTTATTAGCAAACATAACTCTTGTTATCTAAGTGCTGAATATATGATATTGCATAGCATGAACTGCTTGCACATAACTAATTGTTTGTAGTTTAAGTCCCATTACACAAGTAGTGCTAATTCTGTAGGAAGCCAATGAATTGGAATTGCAAGCTAAGTTGCCACAGGGTGGTTAACCTGCACAATGGTAGTCGCGTAACGGCTAGAGACAATTGTGCAGTAGATCACGCGATGATTTGAGTTTTCACGTGCAATATAGATGCACAATAAATAAACTGATAGGAGCAGAAGTGCGCCAGGTCAAATTAGTTCATGCAATATCACGTATGGAATAGATAATTACATGTGCATTGCATCGCACAATGTCATGAGATTATGTGGCATAGGTTGTTGCGTAGTAAAATAACTCAGCATTAGACAATAATGTCTTGGTATCAGAAGTAGAAAGAAAGAAAAAGATCCCCCATGATCATGATAGTCCATAGAGACCTTCGGGGACGTGACAACCCATATCATTAAAATATCATTCTTTTTTCTTATATATAAAGATGTAACAATATAATGAAAACGAGAAAATAACAAACAAAAACATAAGTATGGAGCTCATTAATCTAATGCCTCATATTATAATTATAATTAGGGCGAACAATTATTTACATAGTTTTAAAATAAACATATTTATAAGTAATAAATATCAAATAATATATATAATGGAATATATGTTTATAGTTATTATTGTAATATAATGGAATACAAGTTTATAATTATAATTATACTACCAAGAATATAACACATTATTATCAATATAATTTAACATCAACACATCTTATCACCCCCAACAAATAGCCAGGGAAAACATGTGATTGAAGTTGAATCCAGTTAGCACCATGATGGAGATAACCCAATTTCCCCATTTAACAAAATAGTGACATAATACGAGTTACCATTTGTAGATGGGCATATCTTGATTTATGGTTCTTTGTGGGTTTTCACTATTATGTTTGACCTCATCGAAGCTCACACAACCCCTTCAACACATGAATTCATAATGCAAGTAGTTGACATTAAAAATAAACACCACGAAGCACCAAATCTATGTTCAACTCTTGGCATGGAGTCCATAGAATCTTAATCAACATGGTAGATTTAAAATTTTCCTATACTTTTATACACTAACCCGCATGAGAATCATAAGGAAAATTATTCATTTTGTGCATTCAATCTTCCTATGAATTATTGTATCAATGATTGCTCAGTGGACTATTCAACTTTACTTTTGTAATCATTACCCAATGTAATGTGTGCTAAGTGGACTATTCATAATCATGAGAAATTAGTTAGTTATGACTAATACTCATGGATACGAGTAATGACTTAATTTATGTAGATAATTGCAAAAATGATATCTCATATGTTGGACTTCAAAAGCCCCCCAATACTTAAATAAAAGAGTCAAGGGAGCTTTAAATGAATAGTTCATAAGGAACTGAGTGAGTTTGATTATGGGAAAACTCCACAATTAAGTGTGCATGAGCCGAAGGATTCTTGGGATGGGTGACCTCTTGAGAATTTTTGGTTATCAGAGGCAAGCCCCGGGGGTGATGATTGATGCCATGGTTCATTTTGCTAGTTTTAATCCCACTTCTTCACCCTTGTGAGCATCACCTGATGCAATGAGTGTTAAGTGGACTGTTAAAAATTATGAGAAATTGGTTGGTTGTGACTAATACTCGTGGATATAGGTCATAAATTAATGAATTAATCTACACAGATAATCCAAAAAATTATATCTCATATCTTGGACTGTAGAAGTCCCTCAAAACTTAAATAAAAGAGTCAAGGGAGCTCTAAATGAATATTCACAAAGAATAATACTTGCTAAGATTTTGCAAATGGGGTAGCAAACTAAGCTTTCTTGATTGTGGGAAAATTCCACAGTGAAGTGCACTTGAACTAGAGGTGTAATGTCCCCAGTTTGACCCCATGGCATTAAAATCATAAATGATGTAATATTGTTATAAAATCGTGGTGAGAAGCTCAAGGCCAAGGCCCCACCATCGATTTATTGATGCATATGGTTTACGTGCTAGCCATGCACAATGGAATTGTGAATATCATGTAAATATGCATTTTAATAAAAAATACCCACAACTAGCTATGCAATGCAACAAGAGATGGGGGCATGATTTTACAAGGAATTGGGAGGGAAAACATTCAAACCCTTGAGCCAATCAAGTCAAGCCAAGTGTCAATGAGATAACCCATCAAACTCTCAACTACCCATGTTGACTTTTGTACCCAATCATTCATTTCTCCCAAGAGTTGGGTGAAGTAGTTAATGCCTTGGGGAATGGGGAGGTATGGTTGTCCAAAATTTGAGTATGGGCAACCACCTTGCATGGAAAAACGTGTTTGGCTTCCCTGGCAACAAAAGAGCCATGAATTTGCCTCCCAAGCCATAACCCATCAAGGAGTTTTGCCTCTCTCACGTTTTTGGAGCTAGCTGGGCTTTCCCCATCACGTTTTTCACCATTTTCCTGCATTTTCCATGCCTGGGAACTTGTTTTTGTATTGCACAATGGTTGGGAGGAAGAGAGCCATGGTTTTGGGGTTTATGGAGGCCGTTTTTGCCCCTTGAATGCCCATAAACGTTTTCTGGAAACGATTTTGCTCTCCCAGGGTTGATTCCCCAATTGCCATTTCGTTTTTGGTGTGCCCACGATTTGGGAAAGTCCATGGCCATCTTATTTGTAAAATCCCATTGCTGAAAATGGGTATCCATGCCCAGTTTGAGTTGCTGTGTGTAAAAGAAGGTTGGGGTTGAGATGGGTTTCTATTGCTTTGGCTATGAATGAGCTGGAATGTTCCCTTTTCCCTGTAAGAATCATGCCCAACTCGGGGGTGGCAGTTGTGTTGAGAGATCTATGAACACAACTGGCCTATGGTTGGGTGGAACGTTGCAGCAACATAGCTAGTTGTTTGGGGGCAATTGCACAAATGAAGATAAGTGTCCTCTATGTGCATTTTACTTCTGCAATGTTTTAATTTGATGTTTATTATTGATATGTTGAATGCATATGAAATGTGTGTGTGTGGATGAGTTTTAATTCCGTTGTGCTTAAATTGTGTAAATTGTATCTACACACTATGTTTTTAATTGCATGAAGCTAATGGTTTGGGATGAGATTATGTGAAAGCTCGGAATTTATCATCATGTTCCCTTCCAGGAATTGGCTAGATGGGAGGGTACGTTACAAGAGGAGTCTTGGTATGGGTGACTATTGTGAAGTCCAAGTTATTGGTTGCAAGCCTCGAAGGTGATGATTGATGCTATGTGATTTACTTCACTAGTTTCAATCCCACTTCTCCATCCCTATTAACATCACCTGATGATTTGAGTGCTTAGTGGACTACTCATAACCATGAGAAAGCAGTCTGTTGCAACTAATACACATGGATATGGGTGATATGTTAATGACTTACACTATGCAGATAATATCCAAAATGATATCTCATCTGCTGGTTTGTGAAAGCCCTTCAATACTTAAATATGTGATTTATGTTTCCTATTTGAAAAGGAAAGTTGGGTTTCATGAGATACATGATACGTAAGCAAAGATAAAGGAGGGTAAAGTTGTCCAACCAAATGGTATAGATAATAGTTAAGTGGAATGCATTGATTGTCAATGTTAGTACCTTGGGAGATCAAAGACTTCGTCAAAATGTATTCTTCACTTCTTATACTTCGAGGGTAAAATATGTTCAAGGTGCAAAGATCCCTCTTAACGTAATTTTACTTGCCTCAAACCTTGATAGGTTTTTTCTTGCTTGAATAGTAAAATTTGCAAGTGGCTAGAAAATTCAAGGAGGATTTTGTTGTAGGATTGAGAGATGAGCCCAAAGGATTATTTTTTAGAAATAACAGTTGTGTACTCCATGGAAAGTTCTACGTTTCCTATGTTTCCCATGAAGGGATTGAGTCATAGTGTTTCTTTTCCACTACTGCAAGTTGCCTTTACAAATTGCAAAAATGGCAATGTCTTTCTATAGCTCTTATGGAGGGTTTTTCGTCCTTCAACTTTAAGGGTGCCTAAGGAGTCATTGCTTACAATCATTCATTTTCACAACTTGTTTGTAGAAAATAATAGGGTTTTTAGGGTGGCACTCCTACAAAGGCATGTTTGGTTCTCATGGCCAAGTTATTGGTTTGTGCTTGTTACATGGAAGTTGTTTGCTATTACTCCTTTATCCTTTTTTCATGGATATTCAACATATATGGGATGAAACAAAAGGTATTATTTATATTGAGTGTATTTCTCATTGGTGGTAGAATATGGCGAGTATGTTGTGTGTGTTAAATGAGGTTTACATCAACCCTTTTGGTGATCATGTTTTCTCTACGTAGATAGTGCTTGGTTAATTAACAAGTTAGGGATTTTCCCAATCTCATGGTTTCAATTCTATGTTCGAGTGTGTTGTCTACACACAATTACTTGTGGGATAATATCCATTGGTGTTTCTTATATAGGCTCATGTTATTCCCTTGCATGTTCATTGATAAGTTGCGAAGGGATGTTTCCCTCATTGATGTTGTTCCCTTGCATGCAGGCTCATGATTTTCATAAGGGTTGTGATCTGTGCAAGGGGAAGTTCTATGGTCTTGTGTTTGTATAACTCTTCCTTGCTTTGAATTTCACAAAGATCTATTGTCAGGTGGTTTATATTTTAGTAGTATGCTCTTTGCATTATGTTTTTCTTCAATAAAATTTTGTAGCATATTTCAAATTAAAAGGGTAAATCATGGGAAGGGACCTATTATGATCCTCCACAACATATATTGTGTTATAAATCTTGAAAATATAGAAGAGGAATAGTTATATTTTAGTGAAATCATGCATGGCGCATGCCATAGTTAAGTTAGCAAAACATGCATATAAAATTATGTAGTTAAATTTGTGAAATAATGATGATAGGGGTCATTTATTGTTCTAGTCCTCTAAAATATAGTTTGCAATCAATGTTAAATTAGTAGCAATTTTCCAATGATAATGGGATACACCTTTATTTTAGAGTCTTGGAATAGTTTCTAATACCATAAAACCACATTCCCTCTTATCGCACAATGGTTGTGAGGCTGGTATGTGACAACATATAAGCCTTAATATACTATGATCCTTGTGACAATGGGGTTGTCTACATAAGTAGTGCCTCCTTGTCATGTCCCCAACAACCTTTGTTACCTATTGTGACCATGAGGGATCTTTATTTTTTTCTTACATATGATACCAAGACATACCTATGTCTCCTTAACCAAATCCATATATTGCGTAGCAGTTTGCACCATATATTTTACTCTCCAAAGCGATGCATTGTGTGCATCATACTTTAATCTATGCACAATACTACACATACTAGGTTAATCTTGTGCAAACATGAACTTATCAATCTCTCTATCGTGCAGACACACTACGTGAGCGAGGCCTCACCACCGTGCAATCTAGTGCGCAACTGCCTTTAACCGTTGCACGTCTACCACTGCACGAGACAACCACTGTGTGGCAACTTAGATTGCAATGGCAAGTTAGTGAATTTCTACAGAGTTATCTATACATGCATAATGAGAATTCATATACAAACATGCATCTATATGCAAGAATTTCATGAAGTGCAATATCACGTATTCAACTCTTGAATATCCAGAATCATGATTACTTCTAACTAAGCAACTCATATTCATAAGCACTATTTTCAACATGCATCTCCATTAATTCTGATCAACATTCATACAATGGAAATGAATAACAACAATGAGACATCAAATAAACAGTTATTTTGAATGAAGCTTCTTTAAGCAACTAACTACGCGAGAGCAATGTTCCACCCAAATGTAGGAACTTTGTCTAGCATATACTATTTTTGCTAAGAGGACACTTTTGCGCTGGGCATGATTTCCCTAAGGAAAGGGGAACTATCAAGAGCTCACTCATAGTCAAATAGGCCCAAGGCCAACCCAAATCCAACCTCTGCTGGGTTAACATGCTATCCACAGTGACATAAACTCAATTCTCAATCCAAGCCAACCTTTGCAGGGTTAATAGGCTTTCCACAATCACATAGACTCAATTCTCAAGCCAATCTAGACTCTATTGGGTTAACAGGATTTCCTAGTGCTAGAGGGGGAATGCTAAACTAGTGACTCACCACAGAGTTACAGGCGCCTCACACATACTTAGCTAGCTTGGGGTCCACATTACCCACCCCACACAATACCAAGAAGGTACCCCTTCCCTGCTCAACAGTCCTTGATGCATCAGCTTCCTCCAGGTGTTATTCAGTGTGTATGTAGAAAGACCACCCAAACCACACTATTCCCCTAGGAGATCAAAACCTTCACTAGTATCCTTAGCCATTTCTGCGCTCTACACCACCCTTGGATTCTAATCCACTTGGTACTCAATACCACACTTTCCACATCCTAGGGTTATAGGAAAAATCAAGGGACAAACAGTCATATCTGGTTTACCTCCAGAATCACAGAAGTCTTGTGCAGACTCAACTAGCTTGGGGTCCACATTACTCGTCCCACACAACACCAAGAAGGTACCACAATCACATAGACTCAATTATCAAGCCAATCTAGCCTCTACTAGGTTAACAGGATTTCCTGGTGTTAGAGGGGGAATGCTAAACTAGTGGCTCACCACAGAGTTACAGGCGCCTCACACAGACTTAGCTAGCTTGGGGTTCACATTACCCGCCCCACACAATGCCAAGAAGGTACCCCTTCACTTCTCAACAGTCCCTCATGCATCAACTTCCTCCAGGTGTTATTTAGTGTGTGCGTAGAGAGACCACCCAAACCACACTATTCCCCTAGGAGGTCAAAACCTTCACTAGTATCCTTAGCCAATTCCGCGCTCTACACCACCCTTGGATTCTAATCCACTTGGTACTCAATATCACACTTTCCACATCTTAGGGTTATAGGAAAAATCAAGGGACAAACAGTCATATCTGATCTACCTCTAGAATCACAGAAGCCTCGTGCAGACTCAACTAGCTTGGGGTCCACATTACCCGTCCCACACAACACCAAGAAGATACCTCTTCATTGCTAAATGGTCCCTTAGGAATCCCCTTCCTCTAAGTGTTATTCAGTGTGTGCATAGAAAGACCACCCAAACCCCGAATCATCTGCCAACATGTTTTGTCTTCCTAGGGATTACAAATCTTGGCTGCGCACAACCAAATAGTCCCACGGGATTCACCCTAGTCTCTATCCAATATACCACTCAGGTTATATAAAGAATAACAAGCGACTATAATCAAGTTGACATTAAAAACAAGGAACCATGGATTTCAGGCGCACGACTGCTACTAGGAACATTTATGACCACCAGGTGTGCAATTAAGGATTCACCGACAACTTCACCACTCTGTTAGACATACTTAGACAATTCTAGAAACAGGATTGCAACATGAGTATTCAACATGAATTCAAGGTGCACATGTACAAGTTAAAAATTGGGAAACTTCGATACTCTTTTAATGCTAAGAAAAGTAAAGGGATGTATAGCAGCTGCGCTCTTCAAATTTCCTCCTCAACTTTCAGTCAAGACCACGAACTAGAACTTAGATTCAGTCTCCACTCTGTTACTATTCAAGTTAGGATTCGTCTCAGGTAAAGGGTCGAATATTCTTCACGAGGTGAGAATGATCGATGGATTGATACACAAATATGAGAGGTCGAGTTATTTGACCAAGTAAGTTGACTGATTGGTTGAGTGTCATATTGACTGTGCCAACCTCCAACTGACAGGTAATATAAAGATGACTTCAATTCGACTAATAGCTTACCCAATAAGCCATCCCCATTCCTAGTTCTACAGGGAAATTGGCACAAGAAATTTAAACCCACCCCTTCCTTTCCCCAAGATAATAACTGCCTCAACTACCTTCCTCTTGGAAGCATTAAATGATTGGGGTGCATGAGTCAACTTGACAACTGATGGCTCACAAGTCCTCTCTTGGAAACTTGGATCTCATCTATTGGCTTCATGGATTCAATATGTCCCTCCCTAACCTTTAGGATTATCATGCCCCTTTCTCTTGTTTCCTTGCACAATCAACTATGGATTTCCTTATCATTATTATGCACATTTATGTCACATTTATAATGCTAGTGCGCTTAACCAACGCATGGTTCACTAACCATATTGCTTGTGGATATACACATATATATTTGGGAAATCCATGGTAGGGCCTCTGTTACACCTAAAATCCCACCATCTTGAGATTCAGTGTATACATCCTTGAAGTTCCATTGGCTAAGTCATTAAACTGGAAGAGATACCATTGCATTCATGCTAGGTTTTGAGAGGTCGTCGCAGGCTGCACTCATGCAACCTGTGACATCACACCTTGCTCTCTTGTAGGGTGCGACGATGTCAGTTAATAGGCAAAAATAGCTTCTTTGAGCTCATTCTCGAAGCTTGCTGACTTGGATCTTTATCCTTGACCTCTTGGGAGAGCTGGCACTCAGTTCCTAACCTCTTGGGAGGATCCCCTATCTCTCTCCTACCATATCTCAACCTATCCTATCCATACCCCACTTAGTCCTATATAAGTGAGGCTCTACCCCTCTCCAAAGGGAGGAAGTCTATAGTGTTTACATGCTGGTGAAATCATCATTGAGAGATATCTACCTCATCCATTGAGAGACTCACACTTCCTTGGGAGGATATGGCATTTGGCTTGGAGGAAGAAGGATTGCTACGTTAAGCCTTGTTTGTAATCATTCTCCTATGTACTTTCCCTATATTTACAGTAATATAAATGTTTTCCACCAATATTGTTGTGATTGATGATATTGTGTAGTTTACCTGCTTAACTGTTTACTTAGATCTATTATTGTATAGATGCTCTTTACTTGTTTGCATTGTTATGTGTACCTTGACAGGTCTTGTAGCTGAGATTTGACGACCGCAAAGCATGGAGCAACATCCAGGAGAAAGGACTACAAGTTTAAGGTAAGACATCTAGTGACTCGATCCTTAATTAGATCTAGGAAAGTAGCTTATAGTCTGCACTATTTATTCTAGACTCACATTGAGCTAGGGAGATCTGACTCGCGTCCGCTCGAGTGGATTGTCCTTTAAACAAATCTGGTGACCATACTGGGGAAGAACATTGCTTTTTAGTTGTTAATTTGAATGTCATTTTCGGTTGATTTCTTGCCAAGCCTTTTTCATTTGTCATTTATACTCCTAAGCTGGTTTCACCATCAGATCTTCGCTTTGAAGAGTATGATTACCTTCCTTTGAGTTTGTACTTGTCATTTTCAAACCAGCTCATTGCTCATTACTTGGAGATTTGGTTCATTTTTTAACTTGGATCTCGCCTGTCGCACTTGGTTAGTATACACAGGGAGACACTGTGTCATTTTTTATCTCTATTCTTTGCCTGTTAGTCAGTCGTCGCAACCCTTCCATTGGTATTTGGCGACACTGTCGCACTTCTCGCATTGTTGAACTGGGATGTCGCACTATGTACAAGCACAGACTGCACCGATATGTCAAAGTTGCAATACAGGCACCCTTTCTCCTTTATGCTTTTGAGTGTTGGTTTGTCTGCAAACTCTCTGTGTACTGCAAGATCCAGTCATAGATCCCATCCTTGCTTTATGTGATTGAGTTGTTTGGTTTGATTTGGAGTTGTTTTGGGTTCCATCTTGGACAAGTCTGAGATTTGGTAGTGGTGGACACTTTGGTCTCCCCCACCTATATCCACTCACCCTTCCATCCCCTCCTCTCCTTGCTAGATCTGGTAAAGTGTATCAGATCGTTTATCCAGACCTCATTTGCATACTTTTGTGAGCTTTGTTTGCTTTAGTGCTGCTTGTTACTGTTTGAGTTTGAGCGTTTGTGTTTATTTTCGGTTCATTGAGTGCTTACTTTCTCTTGAGTTTTTTTGAGTTGTTGGAGTGTTGCAAGTAATCTTTTTAGTTCAATATTTATGTTTAAGAGCATTGTTGTTATCAAATTGTTGTTTTGATGCATCCGTTGAAAGATCAAAAGTACTTTATTTCCATCATTTTTCAAGATCATTTGAAAAATAGTACATGCATTGGAATATCTCATCTATAAATCTTTTGGAAAAGTTGAAAGAAAATTGCATTATTTGTGTTTTTCATGAATTATGAGTTGCTCATCTTCTTGAAAAATTCGAATAGATATCAAGTTTTGCAAAAGAAGTTCCGTGCTTGGAAAGTTGCTTTGTATCTTTTGATTTTTATGCTTTTAGGCCATCATAGTGAAAGTGAAAAGTTTGCATACTCTACTTAGGAATTCTCTCTTTTCATTACTTAGCATCATTTTCATTTTGAAAAGACAAAAGAAAAAGAAAAACATGTTTTGATTTGGCTTAGTAGTGTTGTGTTAAAAAAAATTGCGTTTCGCTGAAAAGGAAAAAAATGCTTCATTATCATTTTTCGTAGATTTGGGATTGCATTGCATTGGATTTTTTTTGGGTAAAATTGTTGGAAAGAAAAAGAAAAATTCTCCTTCCCATACATAGAGTTCATTGAAAGAAAAACATACTTTTTGCATGTAGTTAGGGCCTGCATTATGTTTACGATTATGTACTCACCTCATGCATTCACCTAACCGTCCAGATAAAATTAATGGTAGAACTAGGGTAACATTTTTAGTAACTTGTGTGTAAGTTAGAGACGTGTTCCGACGTCGTTAAGCGTGGCAACTTTCGTTATTTTTGAGCATTGTATCCCGGGGGTATTGTAGTCTTCCATGTACTTATCGGTATATCGAGCTCTTTCACGTACCCACCAAGTACCACACGTACTTGGCGTATATCGAAAGGTGTTTCACGTACTCGGTAGTATATCAGATGGTCTCTTGTGGAACGGTTGTGCATTAGATAACACCACTACGGATTTGAGCTCCCACGTACCTTGCGCATATCGGGAGACACCCTTAGGATTCCTGAAACCAACTGAGTTAACCTTTTGGCCGTCTTGGTGGAGCAATACACCGAGAACAACACTCTGGGAGATTACTATGCAAGTACCGTCAAGGTAATCGGGTATTCAAGCAAGGGTACGGTCCCAATCCTCCTCGTCACGTTTTACTGTTGGACCCTGCGGTATATAGCGATTTGCGAAGCCTTGACAATCCTGTGAGGTTCTAGACCTGGGAATCCACTCTTATAACATAAGTTTGCTTGTGGCCTTAGTTTGTGTAGGGTTTTGTCTGGTCTGCCTTTCTTTTGTGTAGCTTACCTTAGGAGAAACTTTTCGTTTCAGTCACTCTGGCTGACTTTCCTTGGAGAAGGTCTCGCAGGATTCATAATTTGTCACCTGAATATCCCCTTAATCAGGAGGTAATTTCGAGGGTAAGAATGGATCCACAAGCCAGGGTTGGGTCACATTAAATGGAAAACGCCACTTTGAATGTTGGAGGCCTTTTGTTTCCTCATACTCCTCTAGATTCACCTGCCTCTCATCCCTCGCAGGGTGAAGAAGCACAAATCCCCACTTCACAAGACTTACCTCCCATTTTGGCAGGAGAGCCTGGATCATTGGAATGGATAAATCAACCCTAGGACGACCTTACAGCAGCTGCTGGTCCTTCAATAGCTTATTGGACATCTTCTACAGGCCACCCAGTGGCCCATTTTGCCATTGCACCCCCACTTAGTGGGACTGCTTTGGATGACCCCTTAGCTTACTATCGTGACCAATTAGCTCACTTTCGCTCTATGGTTGAGAGGTTCGAGAGATCGAGTCTCCAACAAAGGGTTGAGGACCCATCGTTACCTCCCTACCGACCAATCCCAGGTCGCTCTTTATCTTTTGAGTCACCGGAATCATCCATGCAACATGTGACCACGACTAAAGTTGGCCAACCATCCATTCCTGCACATGCGTCCCCTAGAGAGGAGACCAGTTTAGTACCTGTTGAACAACAACAGTCCAACACACTTGTGGTCACCACGGTTACGTTACTTGCTCCTCCCCCACCTCAAACTTTGAGGGGAGGATACTCTTTACCCCCTACCTTCCTCACAAGTAACGTTAATCCTACGATGAATAACCAACAACCAATATTGGGTCAACCTTTACTTAGTGGTCAGCAAGTTGTTGCTGGGGGGAAACCTCTGTCTCTTAACCATAATATTGCAGCAGGAGTTCCCATCGGGCCTTCCTTTGGAAATTCCTTACCTCTCGAACTTTCCATGACGGGACTATCCCATGTCGGGGGATCGTCCAACGTAATTCAACCTCCATAGAGTCAAGTGTATCCAGGTCATCCTAACCCTGTGCCGAGTCTACTTAATCCTGGAAACGCACTCTACGTGGTACCCTACCTCAAAAATCCTTACACTTTATGGGGACAGCAAAATTTTTTACAACATGGACCCCCACTTGCAGTCCCTCAAGTCCCTCCACCCCTGTTTGGTCCACCCCCACCTCCCATTGGAGGTGACGTGCCCCCACATAACTCTGGAGGAGGTGGACCTCTACCTTCTGGCGGAGGAACGCCTCATTTCGGTCATCATGGACCACCCCCTCCTGGTGGAGGTGGTGGAGGACCACCCCCTTCTGGTGGTGGTGGTGGAGGACCTTCTCATCCTCACCTCATCCTGGTGGCGGTGGTGGTGGACCACCACCCCACTATGGTGGAGGTGGTGGAGGAGGCTCTTACCCTTCTAGCGGCGGTTGTGGCCCACCACCCCCTCCCGACAGAGGTGGTGGAGGCCCATCCTATTCTGGTGGTGGTAGCGGACCACCACCTCCTCCCGGTGGAGGCGGAGGCGGTGGCGGCCCATCCTACCCTGGCGATGGTGGTGGACCCCCACCATTTGGAGGCGGCCCACCCCCTCCCGGGGGCGGAGGCAGGCCCCCACCTTATGGTAATGGGCCACCTTATTATGGTAATGGACCACCTTATTATGGAAAAGGACCTACAATTGGTCCAGGCGGCCCGTACCCCTATGGCCAGTTTCCTGTTGGAACACCCTATGGTCAGTCGATACAAGGTCCCATAGGTCCTTACACGCCTTATCAGTACTGTCAGTACCCACAGCCTAATCCACAGCTGCCCTTTTTGGCCACTTTAGACCTACCTGACCTCTCTCACTTGAGCAATGACCCCATTTACCATGGAACCAATTGGCCACCTATTCCGGTAAAACTTCCATCAAATATCCCGAAATTTGATGGCAAGCCGGGTGAGGATCCTAAAAACCACGTGATGACATACTACTTATGGTGTTCATCCAACTCCTTGATGGACGACTCGATCCATCTTAGGTTATTTCAATAGACTCTCACAAGTTCGGCTGCGAAGTGTTATATTGAACTACCATCCCATTCTTTTCCCGATTTTGGTTCTCTGGCTATGAAATTTTTGACTCATTTCCAGCTTCCTGTACGGTATGAAACTGGTACATAGATTTTAACCTCGCTCCGTCAAAATACCGCTACTCATATCTTAGATCATATACATTAGTGGCGGAGGAGACGACGTCTCATTAAGGCCCCTATTCCAGACCAACTCCTAGCAGACTGGTTTACGAAGTCTCTCATTCCCACCATAGCTTGAGATGTTTCCATGGGAGGTGCTGTCACTGAAGAACAAGCTATCGCCCATGCCCATTTGCTAGACTTAGTCTATGTCTAATCCAACACATTGTTTGACATTCTTCCTTATGCCCCGCGTAGCACCTACGATCCCAAGAAACCACCCAAGGGACCCCAAGCCGATGGCATTATTGGATCCCTTACCACACAACCTTCTTCTCAAACTGTTGGATCGTCGAACTCACAAGGTTCTTCCCCATCACCAACACAGGTTGGTCACAGCACCACCAAATCATCTACTCCTGCTATCACTGAAGAGGTGAATTCTGTTTCATCAGCTTCACCTCAAAAGTCTGGTGGTAAGAAGAAGAACAAAGGGAAACCCAAGAAATCTTCCACCCAGCAGGAACAAAAGAGCATCCCCGACGATACCAAACGGAAAAGGAAGTTGAAGTATCCTTGCCTACTATGTGGTGATGATCACTTTTCCTACTGTGTGGTGATGATCACACTTCTTCTTCCCAAGGAGAAGCATCCACCACCGCACATGTTCTCATGATGCGTAGTGAAACTATCAACTTGAACACCCGTTCTCATTCGTATGACTCCTTCCGGCCAAGGAACCCGTTGGAAGTAATACTAAAAAAGCTTCCACCTCAATGCCTGATGTCACTGTACCGGCTGCTCCTCTCACCATAGAGGAGCCCTCATTCGAGTCAGTGTTGCGTCCACCCAAGAGCACGATTAGAAAATCAGTTTTCAATCCTAATGCTCAGGCTGCTCAAAACTACAACATTTTAGAGGACCTAACACAAGCTGTTTCTGCTATGTCGATGCTCGAGATCTTGCAAAACTGTCCTAATCAGCGTAAGACTCTCCTAGCTGCCATCGGTGCAGTTGACTCGGTTCATCGAATACCATCATGTTCCAGCTGGAATACTTCAAACCGAGGCTCTCCCATCAATTGGCATTTCAAGTATCAACAAACATCGCTGGGAAGACAATCCATCGTATCATTTTGGATGAAGGTGCCTCTACGTCAGTCATGTCGATCTCATGTTGGACAGCCATTGGCTCTCCCGATTTGAACCGTTCCCCTACCACTTTGAGAGCATTCGACGAACGTGGCTTTCAACCTCATGGTCTGTTACAAGCTTTACCAGTCGAGCTGGGGTGCAAGACCGCAACCCTTAACGTGGAAGTGGTCGCTGCCCCATTAGATTATAACATTCTGGTTGGTCGTAATTGGTTTTACGCCATGACTGCGGTCGCATCAGTTGTCTTTCGCATAGTACAATTCCCCCATCAAGGCCGAATTGTCACAATCGACCAACTGGACTTCTACACACCTGACACCACTACTCACCCGGGCGATAATGTTCGTTCAATTGGACAATCTTCGCAAAAGTATGAGAGTGTGGGGGTTGGCCTCCTTAAGGATTCATCCCTTATGGGCATCTTTCCTACTTCGGATCCCCCAAACCATGTTGTCATGGTGAACATGATCTCCTCGTAGATTTCATCTATCCCTAACTCCACTGATTCATGGCTTGTACCTGATGAAGCCAACACACACCTGATTAGAGACACCATGCCTCTGTCACCCGCTGAACTCACGTATGAGGCTATCCAATCAGAACCGAAGGACCACTTAGGTGTGGCCTCCACCTCCTGTTCTCTACAACGGACACCATCCGATCCTCTGCTACGGACTTTTCATTCTGACGAGTCCATTATGGAAATCATGAGTGCAGATGATCCACCATCGTCCATCTTTCCATCCTTTCTTAGATACTATGGAGAACAACATTCACACCATCTTTACATCGGACGTCTATTCTGGCTCCTAGTCCTCGATACTCGCATGTCAAATGGACTCAGAAGGCAACTTAGCAAGCATTGAGCCTACCACTCTGATAGACATTTCAGTTACTCCTGGTGTAGTGGAACACATTCAGTTAGGCTAGAAGTGTTCCCCTGAAGAAGTCATCACCGCCACGGCCTTATTCAAGCGATTCCGAGACGTGTTCTCTTGGACTTACGAAGAGATTCCTGGGATAGACACCTCCATTGTTTTACATGAGATTAAAACCTATCCCGACGTCAAACCCATCCGCCAAAAGTTGCGACCGGTACACCCCCGGAAGACTACGGCAATCAAGGCAGAGATTGAGAAACTCATGAAGGTCGGCTTCATTTATCCTGTCCCATTAACAGAACGGGTCTCAAACATCGTCCCTGTTAATAAAAAACAGGGGACCATCCATGTCTCTGTCGATTATCGAGATCTCAACAAAGCTTGTCCCAATGACAACTACCCAACTCCCTTCATTGACCAAATTATCGACAATTGTGCTGGAAGTGTCATTTTTTCATTTATGGATGGCTTTTCTGGATACACCCAAGTTGAGATCCACCCTGCCGACCAACACAAGTCCGCCTTCATCTGTGCTTGGGGAACGTTTGCATATCGTAAATTTCCATTTGGCCTTAAAAACACTGGTTCTACATTCCAGCGGGCCATGTCGTACGCCTTCCATGATGTGAAGGACTTTGTGGAACCCTACTTGGATGACCTCCCTGCTCACTCAGAGCAGCGCGAGTTCCACTTAGATCATCTGACGATTTCCTCAGATGTAGACGGTACAATATCCGTCTGAATCCTCACAAGAGTATTTTTTGTGTCAAGTCCAGACGCCTCTTAGGCTTTATCGTCTCAAAAGATGGGATCCGTATTGATCCCTCGAAGGTTGAAGCCATTGTCGCCCTTCCACCTCCAACCAACATTACGGAAGTTCAGAGTCTGCAAGGAAGAGCATGAGGATAGGAATATGGATGGATCGATATGAAATGAGGAGCCCCTACCACCTTTTTATAGGTTTTGGTGGTGGGGAATACCATTTGTGGTTTTGTGGAAACCAAATGGTATTGACAAACATGGTTTAGGTACTTTTCCCTCATTTTTCCTTTTTTGAATAAAAATAATATTTTAATTCCCTTTTTAATATTTTTGGGAATTTGGACCCTTTTTGAGGGTTTTTTATGCTTTTCAAGAAAAATAATATTTTTTAATGGAAAAAGGGGTGTACTCAGGTCTTTTGGTGACCTTTTGTTGGTTTCAGAGGCTCCGATGGTGAAAAAGTGGACAAATGGGTCATGTGAATAGGGAAATGAGCTAGTGAGCACTTTTTAGGTGTTAACAGTATGACATCGAAATGGTGAGGAAATGGTCAACTAGGACATAAAGTGTAATATCCCAAACTGATATTTTTTTTTTTTTTTTGTGTGTGTTGTCTAGTAGGCTGATATCTCAAACAAGTATGAAGGTGTGTACTGATCTCTGCATGCATGCGGTTGCATGTAGATCTATAACCCAAATATGTCGAAATGCTATAAAATAGGAGGAATTAATGCATGTACATACCAGTATATAGATCAGCTGATGTAGATAAGAATGATCCCCGTATGCAGGAATTGTGCCGATGGAATAGGAAGATACGCTAGACGCCCTCTATAGAAGAATGCGCCCTCCTCCAATACTAGAAATGCTCCTCAATAATAAATGCTCTGCAGATGAAGCTCCAGAAGATGTGTACTAGGGTTATAGTGCCCTTCTGGAGAAGATGGAAGCATCATGCAGAAACTCTGATGGCTCAATAGCCTAAAACATGAATATCCTCCTTGGGCAAGTCACCCCAGTCATGCAAGACGTCCTCCAATAGTGATGGGTGCTGATAACTCTCTCAAAGTTCCAACTGAGAATCCCTTCTTCCAGGGTAAGGGTAATAGGGGTGCTCTTAGAAGGATGGGAGTAGCATGCAGAAGTTCTGCTTCGTGTAGACTGGAATGCGAATGAGTATGTCTTTGAGCAATGCGCCCAAGCAAGGAGAGTGAGTCCCCCCCATCCAGTAAATAAATCAATCTCCGGAAGCAACTAATGAATAGAACCTAATGATGAAGCACTGCTGAATCTGAATGATCTAACCTGATGGTGACTAGGGCAGATAGATTTCGCTGCTGAAATACACCAGATAGATGAGTGCATGCACTCAACCCCAACTTAGCTCGCTGAGCCCTCAAATTCGAATCCTCAAATCAATAATCATATAAGCATGTATTTTCCATTAGCTTTACCTTTCTTTTATAACTTTCACCTATCAAACCTAACTTTGACCTAATTAGGTCACTTTACCTTCTAATTCGTAGTTGACTTGCATGCAGGTGTCTGGAGACTCAATCAGGTGCATGCATCATGAAGTAATGGTCGGATGTCATGCATGTAGGTGGCCTTTGGCTCTAGTGGCCCTTGTCTACCTACTGATGATATAATACCTATGCCAAAGACTGTATAAGGCATCAATCCTCAGTTGATTCCCTGAAAGTCAATGCCCACTCGAACCTATGGGAATCATATAGGTTAGCGGGATGGTTCTCAATGCTTAAGTAGAAGAGGACATTACAGTCCTCCCAGCTCGAATTTACTTATCCTCAAGCAACTGTAAAGCCGGGTGCTGTAATACCTGTTCTCCTTCCCAAGTGGCCTCCTCTATAGGTAGATCTCTCCACTAAACCAAGTAGCCTCTGATGATCCTGTTCCTCAGTTTTCGCTCTCGCAATTCCAGGATGCGCTCGGGAATCAAAATCAATTTCCCCTCGTCATCAAGGGGGAAACTTGGATGATGTAACAATATGCTGACCTACTTCCTTCTTGAGGTTGGACACGTGAAATACATTGCGAATCTTGCTCTCTGGAGGTAGTTCTAGCTCATATGCCACCTCTCTGACCTTTCGGATTATCATGTAGGGACCATAGAAGTGAGGCTTGAGCTTCTCTGCTCCTTTATTCTTCAGGGAAGACTATCGGTAAGGTTGCAAGTGTAGATAAACTAAGTCCCCCACCTCCAAACTATGCTCAATCCTGTGTCGGTCTGCATATATCTTTTGCTGATTCTAAGCAGACTGTATGTTCTTTCTGAGTATGCTAAGGATGTCTTGACTCTCTTGAATCCACTCTTTGGCCTTGGGGGCCTTGCTATCACCAAATATCAAATCTGCAAAAGTTAGGGCGTCGTATCTGTATAGAGCTCTGAAAGGAGTCATCCCAATGGTCATATGGTGGGTGGTATTGTAGCAATGCTCACCTAAGTGTAGCCATCTGATCCATGTCCTCTGCTGGCCTGCCACGTAATCCCTCAAGTACCCCTCAATCCACTTGTTAACTATCTTAGTCTGTCCATCGCTCTGTGGATGATAACTAGTGCTCATAGCTAGTTTGGTTCCCACCAACCTGAAGAGTTCTTTCCAAAAGGCTCTAGTGAATTTGTTGTCCCTATCACTGACAATGGTCTTGGGTAACCCGTGGAGTCTGAATACCTCTCTGAAAAATAATTCTGCTACCTGTGCTGTTGAATAATCTGAAGGACTGGAAAAGAAGTGAGTGAACTTGGTCAATTTGTCCACCACTACGTACAAGCAGTCTCTACCCTGAACCTTGGGCAATCCTGTAATGAAGTCCATGGAAATGCTCTCTCACTTCTGCTCGGGAATAGTCAAGGGTTGTAATAAACTAGCCGAGTGGGTGTGCTCTATTTTATTCTGTTGGTACAAGCTGCACTCTCTCACATGTTGTATCACATCATTCTTGAGGCCCTTCCATGAGAACCTCTCTCCAATCTGTCTATAGGTCTTGAGAAACCCTTGATGCCATGCTAATGGTGAATCATGCGATGCCTGCAAAATCTTCTTCTTGAGGGAAGACTCTGGAACTAAGAAGATTATGTTATTGTAGTATATGATGTCATCAATTACCCGGTACCTGTCATCCTGAATCTGTCCATACAATAGCTCGCAAACAAACTTATCTTTGGAGTACTCAACCAAAAGATGAGATCTCCAATCTGATGAGATGCTCATAATGGACAAAGTAGCTGGTCGTCTAGAAAGTGCATCAGCCACTACATTGTTCTTTTCCTTTACGTATTCAATCTCGAAGTCATAGGCCTGAATTTTTCTCACCCATTTCTGCTGCCTCTCGTTTAGCTCTTTCTGCTCTAGGAAGTATTTCAAGCTATTGTGATCTGTCTTAACCTTGAATCTGCTGCCCGCTAAGTATTGACTGAACTTGGTTAGCGCATGGTGAATGGCTAAAATCTCTTTGTCATATATCGAATAATGGTGCTCATAGTCTTTGAGCTTCCTGCTCTCAAATGCAATGGGGTGATTGTTCTGCATCAATACTGCCCCAATTCCCTCTCATGAAGCATCACATTCTAATATGAAGGGTTGAGAAAAGTCTGGTAGAGCTAATACAGGACATGAACTCATTACCTTTTTCATTTTCTCGAATGTCTGTCGTGCTGTCTACGACCAACTAAATTCCCCATTCTTGGTAAGATCGGTGAGGGGTGCGGTCATTTGTGAGAATCCACTGACATACCTCCTGTAGTAGGTGCAAAGGCCCAAAAATCCCTTCAGTTCTGTCACATTTTTAGGTGTAGGCCAATCCAATATGCCCCAAATCTTCTCTAGGTGCACCTGGACCTTGTCTGCCCCTATCACATGTCCTAAATATAACATCTCCTGCATGCCGAACTCACACTTGGACATTTTGGCATATAGTGACTGCTCCTGTAAAATGCCAAGTACTTCGTCTAGATGTCTCAAAGGTTCTTCCCAAGTTCTACTGTATATCAATATGTCATCGAAGAATACCAAAAGATGCTTATGTAACCGAGCCTTGAATATGTTGTTGATGCATGAATGGAAAGTAGCTGGTGCATTAGTGAGCCCTAATGGCATCACAAGAAACTCATAATGTCAGTAGTGGCATCGAAAGGCGGTCTTTGGAATCTGATGGTAACCTGAATGGAGGTCAATCTTGGAAAAGTACTTTGCCCCCTGTAGTTCATCCATCAACTCATCAATCTTGGGGATTGGATACCTGTTTTTTATAGTCTTCTTGTTGAGGGCCCTGTAATCAATGCACATGTGTAAGGTTCCATCCTTTTTCTTCACCAGCATTACTGAGGATGCAAATGGATTGGAGCTAGGTTTAATGTACCCTAGTTTGAGTAGTTCCTTGATTGTATTCTCTATCTCATCTTTGTACCTCTTGGGATATCTATAAGGAGTGGTGATAACTGCTTGAGTCCCCTCCTCTAACTCAATAATGTGCTCAAATCCCCTATCTGGAGGTCGACCTGCTGGAAGGTCTCTGAATACTGCTTTGTGCTTCTGCAGTAAAGCCTCTATCTGTTGGATGCTGTGTGGATTTATTTGGTGGTTTCCTGAAGGTAACCAAGCACTCTGCATCCCACTCAATATCTCCCCGTCGGAGTACTGCCTCCACCCCGTGTGATGTCACTGCCGTGGGAGGGTAGGTATTCATCCCTCTCAATACTACCTTCTGTCCCTCTGCCCCTATGAACTCCATCTCTATGGTCCGCTAGTTTGTGGAATACTTCCCAATGGAATACAGCCACTGAACTCCTAGTACCACATTCATATCAAGTACATCTACCACATAGAATGTCTCTATCACTGTATAATTCCCAAGTGTTAATTTTAATTTTTGAATCCTCTGACTACACTCCATGGTGTGACCTGCTGCAGCTATTGAGAATCCATCAAAACTCTTAGTCAGAGTGCCTTTCCTTTTAACCCATGTAACATCAATAAAATTGTGGGATGCCCCACCATCTATCAGCACTCCCACTCTGTGGCCCTGTACGGTACCTATGATCAGGAGAGTGTGGAATCTAGGGACCCCTGTCATGGTAGCAATGGTACCTCCTGATGGCTGTCCCTCATCAGCTGTCTCCGGTGTCTCTCCCTGCTCCTGATCCTGATAATCCTCATCCTCCCCACTGTCGGAATAGGCCTCTATGCAGTAGGCCTTTCCCTTCCCTGAACATTTGTGACTTGGTTCCCATGGTTCATGACAAGTGAAACATAAGTTTTTTCTTCTAAGGTCCTGGCGGGTATCTTTATCCATCCATTCTTTCTTGGGTCACTCTTTATGGAAGGGTTTCCTCTCTTTTTCTTTAATAGGGAAATTAGTTCTGGGAGGAAATCTATTTTTGGGTACTGTATCTTGCAAATCTGTAGTCCGACTGATGGCATCGGCTAGGGTGGTGGGCCTATAGGACTTGGCCCATTCATGTAATGGTTCAGTAAGGGCCTCTGTAAACAACATACTCAATCTGCTTTCTGAAATATCTATCACCATGACTTCAACCCTCTGAAACTCTAAAATGACTGCATCTGCACTACCTGTCTGCTTAAGCTGTGCCATCTCTCTAAAGTCCACCTCAAGGTCCTTCCTGTCAAATCGCTCAGCGAGCCTCTGTGTAAAATAAGAGTATGAGGTGATGGTGTTGGGACCCAATGTCACCAGCTCGTGGTACCACCACTCATGGGCCTCTCCATCCAACTGCAAGGTAGCCAATTTAATGGCATCTGTCTCAATCATGGGGTTGAGTTGGAAGTATGTATCCAACTTCTGTACCCAATTCCAGGCTGGGCCACCCTAGGTACCCTCAAAGATAGGGATAGTTAGTTTCCCTATTGTGCTCTGTAACACATAGTTTTGGGTGAAAGGCCTATTGTAAGCTATGGGTCTGTTCTTACTTTTAAAATCGCAGAAGTCAGTGAAGGTCATGACTAACTGAAAGTCATCTTGTAAAGCTCTGTACTCTCTCAAATAGGCACTCATGGATTCTTATGGTTCTACTTGTGCTAGAAGTACTGCAGCTGGGCTCTCTAAGAAGTGAGGCATGGTAGGTCGGGATGGCTTGTTGTATAGATGGGGATGGCTCTGCATGTTGGTATGTAAGTTTTCCCCACTACTACTGGTGGATACCCTATCACTATTGGGAAATAAAGGGCTGTGTGGGGTGGGCCCATTTTTCTCTGTCACTTGTCTGAAGGTACTCATCATTTCTTTCTGTCCAGTAGTGAGATCTTTTATAGCTGCGATTGTTTGACGGACAATCCACTCAAGCGGACGCGAGCCGGATCTCCCTGGCTCAATGTGAGTCTAGAACAAATAATACAAACTACAAACAACTTTCCTATATCTACTTAAGGATCAAGTGCAAGATGCCTTAAATTAACTTCGCAATCCTTTCTCCTGGATACTGCTCCATGTCTCGCGGTCGTCAGATCTCAGCTGCAGGACCTATCAAGATACATAGAACAATGCAAACGAGTAAAAAACAGCTATACAATAAGAGATCTAAGTAAACAGTTAAGTAGGTAAACTACACAATATCATCACACATGAACAACATTGGTGGAAAGCATTTATATTACTGTAAATGTAAGGAAAGTACATAGATAAGAATAGACTACAACTAAGGCTTAACGTAGGATCCTTTTTCCATCCAAGCCAATTGCCATATCCTTCCAAGGAAGTATGAGTCTCTCAATGGATGAGTTAGAGATCTCTCCAATATGATTTTATCAACATGTAGACACTATAGACTTCCTCTCCTTGGAGAGGGTAGAGATTCACTTTTATAGGGCTAAGTGGATAGGATATGGATAGGGTAGGTTTGGATATGGTAGGAGAGAGATAGGGGATCCTCCCAAGAGGTTAGGAACCGAGTGATAGCTCTCCCAAGAGGTTAGGGATAAGGACCCAAGTCAGTAGGCTTCGAGAATGAGCTCGAAGGACCTATTTTTGTCCATTATTTGACTTTGTCGCACCCTACAATAGAGCAAGATGCGACGTCGCAGGTTGCATGAGTGCAGCCTGCGACGACCTCTCAAAACCCAACACAAATGAAATGGCATCCCTTCTAGGTAAAAGACTTAGCCAGTTAAACTTCAGGGATGTATACACTGAATCTTAGGATGGTAGGATTTTAGGTGTAACAGAATGCCCCCCAAAGCATGAAGCTGTTGAAATTTGGACAGGTGAAATGCTTTGATAGAAAGAATGGCAATGGCTTGTCGGACGAAGGACGCTTCCATACAACTGACTCTGAGTACACTGTCTCATATGGCATACAACATGGCTCCCGACCAATACATTACAGATCCATGGTAGTAATGACCGACGGAATACAATCATGGCTACTAGACCCAAGCGTAGATCCATGATGAGATGATAACACAACCACGACCAATACAAATGTGGATCCGTGTGACATGACTCAATACAAAATCCATTGCAACCTAGGTAAAACATGAATCCCTAGGGTCTTCAAGCTAAACCCGCAATGATACGAATCTATCCATGTGATTACAAATGTCTTGACGTCGAACATGGTAGAAGCCACTTTATTACCGGTCATTGATGTATACTGTTAACAAGTGCGAGGGAAGTCACCATTGATGTCAATGATTCCCAAGGTATCATAGTACATATCATCAAGCGTGAATAAATGAGTTGAAGTCGAACGTAAGATGAAATCTTTTGATCAAGAGTCAATGATGTAAACTCATGTCGAAAGCGAGGTAACCTACCATTGAGGCATGTAGGGCCAAGGTACTTGGTTGGTTTCTAGATTCAATCCTCGGATGATGATTTGGAGTCGACAAAGATGAATCCGTCGAAGGAGGGCCATAATGAATCCCCCATCATCGACACGAAACATGACTACAGATGTTTGGAGTAAATCGGACGATAGAGTGATGTGAAATACTGACTCAAGGTAAACTGACATGATCAAAGGTATATTGACTGCAGATGATGAGCAATGAACATCTCTTGAACATGGGCAAGGCATGACTTGGCAGTATTGACATGACGAGAACGATACTAACTCCCAATGAGACTGATGGTGGAAGCATTCTTTGGACGACCCAAAGGAGTGACAAGACTCACGGAATTGATAGGACTCAGAGACAAATGGATTACCCAAGTACTGAATGCAAATGCAAATGAGTGCCATGTTCAAGAGTGACTATGTACTGCCGTAATTAAGATGTAACACAAAATCTTTCCTTTTTCCCCATCATGATTGATAAGTGCCTCATGTGTTTTTGACGAGCTTGATGAGGGTAACCAGATGCTCGGTATAGCTCATCTCATAGATGAGTCCAATCCCAAATGTTTTATGAACCTAGGAAAGGAGGGGTTCATCCCAAAATTGGCCCTTCGATGTTTGAATTTTAACGAGTCCAAAGAAGGAAAACTCGGCATCATTTCATGTTTAGAGACTCTGAAAAGAACTAAAGGAGACTTCAAAAGGTCCTTTTTTGTAGAGTTAGTCTCTTTGCCCAAAAAAAGGGTAAAATAACGTGAGAGAGAACTCTTCCAGCCATGGTTGGTTGGAGTATTCCTTTTTCGTAAGTAGTGCTTCTTGGTCCAAAAAAGGGGTAAACTATCACCAGAAAGACAATCATTCAAATGCTTTTACAAGTGTGAAAGCATCAAGTTCGCTTGGCAATCTTTTCCTATTCAGGGAGTCTGAAAAAAGCTTAAAAGGACTCCATGAACAACTTTGTCATGGCTGATGACCGAGTACGACAAAGGAAAAAGTAAACTTGGCACAGTTCCTTTTCTGTAAATAGTCTAGCGAGGCCGGATAAAGTGATAAACCTATACTCGTTAGACACACCTTTTTACTCAATTGTTTAACGAGCATGACAATGGTATCAAAAGCACTCAGAATCTTTTTCATATTTGAACCAGAGCATGAAAAAGTAAAAAGTCATCTCAAACCACTTTTCATGTTTCAACCAGAGCACGAAAAAAAAGTGAAAAGTAAGCTCGAATGCCATCTTACTGTTTTTAACGAGCTCGAAGATAGGTTGGAAGAATGCTCATGATGTCTGATTCATTTTTTAACGAGTCTGTAACAGAAAATGAAATATGCTTGGGATAAATTTCATGGTTTAATTGGCTCGAAACCTAAAAAGAAAAATACGCTTGAAAATGTTCCCAATGGCAAACTTTTTCCCAACATGGCATCCAGAGGTTGGTGTGTGCCCCCAGCATGATTGCTAGAAGTAAGTGACTTAGCTCTAATGTGATGTGGAGAGGCGATTGAGTTGACTTCAACACAACTTCTAGAGGTTGAAGACATGCCCCCCAAGCTTCATTTCATTCGCCTAAGACATAGGCGGATGAAAAGAAGGTTCAGGTACTAAGTCTATGAGAAGACTTGACTCAAAGGGAAAATAGTTGTTTCATTTTTTAACGAGCTTGACACAGGAATAGAACTCTGCTCAGTGAAGCTGGTCTCCTTTTTATGCAAGCTTGAAACCAAAGGTGAACTATGCTTAGGGGGTCTATTCCATTTTTTAACGAGCTTGGAATCGAAGACTAATCTATGCTCATGGGAACCTGTTTCATTTTTTAACGAGCTTGACAAGAAAGGGAACTATCTACTGGTTTCATTTTTTAACGAGCTTGAAGCCAAAGGTAAACTCTGCTCACGGTTGAGGCCCATTGATGGGTTCCTTCCCAACACGATTCCCAGAGGTTGGTAAATGCCCCCAACATGATTGTTAGCGGCTTAACATGGTGGTGTTCCCTCAACATGATTGTTGATGGTACGACATGTGGCATGCCCCCCAAGCTTCATTTCGTCTGAAAATGCTACTTGCTAACCCAACTACCAACCTGGCTACTATTATGAAAATGTTCACCAAGGGGGGAAAACGAGAATTAGATGAAATGAAGGTTCAAGTTCTAACTCTAGCAGGAGACTCGAACCGATGGGAGGGAGATCTATTTCATTTTTACACAAGCTTGAAATAGACAATAACTATGCTTGACGGGGCCCATCTTATTTTTTAACGAGCTCGACATGGAATAAAACTATGCTCAAGTGGATGGTTTCATTTTTATGCAAGCTCGAAACCAAAGGTAAACTCTGCTAGGGAGAGTCTATTTCATTTTTTAACGAGCTGAAAATAGAATAAAACTGTGCTCCAGTGGATTGGTTTTATTTTTATGCAAGATTGAAACCAAAAGGAAACTATGATAGAGTGTTCGGTTTCATTTTTTAACAAGCTTGAAACATAACATAAACCGTGCTCGTACCCCCCATCCTTAGGGGGAAGAAACCACTAAAACATGTGAAACATTCAGGGAAGTCTGATGACTGGCATTCTTGTGATGATTGGGTGTCACGAAGGAAAGTTGATCAACGGTCACAATCCTCCCATCGTAGGGAAAATACATCACTCAAAAGAGTGCAGACACGACGACTTTCATAGCATAGACATAATCATGTCCAAGGAGTGGATTGAAATCTAAAGGACCTTGGACAACCATGACATCAACATAAACAATTTTACCTCTCAATGTGACAGGTAACTGTGGGAGAATCCCTAAAGGTCTGGTAGGCCTTCTATTAAAAGCCAAAATCTGGTCAGTTACTGGCACAAGCTGAGGGGAACCTACAGCTTGCCAAGAAGATGAGGATAAAATACTAACAGAATCTCCCTCATCAACTATCGTACGAAATATTTTTTATTAGAAACTCCTACAAATATTTGAAAAGGAATACTCAAAGGAAGATGAGATTCTGTTAGACCATTCCAATGAAAGGAAATGACCTCAGTACTTGGGGGGGTCCTATAAAAATGGACAGGGTTTCCCCTTGCCTAGGACATTCTGAACTGACTAGGAAAACATCAACGGTTTCCAATTCACTCTCACTTGGAAGATAAGAATGGGATGAAGATTGTGTCATGGTGACTTCTTCAGTCTGTACTTTCTCCAATGAAAGAGAGGGATTGAGTGGAGATGACATCGACTCGATCACTTCACTCTCGGAAGGAAGAGTGGGATCGATTACAGATGAAACTGAATCGATCACTTGGTCAACCAGGGGGGGTCGAGGGACAACTTACTATCGCTTTTTGGAAGCACCTGTTGATAACTAGTAATATCTTCCAACCATCGTGAAGCTTCATCCATGCTTGGACAAAGGTAAGTACGATTCATGCCCTTGCATAGCTAG
Source organism: Larix kaempferi (assembly GCA_027924585.1). Lineage (NCBI taxonomy): Eukaryota > Viridiplantae > Streptophyta > Pinopsida > Pinales > Pinaceae > Larix > Larix kaempferi. Next base: position 4,343,014 of record BSBM01000806.1, read on the forward strand.
CAAGGGTCTGCAGCTCTACCCTTCCGACCCTTCACCAATGGGTCACTGGTCGAGGGAGTATCATCAACATGATGGTCAGAGGTTGACGATACAAGCGGTTTGGGGTTTTTAGACCACACTTCTGACACACGGGAAAGACCGAGACAATCCTTGAGAAGGTGATCACCCTTGCAAAGTTTGCAAGGGAACTTGGGCTTACAAGGTGTTCTCATAGAATAAGTGCCATCAGAGGCAGATGGTTGACGCTTGGTCTCTTTCTTATCCTTCTTCTTCTTAATCTTCCTTTTCTTCTTCTTCTCCTTCTTCTTCTTAATCTTCCTTTTCTTCTTCTTCTCCTCACCTGCCTTCTTACTAACATCAGAGTTTTCAGTAGGAGAAGAGGAAGAGATGGAAGCCGATTCAACTTTTGATGGAGAAGGAGAAGGGTCACCATGAGATTGATGCTCATGTGGTGAAGGACCTAGGTCTAACATGATTGGTGAACTTGGTGTAACTGGATTGGAGAATAACCATACTGATAATCCTATCGTCAATCCAGGATGACTCAATGTAGCCATAAAGGGAGGACCAACAGTTCCACAAGGGGGAATAACAAATGTCATACACTGGAAAGGGTCCTCTTGGTTGGTAGTCCCGGAAGAGTATTCCATATCTAAACTTCCTAAGAGCCTCTAAAGTACCACACAAATCAAACACTACTCAAGTCTAAAAGCAACAAGCAAACTGTGTGAATAGGGGTGGATTCAAAGTCTGGAACCTCACAGGATTGTCAAAACATCACAAATCGCTATATACCGCAGGGTCCAACAGTAAAACGCGACAAGGAGGATTGGGACCGTACCCTTGCTTGAATACCGAACTACCTGGACAGTACATGCGTAGTAATCTCCTCGAGTGTTGTTCTCGGTGTATTGCAATGTTAAGACGACCAAATGGATAACTCAAATGGTTTCAGGATTCCTAGTGGTGTCTCCCGATATACGCAAGGTACGTGGGAGCTCAAATCCATAGTGGTGCTGTCTAATGCACAACCGTTCGGCAAGAGACCTTTTGATATACTACCGAGTACGTGAAACACCTTTTGATATATGCCAAGTACTTAAGGGACTTGGTGGGTACGTGAAAGAGCTTCGATATACTGATAAGTACGTGGAAGACTACAATACCCCCGGAATATAGTGCTGGCAAATAACAACAGCTGCCACGCTTAAAGACGCTGGAACACGTCTCTAACTTACACACTGTTACTAAATGATTTTAACCCAAGCTAGCGTTAATTTTATCTTGCACGGTTAGGTGGATGCATGAGGTGAGTACATAAATGTAAACATAATGCAATCCTCAACTACATGATAATGGACATTTTCCTTTCCTTTTCAATGAAAACTACTTAAGGTAAGGAGAGATTTTTCTTTCTTTCAAACCAAAAGTACTTAAGCAGTAGCGAAAAGAAGAATTCCTTCCTAGAGTGCAATAACTCTAACTTTATGCAATAATCAGCTAAAAAGCGCAAAGAAAATGAAAGATGCAACTAATCTTAACAATAATATAGGAAAAAATTGATGAAGCACGTTCAATTTTCAAATGCATGTATCAAAAAATGGAACTTGATAACTAAACGCTTTTCATATCTATATACAGAAAGTGAGAGAATATATACAACACTCAAATTGTTCAGAAATTCCCAAAGAAAATTGGCAAGCACCCAAACAACTCAAAGGCACTCAAGAAAGGCTCAAAATCTACCAAATGCAATAATTCTAATCCATTTCCTATCTTCTTACACTTTGAAAAAGACACATCTAAGCTACGGAAAGAAGGATTCCACAAACATTTTCAATCAAATGCAAGACAAAGAAAAGCACTTAATAATCATGTCTAACTCAAATGTACACAAAACTAAAACAAACCTTTTCTTCTTCCTATGAATTTAAGACCAAAAATGCCAAATGATCAAATTAAAGCAAGAAGAATACTAATTATGTTTTTCAATTTCATGAATATAGCAAAAGAGTGACAAAATCAAGATTTTCTTTGAACTAAAGTGGAGACAAAGAATCAATCTTCCCCAAAAATGATTGAATAGCTCAGCATGTAAGGGAAATAAGATGCATAACCCAATAAAAAGAGGCTAAAAAAGGCATGGATATCCCACACTCTTCAATTCTTTAAAACAAGCCAACCACGCCAAACCAAAAAAGATCTCAAAACCTTGAGATGGGTCAAAACGAATAAAGGATGCATGATTCATGGTCCCCCTGGCCATGAGGGGGATTTTTTTTTTCAAAAATAGAACTCATTTCGCTTAAAAATGCAAGCAAAAAACTAGTTTTGACTCAAAGGGCCAAACATGAATCCAAATCTCAACAGACCAAAAACCAATACAAACAAGTCAAACAAAACACTCCTGGACAAAAAGGTCTCTGCCTGGAAGGTATAGTGTAGAGGAGTCTGTACACAAACAAAAATTCAAATCAGAAATGGAGAAGGGGTGCCTGTATGGCAACTTTGACAGATCGGCGCAATCTGTGCTTGTACACAGTGTGACGTCACAGTTCATTAATGCGGGGAGTGCGACGCTGTCGTAGAATATCAATGGAAGGATTGCAACGATAGGTCAACAGACAAAGAATGGAGATAAAAAAAGACACAGTGTTGCTCTGAGTACACTGACGATGTGTGATAGGTGAGATCCAAGTTAAAAAATGAGCCACATCTCCAAGTAATGAGCAATGAACTAGTTTGAAAATGAAAAGTACAAACTCAGAGGAAGGTAATCAGACTCTTCAAAGTGAAGATCTGATGGTGAAACCAGCTAAAGAAGCAAATGACAAAATGATATGGCTTGGCAAGAAATCAACTGAAAAGCAACATTCAAATTGACAACTACAAAGCAATGTTCTTCTTAGTCCATATTTGTTTGACGGACAATCCACTCGAGCGGACGCGAGCCGGATCTCCCTAGCTCAATGTGAGTCTAGAACAAATAATACAGACTACAAACAACTTTCCTAGATCTACTTAAGGATCAAGTGATAGATGCCTTACCTTAACTTCGCAATCCTTTCTCCTGGATACTACTCCACGTCTTGCGGTCGTCAGATCTCAGCTGCAAGACCTATCAAGACACATAGAACAATGCAAACGAGTAAAAAACATCTATACAATAAGAGATCTAAGTAAACAGTTAAGCAGGTAAACTACACAATATCATCACACATGAACAACATCGGTGGAAAGCGTTTATATTACTGTAAATGTAGGGAAAGTACATAGATAAGAATAGACTACAACCAAGGCTTAACGTAGTAGCCCTTCTCCATCCAAACCAATTGCCATATCCTTCCAAGGAAGTATGAGTCTCTTAATGGATGAGTTAGAGATCTCTCCAATACGATTTTACCAGCATGTAGACACTATAGACTTCCTCTCCTGGAGAGGAGTAGAGCTTCACTTTTATAGGGCTAAGTGGATAGGATATGGATAGGGTAGGTTGGGATATGGTAGGAGAGAGATAGGGGATCCTCCTAAGAGGTTAGGAACCAAGTGACAGCTCTCCCAAGAGGTCAGGGATAAGGACCCAAGTTAGTAGGCTTTGAGAATGAGCTCGAAGGACCTATTTTTGTCTATTAACTGACTTCGTCGCACCCTACAATAGAGCAAGATGCGACGTCGCAGGTTGCATGAGTGTAGCTTGCGACGACCTCTCAAAACCCAACACAAATGAAATGGCATCCCTTCTAGGTAAAAGACTTAGCCAATGAAACTTCAGGGATGTATACACTGAATCTCAGGATGGTAGGATTTTAGGTGTAATAACGATGAGGCTATTGAAAGTTGTTTTATCATCCTCGACCATTGTTTCTTTGCCCTTTCCAAACTGATACTCTCTATGCCCCAGTTCTATATCCTCTAATTCTTCTTCTCCTCTATCACTGCTTCTAAACCTCTGTCTCTGGTAAGTAATGTTGTATGGGTCTTCTGAATTCATTTACAATTTCATGCTCCCACAGATGGCAAGGAAATTGCTCTGATACCACTGTAATATCCCAAACTGATATTTTTTCTTTTTTGTGTGTTGTCTAGTAGGCTGATATCTCAAACAAGTATGAAGGTGTGTACTGATCTCTGCATGCATGCAGATCTATAACCCAAATATGTTGAAATGCTATAAAATAGGAAGAATTAATGCATGTACATACCAGTATATAGATCAGCTGATGTAGATAAGAATGATGCCCGCATGCAGGAATTGTGCCGATGGAATAGGAAGATAAGCTAGATGCCCTCTATAGAAGAATCTGCCCTCCTCCAATACTAGAAATGCTCCTCAATAATAAATGCTCTGCAGATGAAGCTCCAGAAAATGTGTGCTAGGGTTATAGTGCCCTTTTAGAAAAGATGGAAGCAACATGTAGAAAATCTGATGGCTCAATAGCCTAAAACGTGAAGATCCTCCTTGGGAAAGTCGCCCCAGTCATGCAAGACGTCCTCTAATAGTGATGAGTGCTGATAACTCTCTCAAAGGTCCAACTGAGAAGCCCTTCTTCCAGGGGAAGGGTAATACAGGTGCTATGAGAAGGATGAGAGCAGCATGCAGAAGTTCTGCTCCCTGTATACTGGAATGCGTATGAGTATGTCTTTGAGCAATGCGCCCAAGCAAGGAGAGCGAGTCCCCCCAATCTAGTAAATAACTCAATATCCGGAAGCAACTGATGAATAGAACCTGATGATGAAGCACTGCTGAATCTGAATGATCCAACCTGACGGTGACTAGGGCAGACAGATTTCGCTGCCCAAATACACCAGATAGCTGAGTGCATGCACTCAACCCCAACTTAGCTCGCTGAGCTCTCCAATTTGAATCCTCAAATCAATAATAATATAAGTATGTATTTTCCATTAGCTTTACCTTTCCTTTATAACTTTCACATGTCAAACTTAACTTTGACCTAATTAGGTCACTTTACCTTCTAATTCGCAATTGATTTGCATGCAGGTGTCTGGAGACTCAATCAGGTGCATGCATCATGAAACAATGCTCGGATGTCATGCATGCAGGTGGCCTTTGGCTCTGGTGGCCCCTATCTACATACTGATGATATAATGCATATGCCAGAGACTGTATAAGGCATCAATCCTCAGTTTATTCTCTGAAAGTTAGTGCCCGCTTGAACCTATGGGAATCATATAGGTTAGTGGGATGGTCCTCAGTTCTTAAGCAGAAGAGGACATTACATAAAGTTTAATGCACAATATTTTAGCAAAAATTCAAGGGTATGCACAGAAAATGTGATTCATTCATATCATTTCATATGCAGCTCGAAACATGAGCTGAAAATTAGAAAGGTTTGATATCAAATAGATACAAAGTCACTACAAAACCACCATGTGAAACTAGTGAGGAAACTAGCTCGAATCTTGATTTTGTTGGAAATGGAATGTATGGTAATTTGAGATGTGGATCTCATATGTAGTTCATTACAATGATATACATCAAACAACATGATAATGGAGTCTAAAAATTAGTTCCCACAATATTTATGGAGCTACGTGTGCGCCATCACACTTGTACATGGACATTGATAGAGTTTTGAGAGAGAGATAGTAGAGAAAGAAGATATAATATGAACTTAAACTCAAAGGGGGTTTGAACCTGCATAAAAAAATATCCATGAATATCTGTTGAGAGGTATGAATGGCCTCTCCTCGAACCAACTTGGATAGGAATCTTTCACCCACAAAATTGGTTCTATGGCAGGGAGGATGAACATCCACCGTGCAAGGACAAGCTAAGCTCTTCAAAAGTGCAAATGAGAAATGGACAAAAAATGCTCTCCTTCATCCTCCTTCTCTTTTATTAACCTCCAATGGACTCCATATCTTGAATTCAATCCAATATTCTTCACTCAACTTGAGTTAGGGAGAGATTCTCATAGAAGACACTTGTCCACTTCTTTCTTGCATTCCTCTTCCCCTAATTCGAATGGGGAATCTTGGATGACCATAACTCCCCCTATGTGCCCTCTTGGTGGCTATTTTTAGCCCTGATATGTCAAATGTGTCATAGGTCTTCAATCAAGTTTGAATTGTCACATTTATCACAGAGTCTCCATCATTGTTGTCATAGATGCTCGAGAATCTAGCTACAAGTGTCACAACTTCTCTATGATGCCTCTTCCTCTTCCATGGGAGTTACTCTTCCACTCCAATTCGACCTTCCTAGATTCATGCCATGAATAATGCCTCTTCAACTCCCACAAGTATGTTACCCTCCACCTTGGACTTGAATTGGTGAGAAAATGATGCCAAGTGTAGTGGGGAATCTCACCACATGTGGGTCCCACAACCTCTTATGTGCCCTCATGATCCAATTCCACCTTATTTTCTTTATTATTATTATTTATTTGACCCATTTAATGTGAATTTGTAAGTATAAGGTCATTTTGCATCTTGTAGCTCCCTTATTCCAAATTTTGATGCTTCCACCCCCAACCTAGGGAATTAGTAAGTTAGTGGAGTTTTTCCTCCATGATAGTTTATTTGGATGGGGACATTACAAACTTTGAATTGGGAATTTTCTATTCATGTGACCCACCTTGTCCATTTGGCTCTAATTTTACATTATTAATAACTTGGACATCATACTTGTTGGGTATGTTATATCTCTTCACATGGTCGCTGCGTGTACAACACGATCCCTACGGCACTAGTGATTCGCCTGCGCCGGGCGCGTCCGGAGGGGGGGGGTTTAGAGGGGGGGGGTAGCCCGACAGGGCCCACCCCCTTCGTTTCGGACCGTTAGGCCCCCGGAGTCCGCGCGGAGCGCAAAATTTTTTGGGTTGCTTTTTGCTTTTTCGCGATTTTCGACCCATTGTACTCTAATCTAATTCCGGTAAAAGGAATTAGGGTTGTAACCTAATTCGGGTAAACGAATTAGGGTTTTAGATGCTGCAGAATACCATTTATTGTATTGTACATGTAAAATAAACATATAATGAAAAAGGAGCTATGCGGCTCTAAGTTTGGCTGGTTTTTTCCCGGTTAAGGGTTTCCAGGTGAAAATCTCTGTGTAATGTGTGTGCCATTGTGTATTTTCTGTTAATGCTTAAGAATCATATGAGTTTGTACTTCACTGTTAAGGTTTAAAACTTACAATACTTGGCAATTATTTGACCCTTAGCACCAATTTGACAAACTATCATGAACATGGCCAAGTGGCTTAGGCCATCGTGACCCAATGCAATACTTGGGGAGATGACATTGTTACAACTTCAACAGTTAACCATTGAAAGAAATGTATTCACTTGTTACTCATTATCACACAGAAAATTTCCTTTAATAATCATAATCAAAAAAATCATTCACATTTATTACAATAGTCCAATATAGCAGGAAAGATCTTACAGGATATAGATGAACAAAAGAAGAAGTAATTATGAACGTTCATTCATGTAGTTCCATGCAACTGTCTATGTAAGTCTTCACCAGCAAAATAACTTTCTCAATAGCAGAAAAATAATTCTCATACAAAATGGTACCAATTCAATATTGCACTAGTCAAAATCCCTTTTATACTCTATTCCATCATATTTATCTTTACAAAATTTTGTCCTTATGTGAGTTATCACTTCATATTCCATCCTAACTTTTGGTTTCCCACAATTTTGTCTTTTGTGGTTGCACAAAAAAAAATCAAAATAAAATAGAAAATTACAAATTACATCAATTGGATGGAATATTATCTTGACTTTGAATGTAATTATCCCATAGATCACTCTCATAAGATATTATGTTTAGTTGTTGAGGATCTAATAACTTCAAAGCTATTTCATGTGTAGATAGCTCTTTGACCATATCAAGCAACCCTTTTGCTGTAGCCTTATGACATTCTCCTAGAAAATAAGCATTTAAAGTAGCTTGGCCAATGTGTTGTTGAATATATTCCGTAGTGAGTGAGCTCAACTTCCTTATATAAGCAACATCTTCGTCCAAACTATTCCTCAATTTTGTTGGACGCTATTCTTTTGACATCATCTCATCAAGGGATTTAGGGGGCAGGGGGTGACATTTCTCAAATGCTTGGTAGATGGCCAGTAAATGTCTTCACACTTTGTGATTGACCTCTGTACTTCATTCTGTATCCTCTTTGTCGACTTCCAACAAATTTCTAAGAGAGTTATGTCCAATTTCAACTCAACAGTTGCTCTTTTTGGCAGATGTGCATGGATCTCCTTAGCTTTTCCTTTCCAAGCAATTAGTTTCTTCATTTTGTCATAAATTCCTGTTAATTTTTGTTTTACATTTGAAGCTTCTATGGAAATATGCCTTAATCTATTGACCATTTCCTTTAACTCATAAATTTGCTCGGCAAGCAATCCTTGAGAGTGAAACATTTGTTCTTGCAATTCACAAGCATGCTCATAAAATGGTGTCATGTCTTGTTTGTGAGCCTGAGCACTTTTTAGTTGTTCTACCAAATATTCCTCTTCTTTAGTTAGTTCCATTATTTGAAGTTGCAAATTTCTTTGTTCTATGATGAGTGACTTGACTCATTTATCTAATTAAGTCTCCTTGTCTTCTAACTCACTTATTTGAGTCTGGAAATCAGTTCTTTCTCCTTCCATGATGACTTGTTGAACATTCAATGAATCCTTTTTGTCCTCAAGACTTTGAAAATATCGCAAGATCTTTTCCTTTTCTAATTCTAGGGCATCCCGCTGTATTTTCATCTCAATTCCCTTGCTCCGAGCTTTGACCAAATTGTCTATAAGCTTGATCATCTTGGCCTTGCTCCTTTCTATATCTTTTGTCAATTTATCAATATTATAGGCATTTGCTTGAGTTGCTGCTACATTCACTGAAGCCATGAATCTCGGATCTTTATTAGTGCTTTCCATTACTGTACTCTCCTGTATAGTTACAATATCCGTCTGCGAGGAAATCTTCAATATCTTCTCTTTCCTTTTTAGAATGGTCTTCCTCTTAGGATAAAAAATGATAGTATCCAATTTAGCCACCGAATGTTGCTTTGACGGTGTGAAAGGACTGAGCCCAAGCTCAACTAATGGAAGGTGACCTCCGGTGAGAGGTAATTCTGTGTTAGGATCAACAAGATTTTCTATGTCTATGTCTTGTTGATTTTGGCTTTCTTCATGATGTCTTTTATCTTCCACAACTTTTTTGATCCTTTATTCATCCTCTGCTTTCTTGTTGGATTCATCTTGTAATTTTTTCTTTTCATGCTTCGTAGGTGCTTTATTTGATTTTTCTTGTTCTTCTTTTATCCTTGCTTCCTTAGCTTGTTTTTTCTTCTGCCTTATTTCTTCCTTTTGCTTAGCCAACTGTTCTTCAATATTCTTTGATAACTTTTCTTCTTGCAGTTTCTTGGCATTTTCTGCTGCCAGAGCCTTCTCATTGGCTTTCTTTTGTTTTGCTTCTTTTGAGGCTTCTTTTGTTTGGCTTGAGCTCGCCTATGTTTTCCTGCCGAACCTTTTATCCAAATCTGTCTTGTTCTTCACCCTCCTATATACTTCTTCATTTTTCAAAAAGTGATCAGAATATTCAAAATCAATTCTACATGATGCACAATTTTTAGATACCTTTTGTAGACTATCATTTCTAACGAATATTTTCTCTCCGAAGTGATATGATTCTAACTCTTTTACAAAATTTTCAGCCCCTTTGACTCTGGTAAACTTGTAGGACCCAATGGTGAATGGAAGTGGGGGATATGATCCTTCTTATTTTCATTTAAAAAGTGTCCAAATCCATTTATAAAAACCTGCCTTATTGCCTCTTTCAAAATGACATAGTCTGTAACATACCTAGGCATCAAAGAAGGACTCTTTGTACCTCCATACATTATGAGATAGGTACTTTCTGGAGTAAAGTAATAATATCCATATTTACTAATTACCTCTAAGGTTGCATCTGACATACAGTTCGGCTCTTGATTGAAAACCAATCGATAAAGAGATATTATAAATTCTTCACAAATTATCTTGTGAAAGCTAGCATGTCTATGTGCCCACATGATTTTCTATGCCACATAGATTGGAGCCTCCTATGGAGCCCAGTAACATCCTAGCTTATGAAAAGTATTTCTGATGAGAATGCAGTCAATCAGTTTTGATGCCATGTAGAACTACAATTTGTTTTGCTTTAACCCTTCTTGAGCTACTAATATAGATCAAGCCATATTTTTTGAGATGATACCTGCCCAGTTAAAAATGGTACCATGTGTGGTGTCATGATATATCAGCAGAATCCAACTATGTTTGTAATTAATTGCATTTGCTTTTCCATAGACCCTGCATAGAAGCTTTGCGACAATCCTAAATGGACTTTTCATATTTTTTGTCTTGTGTTCCCCACTAGTCCTCTTCCTCATTTGTTTACTTGGGAGTAGCATTTTCTTTGCATATTTCAAGTGATCCTTTACGCTGTTAATCCAATCATATGTTAGGAAGGATTTGGGAGCTGGCAATTTATAAGCTTTACTTATGCGTGTAGTTTGAAATGAGGCAAATCCATTTCCACTAGCTCCTAAAATGATTGTGAATTTGGCATCTACATGGGGCAGGATCCAACCTATTACTTCGGAACACGGGAATAGTTCTGGTCAAGTGGCAGCCTTATGGAGACCAAATTTCTTTATATTATGATATATCACCATTTCTTCGTTTGTAGCATCTAGCATGTTCTGATCTCTGATGAGTTGGTAGATTTCTCCCCACTTGTATTCAGGGATTATTCCAGTGATAGTTCTCGTGTCTTCAAACTGGATCTCCATGGTGGATTCTGGGACTATTTCAATGTCTGAATCTGATTCCACCACTTTGCCTTTGCGTTTAGAAGTTCTTCTAGACATGTCAGGATCCTGTGCAGCACAAGAACATCGTCAAAGCTTGAAATTGTCCATGTTTGTAATATAACCATAAATAATAACATGAGGTCTTTAATAAGACATTGAATAACACATTTTCATCTTTACTCAAATCTACCTAATGAGATTATATGTATGCCTAAATGTCCATGCTATCCATTTGGTTACAAAGTTACTTCTAATACAAACTACTCCTGAAGTTAATGCAGATTTCAAACAATTCTGTATTATGAAAACAATGTTGAAAATAGTGGCTCATATTTGTCATTTCTTATCAAACAAACTAACCATGTTGAGGACTAGGGGGAGAATCATTGTAGCAGTCATTTTTTCTGGTGATGGCCTTAGGTTTTAGCACCAGATTTCAACGATTTTCTAAGTCTGGACTCATCGAAATTAAGGTTTCACTTCTTCTCCAAGTAATCAAGTCGATCAAGGTGTGCCATCTAAGCTCAGCGGGTAAAACCCCTATTAAAAAATTGTTGAGAGCAAGTACTTGGTTCGGATATTCGTAAGTTGAATTGAAAAGGACTAAAAGGATACACGCCGATGTCTCGATGAGCACTCCGAAAGGAAAGGGTTTAATGTTTTCCTCCACTGATCAAATAGTGCAAAGTAAATGAAGACAATCTGGGCTACCCTGCCCTTTTGAAATGAAAATGATGGGCTTAAAAAATTGCAAAACTAGGGCAAAAAGAACGACCCTCACCAAATCTCTTACGCCAATCGAAATCGAACAAGTTTATCAAATAAAACAAAGGGATCTACCTGGAAAATCTGATCATGTCTCCAAGATGGCGTTCAAGTCGACAGGGTCCTTCTTCCAGGTGGCGCGACCAAGCGAAAGGATCTTAGGATTCCTAATTGCGGGACATAACGAACTTTGCTTTCAAACAAAATTTTAAACCCTAAATCCTCATTAAATAACAAGTGGTGGGTTTGGATGCTTTTCACACAACCTTACGTGAACAATGTAGCTTTTCGTTCAAAAGAAAATAATTTATAATTTGGGGCTAATCATTTCACACCAATTAGCACTTTACATCGATGTCAAATTGAGTTTCGATCCGACGCATTTCGGTCACAAATTTAGTTTTATGCCGACAAAGTCAGAGGTTGAATGGGATATAGCTTGAAGGTAAAATTTAACCTTGACACAAAATGAAAAGGAGGCCCGATGTGTATCGTACCAAAACTTCATTTGGAGTCGACAGTTTCAGAGCAAAATAGAAAAATGCTTCGATACGTTTCAGGGTCCAATAGAAAAATGCTTCGATATGTTTTTGGGGTCAAAAATAAACTAGCGATGAAAACTTGACTTCAAAATTCTAAGTCCAGCGAATATCTCTCAAGTTGGCCTCATAGACGTTATTGATCATACTTGGAACATTAAAGGTGAACATTAAACCATAAGAACCTCCACCAAATTCTGAGACCTCCGGACTCAATGTCAGATCAGAAATGGGCCCGATGGTTTCGGTGCAAATCTCATTTTGGCCATGACTATTTCGGCGTAAAATCGAATTCTTGTCCAACTATATCAATGCAAAGTTGATTATGGTAGCGAACATTTCGGTGTGAAATTGGATTTTTCCTCTGACCATTTCGGTGCAGAAATGAAATTTAGCCGGGCTGTTTCAACGCACAATGAAGTTTTTTCCCGACTATTTTGGCGAAACATTTGATTTTACCCCGAAACATGAAAGTCAAAATTTTTTCTAAGTGTAAAATTTCTTCATAGAAAATCAACTACTTCAAAATAGAAACAACTAAAAAGTAAAGATAAAGTCAATTTAACGTTACCTTAAGACTTAAGGAGGGGCCCTAAATTCTCAAAAATTTGGAGAAGGGGTTGCAGTTGCAACAATTGGGAACTAGCTAGGGAACTTAGATCTTTGAAAAGAAGCAAAGAATACTCTTTTGGACTAGATAGCTTAGTTAGGGTACAAATTGTTTCTACTTATTAGTGACATCTAATTGTAAGAATCATAATTCATTCATCTACCTCATAATTGAAACATCTCCATTTCAGATTGGAATAAGTATCACATGGATCACAAATTATTGTTAGTATTAGGGATATGGCAGCTTGGTTAAGAATTCACAACCACTCTCCTGGGGCCAAAGTATGAAGTTCATTTATCTACCATGTCTTTTAGAATCCACTATGTAAGACACCACAGGTCTGTAACAAAATCAGGCAGATGTAATCGTTTGTTCCTCATTCCTATACCACATGCATTTCTTTTATGCTTTAGAATTATTTGATGCTTGAGTTGTTCTAACATACATTTTTCTTTGTATTTAGAGGTATATCATAGGCTCTTATATCCATAATGTACTTTTGTGTGGGAAATAAATGTTTTGTTTGGTTTATCATACCCACGGACGTAGAAGAGCCTTCTTTGAGTATCATAAGAAATATCTTCCCGTTTTGCTGCATGCATTCAATTCTTCTTCAAATATCCAATTTTGACTTTGATGGATATTTATATTTTAGAGAACTGTGGACTTTGTTTATGCCTTTTGGCTTTGATATTGTGGCATAGGATCATTTTGATTGCTATACATATGCAAGATTTGCTTCCTTTCCATGGGTTGGCCATTGTATACTACTTGAGACAGGGTTATTTAAGTGGATAGTGAGCGGAACCCCAGGATAGTAGCCTATAATTCTTTATCCCAACTATTTACATGGGATTTAAGCATTTTAGTTTAGAATGAACCATGTGATAAATTTTCCAGGAAATAACCTAATAGATAATGTAGATAGGTTAAAAAACCTTAAAATAATGCTTGAGATTACGTTGATGACTCTTTACAAAAAGAAGAAACTTTTAAATTTCGAAGCAATTCTCACACCTTCTAAATTTGTGAATCCTTACCTAAGAAATATTCCATGAATAATATCAAATCCCAACTTCCCATTCATTACTCTGATTATTGAGCTGACTTTATTCAAAATAAAAAAATGAAAACTAAGAGTAAAACCAAAAGTATTTAACTATGCTGAAAAGAAATAAAACAACAAAAAAGAGATTTATTTATGTACAAAAGTTTTCCCTAAACTAAGAAAAATACTACTTGATGTTAGTTTTTCAGAATTTAATTCAATAGATCTAGGATATTAACTGAAAGAACAACATGTACAACATATCAAGCATAAGAGACAAGAGACACAAAACAATTCACCGGGGAAAACCAAGAAGGTGAAAAACCCCGCAACTTCCTCAGAGATAGAATAAGCACCAATACAAAGATCACAAAGATCAAACCCCAAGAGATAGATGACTGCAACAACTCCTCCTCCTCCACTAGTGTGCACTCCTCCTCTCTCTCACTAATGTGAAGTGAGTGAGTGAGTGAATGTGTCAAATGAGAGAATCACACTCTCTATTTATACTTTTACTTTCACTTGACCTTTACTCAACTAGGTTGGCCCCAACTTAACTACTTAACATAATGCTGACTGGGCCGACCCCACTAGGGTGGTCTAATAACCATTTGACCCACACAACTCATACAGGGCCGACCCCATCAAGGTGGTCTAATAACCCATCAAGTATAAGTTATGACACTTACAATATAACTTACGACACTTGCAAGTACAACTGACGATACTTCCAATCGGAGGAATAATACATCTCCATTGGGGATACAATAAAGTACAAATACAATATACAAGTGAATATCTTTTGAAGTCACAAATACATCAACAATCCCTCTTAACTAGGAAGGTATTCTCTTGACACAGGTCATCAATACATATAGGCACAAGTCTTCAATTTTGGAGCTGGATCATCGTCACTGGATCACGGAGCATCATTGTCACTGTCGCTGTACTCGTAATCTTGATCACTGGGCTATCTCTCAATTCTTCTCGTCATAGGAAGTTCTACAGAGACAGCCCTTTTTCATGCTGGTTGTAGGCCTATCCTCCTGTAGGTCTTCATCATCTTTGCGAGCGGGCCATCCTGTGGAATCCTCAGGACTAATACATGCTTCGACAAAACCTCGAAAGAGTATCCCAGGATCGTTTATGTGCCTAAGCACGACCGACAAGATCTCCCAGGGAGCTATTACATGTGACCAGCACAAAACCTTAAAAGAGGGTCCCAGGAACGTTTATGTGCATAACACGACCGACAAGAACTCTAAAGAGCATCCCAGGATCATTTATGTGCCTAAGCACGACCGATAAGATCTCCAGGACTGATTACATGTGGTCTGGAAAAACCTCGAAAGAGCATCCCAAGACTGATTACGAGCGTACTGCTCAACCTATCGGATCTCCCAGGGAAACATTATATGCCACAGGACAAAACCTCGAAAGAGTATCTGCCAGATCTCCCAGGGAGCTATTATATGCCATAGGAAAAACATCACAAGAGTATTTGCAAATCTCCCAGGGAAAGATTACATGCTTATCGCACAACCTGTCCACGACCATGGAGTAACATCCTGATACTCATGATCCACTTGATCATCCTCGCATAGAGCATCCTCCTGATGCTCATGATCATACTGATCATCATCATACAATACATCATCCTGATGCACATCATCATCACATGATCATCCGGATCATCGTCATAGCATCGTCCTGATGCATATCATCATCTCATGATCATACTGATCATCGTCACAGCATTGTCCTGATGCATATCATCATCGCATGATCATCCTGGTCATCATCATAGCATTGTCCTGATGCATATCATCATCGCATGATCATCCTGATCATCGTCATATCATCATCCTGATGCATATCATCATCGCATGATCATCCTGATCATCGTCACAGCATCGTCCTCTTCAGATCATCTCATTGTCCACAGAGCACAGCCCAGATGCACGTCATACAACACTTACACCACCGACATGGGAGAACACATCTACCACCATTTGGGGAAGGCTCCAGCCCTTAATTTTTCACCATGGGAGAACACATCTACCACCATGTGAAAAATGGCTCAACAATTACATCACGATCATGGGAGAACACATCTACAACCATGTCGGACAAGCCCATGTGCATCTGTGTCTTCTGGATACATCACTTCCCCTTTGAAGGAACCTCGATCTGAAGTACACCAAGCCTTTCTCTGAAGTGCTCGAACTTCACTCTGGCTAGTGGTTTGGTCAACACATCTGCAATCTTCTCATCTGTCACAACATACTAGAGCTTTACTGCTCCTCTCTGCACCATATCCCTGATATAGTGATATTTGATCTCTATGTGCTTCGACTTGTCATGGAACACTGGGTTTTCTGACAACTTCACACAACTCTGGTTGTCACAATAGATATAAGTAGCATCCAACTGGAGATCAAATAAATCATATAGTAGCTTCCTTAGCCATACTGCCTTGCAACTGGCCGAACAAGATGCGACATACTCTACTTCGGCTGTACTCAGTGATACGCAGGATTGCTTCCTGCTAAACCAAGAGATCACACCTGATCCCATACTGAAGCAACACCCCGAAGTGCTCTTCCTATTTGCAGCACTGCCTGCCCAATCTGAATCAACATAACCCTCCAGGTTAAACTTTATGATTCGTATCATACATGAGCCCATAATCAACCGTACCCTTCAGGTACCTAAGAATATGCTTTACAGCAATCAGGTGAACATGTCTAGGATCCGTCAGGAATTGGCTCAATGTGTTCACCGCAAAGAAAATATCTGGTCTCGTGTTCGTCAGGTACATCAAGGACCCAATCATCTGACGATACATCGTGACATAAACCGACTCTGATGAATCATCACTTAATAGCTCCAGGTTTGATGCCATAGGTGTGGCCATGGCAGTCCATCATCCTGAACCACTTCGGGATCTATACTGCATACTTCCCTTCTCTAAGGAAGATTCCATCTGCACTCTGCCACACCTCCATACCTAGAAATTAATGCATCATACCCAAGTCCTTCATCTCGAACTCGGAAGCAAGCTTCCTCTTCATGTTGGAAATCAACCTATCCTCACCTGTTACAAACATGTCATCCACATACAATAGAAGTATCACTGGATTGCCTTCCTCAACCTTGGAGTAAAGGTTTGAATCCGCTTTACTCTTGGTAAAGCCCAAACTGGATAGGAAGCTGTCTATCCTACCGTACCATGTCCTAGGTGCTTGCTTCAAGCCATACAAGGCTTTCTTCAATCGGCACAAATATGACTCCTGTCATGTGTCTCAAAACCAAGTGGCTGCTCCACATACACTTCCTCTTCGACTAAACCATTCAAGAAAGTTGTCTGGACATCCATCTGGTGTATCTTCCACTTCATCACTGCAGCCAGGGAAAGTACTGTTATGATGGAAGTGTATCTGGCTACAGGTGCAAAAGTCTCTTCATAATCTTCAATAGATAGTTTTCTTCGTTGCTGGAACAAATGTTGTTGTCCTTCTTTTGTAGGTGATTGTACACGATCTTTCCTACAAGTCAAATTCAATTGCATGATTATAAACTTCTCATAGTTTTCAGAACAAAATCTTACACATACAAATATATGTCATACAGTCATGCAATTATCTTAGCCAATGCTTCAATACAACATTTATCCATATCTCGTATTCACACAGTAACTTTCTAGATGCCTTCCATCTCTACCAGAACATTTGTTAAGAGTGTGAACAACTCCCAACATGTTAGAAAAGAGGTTTCATTCTAGATAAGTAGCAATGGAATGTTGTACAGTACCATAGGCCACTTACCCATTACTTGCATATTAGTAGTATCTTGTTCATTAATGCAACTTTTCTAATATGCATAATATACATCCTAAATCTAGGAACATAAGTATGTACATGACTGGACAACATTATTTAAGTAATCATATATATAATAAATGACAATTAAAATACTTATCTTTGTTTACTTGTAGGGTGGACTCCTCTCAATCTTTGCTTCCTTGCGGGAACTACTGGAGTGTGCTCCCTCTTGATCTTTGCTTCCTGGATTATCTGTCCTTGAACTTATATCCATCCTGTACCACTATTCATGCTTAAGTGTGCACTAGTGTCATCATTGTGTCATCCTCAAGATCTCATACATAATCATACATCCATTAGTATAATCTCAATACTATACAAAACATTATGATTCTAAATAATATTAAACATGTATGGTCATGATCATCTCATACACAGGTAATTTATCACAAGTGTTAGTATTCAAGGTTTCAGGGAGTACTTCTTTTACTCATGCATAATCTTATTTGACCATAGGACTCTTCTGGTTTTCCATATCATCAATCAAAGTAAGAAGTATAATATGCATAAACCCATGATTACTCAAACCTATAACTTCATTAATGATCATTATTAATCATACAAAAGTATACTTATATGAGATCCTAACACAAAGTAGGTTTCTAACTCGATATAGGAAAACATACTTGGATTATCATGCTTGTCTAACATACCCAAACAATGTCTTCTTTGTTCTCTTAGAGACCTTGTGCTAGCAACCTGCATATCTCATAAGTTAATAATTGTAGAACCAAGTTATACATACCTTGTAAGTGGAGCTTCTATGTGATCAATGACTATGGATGAGTCTTTGTCTTCATGTCGCCATGGTCATATGTTCTTGATCTAGAACTTGATTTGTCTTTCTTGATGTACCCTTCATGTTAGTGGACAACATCATCCTCATACAACAACACAGTGTATTAGTACAATCATAAGTTTCATACCCCTAATCAATGAATGTATTCACATGCATTCATACTTTTACTAGGGTGATAAGACAAGTCTAAAATTAATCAAGATTGTAATAACCTCAATAATATGAAGACAAACATATCATAAACTTAATCATGAACAGATTTCAAAACATACCTGTATCTCTTCAAGTCATACCTGTCGGGATTGCTTGTAGCCTTCTTATGTAAGGCCTTAGCCTCATCTCCCTCTGGAATTGGATCTTCTTCGCTTATGCAGGTGTCCAGTTCATTCTCTTCTAGGATTAACCCAATCCACTTTGATTTGCTGAAACTGGATCTGGAGCTGGATTAGTGTTTGTCAGAGAAACCCTAAAAATCCAAACTTTGAATTTCAAACTTATAATTGGATGAAAAGATGTGCCTTGCTGAGCTGATCAAGCTGGTATACTTCAATTTTGAAATCTCCAAAATTCGACCCCTCAAAATTGCCTTTGAAACTTTTGGATCTTCTAGTCAAAATCCTGAACTAGGGTTTGATAATGCCTAGGGTTCTGCCTAGACAAAAGGTTCGATATTGTGCTCTAAACTTCAGTTTTTCTGAGGAGCATCTAGACGTGGTCACAGATTCCAAAAATTTCAACTTTTGCAGAAACCCTAAATTTCCACTTTTCCAATCAAGATCCCGAACTAGGGTTTGATAATGCCCAGGGTTCTACCCAACCAAAAACTTTGAACTTGGTCTCTAAATTTTGATTTTGCTGAGAAGCGTAATCCTATGCTAAGATCACTCCAAAATTCCACTTCTGTCAAAATCCCTAATTTCCCGCAGCAGTGACAAGCCAAAAATGAGAATGCTCAAAATCCAATTCTATTTCACAGAAATATGTGCCTTATTGTTTCTCGCGCATCTCTAAAATTTGGATCCACAAGGTCTGAAATTTCATCCTGTGGTAACCTGACCTGTCATCTTTCCAACCCCATAGGTCTGACCTCAAATGGATTCTCTAAGAGAGAGATATTCCAAATGTCGCAATGTGACCTGTTTATGGGATAAAATAGGAGAGCGAACTTGTACGGTGTTCCACGTGTCACTGGTTCAACTTTGGCCTCTGAAACATGGACCTGTGAAACTACAGTCTGTGCTCTTATTGTCACTTTTTACAGAATTTCATTTGGAGCTTGCTATCCCAAGTTGTGACCTTTTTTCCTAGGTCACCTGTTTATGACTGAGATCTGGAAGAGGCATAAACCCTAAATTGTATGGATCATAAAACAGAGAGTACAACGAATTAGATGCTGTGCTTCATACCCAAGGTACATGGGGATGTTATCTTCGACCTGTTCAAGTTTCAGAACTTGAACCTTCACCAAATTGGATTTATAGCGAAAGTGCCACGGTGACTGGTTTTTACTATACCAAGCCCTAGCTTCCAATTTGTCGCAAGTGCAACAAGTGTCATAAATGCCATACCATGCCTTCCTTCAGGCTAGCTCTAATACCATGTTAGTTTTTCATAATTTAATTCAATCGATCTAGGATCTTAACTGAAAGAACAACATGTACAACATATTAAGCATAAGAGACAAGAGACAAGAGACACAAAACATTTCACCGGGGAAAACCAAGAAGGTGAAAAACCCCGCAACTTCCTCAGAGATAGAATAAACACCAATACAAAGGTCACAAAGATCAAACCCCAAAAGATAGATGACTGCAACAGCTACTCCTCCTACACTAGTGCGCACTCCTCCTCTCTCTCACTAATGCGAAGTGAGTGAGTGAGTGAATGTGTCAAATGTGAGAGTCACACTCTCTATTTATACTTTTACTTTCACTTGACCTTTACTCAACTAGGTCGGCCCCAACTTAACCACTTAACATAATGCTGACTGGGCCGACCCCACTAGGGTGGTCTAATAACCCTTTGACCCACACAACTCATACAGGGCCGACCCCATCAAGGTGGTCTAATAACCCATCAAGTATAAGTTACAACACTTACAATATAACTTGCGACACTTGCAACTTCCAATTAGAGGAATAATACATCTTCGTTGGGATACAATAAAGTACAAATACAATATACAAGTGAATATATTCCGAAGTTACAAATACATCAACATGGTTATTTAAGTCGATAGTGAGCGGAACCCCAAGATAGTAGCCTAGAATTCTTTATCCCAACTATTTACATGGGATTTAAGCATTTTAGTTTAGAATGAACCATGTGATAAATTTTCCAGGAAATAGCCTAATAGATAATGTAGATAGGTTAAAAAACCTTAAAATAATGCTTGAGATTGCGTTGATGACTCTTTACAAAAAGAAGAAACTTTTAAATTTCTAAGCAATTCTCACACCTTCTAAATTTGTGAATCCTTCCCTAAGAAATATTCCATGAATAATATAAAATCCTAGCTTCCCACTCTGATGATTGAGCTGACTTTATTCAAAATAAAAAATGAAAACTAAGAGTAAAACCCAAAGTATTTATCTATGCTGAAAAGAAATAAAACAACAAAAAAAGAGATTTATTTATGTACAAAAGTTTTCCCTAAACAAAGAAAAATACTGCTTGAGAGCTTGGCTGTTTACGGGAAGAGTTTCCACTTCCCCTTGTATATATTGTAGTCTATAGGTTCATGGGCCAAGCTTCTCAACAATGGTGTAAGGGCCAAGCCATAGATGTTGAAACTTGGCGTGCTTTCCCTTCTCTTCGTGGGGATGATCCCACTTCAGAATTAAGTCTCCTACCTCAAAATATTTCTTTCCTATTTTGCGACTGTCAAACCATCTTTTAACGTTACATTGATGATGATTAAACTTATCTCTAGCCTTTTGTATTTCTTGTTCAAGTTTAAGCAGCGTATTAATTCGTGATTGCATGATTTTGATATTGGATCCCCGAGATGCTTGAGCTAACTACAAGGAAGGTAACATAACATTTGGAGGAAGTATAGCCTCTTTCCCGTAAACTAATGTGTAAGGGGAAACCCCTAGAACATTCTTTGGAGTGACCCTATCAGCCCATAAAGCATTAGGAAGAGCTACATGCCAATTTCTCTGGTTTTCAATAACGATATTTTTCAAAATTCTAATCAAGTTTTTATTAGTAGACTCTGCTAACCCATTCCCCCGTGGATAATAATTTGAAGAGTAATGTAATTTAATTCTCTTTTCCACATCAAATTCACTTAGCTTCAAAGAAGAGAAATAGGAAGCATTGTCAAAGACTAGAGAAATTGGAACCTCAAACCTGGTTATGATGTTCTCTTGTAGAAATTTGATAACAACATCTTCGTTAACTTTGCACAAGGGGAAAAATTCAGTCCATCGAGTAAAATAATCCGTTGCAATAAGAATGTAACGCTGCTGCATTGAAGAGTTGGGGTTGATTTCTCCAATGATTTCCAAACCCCATTGTTCAAATGGTTCAGAAATGATTACCGATTGCAACGGTGCTACTGGATTTGCTAATATACCGACACGCTTTTGGCATACCTCACATTTTCGAGCATATGTGTGTGCATATTTGAATACAATAGGCCAGTAATATCCCACTCTTAAGATTTTATGAGCAGTAGTGTCCCTAGAAAAATGACCTCCAGCAGGGCCATCATGCAATTCCTTAACCACTTTTTCTGCATCGTCTTTCTCCAAACATATGAGAAACACTCCATCGTAATTTTTTTGGAAGAGTGCTCCATTGATTATATGATATGCAATTGGTTTCAAACAGAGAGCTCTTCTTTGCTTGGAATTCCAATGTTCTGGAGTATACCCATGATGAAGATAGTGTACTAGATCTCTGTACCATGAATCAGTAGTAGTGTGAATGGAACAAACCTCTAATAAGTTCATATTAGATTCATTATCCCATCCGTTCATCTCTCGAGTTGATTTTTTAGTGAGTAATTTGGAGAACCCTTGACCTTTGACAACATTCACGACTTTAAACTCTAGATCATATTCTTGTAACATAGTTACCCAATTCCTGCGTCTTTCTCCCAATTCCTTTTGCACAAATAAAGATCTAACAATCGGATGAGGTACTATAACGTTGGTTCTATTTTTTAGAATATAGGGTTTGAACTACTTAACAACTTTGAACACAACATGAGCATGTTTGTCTACATCTGGGTAATTGAGTTAGGCCCCTTTTAACCCAGTGCTCATAAAAGATATTGGATATTCATCCCCCTGCTCTCCTTTTTGATTGAGCACTACTGCAAGGGAATGATCAGATGCAAAAGTATAAATAATGAAATCCTTTTCAAAGTATGGAATGCTTATTGATGGTGCAAGCGCAATAGCGGTTTTAATATACTTAAAAGCATTCTTTTTTGTTTTAGTCCATTTGAATTGTACATCTTGTTTTACCATTTGTTGCAAAGGTTTTATGATTTGTGCAAAGTCTGATACAAACCTTCGAACAAAATTGAATTTTCCCAAAAATTATTACATTGCCTTTTTATTATGGGGCATGTGAATCTATAGTATAGCTTGTATCCTTTCTGGGTCAATCGAGATTCCCTTTTTTGAGATGATGTGTCCTAATAGCTTCCCTTCTAAAACAACAAATATGCTTTTCTTGGGGTTTAAAGATATACCATATTTTTTGCAACATTTAAAAATCCGTTTTAAATGAAAAACATGGTCCTCTCTTTTCTTGGAGAAGACTGTGACATCATCTAGATAAACAACAACACTGTGGCCGATTAATCCTTAGAATGCAATATCCATGGCCCTTTGGAATGTGGCTCCAACACTCATAAGGCCAAATGACATTCTCCTATAAGTGAATGTTCCCCATTTTGTGCGGAAGGTTGTTTTAAGACGATCCTTTTCGACCACTAATACTTGATTATATCCTAAAAACTTGTCTAGTAAGGAGAACATTTCCGATCCCGATACAAGTTGTAAAATTTGTTCCATGGGAGGAACTACATAATTGTCTTTATCTGATGCTCTATTCAAATTTCAAAAATCCACACACAGTCTTATCTCACCCGATTTCTTTCGTACAGGCACCAGGTTTTCCACCCATGCATAATGCCTAACTTTGGAAATATTATTGTCATCCAATAGTTTCTTCAATTCCTTCTGAATCAGTGGTTCTAAAGTAGCATGCATTTTTCGAAGTTGCCGTTGAAAATGTTTAGCACCTTGTTTGATCGGAATCACATGCTGTATAATGCTTTTATCATTAGTCGTCAAATCATCATAAGTCCACGCAAAAACATCTTTATATTGTTGAAATCGTCTGATAAACTTATGCATTTCGCCAGGTGAACAACATTTTCCCAAGTTGACATACTTTGGTTCTTGTTCCGTCCCTAGATTCACCAACTCATATTTCATGGAAGAACTGTTTGTCTTGACGTTGGATGGATTTCAAAACTTATGATGCAGATCAAATAAGTTTTCTAAGGTGCGTACTCCTTTTGCCATAAAATTTCCATTGCTTTTATTCCCATCCTCCAGATCTGATTGATGTTGAACTTCATCTATAATCGACCCTTTGAATGTGTCTTCATCGGTCAAAAAGTCAATAATTTGTTCATCATCATCAAACACTCTCCAATTTGTAACATTATCTGGAATATATGGTCTGAAAATTAATTCAATATAACATTTTTTATTAGTTGGCACTAAACGTGAAGCATAAGTAGATAATAAATCAACAGCAACATTTTGTAACCTAGGAATATAATTTATATTAAAAGCATCAAAATTAGGGATCAAATTCCATACCTCAACTTGTTAAGATTTCAAGTGTGGAGATAAGCAATGAATAGTATTCCTTGTCTGACAATTATCTTAGAATCACCAAAAAATTTTAAATTTTTAACATTTAAGTCAATTCCCTTTTTGAGTCGTTGAATCGAGGCTACATATTCATTAGTGTTATTGGTGCATTTGAATTCTAATCTACAGGAGAGAAATAATATTTTCCCTTGAGGATCTACAAGAACACAACTAGCTCCTGCTCCCTCCTGGCTCCTGCTCCCTCCCGTGTCTTGGAGCCATCAAAATATAAATTCCAAAATTTAACTTCTACTTTATCTAAATTAGTATTAACATTTAAGTCAGTGACTAACTCTATTATATTACAATCAATCTCGTCAGTCCATGAAAATCGAAGGAGATCGGATCGTGTGTCTGAATTATGACCAGTAGTTTCAGCTTGGTAACATCCGAGTTCCATTTGCAAGAAATAATTCCCCAACATAGAGTATGAAAAATTAACTGGTTCATTCTTCCCTTCTAACTTAGTCACATTGAATTTCATATGAGGTTCTATTAATACTTTAATATGGTTCTACTTGTTTTGATAAGGTAACCACAAATGAGACCAATCAGTTGCAAAATATCCGTTCAATTTACTTGAATAATCCCTACTTAATATTATCCCATAAGCCCCAGGAATACCAAACACAACTATATCAATGAATTGAAAGATCCTTGAATCAGGAGCCAGCCAAATTAAACATTCTTCATCTCCCCAATTACTTTGATATATGACCTATCAAGTTGAATGATCTGAGAGGGAGATGCAATTAGATGTCCATTAATCTTTTTACAAATAGAAAGTGGCATAATATTAGACGAAGCTCCCGAATCCACCAAGCAATTATGCACATTATAATTAAAAATATCAAAGGTGAGCAGGAAAGGAAGGGTCTGAAATTTTGACCTACCACCAATACTGGCTTCGTTTATTTCAGTGTCTAATTCAATGACCGTCGGTTGTATATCTTTATTAACAAAGTTACTTGGTGTTGCATTCAAATCAAAAGCTTCTCAACAATATCATACCCCATGTTATGGTTTCCTCCAATATTTCCGCCCATATTAGGTCTGTTTGACGAAGGGGTTGTTTCTTTATTAACCAGAGAAGTTGTTCCTTTTCTACTTTTCGAATAATTGTTCGGTCTTTTCTCTGTTACTTTTGGTGGTAGTTGATTTACAACATTAGTTTTATTCTGACTTTTAATAACAACATTACTTGTTTCCCCTTTTGGAAGTGATATGCTTTGATCATCAACTGGTCCTTTTCTCCTAGTAGCATAATCAATAGATGAGACTTGGATTTCTTCGATCACTTATTCATATTCTAAATCAAGATTCGGTGCCCAATCCCATAAAACAAGAGTAGTTTATTCATTATCATCTTCTGTTTCGTTTGATTGAGCTTTATCATTATCTTGTTCTACGAGTTGTTTATCCAACAATTGATTCATCACTAGGGTCATTGAGTTTATCCATTGTGGGCAAGTCTTCTCAGAATGTTGTTCTTGATGGAAAGTACAAAAATGATCCATGCCAACTTCATTTAAATTAAGTACAGACGTATCATTGGTTGGAGGCTTTGAGCTTTCTTCCTTTTTCTTGTAAAAGCGTTTAAAAGGTTTTCTTGTTGAAGATCCGGTTCCCTTTTCCTTCTCCAAATATACTATCTTATTGGATAATTTTTGTACCAATTTCACCACACTTTCTAAATCAGTTGAAGATTCTTCATTAGGATTTGTTAACAACAATGGTTTCTTAGAAGTGATAGGTTTGGGTTATGTATCTATATCATGCTTCACAATGCTATTTATGTCAGTTTAACCTTCTTAGCCTCTTCAAAATTTTCTGTTAGGGTATTTTTACATGAACGTTTAACAAACATGGCTAGATATGGATGCAGTGCTGTGGTATAATATTCAATTAAGGATTCTTCAACAGGTTTTGTAGCAACATTGAATTTGTTCAATACAATGGTAAATCTTTGATTGAAATCTTGCACCTTTTCCTTTTTATCCATTCTCAGAGACAATAATTTTTTCATGAGGGGAGCTAAAGTTCCCTTTTCACCAAATTTACCTAAGAATACCTTCTCAAAATTGTCCCAATCAGTTATAGAACCAGTATGTAAGCTAAAAAACCAATATGAGGCTTTAGGTTCAAATGTGTATGGAAACAAGTGGCATACCACATCTGCATGTTCCACGTTTAATAAATTCAAAGCCAAATAAAAACTTTTCAAATGATCATCAACAAAAATTCCTCTTTCAGGATCAAATTTAGGCAATACCCGCTCTGGATCTTTAGGCAAATCATGCAGAGGAGCGGGTAATTCAATGGTCCTCTCGCTCTCCAAGCAGGTGGTTGATTAACATTATGAGCCATATTTCCAATACGAGGAGGTGATTGCAGAGGAGAATGTGGAGGTGACTGCATATGTGGAGAAGATATTGACTCCGAAGAAGATGGTCTCAATTGATTTATAGGATATGGTATATCTTGTAGCGATAAATCGACCAATTCCTCCAATGATTCAACAAGAATGGAGTCCTTATTTTGCACAACTCTTCTTCTAGGTAATAATGGGATTACTGATAATCCTCCAAGCTTCCTAACATAACATCGGGTATGTCTTATGAAATTATCTACGTCTTGATGAGGAACAACATATAAATGTTCAATGTGCTCAAATTTAGAATTAAGGTTTTCTTGATAATCAACCTCACGAATCGACTCTTTTGGTTGAGAATTCTCAAACGGAGACCCAAAGAAATTTTCTCGTGAAAATGAACTACCTCATCCAACCATACATTGGCTGCCCTCTTTCTAGCGCCAAATCTGTTGACACCTGGAAAAATCCTTGCGTCGACAGTAAGGATTCTCCCCACTGAAAAGTCCCAACTAGACTATTCACTGTTTGAAAGGGGGAATCCATCTGATTTACGGTCCAACTACCGTAGGATGTGTTTTATTTTTATCTCATCGGTTATGGCCCGATTCACCATTTAAATTTTATTATTTAGAAATGCAAATGCAAATACCCTAATTGTAACTATGCATTATTCAATATAGGCTAAGTTCGATTGATAGGAAAAATCCTCACAAGTGATGCGCAGTTTATTACCTTTCGTCTTACCACTCCTGCCTTACTAATCATCTAAAACTATTCTATTACAACACATAAATTTAAACTATCAATCCTAACCTATCCTTGCAAGGAGCAAATTTAATTTGTGAGTAATGACTGCAATTATTTGTTACAACTTCAACAGTTAACCATTGAAAGAAATGTATTTCCAACCGTAGTATAACACTCACCTAAAGATAGCTTTGGAATAACATTTGATTCACTCATTACTCATTATCACACAAAAAATTGCATTTAATAATCACAATCAGCAAAATCATTCACATACCATTAGAATAGTGCAATAGAGCAAGAAAGATCTTACAGGATATAGATGAACAAAATAAGAAGTAATTATGAACGTTCATTCATGTAGTTCCATGCAACATTCTATGTAAGCCTTCACCAACAAAATAACATTCTCATTAGCAGAAAAATAATTCTCATACAAAATGGTACCAATTTACTATTGCACCAGTCAAAAGCTCTTTTCTACTCTATTCCATCATATTTATCTTTACTAAATTTTGTCCTTATGTCACTTATCACTTCATATTCCCTCCTAACTTTTGGTTTCCCATAGTTTTGTCTTTTGTGGTTGCACAAAAAAAAATAAAAAAATAGAAAATTACAAATTACATCAATTGGATGGAATATTCTATGACTTTGAATGTAATTATCCTAGATATCACTCTCATAAGATATTATGTTTAGTTGTTAAGGCTCTAATGACTTCAAAGCTATTTCATGTGTAGATAGCTCTTTGACCGTATCAAGCAACCCTTTTGCTGTAGCCTTATGAAATTCTACTAGAAATTAAGCATTTAAAGTAGCTTGCCCAACGTGTTGCTGAAGATCTTCCGCAGTGAGTGAGCCCAACTTCCTTATATAAGCAACATCTTCGTCCAAACTATTCCTCAATTTTTCTGCACGCTGTTCTTTTGACATCATCTCATCAAGGGATTTAGGGGGCAGTGTTAGGATATTCCTATACTCCATCCTAGTCCTACTAGCATTTCAGTTATTTTCATTATCAGTCTTGCATGCATTCTGCATGCATGCATCCCAGTCATCAGTCCCAACACCTAGCCTTCAGTTAGCTAGCCCCGGGAGCTTCTCTCAGATCAGTTTTAGCCCTCCTAGACAGGGAGGCGCCCACTTATCACCCACCACTTGATAAGGGCGCCTTTTCTCACCTACCACTCCTGTTGTACTTTAGTTAGTTGAGTTATCATTAGTTCTTTCCTTGATTTAAGGCTAGACTGACTCTCAACTGACTGTATCACTCCGATGGACCTCCGATGAGACTTGACTGCCCATTCTGACTTTAGATAGCTCCTCATGCACCCTCCACTGAGCCTCCTTCATTCAATTAGTGCCTCCATGTTCTAGTTACACCTACCACACTCAGTTAGACTCAGTTTGACTGATGGTTGACAATTACTTGTGCATTGATGACTCCACCGATGATGAGATAGAATTCTAGTTATGCTTTGATGACACTCCACTGATTTTGGATCTATTCGTGTAGGCTAATTCGAATCACACCTAGTGTATTCGAATCCTGAGCATTGTATAAATACCGTTTTACTATTCAGATTAATGTAACATGTGTAATTATTCTGCCTCTATCTGAGCTCCTTTGGATCTATGTTCTACTGCTCTATTCTTCTTCTGTTATTCCTAAATTCTTTCATTGTGAGGTTTACATCATCTCTTGGATCTACTGTGAGCATTTTCACATGGTATCAGAGCCATTTGAGAGTATATTCTACCTCCATTCTTGAGAGTTTTTGGCAGGTATTTCGAAGTTTCAGCAGTTGCAGCAGTTGTTGACGGGAAAATGCACCTATAGTTCAGGGGAGAAACTACCAACTTACGGTGATAAAGATAGACTTACAAGCATTTTGTTAAATTTTGATCATTGATTCACAATACTCTTGGATCTTTACTGAGAGAATAACATATACAGTATATCAATGCATAACAATCACAATAAGCATGACAAGCATCACAAGAATCAAAAGCATGAGAGACAAGAGACACAGAGTTTCCGTGGGGAAAATCCTAAGGTGAAAAACCCCACAACTTCCTCAAAGATAGAGAGAGCAATGGCTCAACCAAAGTACAACCAAAATACACTTGAGATAGTCTCATAGTAGCAGATGATCCTCCTCCTCACTAGTGCACCACTTTCTGAGTGAGAGAAGTGTGACTTTCTGAATGATCAAAATAGAGATCTCCCAATCTCTATTTATACTAACCTGTTTGCCCAGTTACACTATGGGGACGACTTGTCTATCTAGATACATCCACAATATAATATATATTTCAGGGCCGACCCCACACATGGTGGTCTAATAACCCATCGGCAAGTACACACACTTGCGACACTTGTCAATCCACATGACGACACTTCCTTATAGAGGAATAACACATCTCTTATAAGGGTACAATAAATATATATGAAATACATAGATGAAATACATTCTGAAGTTACGTATACATCAACACTCCCTCTTAACTAGGAAAGTATTTCTCGACACAGTTCTGCTAGACAAGTCTTCTTATCGGGATCATCGTCATCATCATCGTCACTGCTGCTGCTGTCTCAACCAATCTCTGACTCTACTCGTCATAGGAAGTTCTACAAAGCCAGTCCTTTTTCATACTAGATGTAGGCCCACCACCTGCAGGTCTTCATCATCACTGGCCATACTGTGGAATCCTCAGGACTTATTACGTGCGTCACAAAACCTGGCTGCAGCATCCCAGGCTATTACGAGCACATAGCTCTACCTGTCGGATCTCCCAGGAGCACATTACATGTGACCCATCACAAAACCTGGCTGAAGCATCCCAGGCTGTTACGAGCACACAACTCTACCTATCGGATCTCCCAGGAGCACATTACATGTGATCTCACCACAAAACCTGGCTGAAGCATCCTAGGCTGTTACGAGCACACAACTCTACCTGTCGGATCTCCCAAGAGCACATTACATGTGGTCCACCACAAAACCTGGCGGAAGCATCTGAGGCCTTTTTCATCCTGTCTAGATCTCCCAGGAGCAAATTACATGTGGTCATGGCAAAACCTGGCTGAAGCATCTGAGGCATTTTTCATCCTGTCCAGATCTCCCAGGAGCAAATTACAAGCCATAGGACAAAACCTCGCAAGAGCATCTCAGGATGTTATGGGTACACAACTCGGACCTGAAATCTCCTAGGGCACAAATTACATGTCCTCCCAGAGCAATGTCTCGAAAGAGCATCCCAGGCTGTTATGGGTACGAAAATCCGACCTATAGGATCTACCAAACATGCTCATCTGCACAACTTGATCCACGGACACAAAGTATCATCTGATACTCACCATACATCATCCTGATGTACACATGATCATCCTGATCATCATCACTGCAACATCCTGCTGCATGTCATCTGGAGAAGCTCGTCATCCACGATCACCCTAATCATACAATGCATCCATCTGATGCACACCAAGTATCTACCTGATACATATCATCATATATAGTGTATCCACCTGATACATAGATACATGATCCACACAATGTATCCATCAATATACATGATCTACCTGATCATACATGATACATATCGATATACATGATCTACCTGATCATACAATGTATCCACCTAATACATATACAGATACATGGTCCAAGCATCCAACATGATGCATATAAAAAATACATACAAATGATCCAACCGATCATATCCAGCATCCAACATGATGCATACATACATATAAATGATCCAACTGATCATATCTAGCATCCAACATGATGCATACATACATATAAATGATCCAACTGATCATATCCAACATCCAACATGATGCGTCCATACATATAAATATAAATGATCCAACTGATCATACAAAGCAGAAACTAGAACATCATCCTGATGCTCATCATCCAATGCTTACATCCACAACCATGTGAAGGATCCTCCTTCCAACATGCTTGGAATGGCTTCAGCAAATGTGTCCATCACTTCTTCCTCGAAGTGTCCTCGATCTGAAGAACACCAAGCCTCTCCTTGAAGTACTCGAACTTCACCCTGGCTAGTAGCTTCGTCAGCACATCTGCAATCTGCTCGTCCGTCGCAACATATAGGAGCTTCACAGCTCCTCTCTGCACCATATCCCTGATATAGTGATATTTGATCTCTATGTGTTTCAACCTGTCATGAAACACTGGGTTCTTAGACAGCTTCACACAACTTTGGTTATCGCAGAAGATACTAGTAGCATCCAATGGGAGATCAAATAACTCAGACAGTAGCTTCCGTAGCCATACTGCCTCACAACTAGTTGAACAGGATGCAACATACTCTGCCTCGGCTGTACTGAGTGCTACACAGGACTGCTTCCTACTAAACCAAGAGATCACACCCGATCCCATACTGAAGCAGCATCAAGATGTGCTCTTCCTATCTGCAGCACTGCCAGACCAATCTGAATCAACATAATCCTGCAGGTTAAACTTTTGATTCGCTTCATACTTGAGCCCCAAATCCACTGTACCCTTCAGGTACCTCAGAACATGCTTTACAACAACCAGGTGAACACTCCTCGGATCCGTCAGGAACTGGCTCAATGTGTTCACAGCAAAGCAAATATCTGGTCTCGTGTTCGTCAGGTACATCAAGGACCCAATCATCTGACGATACATAGAGACATCAACCGGCTCAGATGAAGCATCACATAAAAGCTTCAGATTCAATGCCATAGGTGTGGCCATGGCCTTGCAATCCATCATCCCGAATCTCTTCAGGATATCTACTGTGTACTTCCCTTGACCAAGGAAGATCTCACCTGCACTCTGCCACACCTCCATACCTAGGAAATAATGCATCGTTCCCAAATCTTTCATATAGAACTCAGCAGCAAGCTTCCTCTTTGTATCACACCAAGTTCTGGGAGCTTGCTACAAGCCATACAAGGCTTTCTTCAATCTGCACACATGTGACTCCCTGTCAGGTCTTGGGACTGCATCCCAAACATCATCTTCATGATCGACGGATCATGGCATTCCATTTCTTCATCCCAGATCCTGGTAACGTCAATATCTTCAATAGATATCTTTGTTGCTGAAACAAATGTTGTAGTCCTTCTTTTGTAGGTGAAGATATACGGTCTTTCCTACAAAACAAGTTAAATTGCATGATTAGAAACATCTCATAATTTTTAGAACAAATTCTTTACACATAAAGAAATATGTCATGCAGTCATGCAGTTATCTTAGCCAATGCTTCAATACAACATTTATCCATGTTCCACAACTTTCTAGATGCCTTCCAGTCTCTACCAGAACATTGTTAAGAGTTTGCACTACTCCCAACATGTCAGCAAAGAGGTTTCATTCTAGATAAGTAGCACTGGAATGTTGTACAATGCCATAGGCCACTCACCCATCACATGCATATTAGTAGTATACTGTTCATTAATGCAATCATTCTAATATGCACAATACATCTCCTAAGTCTAGGAACATAAGCATAATATTATTTAAACAAAAATAGGCAAGAAATGATAATTGAAATACTTATCTTTGTTTGTTTGTTGGGTGGACTCCCTCTAAGTCTTTGCTTCCTGGCAGGAGCTACTGAAGTAGCTTCTTCTACACCTTTCTGTTGTGGAATGTAGGAAGATGGTCAACTCCCTCTGAAAATCTGCATCCTTGCAGGAGCTGCTGGAGTGTGCTCCCTCTTGATCTTTGCTTCCTAGATTACCTATCCTTGAACTTATATTCATCCTTGCTGACATCAATCTTTTTGAACCCTGGAAAGTATAATCTGTAAGCCTTTGAGCTTTCACTGTAACCCACAAAGATAACCTTCTTTCCTGAAGGATCTAGTTTGGTCCTCTTTTCATTTGGGACATGAGTGTATACTGGACAACCAAATATTCTGAGATGGTTGAATTCAGGTTTCTTACCAGAAAAGACTTCTTCTGGTGTCTTGTTGTCCAATATCTTGTGGGGTGTTCTGTTCTGCACATATACAACTGTTCTAACTGCCTCTGCCCATAGATGCATAGGTAGATCCTGGTCATCTAGCATTGCTCTTGCTGCTTCCATGATTGTTCTGTTCTTCCTTTCTGCAACTCCATTCTGTTGTGGATTGTAAGGAGCAGTCAACTCCCTCTTAATCCCTGAATCACTGCAAAGCTTCTTGAAGTCACCTAAGGTGAATTCTCCACCATTGTCGGATTTCAATGTTTTGATCTTCTTGTCAGTTTGATTCTCCATCAAGGTTTTGAATTCCTTAAACTTATCAAACACCTCATCTTTGTTCTTCAAGAAGTATACCCAAGTCTTCCTGGAGAAGTCATCAATAAATGAGACATAGTAAACATACCCACTTAGAGAACTGGATGACATAGGACCACATACATCTGAGTGGATGATTTCCAGGATATCCTTTGCCTTGCTTTCACTGCTTGGGAAAGCCTTCTTAATGTTCTTACCTTTTGCACATCCTTTGCAAACTCCTTCATGTTTGGTCTTGATTTCAGGAAGACCCTCTACATCCTTGCTTGCAATTGGAAGTGCCCTATAGTGCATATGAGCAAGTCTTCTATGCCAAAGTTCACTTGGCTCCATGGATTCATGCACCATGGCATGTTCAGGTTGTCCCTTCAATTTATACAAACCTCCCTCTTGCTCTCCAATCACTACTGCATCATCTATGGTCTTTCCCTTTGGCCACATTAGGACTTGGTCATCCACAAATGCAACCCTCATACCTTTTGCATCCAATGCAGAGATGGAGAGTAAGTTCTTCTTGAGCCCAGGTACATAAAGGACTTTTTTCATCTTCAAAGATTTTCCAGAATCTAGGTTGTAGGAGGCTTCACCACTTCCTTTGATTGGGTATTGATAATCATCCCCAAGTTTCACCTTATGGGGTGATTCATGTTCAGATAGGTTCACAAAAGATTCCTTAAACCCAGTCATGTGTTTGGAAGCCCTACTGTCAATTAACCAATCATTAGAACCATGGGAGATAGTACCTGTGAGAGCAGAGATCAGAACATACTCTTCTTCACTTGATGAGTCATCATTACTATCATCACTTTCTACCCTAGCCTTCTTCTTGGGTGGTTCATCATCCTCAGCAGCATGAGCATGAAACCTTCTTTTACTGCCCTTATTCTTCTTGTTGAAGTTGGTGTTGTCCTTCTTGTTCTTGGGACAATTTATGGCAATATGTCCTTTCTCATTACAGGTGAAGCATATTCTTCTTTCTTTGAAGTGATGTGAAGATCTCTTGGAGTGAGATGTCTCTCTCTTGGACTTCCCTTTCTTGGTGTGAGCTGTGAGAGCTTGATCTTCATTCCCCATCTTTTCTTCTCATGCCACAAGCCTTGCTTCTTCTTGTGAGCATTCTTCCCGTAGTCTACTGAAGGAAATCAACTTCTTTCTTGCACAGATTCCTTGAATGAAGGAGTCCCATGACCTAGGCAAGCCATTCAGAGTGGTCATGACAACTTCACCATTCTCCACCATTTCATCCACTGCTTCTACTTGTTCCTTGATCTGGGAGACCCTTGAAAAATAAGATTGAATGGTTTCTCCATTCTGAAACTTTACTCCTTTCAATTGGTTCCGCAGGGTCATCTTCCGATTTATGTTCTTCCCTTCAAATAGCTTGGTCAAAGAGTCAAACATCTCTTTGGGTGTCTTTAGAGAAGACACATGGGGTATGAGATGGTCTTTGATAGAATCAACAATGATTCTCTTTGCCTTGACCAAGTTCTTCTTATGCAATACTTTAGCGTCTTCATCCTCTGGGATAGGGATGTCTTCTTTTATATATGAGTCCGACTCATTCTCTTCCAGGATTAACCCAATCCTATACTTCCAAGCTCGGAAGTTATCAGCCCCTTCAAGCTTATCCTCAAGCTTGGTGTGGTGAGACATTTTAAAGAGTACTTCAAATGGAAATAGAAAATATTTAGGTCTTACCACTTGAAATGTTGAAAACTGGATCTAGTCTCAGATTAAGGTTTGTCGAAAAAACCCTAAAAATTCAGAATGTGAAATTCAACTTTCTGAAAGGATAGAAAGATGCGCCTTGATGAGCTGATCAGCTAGGTGCATTTAGAATTTGAGATCAACAAAGTTTTACCCTTCAGATTTGACTTTTTGTCCTCCCCAGTTCACTAGGGAGAGCCCTGAATTAGGGTTTGAGTTTCTCAGAGATCTACCCAGCCAAAAATCTCAATCCAAAGCTCTAAACTTCGATTTTTGCAAGGAGCTTCCAGCTATGTCCTCAGATTTCAGAAATTCTTATTTTTGTGGAAACCCTAATTTTTAGGGCCAAATCTGAAAATGCTCAAAATTGAATTCTGAATGGACAGATGGATTCTCCTTGATGAGTAGAGTCAATCTACTATACTGCTTTCCAAAATTTGTGGAGAGAAACAAGAAACTCAAGTTTCCGTCACTGCAAAATGTCTTCTTCTCAGGTTAGCTCTGATACCATGTTAAATTTTGAGCATTAATTCACAATACTCTTGGATCTTTACTGAGAGAATAATATATACAGTATATCAATGCATAACAATCACAATAATCATGACAAGCATCACAAGAATCAAAAGCATGAGAGATAAGAGACATAGAGTTTCCATGGGGAAAACCCTAAGGTGAAAAACCCCACAACTTCCTCAGAGATAGAGAGAGCAATGGCTCAACCAAAGTACAACCAAAATACACTTGAGATAGTCTCCTAGTAGCAGATGATCCTCCTCCTCACTAGTGTGCCACTTTCTGAGTGAGAGAAGTGTGACTTTCTGAATGATCAAAATAGAGATCTCCCGATCTCTATTTATACTAACCTGTTTGCCCAGTTACACTATGGGGCCGACTTGTCTATCTAGATACATCCACAATATAATATATATTTCAGGGCTGACCCCACACATGGTGGTCTAATAACCCATCGGCAAGTACACACACTTGCGACACTTGTCAATCCACATGACGACACTTCCTTATAGAGGAATAACACATCTCTTATAAGGGTACAATAAATATATATGAAATACATAGATGAAATACATTCCGAAGTTACATATACATCAACACATGCTGCAAGTACAACAAATAAGTGAAGAGATTAGGGTTTAGAGATGTATGCACCTTATTCAGAAGGTTGATCCTAGGTTTGCCTCCCTCGCTCTTCAATGCTTATCCAGTATCTCAATGCCCACACCTGTAAAACAACTTGATACCTTTCTCAAATACATTTGACTACATATATAAGACTGATATCCATAATAGAAGAAGACATCAAACTATAATCAAACAGTAATCAAATCTAAGACACACAAGAATAGATCATATTTGGAAAGAGAAGAACATCTGATCTTTATTAATGAATGAAGCAAGTACATGAAAGTTATACCTTCCTTCAAGCTTGGCACTTCATGAAACCTAGATTCAAGGTCTCCTGCTTCCGTTCTCCAAGGATCCCAACCTCTAACCAGCAGTGCTAGGGTTTATCAGAAACTAAGCACAAGAGAGGGGGATGAAGGTCTTCATTCCTCCAGCATAACAATGTTATAGACTTGGTCCCCTCACATGGCCCTTCTACCCTCCTTATATAGTTAGTGAAGGAGAGGAAAATAAGTTATAACCGAGTAGGAGGTTCCCCAACCAACTTAACTTCCCAAAATTTCGAGATTTTGACTTGTACAGGAATGTACTCTACTCTACAGTAGACAAACTAGCGTACATATGGAGGTGGGCGCTGCTTTAATGAAGCAGAGTAGGGTATATACGCTACTATCATGCCTGTGTACCAACGTCCATGTGAAAAAATGGCCAAAAATAGGCTTTTCTGCTCATTTTCAGGAGATGGTTTGGTCTGGAAAAATGTTCCTAAGGGTCATAAACATCAAATGGACCAAGAGTGAGGTAATTTCAACAATTTTTAGTGTCTCAAATGACCCCTCAATCCACAAGTGTCATGTTGTGTGATTAAACTTTATCTCAAGAAGTGTCGTCATGCGACCAAGGGAAGCAAGTGTCATCACGGATGGAGAGGTGTCATTTTAAGCTATAACAGATGCCCCCTAATGTATGAGGTCAGAGGGACTAAGGGAAACATTGGCCGAAATACATTATAAATAACAAAGAGTTGAATCATGGAGGAACTGGAGAAACCGAGAATCATAGGCTCAAATGAAGTACCTGAAAG
This sequence comes from Larix kaempferi, assembly GCA_027924585.1. NCBI lineage: Eukaryota > Viridiplantae > Streptophyta > Pinopsida > Pinales > Pinaceae > Larix > Larix kaempferi. The sequence continues at coordinate 4,380,729 of BSBM01000806.1, forward strand.
CAAAGGCAATGTCAGACACACTTATCCTTGGGGTAATTGTCCATGTTCAAATAATGGAACATGACCTCCAAGTGGATACACTAATGATCAAAATACAGATGCATATATCATGGCCACTAAAATACAAGCGTGGATCCATGAGGAACATAAGTGTAAACATAGCCACATAACTACAAGGTGGATCTATGTCAAAACCGGAGAGCATAGCCATAGAGAACAAGCCAGATCTATGTCTCATCAAGAGCCAAAAAGAGTGTGGCTCAGTCTTGCGCAACTTGGGCGATAACATAAATGAGGTGATGCTATCGAGGATCCCAAGGTATTCATCCAAAAACAACCCAAGGTACAAACCTATCCATGCGAATATATGAGTTGATGTCGAACATGGGAGGTATCGTTTGATTACCGGTCATTGATGTATACCGTTAACAAACGCGAGGGTGTCCACCAATAATGAAAATGGGACCCAAGGTACCTAGTACATTCAAGCAAGTGCGAATAAATGGTCTTGCCGTCGAACACTTGAAGAATCCATCGGATAGGAGACATTGATGTATTCCCATCTATCCAATAGCGAGGGAAACTGCCACTAATGACTGCAATCCCCAAGGTACTAACCGAAACTCTAAAATTCATTCCCAGAGCACAATGAGTTGAAGTCGATGGGAAGAAGTTCGTTGGAAGGGAGGCCTTAAGGCATCCTCCATCATCCAACACGAGGGACACTCAACATGTATGAGCTAATTTGGAGTAGGACTGAACACATGATGAAACATACTGACACCAAGGAATGGCCAATGCATAAGGTCAGGGCAACTGCAGAATGGCTGACATAGGTTATATCCTTGAACAATGAGCACGACACAAGAGTGACTTAGGCAGCTTTGAACACAAAGAGACCATGATGAAAATGTGCAATGTAGGAGACATTAACAGATTCTCCAAATGATTGGAAAACTAACCAAACGGAGGAGTAAGAACTCTGATATCAGGTTTACCCTAAGGCCAACACTAGAACCCAACTTATTTGATAAACTCAAAACAAGTGCTTTGTTCAAGGAAATAGATGACTTGCTGCCATCATATTGAAAGATATTTTAACATTCTTCCCTTCCCTTTCCTTTTTCATTTTTTAACGAGCTTGACAAAGAACTAAAGCATGCTCGACGGTATTTTCATATTTAAGGAGTCTGAAAAACCTAGAAGAAAACTCCATACACCTATCCGTGGATTTTATATTGAGCCCGGATTGGTCTGTGCTCGGCGGTGTTTTCTTGCTTATAGAGTTGAAAAACTTAAACAGTCCTCTATCAACCATCTCGTGGATTTTACATCAAGCCCGAGTAGGTGAATGCTCGCTTGGTGTTTTCACATTTCAAGAGTCTGAAAACCCTAAAGACAACTCCAAAGGTCCTTTTTCGTAAAGTGAGTCTCCTTCCCTGAAAAAGTGTAAAATAATGGAAGAAGAACTCTTCTATCGCATACCAGAGTATGCCTAGAGTATACCTTTTCCGTAAATTATCCACCAAGGCCCGGAAAAGGGGTAATTCTATACCTAAGTGGATGTCAGTTCAGTTATTTTAATGAGCTCGAAAAGACAACTATGCTCGGAAAACTTTTCCTATTTAAGGAGTCTGAAAAGGGATTAAAAGAACTCCATAGGTATCTTTTTCGTAAAGGTTTAACGAGTCTGAAAAAGTAAACTCATGACCTCCTTGCTGTTTTTAATGAGCTCAAAGGAGATATAGAAAATGCTCATAACTTCCTTACTATTTTTAACGAGCTCGAAGGAAAGGTGGAAGAAATGCTCGTAACCTACTTACTATTTTTAACGAGCTCGAAGTGAAGGCAGAAGAATGCTCGAAATGGGAGGAGACGAGTGTCAAGGACATGCAAAACTAGCTCCAAGCACATGGAACAAAGCCATGCCTAATGTAAGGAACATGTGCAAGATAAGGACACTCAGGGTATGTCTCCTCCAGGTAAAAGGTGTCAAATTGCGAAGGCAAAATGATACAGGGCTTGGCGGAAATGAGATCAGAGATGGAGGCTTATATAATGAGCTAAAAACGTGGAAGCCGGCATCAGGCTCATTAGCGCAAGCGGGATCATAACAGATGCATATGCAACTTGAACACAAAGATGGGAGCCTTATCAGGGATGGCCAGAAATATATGAGGAAGAAAGATATGAGGCTTCTTCTCAAAGTCATGGTAAATCTAAAAAGGCTCCCAAGCCTATGAGAAAAACTCAGCATGGGCACCAGAATGGCATAAGGGTGCTGACCAGGGTGACCCATGTTAGGTAGGCTCTGTTGTCGGATTGGTGCACAATGCATAAAGAGATGGATAACACACCAATATCCAACAGGTTCGACCCTGTGGCGAATTCGGATGGCAAAAGGTTCAAATGCAACATAACAGCAGGGAAGCCTAAACCTACATGCAAGGTTCCGAATATACCTGACATGGTCGCACAAGGTGTCGAAAAGGACCAGTAAGAAAGTAGACATCCAGCTAAGAATCTTGTCTCCAAGAAACATCAGTGCCAAGATCATATATAAAACATATGTAAAGAAAGACCCAATACAAGTCACTGTGGTAGAAATACTTTCAACTTCAATATCATCAACAACAGGCATAAACAAGGTAGAGTTTTCAAATGAAGACTCTATGGTACCCAAGCTTGAGGAATTAAAATCAACAAGATCAACTTCAGGATGAAGATCAAAGTTGAAGGACATGATGGAATCTGCAGAAAAAAATTCATCATCACGGGAGTTGAAAATTCTAGAAGCAGAATCAAACTCAGCAAGAACACCGATTTGTGGATCTATAGGAGAGTCCAAAGACTCAACAGTAACAAGATCGGACTTTAAGGTCAAACTAGGGCTGGACATGACTGCGACTGGATCAACATCCAAATGAATGGCAGATCGTACTATGGACTCTAGGAAAACTTCATCAGAAGGAAGTATATTGTCCCATACAGAACACATATCTAAACATTCAGATGGAGATGTCACTTGGTCAAAAGCTAGGACTAAGTCCCGAGAAGGTGAGCATGAACTCACATATTTCTTCTCAGTAGTAGTTGAACTGAAGGAACAATATGCCACATAAGCTCCATCTGACATAGTAGTGCCTAATGACGAGGGATTTGACTGGTCTACAGTTGGGTAATAAGGAGGATCAACGAATGCAAGCTGGTTGATAGTGACGATGCTTTCGTTATGAGGAAAATGCATCACACAAAAGAGCGTAGACACCACAACATGCATAGCATAAACGTAATCATGCCCGAGGATCATATCAAAATCCACAAGGTCCTTTAAAACCATAAAATCAACTAAGACTGTTTTTCCACCCAAGGTAATAGGTGCCTGATGGAGGAATCCGATCAGTTCACTAGGTCTTCTATCGAAGGTCAACGACCAATTAACAACTGGAATAACATTAGGGAAACCCAAATCTCTCCAAGAATAAGTGGATAAGATACTAACAGAAGCACCTTCATCAACAATGCATTGATCAACCGTATGGTTCCCGATATCAATCTTCATCTGGAAAGGTGTCGAAGAAGGAAGATGAGGCTCAGCTAGACTATTCCAATCAAAGGAAACGATCTTAGGGCTTGGTAGGGGTTCACATGGCACAGATGAAGTACCCCCTTTTTCAGGAACATCCAAACTGGTAATGCAGAAGACTTCAGTAGTAGGTGCATCAATCTCCGAAGGACTGATGGGATCGGTTGAAGATTGCATCGATTTGATCACTTCACTCTCTGAAGGAAGAGTGGGGTCGACCAAAGATTTCATTGGTTCAACCACTTTATCAACCAAAGGTAGATCTGAATGTAGGGAATCTATAGACAACTTAGGAACAAAGGTTCCTTCAGACATGGACCACACTCTTCGTGCCTCTAGAATGGAAGGGCATTGGTGAGTAAGGTGATCTCCCTTACAAAGTTTACAAGGGAACTTTGGTTTCCGTCCTATAGGTCGAGACTCCTTTACAACGTCAGTACTCTCAGCATGACTAGCATTGGCTGACAGCTTGCCCCCAGCATGACTTGCAGCGGCTGGTTGCTCAGAAGAAGAAGACTTTTGAACTAAGGACCACACTTTTTGCACTTCTGGAAGTACAGGGCACAAGTAAGTAAGGTGGTCTCCCTCACAAAACTTAAAAGGGAACTTAAGCTTCTATTTGTTGGGTTTGTCGACAATGTCAACTCCCTCAGCATGACTTGCAGTGGCTGATCTGGTGTCTCCAGTATGACTCACAGGAACTGGTGACTTGTCATTAATATGACTAGCAGTGATCAATGACGTGTCCTCAACATGACTGATAGTGGTTGAAGACAAACTTTCAGTATGATTTTCAGTGACTAAAAGTTTTCACCTAGCATGACCTCCAGAGGCTGGGTAGGTGCCCCCTGCATGATTTACAGAGGCAGGGTGTTTGCCCCCAACATGACTTACAGAGGCCGGGTTGCTGCCCCCTTGTTTTGGCATCTTCTTCCCATTCTTCTTCCGTCTATTCCTCTTAGACTGTTGGTTACTAGTATTGCTACTTTCGCCACATGAGGTAGAAGGAGGAGGAGAAGATGTTACTGGAAAGGGAGGCACAGGGTTCTGATGCTCTTGATTTGAGGTGCTTACAAAAGAAGCATCAGGAGCATGCAAGACATTTAGAGTGGAAAACAACCAAATCGACAGCCCTATGGTGAATCCAGGAAGATTCAGAGTATCCATTAAGGGAGTGCCAATGTTTCCAATGAATGGAACATCACAAGGATCCCCCGGAACAGGGGTACCTTGATTGGCACTCGCCGGAATGCCAAACATAGTTTCCTGCTCAAATGAACAAGAAATTATCTAAGGCAAACTAAAACAAGTAGCACAAAGAGCACACCACTAAAAAAGGTCCTAGGTAAATCAAACCAGGCAAACAGATGCATTCCGGAGAAGAGTCTTGGATGATGAGGGCCCAGAATAGATCAACGAAGGATGAAGAATAGTTACCCGGGGCCCACAATACAATGACTAAGGGTGCAAGCGCTGGAATCACCCAACCGCCCTCCCAAAGACCTGCAAGGGATTTCCTCCCATGTCTGTCCTAGGTACAACAGATATAACCCTCCGCCGTCACCTGTGTATGAACCTATGGTCAGATACTAAGGATACCAGCACACCGAAAACTCCTGGGGGAACAGTCTCTGGTCGAATTAGAAGGCGTGGGCAGGGTAACTGAGCCCGAAACTCAAAAGAGTCCCCAAACGCGATCCAATCCTGGTATATGCTTGAAACAGAAAGTAGAAGGTGTATTCCCAACAATATGATCTCACAAGACCTACTGCATAGATCCCAAGCAAGCTTTGAATGAAGTGGGTTTACCTGTGATAGTTGAACTATGATTTTTGCGTAATGTGTGATCTTGGGTGGTTTAAGGTGTTTTAAACCCAAGATCCTATCCAAGACTAGTTGGGTAGTGTAACCTAGAAAAGAAAATGTTATTAGTACATTTTATTAGAGTTCATTTTAAAGGTTACTTGCTGACTCAAAAAGGTAGTGGGTGTGTGAGAGTGGTTATAATAGAGATAGAGTAATGAAAATGAAATATTTTCCACCAAACAAATCTTTTCTTTTCAATGCAAGTCTTAAAATTATGATCTAGAATGCATATGAAAATGCAATTTTTAATCTTTCGAATGCAAAAAGGGTAAAAATAAAGTCTATATGTACAAAATTAAACTCAAAACCTAAGAATGCAGCTACTAAAAAAAATAGGTATGCAAAAGAAAACTTGTTCTTTTTGATGCAAAGCACTCTAAAATCTTTTAAGCAGCTTGCAAGGTACTCTATTCAGAAAATGAATCAAAATTCTTTATGCTTTTCAAAGGTAAGAAACAAAACTGAAACTAACCTACTATCAAAGCAAAGCAAAGAAACTTTCAAGTTTTCTTTATTGAAATAGTAAAAGCTACCAAATATGACTTTTAGATACTTAAAGATATAAGCATGCCAACCATTGGGAAAAGAGTACGAAAACTACTTTTAGACCCAAACAAAGAAAATGACCTACAAAGAAGTATGGTTTGGTAAAATCAGTTCTGCACATAAACAATGCAAACAAGGTCTTGAACAACAGCCAAAACACTTGAGCTTTCATTACAAAAGAAAACTAAAAGCATAAGGGAGGATAAGAAACCAATCTAAAAGAGAAATTTTAGTCAAATAGGTACAAACAGGGTCAAGAAGACGCAATAGGTTTCAAATCCAGTGGAAATGGAGCAAGAAGGTTCAATCCGACTCAAATTAGGGTACAAAACACCAAACTGGTCCACAACCCCCCAACTTGGGTCCACAAGCCCCAAAACTTTCCAAACAAGCCCAAATTGATCAAAAGAGGTTCAAATCATGAATGTAGGAACAATACAAGGATAGGAGACCACCTACAGTGGTTTAACTCAGACCTAGGGTCATTAGGGACCCCAAAAATGCAGCCACATCCCCCAAAATTGGGTCCACAACCCAAAAACTCAAAAATTTCAAACCCAGATTGTGTACGCTATTGTCTAGTAGGTAAAGTAGAGTATTTTTTAAGGTAAACGCTACTATATGGCTATAGAGTAGCGTCCAAACAGGGGAAAACGCTACTGTGCTGCACAATAGTAGCGTACAGGTTGGAAAAGTTGAAAAAATGGGGTTAAAACACCCCACACCTGGGTCCACAAGGGTTTGCAAGGGCTGGGAAGGGTCTGTAAGAGCCAACGAGGGTCAAATAGAGCCTACTAACTGATCCTAATAAAGAAAATGAACAAATACCATCAAACAAGACTGAAGAAATGACCTTGGATACCCCTAATCAGTTAGGCTTTCCCCAGCAGAGTCGCCATTCTGTTGACGGGAAAATGCACTTATAGTTTAGGGGAGAAACTACCAAATTACGGTGATAAAGATAGACTTACAAGCATTCTGCAAGTACAACAAATAAGTGAAGAGATTAGGGTTTAGAGATGTATGCACCTTATTCAGAAGGTTGATCCTAGGTTTGCCTCCCTCGCTCTTCAATGCTTATCCAGTATCTCAATGCCCACACCCGCAAAACAACTTGATACCTTTCTCAAATACATTTGACTACATATATAACACTGATATCCATAATAGAAGAAGATGTCAAACTATAATCAAATAGTAATCAAATCTAAGACACACAATAATAGATCATATTTGGAAAGAGAAGAACGTCTGATCTTTATTAATGAATGAAGCAAGTACATGAAAGTTATTCCTTCCTTTAAGCTTGGCACTTCACAAAACCTAGATTCAAGGTCTCCTGCTTCCGTTCTCCAAGGATCCCAACCTCTAACCAGCAGTGCTAGGGTTTATAAAAAACTAAGCACAAGAGAGGGGGATGAAGGTCTTCATTCCTCCAACATAACAATGTTATAGACTTGGTCCCCTCACATGGCCCTTCTACCCTCCTTATATAGTTAGTGAAGGAGAGGAAAAGAAGTTATAATCGAGTAAGAGGTTCCCCAACCAACTTAGCTTCCCAAAATTTCGAGATTTTGACTTGTAAAGGAATGTACTCTACTCTACAGTAGACAAACTAGCATACAAATGGAGGTGGGCGCTACTTTAACGAAGCAGAGTAGGGTATATACGCTACTATCATGCCTGTGTACCAACGTCCATGTGAAAAAATGGCCAAAAACAGGCTTTTCTGCTCATTTTCAGGAGATGGTTTGGTCTGGAAAAATGTTCCTAAGGGTCATAAACATCAAATGGGCCAAGAGTGAGGTAATTTCAACCATTTTTAGTGTCCCAAATGAATCCTCAATCCACAAGTGTCCTGTTGTGTGATTAAAATTGATCTCAAGAAGTGTCGTCATGAGACCAAGGGAAGCAAGTGTCGTCACAGACGGAGAGGTGTCATTTTAAGCTATAACAACAGTAGTATCAGCAGTTTCACCTTTGCACTCGTTCCAGGAGTCAAGATGAGCAATTCAAATGCTCCTTCCTCTCCTATGATCCTCACTCCCTTCAATTACTTTGAATGGAAGATTGAGATGAAATTACACTTGTGTAATAGACAGCTATCCAGATTGGTATTTGAAGAGATCCCATACCACATGCAGCTATGGAGAAAACCACGCATCTAAATAAAATGGATGAAACCTTTGGATTTATATGCCTACATATGTATAAAGATCTATTGTTTCATGTTGAAGGATTGAAGTCTCCAAATGAGTTATGGACAAAATTGGAGAGTATTTTTGGCAAACAAGATGGGCTAAGAGGCCACATGCTCGAAAATGAATTGGTTGCCCTACAACCTAGCAATTTCGAGACCATTAAGGAATTCTTCTCAAAATTTAAGAACTTGCTTGTGCAATGAAAGCATTGTGGCATCACTAAAACTGATGAACAATTGGTGCTCTCCATTTTGAGCAAACTAGGATCTCAGTTTTCAATCTTTGTATCTACCTTCCATTCTGGACGAATGTCAATCCATGGATGGAAGTTTCCAACCTTAGAAGCCTTCACTGAAGATCTCTTTCAAGAAGAGGACAAATTGATTCAAATGGGTGCAATCAAGGCCTCCAAAGATCAAGCTCTTCTAGCTGGAGGAGCAAGTGGGACGAATGTGAAAAGGAGGCAAAAAGACAAGGATAAGAAGCCATCTAAATCCAAGTTGAATGATAAGTCAAGTCCATCAAACACAGCCTCCAGCTCCAAGAAGGACAAACATAAGAGATCTACATGTCCCTACTGCAAGAGAGGAAACCATCCTGAGAAAGCTTGCATGCACAAGAAAATAGACATACTAACCAAGCTTCTTGAACAAAACAAAATTGCTATTCCAAAAGATGCAAAGATGTCTGATTCTGGAAGTGGATCTGATGGTCATGAGGATTTCCATGCACTGATGGCTGGTTTTTCAAAATCAAAGGCCCTCCTCACAGATTCTGGAGCCTCTAACCACATGGTTGCCTCTGAAGAATCATTTTCTTCTTTAGATCTCAAAGATGGGCCTACTATTCACATGGGAGACAACTCTCAGATATCTACCAAAGGGTTGGGTACAGTACATATAGAGCATGGCAAGTTCAAGAATGTTCTATTCGTTCCCTCCTTAACAACAAATTTGTTGTTTGTATATCAGATGACTCACACTGGATCACCTAAGAAGGTGACCTTTGGTCCTGACACAGTTGATATTACAGAGATCTCCACTGGGAAGACTATAGCAAAAGGGTTTGCAAATCATGCCTCCAAGGCATATGAGTTCTCTCATTTTCTGCGCTTCTCTCTTCCCACTCCTTCGGAATTTGATGAAGATTCAAGTGACTCTTATTCCGATGAAGATGAAGATCTTGATGTTGAGATCAAATTTCAAGAACATTTAGATCCATAACCAACACATGTTCTCAATCCAGAGACAAGGCCAACATGGGCTCACATAGTCCTTGCAGCTACTGAGAACACAGTTGAGGATCCATCTGCTCACAGAACTACTAGATTTCAGCACCATGCCAACCTTGCATTATGCCATCTACCTCTCCATGATATATGCAGCATGATGATGGGTTTCTTTCTTCCATCCCTTGGGAAGAATCATCATGATCCATTCGCTCCAATTGCAGAAAGACTTCCCGAAAGACTTGCTTCGTCCAACACATCCTCTACATAGTGGGAGGCGCATCAGAAGACCAGATCTAGATCTAGTACATGCTTTGGCATCCTACAGAGGATCAGCTTGCCAAGTTTTTTGCAAAGGTTTTCACTGATGAAAGCGTCTTTCTTTTCTACTTAGTATGATGGTTCTTTGAGTTATTTTACTGTTCTTTTGAGGGGGGGTATTTTTCCCATGAGGTTTTCCCCATTTCCTCGGTTTATGGACAGTTCTTTATTTTTCTATCATTTATTTGATTGTATGGGTGACCTTTGGTCCTAGTTACATGGGCCTAGGATGGATTAAGGGGGGGTGTTAGGATATTCCTATACTCCATCTTAGTCCCACCAACATTTCAGTTATTTTCATTATGAATCTTGCATGCATTTCTGCATGCAGCATGCATTCTGCATGCATGTATGCATCCCAGTCATCAGTCCCAGCACCTAGCCCTCAGTTAGCTAGCCCTGGGAGCTTCTCTCAGATTAGTTTTATCCCTCCTAGACAGGGAGGCGCCCAATTCTCACCCACCACTTGAGAAGGGCACCTTTTCTCACCTACCACTCCTGTTGTACTTCAGTTAGTTGAGTGATCATCAGTTTTTTCCTTGATTTAAGGCTATACTGAGTCTCAACTGACTGTATCACTCCAATGAGACTTGACTGCCCATTCTGAGTCCAGATAGCTCCACATGCGCCCTCCACTGAGCCTCGTTCATTCAGTTAGTGCCTCCATGTGCTAGTTACACCTACCACACTCAATTAGACTCAATTTGACTGATGGTTGACAGTTACTTCTGCATTGATGACTCCACCGATGATGAGATAGACTTCTAGTTGTGCTTTGATGACACTCCACTGATTTTGGATCTATGCATGCAGGCTAATTTGAATCACACCTAGTGTATTCGAATCCTGAGCATTGTATAATTATTGTTTTACTATTCAAATTAATGTAACATGTGTAATTATTCTGCCTCTATCTGAGCTCCTTTGGATCTATGTTCTATTGCTCTATTCTTCTTCTATTATTCCTAAATTCTTTCATTGTGAGGTTTACATCATCTCTTGGATCTACTGTGAGCATTTTCACATGGTATCAGAGCCATTTGAGAGTATATTCTACCTCCATTCTTGAGAGTGTTTTGCAGGTATTTCGAAGTTTCAGCAGTAGTATCAACAGTTTCACTGTTGCACTCGTTCCAGGAGTCAAGATGAGCAATTCGAATGCTCCTTCCTCTACTATGATCCTCACTCCCTTCAATTACTTTGAATGGAAGATTGAGATGAAATTACACTTGTGTAATAGACAGCTATCCTGATTGGTATTTGAAAGAGATCCCATACCACATGCAGTTATGGAGAAAACCAAGCATCTAAATAAAATGGATGAAGACTTTGGATTCATATGCCTACATATGTCTAAAGATCTATTGTTTCATGTTGAAGGATTGAAGTCTCCAAATGAGTTATGGAAAAAATTGGAGAGTCCTTTTGGAAAACAAGATGGGATAAGAGGCCACATTCTCGAAAATGAATTGGTTTCCCTACAACCTAGCAATTTCGAGACCATTCAAGAATTCTTCTCAAAATTTAAGAACTTGCTTGTGCAATGAAAGCATTATGGCATCACTAAAACTGATGAACAATTGGTGCTCTCCATTCTGAGAAAACTAGGATCTCAGTTTTCAGTCTTTGCATCTACCTTCCATTCTGGACGAATGTCAATCCCTAGATGGAAGTTTCCAACCTTAGAAGCATTCACTAAAGCTCCCATTCAAGAAGAGGACAAATTGATTCAAATGGGTGCCATCAAGGCCTCCAAAGATCAAGCTCTTCTAGCTGGAGGAGCAAGTGGGACGAATGTGAAAGGGAGGCAAAAAGACAAGGATAAGAAGCCATCTAAATCCAAGCTGAATGATAAGTCAAGTCCATCAAAAGGAGCCTCCAGCTCCAAGAAGGACAAAAATAAGAGATCTACATGTCCCTACTGCAAGAGAGGAAATCATCCCGAGAAAGCTTGCATGCACAAGAAAATAGATGTTGATGTATATGTAACTTCGAAATGTATTTCATCTATGTATTTTATTGTACTTCTATAGAGATGTATTATTCCTCTATACGGAAGTGTCGTCATTTGTATTGACAAGTGTCGTAACTTTCTGATGGGTTATTAGACCACCATGTGTGGGGTTAGCCCTGATTAAGTTAACCTGGGATTATTAGGCTGAGTTAGACAAGTCGGCCCCATAGGTTTATTAGGCTGCTCAGAACAAGTATAAATAGAGAGCGAGATCTCTCTATTTGACAACTTCACTTACTCACTCTTCCTTCACTCGGAAAGTGGCGCACATGTGAGGAGGAGGATTAGCTGCTAGGAGGAGTCTATCTCTGTGTGCTTGGGTTGTACTTTGGTTGTGCTATTGCTCTATCTATCTCTGAGGAAGTTGTGGGGTTTTTCACTTTAGGGTTTTCCCCACGGAAACTCTGTGTGTCTAGTGCCTCTTATGATTGCATCTTGTGATGATTGATATGCTTGCTATGATTAATATGCATTGATATACTGTACATGTTATTCTCTCAGTAAAGATCCTAGAGTATTGTGAATTAATGCTAGAAAATTAACATGGTATCAGAGCTAACTTGAGAAGAAGACACTGTGCAGTTGCGGAATCTAGGGATTCTTGTTTTTGGGTTTCTCTCCACATATTTTGGAAAAGAAATATGATAGATTGAATCTCCTAAGCAAGGTGAATCTTTCTGGCCAATTAGAATTCAGTTCTGAGCACTTTCAGGTTTGACCCTAAAAATTAGGGTTTCCACAAAAATAGGAATTTTTGAAATCTGAAGACATAGCTGGACGCTCCTTGGAAAAATCAAAGTTTAGAGATTTGGATCGAGATTTTTGGCTGGGTAAATCTCCAGGAAACTCAAACCCTAATTCAGGGTCCTCCCTAGTGAACCCGGGAAGACTAAAAGGCATTTCTGAAGGGTGAAGCTGTGCAAATCTCAAATTCTGAATACACCAGGCTGATTAGCTCATCAAGGCACATCTTTCTATCCTTTTAGAAAGTTGAAATTCACATTTTGAATTTTTAGGGTTTCTCTGACAAACCGTAATCCGGGACCAGATCCAGTTTTCAGCAAATCAAGTGGTAAGACGTAAATCTTTTCTATTTCCAGTTGAAGTACTCTTTAAGATGTCTCACCACACCAAGCTTGAGGATAAGCTTGAAGGGGTTGATAACTTCCGAGCCTGGAAGTATAGGATTGGGTTAATCCTGGAAGAAAATGAATTGGATACTTACATAAGGGAAGAGGTCCCTGTCCCAGAGGGAGAAGAGGCTAAAGCCCTCCACAAGAAGAACTTGGTCATGGAAAAGAGAATCATTGCTGATTCTATCAAGGACCATCTCATCCCCCATGTGTCATCTATGAAGACACCCAAAGAGATGTTTGATTCCCTATCCAAGCTATTTGAAGGGAAGAACATAAATCGGAAGATGACTCTGCGGAACCAATTGAAAGGGGTAAAGCTTCAGAATGGAGAATCCATTCAATCTTATTTTTCTAGGGTCTCTCAGATCAAGGAACAACTAGAAGCAGTGGATGAAATGGTGGAGAATGGTGAAGTTGTCATGACCACTCTGAATGGCCTACCCAGGTCATGGGATTCCTTTATCCAAGGAATCTGTGCAAGAAAGAAGTTGGTATCCTTCAGCAGACTACAGGAATAATGCTCACAAGAAGAAGCAAGGCTTGTGGCATGAGAAGAAAAGATGGGGAATGAAGATCAGGCTCTCACAGCTCACACCAAGGGAAGCACGTTTAAGTGGGAGAGATCTCATAACAAGAATCATTCTCACTCTCATCACAAGAAGAAAGATCTATCTCATGTTCGATGTTACAAATATAATGAAATGGGACACTCTGCTTCAAATTGTCCCAAGAAGAAGAAAGACAACAACTTCAAGAAGAAGAAGAAGAATAACAAAAGAAGATATCATGCTCATGCGGTTGAGGATGATGAACCTCCCAGGAAGAAAGCTAGAGCAGAAAGTGATGATGATGACTCATCAAGCGAAGAAGAGTATGTTCTAATCTCTGCTCTCACAGGTACTATTTATCATGATTGTAATGATTGGTTAATTGACAGTGGGGCTTCTAAACACATGACTGGGTTTAAAGAATCTTTTGTAAATCTGTCTGAACATGAATCACCCCATAAAGTGAAACTTGGGGATGATTATCAATACCCTATCAAAGGAAGTGGGGAAGCCTCCTACAACCTAGAATCTGGAAAGTCCTTGAAGATGAAAGATGTTCTATATGTACCTGGGATCAAGAAGAAATTACTCTCCATATCTGCATTGGATACAAAAGGCATGAGGGTTGCATTTGTAGATGGCCAAGTTCTAATGTGGCCAAAAGGTAAAACTATAGATGATGCAGTGGTGATTGGAGAGCAAGTGGGAGGATTGTATAAATTGAAGGGACAACCTGAACATGCTACGGTGACATGAATACAAAGATTCATCCATAGTCATGGATCACATAGAGGTATGTATAATTTGTTTATGCAAAGGTTAACTTATGAGTTATGCAGGTCATTGAAGAGAACAATAAAACATTGCTAGAAATAACTAGCAAATATGATGACCAGGTATGTTTTTTCTTATATCAAAGGATCTTATACTTTTGTATGATTGATAATGATTACTCATGAAGTTACAAGTTTGAGTAATCTAGGGTTTATGCATATTATGTTTCTTACCTTAATTGATGATATGACTAACCAGAAGAGTCATGAAAGTATAGGTTTGAGTAATCACGGGTTTAGGCATATTATGTTTCTTACTTTAACTTATGATATGACTAGCCATAAGAGTCCTTGAATACTAATGCTTATTATTTCTGTTTGAAATAATCATGACTATACATACTTAAGATTATTGTGTTTTGATAGTATACTAATAAATGTATGAGATCTTGAGGATATCACAATAATGATACTTGTAAGCATGCATAGTGATCGAGGATGGATATAAGTTCAAGGACAGGTAATCCAGGAAGCAAAGATCAAGAGGGAGCACACTCCAATAGTTTCTGCAAGGATGCATATATTTAGAGGGATTCGACCACTTCTCACAATCCACATCAGAATGGAGTTGCAGAAAGGAAGCAAAGACTAAGAGGGAGTCAACCCAACAAACAAACAAAGATAAGTATTTGAAGTATCATTTCTTGCACATTTGATTATTTAAATATTGTTCAAAGATGTATATACTGATTCTCCTAGAATTAGGCTGTGTATTTTGACATATTAGAATAATTGCATTAATGAACAACATACTACTAATATGCATATAATGGGTAAGTGGCCTATGGCACTGTACAACATTCCATTGCTACTTATCTAGAATGAAACCTCTTTGCTGACATGTTGGGAGTAGTGCAAACTCTTAACAATGTTCTAGTAGAGATTGGAAGGTATCTAGAAAGTTACGGGATATGGATAAATGTTGTATTGAAGCATTGGCTTAAATAATTGCATGACTGTATGACATATTTCTTTATGTGAAAGAATTTGTTCTGAAAATTATGAGATGTTTCTAATCATGCAATTTAACTTGTTTTGTAGGAAAGACCGTATACCTTCACCTACAAAAGAAGGACTACAACATTTGTTCAAGCAACAAAATTATCTATTGAAGATATTGAAGTTCCCAGGATACGGGAAGAAAGCCATGATCTGCCGATCATGAAGAATGATGTTTGGGATGTGGTCCCAAGACTAGAAGGGAAGTATGTTGTGACTTCCAAGTGGATCTACAAGATCAAGCATGTTGCAGATGGTAGCATAGAGAAATACAAAGCGAGATTTGTAGCTTGTGGCTTCTCTCAGAAAGAGGGAATAGACTATGAAGAGACTTTTGCTCCTGTAGTCAGGTACACTTCCATCAGATCAGTACTTTCCCTGGCTGCAGTGATGAAATGGAAGATACACTAGATGGATGTCAAGAGAGCTTTCTTGAATGGTGTAGTCGAGGAGGAAGTGTATGTGGAGCAGCCACTCGGTTTTGAGACACATGACAGGAAGTCATATGTGTGCAGGTTGAAGAAAGCCATGTATGGCTTGAAGCAAGCTCCCAGGACTTGGTATGGTAGGATGGATGGATTTCTATCCAGTTTGGGCTTTACCAAGAGTAAAGTGGATTCCAACCCTTACTATAAGGTTGAGGAAGGCAATCCAGTGATACTACTTTTGTATGCTGATAACTTGTTTGTTACAGGTGAGGATAGATTGATTGTCGACATGCAGTGGAAGCTTGATGCCAAGTTTGAGATGAAG
The DNA here is from genome assembly GCA_027924585.1 of Larix kaempferi. Classification (NCBI taxonomy): domain Eukaryota; kingdom Viridiplantae; phylum Streptophyta; class Pinopsida; order Pinales; family Pinaceae; genus Larix; species Larix kaempferi. The sequence continues at coordinate 4,396,760 of BSBM01000806.1, forward strand.
GACTTGGGGATGATGCACTATTTTCTAGGCATGGAGGTGTGGAAAAGTGCAGATGGTATCTTCCTTGGACAAGGGAATTATGCAGTAGAGATCCTAAAGAAGTTCTAGATGATGGAATGCAAGGCCATGGCCACACCTATGGCATCGAACCTGAAGCTTTTGTGCAATGCTTCATCTGATCTGGTTGATGTCACTATGTATCGTCAGATGATTGGGTCCTTGATGTACCTGATGAACACTAGACCAGATATTTGCTTTTCGGTGAACACATTGAGCCAGTTCCTGACGGATCCCATAGGTGTTCACATGGTTGCTATAAAGCATATTCTGAGGTACCTGAAGGGTACAGTTGATTATGGGCTCAAGTATGACGCGAATCAAAAGTTTAACCTACAGGGTTATGTTGATTCAGATTGGGCAGGCAGTGCTGCAGATAGGAAGAGCACATCTGGGTGCTGCTTCAGTATGGGATCAGGTGTGATCTCTTGCTTTATCAGGAAGCAATCCTACATAGCACTGAGTACAGCCGAAGCAGAGTATGTTGCAGCATGTTTGGCTAGTTGTGAGGCAGTATGGCTCCAGAAGCTACTGTCTGAGTTATTTGATCTCCTGTTGGAGGCTACTAGTATCTTTTGTGACAACCAGAGTTGTGTGAAGCTGTCTGAGAACCCAGTGTTCCACGACATGTCGAAACACATAGAGATCAAATATCACTATATCAGGGATATGGTGCAGAGAGGAGCAGTGAAGCTCCTGTATGTTGCGACAAATGAGCAGATTGCAGATGTGCTGACGAAGCCATTAGCCAGAGTGAAGTTCAAGTACTTCAGAGAGAGGCTTGGTGTCCTTCAGATCGATGACACTTCAAGGAAGAAGCGATGGAGACATTTGCTGAAGCCATTCCAAGCATGGTGGAAGGAGGATCCTTCACATGGCTATGGACGTAAGCGCTGGATGATGAGTATCAGGACGATGCTCCAGTTACCACTCTATATATGCATCCTGTTGGATGCTGGATATGATTAGTTGGATCATTTATATGTATTTGTATATGCATCATGTTGGATTCTTTGATCAGTGTGATCATGTATTTGTATATGCATCATGTTGGATGCTTGATATGATCAGTTGGATCATAGATTTGTATCAGGTGGATACTTGTATGATCAGGTCGATTATGTATTTGTATATGTATCAGGTGGATACTTGTATGATCAGGTAGATCATGTACTTATGTATGTATCAGGTGGATGCATTATGTATGTATCAGGTGGATGCATTATGTATATCAGGTGGATACATTATATGATCAGGTAGATCATGTATGATGATATGTATCAGGTAGATACTTTGTATGCATCAGATGGATATATTGTTTGATCAGGATGATCACAGATGACGAGCTTCAGGATGTTGCTCCAGATGATATGCATCAGGTTGATGCTATGATGATGATCAAGATGATCACAGATGACGAGCTTCAGGATGCTGCTCCAGATGATATGCATCAGGTTGATGCTATGATGATGATCAGGATGATCACAAATGACAAGCTTCAAGATGTTGCTCCAGATGATATGCATCAGGTTGATGCTATGATGATGATCAGGTTGATCATGTGATGATGTACATCAGGATGATGTATGGTGAGTATTGGTTTGATACTCTATGGCTGTGGACAGGTTGTGCAGGTAGCATAGAAAAGATCCTTTAAAAACTGGACACGTAGAGCAGTGTGCTCGTAACAGCCTGGGTTGCTCTATCGAGATCCAGACAGGTAGAGCGGTGTGCTTGTAACATCCTGGGATGCTCCGAGTAGGTTTTGCTACAGTTTCGCATAGAAAAGATCCTTTAAAATATGGACAGGTAGAGCGGTGTGCTCGTAACATCCTGGGATGCTCTATCGAGATCCAGACAGGTAGAGTGGTTTGCTCGTAACATCCTGGGATGATTTGAGTAGGTTTTGCGAAAGTTCACATAGGAAAGATCCTTTAAAATTCTGGATAGGTAGAGCGGTGTGCTCGTAACAGCCTGGGATGCTCTATCGAGATCTAGACAGGTAGAGCGGTTTGCTCGTAACATCCTAGGATGATTTGAGTAGGTTTTGTGAAGGTCAACATGTAAAAGATCCCGGGAGATCTGATAGGTTGAGCAGTGTGCTCGTAATCAGTCCTGGGATGCTCTTTCGAGGTTTTGTTGAGGCATGTAATTAGTCCTGAGTATTCCACAGTATGGCCAGTGATGATGAAGACCTACAGGTGGTGGGCCTACATACAGTATGAAAAAGGACTGGTTCTGTAGAACTTCCTATGACGAGTAGATCAGAGATTGATTGAGATAGCAGCAACAGTGATGATGACGATGATTCGCTGATGATGATCCAGAGAAGAAGACTTGTGTTAGCAGATCCATGTCGAGAAATACCTTCCTAGTTAAGAGGGAGTGTTGATGTATATGTAACTTCAGAATGTATTTCATCTATGTATTTTATTGTACTTCTATAGAGATGTATTATTCCTCTATACGGAAGTGTCGTCATTTGTATTGGCAAGTGTCACAAGTGTCATAACTTATCGATGGGTTATTAGACCACCATGTGTGGGGTCGGCCCTGATTAATTTAACCTGGGGTTATTAGGCTGAGTTAGACAAGTCGGCCCCATAGGTTTATTAGGCTGCTTAGAACAAGTATCAATAGAGAGCGGGATCTCTCTATTTGACAACTTCACTTACTCACTCTTCCTTCACTCGGAAAGTGGCGCACATGTGAGGAGGAGGATCAGGTGCTAGGTGGAGTCTATCTTTGTGTACTTGGATTGTGTTATTGCTCTATCTATCTCTGAGGAAGTTGTGGGGTTTTTCACCTTAGGGTTTTCCCCATGGAAACTCTGTGTGTCTATTGTCTCTTATGATTGCATCTTGTAATGATTGATATGCTTGCTATGATTGATATGCATTGATATATTGTACATGTTATTCTCTCAGTAAAGATCCTAGAGTATTGTGAATTAATGCTCGAAAATTAACAATAGACCTACTAACCAAGATTCTTGAACAAAACAAAATTGCTATTCCAAAAGATGCAAAGATGTCTAATTCTGGAAGTGGATCTGATGGTCATGAGGATTGCCATGCATTGATGGCCGGTTTTTCAAAATCAAAGGCCCTCCTCAGAGATTCTGGAGCCTCCAACCACATGGTTGCCTCTGAAGAATCATTTTCTTCTTTAGATCTCAAAGATGGGCCTACTATTCACATGGGAGACAACTCCCAGATCTCTACCAAAGGGTTGGGTACAGTACATATGGAGCATGGCAAGTTCAAGAATGTTCTATTCGTTCCCTCCTTAACAACAAATTTATTGTCTGTATATCAGATGACTCACACTGGATCACCTAAGAAGGTGACCTTTGGTCCTGACACAGTTGAGATTACAGAGATCTCCACTAGGAAGACTATAGCAAAAGGGTTTGCAAATCATGCCTCCAAGGCATATGAGTTCTCTCATTTTCTACCCTTCTCTCTTCCTACTCCTTCGGAATCTGATGAAGATTCAAGTGACTCTTCTTCTGATGAAGATGAAGATCTTGATGTTGAGATCAAAGTTCAAGAACATTCAGATCCAGAACTAACACATGTTCTCAATCCTGAGACAAGGCAAACATGGGCTCACATAGTCCTTGCAGCTACTCAGAACACAATTGAGGATCCATCTGCTCACAGAACTACCAGATTTTAGCACCATGCCAACCTTGCATTATGCCATCTACCTCTCCATGATAGATGCAGCATGATGATGGGGTTCTCTCTTCCATCCCTTGGGAAGACTCATCATGATCCATTCGCTCCAGTTGCAGAAAGAATTCCTGAAAGACTTGCTTCGTCCAACACATCCTCTACACAGTGGGAGGAACATCAGAAGACTAGATCTAGATCTAGTACCTGCTTTGGCATCCTATGGAGGATCATCTTGCCAAGTTTTTTGCAAACGTTTTCACTCATGAAAGATTCTTTCTTTTCTGTTTAGTATGATGGTTCTTTGAGTTATTTTACTGTTCTTTTGAGGGGGGGTATTTTTCCCATGAGGTTTTCCCCATTTCCTCGATTTATGGACAGTTCTTTATTTTTCTATCATTTATTTGATTGTATGGGTGACCTTTGGTCCTAGTTACCAGGGCCCAGGATGGATTAAGGGGGGGTGTTAGGATATTCCTATACTCCATCTTAGTCCTACCAACATTTCAGTTATTTTCATTATGAGTCTTGCATGCATTTTTGCATGTAGCATGCATGCATGCATCCCGTTCATCAGTCCCAGCACCTAGCCCTCAGTTAGATAGCCCCGGGAGCTTCTCTCAGATTAGTTTTAGCCCTCCTAGACAGGGAGGCACCCACTTCTCACCCACCACTTGAGAAGGGTGCCTTTTCTCACCTACCACTCCTGTTGTACTTCAGTTAGTTGAGTTATCATAAGTTCTTTCCTTGATTTAAGGCTAGACTGACTCTCAACTAACTGTATCACTCCGATGGACCTTCGATGAGACTTGACTGCCCATTCTGACTCCAGATATCTCCTCATGCGCCCTCCACTGAGCCTCCTTCATTCAGTTAGTGACTCCATGTGCCAATTACACCTACCATACTCAGTTAGACTCAGTTAGACTGATGGTTGACAGTTACTTGTGCATTGATGACTCCACCGATGATGAGATTCTAGTTGTGCTTTGATGACACTCCACTGATTTTGGATCTATCCATGCAGGATAATTCGAATCACACCTAGTGTATTCGAATCCTGAGCATTGTATAATTACTATTTTACTATTCAGATTAATGTAACATGTGTAATTATTCTGCCTCTATCTGAGCTCCTTTGGATCTATGTTCTACTACTCTATTCTTCTTCTATTATTCCTAAATTCTTTCATTGTGAGGTTTACATCATCTCTTGGATCTACTATGAGCATTTTCACATGGTATCAGAGCCATTTGAGAGTATATTCTACCTCCATTCTTGAGAGTTTTTTGCAGGTATTTCAAAGTTTCAGCAGTTTCACCTTTGCACTCATTCCAGGAGTCAAGATGAGCAATTCGAATGCTCCTTCCTCTCCTATGATCCTCACTCCCTTCAATTACTTTGAATGGAAGATTGAGATGAAATTACACTTGTGTAATAGACAGCTATCCAGATTGGTATTTGAAAGAGATCCCATACCACATGCAGCTATGGAGAAAACCAAACATCTAAATAAAATGGCTGAAGCCTTTGGATTCATATGCCTACATATGTCTAAAGATCTATTGTTTCATGTTGAAGGATTGAAATCTCCAAATGAGTTATGGAAAAAATTGGAGAGTCTTTTTGGCAAACAAGATGGGACAAGGGGCCACATTCTCGAAAATGAATTGGTTGCCCTACAACCTAGCAATTTCGAGACCATTCAAGAATTCTTCTCAAAATTTAAGAACTTGCTTGTGCAATGCAAGCATTGTGGCATCAATAAAACTGATGAACAATTGGTGCTCTCCATTCTGAGCAAACTAGGATCTCAGTTTTCAGTCTTTGTATCTACCTTCCATTCTGGATGAATGTCAATCCCTGGATGGAAGTTTCCAACCTTAGAAGCCTTCACTGAAGCTCTCATTCATGGGTGACATTAAGACCTCCAAAGATCAAGCTCTTCTAGCTGGAGGAGCAAGTGGGACGAATGTGAAAGGGAGGCAAAAAGACAAGGATAATAAGCCATCTAAATCCAAGCTGAATGATAAGTCAAGTCCATCAAAAGGAGCCTCCAACTCCAAGAAGGACAAACATAAGAGATCTACATGTCCCTACTGCAAGAGAGGAAACCATCCTGAGAAAGCTTGCATGCACAAGAAAATAGACATACTAACCAAGCTTCTTGAACAAAACAAAATTGCTATTCCAAAAGATGCAAAGATGTTTGAGTCTGGAAGTGGATCTGATGGTCATGAGGATTGCCATGCATTGATGGCCGGTTTTTCAAAATCAAAGGCCCTCCTCATAGATTCTGGAGCCTCCAACCACATGGTTTCCTCTGAAGAATCATTTTCTTCTTTAGATCTCAAAGATGGGCCTACTATTCACATGGGAGACAACTCTCAAATCTCTGCCAAAGGGTTGGGTACAGTACATTTGGAGCATGGCAATTTCAAGAATGTTCTTTTCGTTCTCTCCTTAACAACAAATTTATTGTCTGTATATCAGATGACTCACACCGGATCACCTAAGAAGGTGACCTTTGGTCCTGACACAGTTGAGATTACATAGATCTCCACTGGGAAGACTATAGCAAAAGGGTTTGCAAATCATGCCTCCAAGGCATATGAGTTCTCTCATTTTCTACCCTTCTCTCTTCCTACTCCTTCGGAATCTGATGAAGATTCAAGTGACTCTTCTTTTGATGAAGATGAAGATCTTGATGTTGAGATCAAAGTTCAAGAACATTCAGATCCAGAACCAACACATGTTCTCAATCCTGAGACAAGGTCAGCATGGGCTCACACAGTCCTTGCAGCTACTGAGAACACAGTTGAAGATCCATCTGCTCATAGAACTACCAGATTTTAGAACCATGCTGACCTTGCATTATGCCATCTACCTCTCCATGATAGATGTAGCATGATGATGGGGTTCTCTCTTCCATCCCTTGGGAAGACTCATCATGATCCATTCGCTCCAGTTGCAGAAATAATTCTCGAAAGACTTGCTTCGTCCAACACATCCTCTACACAGTGGGAGGCACATCAGAAGACCAGATCCAGATCTAGTACCTGCTTTGGCATCCTATAGAGAATTAGCTTGCCAAGTTTTTTGTAAAGGTTTTCACTGATGAAAGCTTCTTTCTTTTCTGCTTAATATGACGGTTCTTTGAGTTATTTTACTGTTCTTTCGAGTGGGGGTATTTTTCCCATGAGGTTTTCCCCATTTCCTCGGTTTATGGACAGTTCTTTATTTTTATATCATTTATTTGATTGTATGGGTGACCTTTGGTCCTAGTTACCAGGGCCCAGGTTGGATTAAGGGGGGGTGTTAGGATATTCCTATACTCCATCTTAGTCCTATCAACATTTCAGTTATTTTCATTATGTGTCTTGCATGCATTCTGCATGCATGCATGCAATTGCATGCATCCTAGTCATCAGTCCTAGCACCTAGCCCTTAGTTAGCTAGCCCCGGGAGCTTCTCTCAGATTAGTTTTAGCCCTCCTAGACAGGGAGGCGCCCACTTCTCACCCACCACTTGAGAAGGGCGCCTTTTCGCACCTAGCACTCTTGTTGTACTTCAGTTAGTTGAGTTATCATCAGTTCTTTCCTTGATTTAAGGCTAGACTGACTCTCAACTGACTGTATCACTCCGATGGACCTCCAATGAGACTTGAATGCCCATTCTAATTCCAAATAGCTCCTCATGCGCCCTCCACTGAGCCTCCTTCATTCAGTTAGTGCCTCCATGTGCCAGTTACACCTACTACACTCAGTTAGACTCAGTTTGACTGATGGTTGATAGTTACTTGTGCATTGATGACTCCACCGATGATGAGATAGACTTCTAGTTGTGCTTTGATGGCACTCCACTGATTTTGGATCTATCCATGCAGGCTAATTTGAATCACACCCAGTGTATTCGAATCCTGAGCATTGTATAATTACTGTTTTACTATTCAGATTAATGTAACATGTGTAATTATTCTGCCTCTATCTGAGCTCCTTTGGATCTATGTTCTACTGCTCTATTCTTCTTCTATTATTCCTAAATTCTTTCATTGTGAGGTTTACATAAGCTCTTGGATCTACTGTGAGCATTTTCACAGGAAGGAGGTGACATTTCTCGAATGCTTGGTAGATGCCCCGGTAAATCTCTTCACACTTTGTGATTGATCTGTGTACTTCATTATGTATCCTCTTTGCTGACTTCTGACAACTTTCTAAGATAGCTATGTCCAATTTCAACTCAAAAGTTGCTCTTTTTGGCAGATGTGCAGGGATCTCCTTAGCTTCTCCTTTCCAAGCAATTAGCTTCATTTTTGCATAAATTCCTGTTAATTTATGTTTTACATTTGAAGCTTTTGTGGAAATTTTCCTTAATCTATTGACAATTTCCTTTAACTCATAAATTTGCTCGGTAAGCAATCCTTGAGAGTGAAACAATTGTTCTTATGATTCAAAAGCATGCTCATAAAATGGTGTCATGTCTTGTTTCTAAGCTTGAGCACTTTTTAGCTGTTATACCAAAGATCACTTTTCTTTAATTAGTTCCATTATTTGAACCTGCAAATTTCTTTGTTCTATAATGAGTGACTCGACTGTTTATCTAATTGAGTCTCCTTGTCTTCTAACTCACTTATTCGAGTATGGAAATCAATGCTTTCACCTTACATGATGACTAGTTGAATACTCAATGAATCCTTTTCGTCCTCAAGACTTTGAAAATATCGCAAGATATTTTCCTTTTCTAATTCTAGGGCATCCCGCTGTCTTTTCATCTCATTTCCTCGCTTCGAGCTTTGACCAAATTTCCTTTAAGCTTGATCATCTTGGCCTTGCTCCTTTCCAGATCTTCTGTCAATTTATCAATATTATATGCATTTGCTTGAGTTGCTGCTACATTCACTGAAGCCATGAATCTAAGATGATCTTTATTAGTGCCTTCCATTACTGTACTCTCCTATATAGTTACAATATTCATTTGTGAGGCAATATTCATTCTCTTCTATGTCCTTCTTAGAATGGTCTTCCTCTTAGGATAAAAAATGATAGTATCCTATTTGGCCACCGAATGTTGCTTTGACGGTGTAAAAGGCATGAGCCCGAGCTTGGCTAATGGAAGGTGACCTTCGGTGAGAGGTACTTTTGGATTAGGATCAACAGGATTGTCTATGTCTATGTCTTATTGATTTTGGCTTTCTTCATGATGTCTTTTATCTTCCACAGCTTTCTTGATCCTTTATTCATCCTTTGTTTTCTTGTTGCCTTCATCTTGTAATTTCTTCTTTTCCTGCTCCACAACTGCTTTATTTTCTTTTTCTTGTTCTTCTTTTATCCTTGCTTCCTCGACTTCTTTTTCCTTCTGCCTTATTTCTTCCTTTTTCTTAGCCAATTGTTCTCCTTCCATCTTATTTGATAGCTCTTCTTCTTGTAGTTTCTTGGCGTTTTCTGCTGCCAGAGCCTTCTCATTGGCTTTCTTTTGATTTGCTTCTTTCGAGGCTTCTTTTGTTTGGCTTGAGCTCACCTCTATTTTCCTTCCGAACCTTTTATCTAAATCTACCATGTTCTTCGCCCCTCTGTATACTTCTTCATCTTTCAAGAAGTGATCAAAATATTCAAAATTAATTCTGCATGATGCATAATGTTTAGCTACCTTTATTAGACTATCATTTCTAATGAAGATTTCCTCTCCGAATTAACTCATGCTTCTAACTATTTTACAAAATTTTCAGCCCCTTTGACTTTGGTAAACTTGTAGGCCCCAATGGTGAATGGAAGTGGGGGATATGATGCCTTCTTATTGTGATTTAAAATGTGTCCAACTCCATTTATAAAAACTTGCCTTACTACCTCTTTCAAAATGACATAGTCTGTAACATACCTAGGCATCAAAGAAAGACTCTTTGTACCTCCATACATAATGATATAGGTACCTTATGGAGTAAAGTAATAATCTCCATATTCACTAATTACCTCTAAGGTTGCATCTGACATACACTTCGGTTCTTGATTGAAAATCAATCGATAAAGAGGTATTATAAATTCTTCACAAATTATCTTGTAAAAGATAGCATGTCTATGTGCCCACATGATTTGATATGCCACATAGATTGGAGCCTCGTTTGTAACCTAGTAGCATCTTAGCTTATGAAAATGATTTCTTATAGGAATGCAATCAATAAGGTACAATGCCATGTAGAACTCTGCTTTGTTTTGATTTAACCCTTCTTGAGCTGCTAATATAGCCCGAGCCATATTTTCCGAGATGATATCTACCCAGTTAAAAATGGTACCATGTGTGGTGACATGATACATCAACGAAATCCAAATAAGTTTGTAATTATTTGCAGTTGATTTTCCATAGATCCTGCATAGAAGCATTGCGACAATCCTAAATGGAGTTTTCAAATTTTTTGTCTCGTGTTCCCCACTAGTCCCTTACCTCAATTGTTTACCCAAGAGTAGCGTTTTCTTTGCATATTCTGAGTGATTTATCTTTACGTTTTTAATCCAATAATATGTTAGGATGGATTTGGGATTTGGCAATTTATAAGATTTGCTTATGTGTGTAGGTTGAAATGAGGCAAATCCATTTCCATTAGCTCCCGAAATGATTATGAATTTGGCATCTACATGGGGCAGGATCCAGCCTATTACTTCAAAACACGGGAATAGTTCTGGTTGAGTGGCAACCTTATGGAGACCAGATTTATTTATATTATGATATATCAATATTTATTTGATTTCAGCATCTGGCATGTTCTAATCTCTAATGAGTTGGTAGATTTCTCCCCACTTGTATTCGGGGATTATTCCAATGACAGTTCTCATGTCTTCAAACTGGATCTCCATGGTGGATTCTGGGAATATTTCAATGTCTAAATTTGATTCCACCACTGTGCCTTTGCGTTTAGAAGTTCTTCTAGACATGTTGGGATCCTGCAGCACAAGAACATCACCAAAGCTTGACATTGTCTATGTTTGCAATATAACCAGAAATAATAACATGGGGTGTTTAATAAGAGATTGAATAACACATTTTCATCTTTACTCAAATCTATGAAATGAGATTATATGTATGCCTAAATGTCCATGCTATCCATCTGGCTACAAAATTACTTCTAATGCAAACTACTCCTGAAGTTATTGTAGATTTCAAATAATTCTCTATTATGAAAACAATTTTGAAAATAGTGGCTCATATTTGTCATTTCTTATCAAGCAAAATAACCATGTTGATGATTGGGGAGAGAATCGTTGTAGTAGTCATTTTTTTTGGTGATGGCCTTAGGGTTTAGCACCAAATTTCCACGGTTTTCTAATTTTGGACTCATCAAAATTAGGGTTCCACTTCTTCTCCAAGTAATCGAGTCGATGAAGGTGTGCCATCTGAGTTCATCGGGTAAAATCCCTATTCGAAAATTGTTGAGAGTGAGTACTTGGTTCGGATATTCGTAAGCCTAATCGAAAAGGACTAAAAGGATACACACCGAAGTCTCGATGAGCACTCCCAAAGGCAAGAGTTCAATGTTTTCCTCCACTGATAAACTAGTGCAGAGTAAATGAAGACAATCCAGGCTACCCTTCCCTTTTGAAATGAAAACATTGGGCTCAAAAAACTTGCAAAACTAGGGAAAAAAGAACGACGCTCACCTAATCTCTTACGCCAATTGAAATCAAACAAGTTTATCAGATAAGACAAAGGGAGCTACTTGGAAAGGTTGAGCACGTCTCCGAGCTGGCGTTCAAGTCGGAAGGGTCCTTCTCCCAGGTGGCGTGATCAAGCGAATGGATCTCAGGACTCCTAATAGCGGGACGAAATGAACTTTCCTTTTAAACAAAAGTTTTAAGCCCTAAATACTCATTAAATAACAAGTGGTGGGTTCGGATGCTTTTCACAAAACCTTACTTGAACAATGTAGCTTTTCGTTCAAAAGAAAAGAATTTATAATTTGGGGCTAATCATTTCACACCAATTAGCACTTTACATTGATGTCAAATTGAGTTTCGATCCGACGCATTTCGATGACAAATTAAGTTTTACGTCGATAGAGTCAGAGGTTGAATGAGATATAGCTCGAAGGTAAAATTTAACCTTAACACGAAATGAAAAGGAGGCTCGATGTGTATCGGAGAAAAACTTAATTTGGAGTCAATAGTTTTAGAGCAAAATAGGAAAACGCTTCGATACTTTTCAGGGTTAAACAGAAAAATGCTCCGATATGTTTTCGGGGTCAAAAATAAACTGGCAGCTAAAACTTGACTTCAAAATTCCAAGTCCCGCGGCTATCTCTCCAGTTGGCCTCATAGAAGTTATTGCTCATACTTGTAACATTAAAGTTGAACATTAAACCATAAGAACCTCCACCAAATTCTGAGAGCTCCGAACTCGGCATCAGATCAGAAATGGGCCGATCGTTTCGGTGCAAATCTCATTTTGGTCGCGATCGTTTCGACGTAAAATTGAATTCTTCTTCGACTATATCAACGCAAAGTTGATTTTGGAAGCAACCATTTTGGCATGAGATTGGATATTTCTTCCGACCATTTCAAAGCAGAAATGAAATTTAGCCCGACTATTTCAATGCACAATGAAGTTTTTTCCTTACTGTTTCGGCGAAGCATTTGATTTTACCCCAAAACATGAAACTCAAAATTTTTTCTAAGTGTAAAATTTCTTCATAGAGAATCAGCTACTTTGAAATAGGAACAACTAAAAAGTAAAGATAAACTCAACTGTTACCTCAAGACTTAAGGAGGGGCCCTAAATTCTAAAAAAATTGGGGAAGGGGTTGCAACTACAACAACATCTTGCCATTTTCAATATTTTTTAGATGTTTAGGAGCTAGTTAATATCAACTTAGTCCATTGTATCTTTAGTTAAACTACGCTTCTTTAGTATGCATTTGTATTTATGTAATCCGATGATCATGATATGTTTTAAACATAAAGTGATCTAACGGTTCATCTTCTCATCAATCTGAATGAATATATTGATATGTGGATTGACACCCAATTGGTCCATGATCTCTATTTAAAGAGCATGGAGGGTCATTTTCTAATTATCGATTGTGAGAAATTGATATGTAAAACTTTTTTCGTTTGCATTAATATATTGTCTCAAGTGGCCACATTGGCTGGGGTTGTGGACTATTTCCCTCTCTAAGTGTTTTAACCATGTAATACATTGGTGTGTTGGTTTGTGATCTGTTTGTTTGATCAATTACTTAAGGTGTTCAATGTGTGGAAATACCCAATTTTAGTCGAACATTGTTTTAGAGCACTTCTGAAGAGTTCCACCCTTTTTTTATTGAGAGCTTGAAAATGTGTAGCTACATGCATCAAAGGAGCTCTTAATTCTACTATTTCTATAATTTTTTTATCCAAGAGAGGTGTTCCATTAGGTTCGGAGTGTCTCTTTCACTTGTAAATGCTTTTCATTTCATAAAAACATGTTTATATTTTCCCAACATATGACCATTTTATTAGATATAGAGGTATATTGTTTTTTTTAAACGTTTCTCATATTGTTTAATATTTCATTTTGGTTTTCTATTTTATTTATGGTCTTTCTTTTTGCTTTAAGTGTGCTTTGTGTAAACTCGAAAAATCTGAAACAGAGCAGAAACATTTTTATTGACTTCATATGATTTTTTCTATGCACCTTGTGAAAACTCGGTAAATAAAAAACAAAGAAAAAGCTACATTTTTCGAGTAAGATAACCAAAATCTAACCCCGAGGTTGAGAGATTTCTGTTAGTGTTCCCGCTTTAATTCAATTATGTTAGATCTTTAAACTGAAAGATAGGCAAGCACAACTATACACAAAAGACACAAGAAATTTCCTCGGGGAAACCATAAAGGAGAAAACCCTGCAACTTCTTCAGTAATAGATTCGTCACTAGTACAATATCAAACCAAGATACAAAACCAAAAGATAAGATGACTTCTGCAGCTTCCTTCTTTCTTCTCCAACAGACTTGTCTTTTCTCCTCCTTGGTACGAACTAGCTTGAGTGAGAGTGATGTCCAAATGAGGGAGGGTTCCTCCCTATTTATACTTTATGTGTGAATGACCTAATTTCTCAATGGGGTTGACTTACTTAACTGACTGGGCCGACCTGTCCTAGGGAGACTCAAAAATACATTTTACATTTATCTTTGGGGATCTATTGACCCGACTTATAATGGAGGTTTTACCTTGATATTCTTACATGACCAAATGCAATAATGAAATCCCCGAACGGAGGAAAAACATCTCCGACGAAGGTACAATAAAATACTTAATAATATAATAATAATATATAAAAGAATATCTTCTGAAGTTACATTTACAACAACAATTTCAATCTCAAATTTTTATTTGTAGTTTGTGTGTGATTGCGTTGAAGTGGTTTGTAGGCCAAAAATAATGTTTTTTTAGGTAAGTACAGTCTCCCACAACAACAACAACCCTCCAATAATCATTCATAACATTTCTATATCTTTTTCTTAGCCCAGTTGGTTGAAAGTGGCTTCATTAAGTAAGAGGTATCGAGTTCAAGTTTTTATTTATTAAGTTACTTAATTTATAAAGTTACTTCATTGTAAAAGTGTTTCTCACTTGTTTTAATTGTAAAATGCAACTTATTTCTAAAAATAAACTTATAGGCAAAGTTAGCAAACAATTTATTTGTAAATGAGCTTGTAGGTAAATTTAGTGAAGGAAAATAAATAACTTTTTACTTAGTGACCACATTATGCATCCATCACCATGTGGACCAACCTATACTTGCCATGTGAAACCTTTGTTCCATTTTATGATTTTCTTAAAAAAACCATAACTTTGACATCTAGAGTCTATTTTCAGTGTTTTTTTATATTTAAAACTACCTATTCTTTTGAGATCTTTGCACCATCAATTTTTGTTTTTAAAGGCATCTTACCTATTGATATGATCCAAGGTGGGGCATGTACTGGGTTAAATGTATATGATATGGCCCAAGAGGGAGCATATATGAGATTAAATGTATATGATATGACCCCAAGGGGGGCATATGGGGCTAAATGTATATGTAAAGAAGTAAATTTATATGTAATAGTGGCCGACCTAATGAACGGGCCTCATGTGCAATGAGTGAATAGGTATATATTGAGGTAATGTATTCATTGTTGAGGGAACATGTGAAATGATTATATGAATGCCCTAGGCTATTTGAAGAATGATCTCCTATTCTTGAAGGAGCTATTGTTTAACTTATCTATCTTATATGTATTGGAGTTGTGCTCTACGTTTACATTGTTGTACATGGTGTGTACTCTTGTCTCTTATGATACTTTAAGGATTTGGTTCATACCACTTGCATATTATAATATGGTTAGTCCAAATGATCTTATGCTTACCAGTACCTACCACTTCTTATGAAAAATATGTATGGAGGATGTACTTTGTACCATATTGCCTTGTGAAAATAATCTATGCCCACTGACGCCTCAAAGAAATTCAAATGAGATAATAAAAATGTTGATTCATATGGATTAATCAGAATGTCCATATTTAATGATTTACAATTTCACCTTAAAGGAATTGACAAACTGTTGAGATATTGTAACTTCAAAGAATATTATAATTGTACTTTATTATTCCGGAGATGTTTCATTCCTCCGTAAAGATCTTATTGTATATCCGGAGATGTTTATTCCTCCATCAGAATGTGGTAAATTGGGTTATTAGACTTCCCTAGTGGAGGTCGGCCCTTTATGTGTTATGTGGGTCAAAGGGTTGTTAGACCACCCTAGAGGGGTCGGCCCAGTCAGTTGTAGTGGGGTATTTAACCCATTGGTTAAATACGAGCCTACGTGTACCTATGTAAAATACATGTCAGTGTAGTGTATAAATAGAGGAGGTGTGTTCCTCATTTGACACTCTCACACACTTGAGGATAGCGCACTTGTGGAGGAGAGGTCTGCTATTGTGGAGGAGGAGATCATGTCTCAGGGTTTCATCTTTGTATATTGCTGGTCATCTATATTGAGGAATCTTTGCTGGGTTTTCTACCCCATGAGGGTTTCCCAGGATAAATCTCTGTCTCTTGTGTTTATGCTGTGCTTGTTGTTTCTTCAGTGATCCTGTATATGCTATTATTATGAAATGGAATGTAATGCTGCTATTTTCTGTCTTAGCATATTAAATCTTAACATGGTATCAGAGCTAAACTGAAGGAAGACAAGGTATGGCACTAAAGACACTTGCTTTACTTACGACAATTTGAAGGTTAGGGTTTTACATAGCAAAAACCAGTCATCGTAGCACTTTCGCTATAAATCCGTTTTGGCGAAGTTTTCGGATCTAAAATTGTTACAGGACGAAGTTCAAATCTCCAGGTACCTTGTGTCCAAAGGAAAACCTCTAATTCGTTGTACTTTGTGATTTATGATCTGTACAATATAGGGTTTCTGCCTCTTCCAGATCTGAGTCAAAATCATGTGACCTTGGGAAAAAGGTCATAACTTGGGCTAGGAAGCTCCAAATGAAATTTCGTGAAAAGTGACACGTAGTACACAGACTGTACTATCTCAGAAAAATTTTTCAGAGGCCGAAGTTGAACCAGTGACACGTGGAATGCCGTACAAGTTCGCTCTCCTGTATTATCCCATAAACAGGTCACGTTGCGACATTTGGCATAACTCTCTCTCAGAAAATCCAATTGAGGTCAGACCTGTCAGGATGGAAAGATAACAGGCCGAGCTATCTCAGAAATCTTTTTCAGAGGCCGAAGGTCAAACAATGAGACGTGGCACGCCGTACAAGTTCGCTCTCCTGTATTTTCCCAAAACAGGTCACGTTGCGACATTTGGCAAAACTCTCTCTCAGAACATCCAATTGAGGTCAGACCTATCAGGATGGAAAGCTAACAGGTCAGGCTATCTCAGAAAACTTTTTTAGACCCTGTGGATCAAAAATTTCGGAGTTACACCAGAAACAATCAGGTACATATTTCTGTCAAAACAGAATTATTTTTTGGTACCTTCATTCATGGCTTCCGGAATTTAGGGCTTTGAAGAAAGTTGGAATTTTTGTAATCGGAGACCACGGCTGGATGCTACTCATCAAAATAGAAATTTAGAGACCAAGATCAGAATTTTTGGTTGGGCAGAAGACCGGGCTTGATTAGACCCTAGTTCGGGACCTTGATCAGAAAAGTGGAAAATTAGGGCTTCTGTAAAAATGGGAATTTTTGAAATCTGTGACCACGGCTGGAAGCTCCTCAGAATAATAAAAGCTTAGAGCTTTGGATCAAACCTTTTGATGGGGCAAAAGAGTGGGCTTCATCAAACCCCAGTTTAGGGTCACGTCCAGTGAATCCGAAAGTTTCAAAGGCAAAATTGAGGAGTAAAACTTTGCAGTTTTCAAATTCTAAATATACCAGTTTGATCAGCTCGTCAAGGCGCATATTTCTATCCTTTCGAAAGTCTGAAATTCAAAGTTTGAATTTTTGGGTTTCTCTGACAAACCCATATCCAGCTCCAGGTCCAGTTCTTGCAAATCAAGTGGATTGGGTTAATCCTAGAAGAAGATGGATTGGTCACCTGCATAAGTGAAGAAGTTCCTGTCTCAGGGGGAGATGAGGATAAGGCCTTACATAAGAAGAATACAAGCGATCTCGACAGGTATGACTCATCGAGGTATGTTTCGATATTTTTCCATGATTAAGTTTATGGTATGTTTGTCTTCAGGTTATTACAGTTAGTACAATTTTGATTTTAGATTTGTCGTATAACCTTAACAAAATTATGAATGCATATTCATTGGTTAGGGTGTTGACACTTATGATTGTACTAATGCATTATGATGTTGTGTGAGGTTGATGTTGTCTGCTAACAAGATACAGGTACATCACAAAAGACAAATCAGGTTCCATGACCATGAAAACATGAAAACAAAGACTCATCCATAATCTTTGTTCTACTTACGAGGTATGTATGACTTTGTTATATTATGCTTAACCTATGAGACATGCAGGTTCTAGCTCAGGATCTCTAAATCATTGAAAAGATTGTTTAGGTGTGTTGTACATAACCAAGTAGGTACTAATCCAGGTATGTTTCCCATGAATCTTACCTTGTGTTAGGATCCCTTATATAAGTATACTTGGAATGATTGGTTATGCTTATTCATAAAGTTAGTAATCAAGGGATTATGCATATTATATCTTTTATCTTGATTGATGATATGCATGGGTAAAAGAAGACTTCCCTGAAATCTTGAATACTAATGTTTATTAACTTTAATCATGACTATACATTTTCAAGATTATTTAGTACTATAATGTTTTGATAGCATTTAAAATATACTAATGAGTGTATGTTTGTGCATGAGATCATGAGGATGACTCTTGAGCATGCACAGTAGTACAGAATGAATAGAAGTTCAAAAGACATACAGAAGATCAAGCGGGAGGCAACCACACAAACATAAAAGATAAGTATTTGAGTTGTTATTTGAAATAATAATGATATTGCCTGTAATAGGTTGTCATTAGAGAAATTTTGAGGTCAAAAAAGGGCCTCAAAACAAAGAAAATGTACTATAAAATACAACCAATCACATTCTAGTAGATGACATCATCCCCCTTGGTGAGGTGGCATTGCATGAGTTAAGAATGCTTATTTGTCAAATTTTCTATGGTGGATGAAAACACATAGTTAACCAAGGTAGTGGTGTAAGTACTTTTAAGTCATAAAGTAAAGTACTCATAATGATAGTCTTTTCATAAAATAATATTATTGTCATTTTCAAGTAAAGTACTCATAATGAATGTCTTTTCACACTTTCACATAAAATAATATTATTGTCATTTTCAAGTGAAGTACTATTAATTCATAAAGAAAGTCCTTTCACATTTTTTTATAAAATAATATATTATCATTTTTATGTTTTTAATTTTAAATTATATATTCACTCCATTCTATTTAATAACATAATGTCAAACTAATAAATAATAATAATAGATTTAATAAATAATAATAATAATAATAATAATGCAATGTGGATTATAATAATATTATTGACATTTTACATGTAAATAAATTCTCAATTAAATTACATTATTAAATTCATGAGAAAAGTACTAAATATAAAAAGTCAACATAAAATTTTAAAAAAAACTCTTAAAAATGTTTTTTATTATTTAATTTCATTTGCAAGTTCAAGACAAATAAATGTTAAAGGACAATACATTTTTGAGAATTTACAATGAATCTTAGTCACATCAATGTAGACTTATTTTATTAATTTTATTTCTAGTGAATTTTGAAAAGTAACTCAACCATGGTTATTTATATTATGCATAGAAAATAGTGTGGGAGGTGACTTGTCATATATACCTACCCCATAAAACCCCCAATTCATAATATTTTAATATATCTCATATTTTTGTAGTACATCTCTTAGGAGGCCCTTTTTTGACCTCAAAATCTCTCTAATGTTTGTATTCCTAGAATATATAATGCTGAGTATAAACATTCATAGAGCATTGAACAGTATACTACTAATGTGCATATGATTGGTAAGTTGGACAAACATTCCATTATTGCTTGTCTAGAATGAAACCTCTTTGCTGACATGCCGAGAGCTGTGCACACTCTCGATAGTATGTTCTGGTAGAGATGGAAGGCATCTAGATAGCCACTGTATGCATACAAGATATGGGAAAGTGTTGTGCCAAAGTATTGGTCAAATTAGTTGCATAACTATGTAAATGATATCTGTATGCATAATAGGTTATTATGTCAATATGATTTGATGATTATGAAGTATTACTAATCCTGTACTTAATTTTGATTTGTAGGAAAAATCATGATGAATGATGAACAAGCGATGGATGTTCAACAAAAGGATTTACAAATCAAACACACTATAGAAAGCTTATGGTTAAGAGATTCTCTTAGAAAGAGGAAGAGAATCATGATGAGATGTTTTGACCATTCTCTTAATAATGTAATCAGGTTCTGTATGGGTTCCCACGATCGGTAGTCAATTGATGAGCTTAATGATCATCATGGGTGATGTGGATCTCAACCCTTGCTACAAGGTTGAATATGGCTTCTATACACATATGACATGGATGCAAGAAGAAACTCACCATAGAGTTCGAATGACTTTGAGGCTCATATTAGTAGACCCATCTAACGAGAGATGGCACAGATAGATATGCAGAAGATCACTCAATGCAGAGTGTGAATAATGGACAATTGACAGCTTCATGACAAAGCTTGGGCCTTACCAGAAGTAAAGCTGATCCTAACCTTTACCTAAAGGTTGTGGATGATAAACCTATCATACCATTATTATGTGACGATGATCTCTTTCTGACAAGGAATGAGAAAAAGATCATGAAAATGGATGCAGAAATAAAAATGAAAGATATCAGATTAATGCACTACTTCTTAGGTCTAGAAGTATGGCATGATCCAAAAGGAATCTTTTAAATCGAGGTAAGTATGCTGTGAAGTTTCTAAAAAGATTTGATATGTTGGAGTGTAAAGCCATGGCCACTCCCATGGACTCCAACTTGAAGTTATTAGTTAATAACTCATCGGATTTAGTGGACCTAACCCTATATAGACAAATCATTGGGCCAATGATGTATTTAACAAATACTAGGCCAGATATATGCTTTGTTGTAAATACCGTAAGTCAGTATCTAGTAGAACCTAGAAAGGTTCACTTAATAGCTACAAAGCATGTAGTGAGGTACCTCAAAAGGTACTTTAATTTTGGTCTATATAATCTTGGAGGTCATGAACTCCGTTTACATGGTTACTCAAATTCTGATTGGGCAGGAAGTGTCTCAGACAGAAAGAGTACTTTAGGTGGATGTTATAGTCTTGAATCTACCATGATCTCATGGTTTAGCAAGAAACAATCTAGTGTGGCTCTCAGTACTACTGAAACAGAATATATAGCTGTCTGCTCTGCCAGCTGTGAAGCAGTGTGGCTTCAGAAGCTATTATATGGAGTGTTTGACTTAGAAATGGATTCCACTATGATTATGTGTGACAATCAAAGCTGCATCAAGATGATAGGAAATCTTGTATTCCATGATAAGTCAAAACACATAGAGATCCGTTACTTTTATATTCGAGATATGGTGCAGAAAGGAGCTATCAAGCTAGAGTATATATACACACTTGAGGATAGCGCACTTGTGGAGGAGAGGTCTGCTATTGTGGAGGAGGAGATCATGTCTCAGGGTTTCATCTTTGTATATTGCTGGTCATCTATATTGAGGAAGCTTTGCTGGGTTTTCTACCCCATGAGGGTTTCCCAGGATAAATCTCTGTCTCTTGTGTTTATGCTGTGCTTGTTGTTTCTTCAGTGATCCTGTATATGCTATTATTATGAAATGGAATGTAATGCTGCTATTTTCTGTCTTAGCATATTAAATCTTAACACAAACCATATGCGTCTTGGACAAAGTTGGAAACTGTATTTGGTAAACATAATGAAATTCAAACTCACCAACTTGAGATTCATTTGATTGCTTTAAATCATAGTGATTTCTCTTGCATTGAAGAGTATCTATCTGAATTTAAAACACTTAAACTCTTAGTTGAAGAATGTAAGATAGTTAAGACAAAGATCCAATGTATTGAACCTTATTTTGCTGCTTGGTAGTCCATATTCTATTCTTGTATCTACTTTTCACTCCACGTGAGAAGCTCTAAGGGTTTGCTTACAAACCACTCACTCTTCAAGAATTTTGTAATTATTTAATTAGAGATCAAGATATGCTCTTGCATCTTGGAGTGATCAACCTTGTAGGTACACATAACAAAGCCTTAGTATCACAATAGAAAGATAAAGCCAAGATTACAAAGAAATAACATCCTTCAAACAATAAACAAAACAAGGGTCCTGAATTCTCTCAGAACTCAATGGTAATAAAGACTCTAAAATGAAAGTCAAGAAGACTTAGAAAAATTGCGATTTTTGTGGGAAAAATGGTCATGTGGAGTTTAAGTGTTTCAAGAAAATCGAAGCTTCAAAAGTAGATATGAAGAAGCATAGTGTCAATATTGATTCTTCTTCTAACTCTTCTTCTCACAGACATGCACTTTCTACTTTTGTTTTTTCTTTCAATGCATCATCTACTTCTTCTAATGAGTGGCTTATTGATTCTAAAACATCTTATCATATGGCTAAGCATATGTTTAAAAATGTAGGTCGATTAGGAGCTTCTTGCTGAGGTTAGGTGTGAACGTGCGAGAAGTAGTTCGAGACAACTTCTTAGTGACCACTTAGTAAAAGTGGGAAATAATACCATCTTGTAGTTTCACTTAATAAATAAAAGTAAAAGTCTAATTTCCTTTGATCTCTTAGTCTTAGAAAACTAAATGGAATATTTTATAGATTCTAGAATATTAATAAATTAGGTTTGTTATAATCTCAGCCATACACCTCATTGTTGAGACAAGGAGGTTGCTAGGATAAAGGAGATTGGTTCCTAGAATCAAGAAAGTTTGTTCCTAGAATCAAGGGAGTTGGTTGCTAGAATTAGGGAGATTTGGTATCTATCTCAAAGCATAAATAAGACAAGATGGGAGGAGAACTTGAGTAGGGAACACACCAAGGAAGTTGTGTGGAGAACACACAAGTGAAACCGAGGAGGAGAGAACACAAATAGTAGGAAGAGGATCGACCAACTGTTAAATTTTCAGAATTTACTTCAATCTGATCTAGGATATTAACTGAGAGAACAACATGTACAGAAAATCTACAGCATATCAATCATGGACACAATAATGCAAGCACACAAGAGACACAAAGTTTACTTGGGGAAAACCATAAAGGTGAAAAACCCCAATAACTTCCTCAGAGATAGATAGAGCAATGATACAACCAGAATACAAGAGATAGTCTTCTCCTAGCAGTAGAGCCTCCTCCTCCACAAGTGCGCCACGCTCCCAAGTGTGAGTGAGAGAATAGAATGTGTAAAATGAGAGAGACACACTCTTTATTTATACACTAACTTGACTTGACCTTTACTCAACTAAGTCGGCCTCAACTTAACCACTTAACATAATGATAACTGGGCCGACCCCCACTAGGGTGGTCTAATAACCCTTTGACCCACATGGCCGACCCCCAATAGGGTGGTCTAATAACCCTTTGACCCACATGACTTATACAGGGCCGACCCCAACAAGGTGGTCTAATAACCCATCAAGTATAAGTTACGACACTTACAATATAAATGACGACACTTCCGTATAGAGGAATAATAACATCTCTATAGGAATACAATATGCATATATGTGAAATACATTCCGAAGTTACATATACATCAACACTCCCTCTTAACTAGGAAGGTATTTCTCGACATAGGTCTTCTAGCACAAGTCATCTTCTCTGGATCATCATCACTGCTGCCGCTATCTCAATCAATCTCTGAATCTACTCGTCATAGGAAGTTCTACAGAGCCAGTCCTTTTTCATACTGGATGTAGGCCCACCACCTGCAGGTCTTCGTCATCACTGGCCATACTGTGGAAATCTCAGGACTTATTACGTGCGTCACAAAACCTTAAAAGAGTCTCTTGACTAGCAAGAACCCTAAAGAGCATCTGAGGCCTTTTTCATCCTGTCCAGATCTCCATGACTTATGACATGTGACCCCACCACTAAACCTCGAAAGAGAATCCCAGGACTGATTACGAGCACAAGGCTCAACCTATCGGATCTCCCAGGGCACAAATTACATGTGGTCACCACAAAACCTTGAAAGAGCATCCCAGGACTGATTACGAGCACAAGGCTCAACCTATCGGATCTCCTAGGGCACAAATTACATGTGGTCATGGCAAAACCTCAAAAGATCATCCCAGGACTGATTACGAGCACATGGATGAACCTATTGGATCTCCCAGGGCACAAATTACATGCCATAGGCAAAACCTCGAAAGACTATCTGCAGATCTCCCAGGGCACAAATTATATGTCCTCCCAAGCAAAACCTCGAAAGAGCATTTGCCAGATATCCCAAGGTACAAATTACATGCCATAGGCAAAACCTCGAAAGACTATCTACAAATCTCCCAGGGCACAAATTACATGCTTATCTGCACAACCTGTTCCACGGCCACAGAGTATCAACTTGATACTCACCATACATCATCTTGATGTACACATGATCATCCTGATCATCATCATTGCAACATCCTGCTGCATGTCATCTGGAGCAACATCCTGAAGCTCATCATCCATGATCATCCTGATCATACAATGCATCTACCTAATGCATACCAAGTATCTACCTGATACATATCATCATACATGATCCACGTGATCATACAGTGTATCCACCTGCTACAAATACAAATACATGATACATATCACCATACATGATCCACCTGATCATACAATGCATCTACCTAATGCATACCAAGTATCTACCTAATACATATCATCATACATGATCCACCTGATCATATAGTGTATCCACCTGATACAAATACAAATACATGATACATATCACCATACATGATCCACCTGATCATACAATGTATCCACCTGATACATATACAGATACATGGTCCAAGCATCCAACATGATGCATATACAAAATACATACAAATGATCCAACCGATCATATCCAGCATCCAACATGATGTGTACATACATATACATATAAATGATCCAACTGATCATATCCAACATCCAACATGATGCGTATACAGAGCAGTAACTGGAGCATCGTCCTGATGCTCATCATCCAGTGCTTACATCCACAGCCATGTGAAGGATCCTCCTTCCAACATGCTTGGAATGGCTTCTGCAAATGTGTCCATCACTTCTTCCTCGAAGTGTCATCAATCTGAAGAAAACCAAGCCTCTCCCTAAAGTACTCAAACTTCACCCTGGCTAGTGGCTTCGTCAGCACATCTGCAATTTGCTCGTCCGTCGCAATGTACAGGAGCTTCACAGCTCCTCTCTGCACCATATCCTTGATATAGTAATATTTGATCTCTATGTGTTTCGACCTGTCATGAAACACTAGGTTCTCGGACAGCTTCACACAACTCTGGTTATCACAAAAGATACCAGTAGCATCCAACGGGAGATCAAATAACTCAGATAGTAGCTTTCGTAGCCATACTGCCTCACAACTAGCTGAACAGGCTGCAACATACTCTGCCTCAACTGTACTCAGTGCTACGCAGGACTGCTTCCTGCTGAACCAAGAGATCACACCTGATCCCATACTGAAGCAACACCCAGATGTGCTCTTCCTATCTGTAGCACTGCCTGCCTAATCTGAATCAACAGAACCCTGCAGGTTAAACTTTTGATTCACTTCATACTTGAGCCCATAATCCACTGTACCTTTCAGGTACCTCAGAATATGCTTTACAGCAACCAGGTGAACACTTTTCAGATCTGTCAGGAACTGGCTCAATGTGTTCATCGCAAAGCAAATATCTGGTCTCATGTTCGTTAGGTACATCAAGGACCCAATCATCTGATGATACATAGTGACATCAACTGGTTCAGATGAAGCATCATACAAAAGCTTTAGGTTCGATGCCATAGCCTCGCAGTCCATCATCCCGAACCTCTTCAGGATCTCTACTGCATACTTCCCTTGTCCAAGAAAGATTCCATCTGCACTCTGCCACACCTCCATACCTAGAAAGTGGTGCATCATACCCAAGTTCTACACATATATGAATCCCTGTCATGTGTCTCATAACCAAGTGGCTGCTCCACATACACTTCTTCTTCAACTACACCATTCAAGAAAGCTGTCTTGAAATCCATCTGGTGTATCTTCTATTTCATCACTTTTATAATTCTCTATGCTGCCATCTGCAGCATGCTTGATCTTGATAGATCCATATGGAAGTCATAACAAACTTCCCTTCAGGTCTTGGGACTACATCCCAAACACCATTCTTCATGATCGACGGATCATGGCATTCTTCCCAGATCCTGGGAACTTCAATATCTTCAATAGATAATTTTGTTGCTGAACAAATGTTGTAGTTCT
Source organism: Larix kaempferi (assembly GCA_027924585.1). NCBI lineage: Eukaryota > Viridiplantae > Streptophyta > Pinopsida > Pinales > Pinaceae > Larix > Larix kaempferi. The sequence goes on from BSBM01000806.1 coordinate 4,422,518, forward strand.
TCGTTTGTAGGTGATGGCATACGATCTTTCCTACACAACAAGTTAAATTGCATGATTAGAAAACATCTCATAGTTTTCAGAACAAATTCTTACAAATAAAGAAATATGTCATACAGTCATGCAATTATCTTAGCCAATGCTTCAATACAACATTTATCCATATCCCGTATCTTTCTAAATGCCTTCCAATCTCTACCAGAACATTGTTAAGAGTGTGCACAACTCCCAACATGTCAGCAAAGAGGTTTCATTCTAGATAAGTAGCAATGGAATGTTGTACAGTGCCATAGGCCACTTACCCATGCATATTAGTAGTATACTGTTCATCAATGCAACTATTCTAATATGCATAATACACAACCTAATTCTAGGAACATCAGTATATACATTATTGAATAGTATTATTTAAACAATAAAATATGCAAGTAATGACAATTCAAATACTTATCTTTGTTTGTTTGTTGGGTTGACTCCCTCTCAGTCTTTGCTTCTTTTCTGCAACTCCATTCTTATGTGGATTGTGAGAAGTTGTCAACTCCCTCTGAATATCTACATCCTTGCAGAAACTACTGAAGTGTGCTCCTTTGCTTTCTTGCAGGAACAACTAGAGTGTGCTCCCTCTTGATCTTTGCTTCCTGGATTACATTTCCTTGAACTTACATCCATCCTTAATCACTATGCATGCTTATTAGTACCATCATTGTCTTATCCTTGAGGTCTCATACATAATCACACATTTATTAGTATAATCTTAATACTATCAAAACACAATAATCTTAAACATGTATATTCATGATCATTCACAGATAATAAACATTAGTATTCAAGGTTTCAGGGAAGTCTTCTTTTACTCATACAAATTCTTATTTGATCATAGGACTCTTCTGGTTAGTTGAATCATCAATCAAGACAAGAGATATAATATGCATAAAACCCGTGATTATTCAAACCTACACCTTCATGATTCTTCTGGTTAGTCATATCATCAATTATGGTAAGAAACATAATATGCATACAACCATGATTATTCAAACCTATGACTTCATGAATAATCATTATCAACAACACAACAGTATAAGATCCTAACACAAGGTAGGATTCTAGCTTGATATAGGAAAAACATACCTGGATTAGCATGCTAGCTAGTTATGTCTAACATACCCGCATAATGTCTTATGGTTCTCTTCAGTGACTTGTGCTAGTAACCTGCATGTCTCATAAGTTAACCATTGTAGAACCAAGTTATACATACCTTGAAAGTAGATCTTCTATGTGAGATCCATGACAATGGATGAATCTTTGTCTTCATGTCACCATGAGCATATGTTCTTGAAGTAGAACATGATTTGACTTTCTTGGTGTACCTTTTGTGTTAGTAAACAACATAAACCTCATACAACATCACAATGCATTAGTACAATCATAAGTGTCAAAACCTTAATCAATGAATATCTTCTATTAAGGTGATACGACAAGTCCAGTAATTAATCAAGATTGTACTGTAATGATATGAAGACAAACATATGATAAACTTAACCATGAAACATACCTGTAAGCCATACCTGTCAAGATTGCTTGTAATCTTCTTATGGAAGGCCTTAGCCTCATCTCCCTCTGAGACAGGAACTTCTTCACTTATGCAGGTGACCAATCCATCTTCTTCTAGGATCAACCCAATCCACTTGATTTGCAAGAACTGGACCTGGAGTTGGATTAGGGTTTGTCAAAGAAACCCCAAAAATTCAAACTTTGAATTTCAAACTTCCAAAAGGATAGAAATATGCGCCTTGATGAGCTGATCAAGTTGGTATATTCAGAATTTGAAAACTGCAAAGTTTCACCCCTCAAAATTGCCTTTTAGATTTCTGGATTCACTAGGGAGGACCCTGAATTAGGGTTTGGGTTTCCCGGAGCTTCACCCAACCAAAAGATTTGATTCAAAACTCTAAGCTTCGATTTTTATGAGGAGCTTCCAGTCGTGGTCACAGATTTCCAAAATTCCAATTTTTGCAGAAGCCTTAATTTTCCATCTTTCCGATCAAAGTCCCGAACTGGGGTTTGATCAAGCCCGGCCTTCTGCCCAACCAAAAAATTTGATCTTGGTCTCTAAATTTTGATTTTGATGAGTAGCATCCAGCCATGGTCTCCGATTACAAAAATTCCAACTTTCTTCGAAGCCCTAAATTCCGGAAGCCATGAATGAAGGTACTAAAAAATAATTCTGTTTTGATAGAAATATGTACCTGATTGTTTCTGGTGTAACTCCAAACGTTTTGATCCACAGGGTCTGAAATTTTTTTCTGAGATAACCCGACCTGTTATATTTCCATCCCGATAGGTCTGACCTCAATTGTATTCTCTGAGAGAGAGTTATGCCAAGTATCGCAACGTGACCTGTTTATGGGATAATACAGGAGAGCGAACTTGTACGGAGTGCCACGTGTCACTGTTTCAACTTCGGCCTCTAATTTTTTTTCTTGAGATAGCCTGAACTGTTATCTTTCCATCCCAATAGGTCTGAACTCAATTGGATTCTCTGAGAGACAGTTATTCCAAGTGTTGCAACGTGACCTGTTTATGGGATAGTACAGGAGAGCGAACTTGTACGGCGTGCCACGTGTCACTGGTTCAACTTCGGCCTCTGAAATTTTTTTCTGAGATAGTACAGTCTGTGTACTACCTCACTTTTTATGAAATTTCATTTGGAGCTTCCTAGCCCAAGTTATGACCTTTTTCCCAAGGTCACCTGATTTTGACTCAGATCTGGAAGAGGCAGAAACCCTATATTGTACAGATCATAAATCACAAAGTACAATGAATTAGAGATTGTCCTTTGGACACAAGGTACATGGGGATCTGATATTCGACCTGTAAAAGTTTCAGATCCAAAAAATTCACCAAAATGGATTTATAGCGAAAGTGCTACGATGATTGGTTTTTGCTATATCAAGCCCTAGCATCGTAAGTGCAACAAGTGTCATACATGCCATATCATGCCTTCTTTCAGGCTAGCTCTGATACCATGTTAAATTTTTAGAATTTACTTCAATCTGATCTAGGATCTTAACTAAGAGAACAACATGTACAACAAATCTACAGCATATCAATCATGGACACAATAATGCAAGCACACAAGAGACACAGAGTTTACTTGGGGAAAACCATAAAGGTGAAAAACCCCAATAACTTCCTTAGAGATAGATAGAGCAATGATACAACCAGAATACAAGAGATAGTCTTCTCCTAGCAGCAGAGCCTCCTCCTCCACAAGTGCGCCACTCTCCCAAGTGTGAGTGAGAGAATAGAATGTGTAAAATGAGAGAGACACACTCTCTATTTATACACTAACTTGACTTGACCTTTACTCAACTAGGTCGGCCTCAACTTAACCACTTAACATAATGCTGATTGGGCCGACCCCCACTAGGGTGGTCTAATAACCCTTTGACCCACATGGCCGACCCCCAATAGGGTGGTCTAATAACCCTTTGACCCACATGACTTATACAGGGCCGACCCCAACAAGGTGGTCTAATAACCCATCAAGTATAAGTTACGACACTTACAATATAAATGACGACACTTCCGTATAGAGGAATAATAACATCTCTATAGGAATACAATATGCATATATGTGAAATACATTCTGAAGTTACATATACATCAACACCAACAAGGTGGAATACTCCTAGGATAGTATCGTACAATGTCATATAGGGTAAGCAATTCCTCAATTTTTTGTGTAGTCATATTGTTTCTTTCTAGTAGGATGTAAACCTCAGGTTGAGGTGTCCTTGTAAGTTTTGATTATTAAATGCTAAGCTGATTTAAAGGATATAACTATTGTGTATCGTGTTTATGATTCCACCGTTCATTTTTAGGTATATGTGCGATTGTTGCATGTTCAAAGTAGGGAACGCATCAAGTAATTTGCATGAGGAACACACACACGAAGCTAAGGAGGAGAGAACACATATAGAAGGAATAGGATAGAACAACATGGTGGAAGACTACTAGGATAGTATTGTACAGTTTCCTACAGGGTATAGCAATTCCTCAAATTTTTGTGTATGGGTATTGTTTCTTTCTAGTAGGTTGTAAACCTTAGGTTGAGGTCTCCTTGTAAGTTTTGATTATTAAATGATAACCTGATTTGAAGGATGGAATTATTGTGTATCGTGTTTATGCTTTTGTTGTTCATTTTTAGCTATATGTGTATTGTTGAATGTTCATAAATTTATATTTCTACTATTAACTAAGTTCATATATGATTTATTTAATTAAGAGAAACATTAGAAAACAGTCACCTAGGGCTTGGAAATTTACATGGTATAAGAGCTTGGTTCTCTGATTGAGATTCTCAAGGATTTACAATAGTAAATCAACTGTTAGAAAGGACCAATAATTTGAGGGTTTCATTATTTCTTTTAAGGACTAATTTTCAGATCTGGGAGTTTGTGAATTAGGTCAAAGATGGCATCAAATAGCCTTAGATTCAAGGATAGATTGGATGGTTCCTTGAATTTCCTATCATGGAAAGTCGGGGTACCTCTTCTATTAGACGATAATGACCTTTGGGATATCATCAAGGATGTGGTAACTTCGTCGATAGATCCGTAGATTTTGGTAGATCACAAGAAGAAAGAAGTGAGTGCCAAGCAGATGATCATGGATGCCATAAAGGATCATTTGATACCTCACATATCCGAGAAGATGACGACGAAGGGCATGTTCGATGCCCTGGTTAGCCTTTACTAGAGCGAGAGAATTAACCAGATTATGATACTACATAACAAGCTCAGATATGTTGAGATAACCAGATCAAACACCATCATTGGTTACCTAATGAAGGTCAACCGTATTCATGACCATCTTGCCACAGTTGGGGAGAATCTTGAAGACAAATATTTAGTAAATAAGGCACTTAATGGGAAACATTTGTTCAAGAATTTATGCTCAAGGAAAAATTCCCACCTGGGAAATATTGTGGGATGAATATACCCAAGAAGAGACTTGAATGGAGTTAAAGCAAGAAAACATGGATGTGATGGTGACTATGCCCTCATTGGTTATGAAAATAAGGGCATAGGTAAAGGACTCAACAAGGGTAAGATGAAGAGTGAGGATTCATCCTCACAACTAGGGAAGAAGGACTTGAGTTAACTCAAGTGCTTCATATGTCATAAATACAACCATTTTGCATCAGAGTGCCTGGACAAGAACAAGGGAAAAGGGAAACAACAACAAAAGCAAGTGGTGGCCTCTACAGAAACTTAGAAGAGCAAGTTTTCTACCAGGTTCGGGGGGGATTTCTTGATGGTATATTCTTTCCTTTCTACTAGCATAGTTCCAAGGAATGATTAGTATGTGGACAATGGAGCATCGAGGAATATGACATCGGTCCGTGATTTATTTTCAAGTTTGAAAGAGCACAACTCTGGAGTTCAGGTCGAGCTTGGTGATGATGCCAAGTACCCAGTAGCAAGAGTTGGTGCCATTCCTTCCCAACTCCACTTGGGTAACTATTTAGACTTTGATGATGTGTTATTTTCTATAGGTCTCAGGAATAATTTGCTTTTAGTTTCAGTTATGGAAGATAAGGGCTATGTAGTAGAGTTCAAGAACCAACAAGTTCTTATTAGACCAAAGGAGTCTAGCCTAGGATTAGATAAGGTGATTGGGGTTGGAGAAGGAAATTTGTACCGGTTATAAGGTGAACCTATTCGAGCCCTAGTTCATAACATAGATAACATATACAAGTTATGACACAAGAGGATGGGGCACCCCCATTACCTATCATTTCTTGTTTTGAAGGATAACGTCGCGGGTCTTCCAGATTTTAGCATTGAGCACCAAGGTGTGTGTAGAGGGTGCATGCTTGGAAAGCATGCTAAGGATGCTTTCCAAAGCATTGAGCACAGATCTAAGGGGATTCTATATCTGGTGCATTTGGATGTGTGTGGATCGATGTTAGTAGCATCAACCGCATGAAACATGTATCATGTTTCCTTCATTGATGACTTCTCTCGCAAAGCACTGATCTACTTTCTGAAGACCAAGGATGAAGTATTTATTAGGTTTCAGGATTTCAAGGCTCTTATGGAGAACCAAACAACGAATAAGATCAATATTTTCATATCAGACAATGGGGTTGAGTATACCTCCCATGATTTCAATGATTTCTGCAAGGATGTAGGAATCAAGAGGGATTTCACTGTTTCGTACAACCCACAACAGAATGGGGTTGCAAAGCGGAAGAATCAATCCATCATAGGGACTGCTAAGGCCATGATACATGACCAGGATTTGTCGATGTTTCTATGGGCATTAACATGCAATGCAACAGTCTACATCTAGAACACGTGTCCTAATAGTGTTTTGGGGGACAAGAAAACAAAGGAGGCATTCACTAGTGTGAAGCCAGAGTTGAGTCATTTCTGTAGCTTTGGGTGTCTAGTGTATATCCATATACCAGTGGAGAAGAGGACCAAGTTGGATTCCTCCAAAAGGAAGGGTTTGTTTGTTGGCTACAGTGATAATTCAAAGGCTTACGAGATCTATATTCCAAGGTAGAGAAAGGCAGTTGTAAGCATGGATGTAAAGTTCGAGGAAGATTTTGTATCCAAGAATTATCATGAGCCTATTCCAGTGATTGAGGATGAGGAGCAAGAATCTCTAAAGGTTGATATTCCTGCTCCAAAGGTTGATCCAAGGTCACGAGAAACCTTCAAATCTAGAGGAGGAGCCACCAGCTCCTATCAAATCCGCCAGGAGACCTCGATGGTTCACATAGAAATTGAGGGATGCTCATGAGTATGTAGAGGCTCCAAGGAGCACATTCAAGGAGAGCAAACCTCCAAAGGAGTTTCTGAACTACACCGAATTGATGAGCAACATCATATATTTCAAGCCTTCCAGTTTTCAGGAGGTAGTTGACAGTAGGTTTAGAGGGATGACATGTTGGAGGAGTAAACCTCCATTATGAATAATGATGTTTGGGACATTATGCCTAGACTGGAGGGGAAGTCACCAATGGTGAATTCCATATGGCTCTACAAGATCAAGCATGCGATAGATGGAAACATAGAGAAGTACAAAGTGAGGTTTGTGGTGAAAGGTTTCTCCTAGAAAGAGGGAGTGGGTTATGAGGAAACATTTTCTCCAATCATCAGTTACACTTCCAATAGAGCAGTGATAGATTTAGTCTCCATTTTGGATGGAGGATACATCAGATGGATCTAAAGACAATGTTCCTTAATGAGATAATTGAGGAGGAAGTGTACATTGAGAAAACTCGGGGCTTTGAGGTAAATGGGAAGGAATCCCATGTTTGAAGGCTTAAGAAATCCTTGTATGGACTCAAACAAGTATTGGGAGCATGGTATTCCAAGATCAATGGATACTTGCAGAGCATGGGTTTCACCAAAAGTGAAGTAGGTCCCAAGTTATATTTCATATTTGTCAAGAATGATCAACTCATTTTGGTGTTGTATGTAGATGAATTGTTTCTTATAGGTTCATAGAATCTCATCGCAGGTTGCAAAGCTTATACGGTAGTTGAGTTCAATATTAAGGTAATCGACATGATGCATTACTTCTTAGATTTGGAGGTTTGGAATAAACCAGGGGAGATTTTATTTGGGTAGGGTAAGTATGCAATTGAGATCAATAAGAGATTTCAAATGGAGTACTGCAGGGCCATGGCCATGCCTATGATCACTAATCTGAATAAAGTCACTACTTTAGATTCAAATATGGTGGATCTGACGTTGTATAGGTAGTTGATAAGTTCTTTGATGTATCTGGTCAACACTAGGCCATATATATGTTTTGTAGTGAACACCTTGAGCCAGTTTATGGTGAAGTTGAGGCAGGCACATTGTGTAGTAGAAAAATATGTGCTTAGATATTTGATGGGCACAATGGAGTATGGGATGATACATATTGGATATGGTGAAGTGAAGTTGTAGGGGTATACAAACTGATATTGGGAAGCTAGTGCATCCGACCAGAAAAACACCTTAGGGTGTTGCTTTAGCTTGGGATCAACAATGATATCCTAGTTCAGTCCGAAGAAGACTTCCATGGAGCTCAACTAAACATAGGAAGAGTATATGGAAGCTAGTACAATGAGTTGTGAGGCCATCTGGATTTGCAATTTACTGTTGATGTATATGTAACTTCAGAATGTATTTCATATATGTATATTGTACTCCTATAGAGATGGTATTATTCCTCTATACATAAGTGTTTGTATTCCTATAGAGATGTTATTATTCCTCTATACGGAAGTGTCGTCATTTATATTGTAAGTGTCATAACTTATACTTGATGGGTTATTAGACCACCTTGTTGGGGTCGGCACTGTATAAGTCATGTGGGTCAAAGGGTTATTAGACCACCCTATTGGGGGTCGGCCATGTGGGTCAAAGGGTTATTAGACCACCCTATTGGGTGTCAGCCCAGTCAGCATTATATTATGTGGTTAAGTTGAGGCCGACCTATTAAAGGTTATTAGGCAAGTCAAGTCAAGTATAAATAGAGTGTGGGAGGCACTCTATTTTATCATTCTATTCTCACACACACTCTTTGGAGAGTGGCGCACTTGTGGAGGAGGAGAAGCTGCTGCTAGGAGATGTCTATCTCTTATGCTTGGGTTGTATCATTGCTCTATCTATCTTTGAGGAAGTTATTGGGGTTTTTCACCTTTATGGTTTTCCCCAAGTAAACTCCGTGTCTCTTGTGTGCTTGCATTATTGTGTCCATGATTGATATGCTATAGATATGTTGTACATGTTGTTCTCTAAGTTAAGATCCTAGATCAAATTGAAGTAAATTATGAAAAACTAACATTTACTTGCAGGACTGTTTGGTTAGGAGATGGATCCCATAGTGATCTACTATGACAACCATAGTTGTATCAAACTATTTGAGAATCCATTATTTCATGATTGATCCAAGTACACAGATATAATATACCACTTCATACAGAACATGATTCAGAAGGGAGAAACAAAGATTCAATATATACCCATAGATCAACAGGTAGCTGGCATTCTAACCAAGCCCTTAGCAAAAGGGAAGTTTGAATCATTTAGAGACAGACTTGGATTGATGCAGAATTTATTCCTTGCTAAGAGGGAGTGTTGAGAAATGTAGCTTGAGTAGTATTTTCTTGCACATGTTAGGTGTGAATGCATGAAATAATACCATCTTGTAATTTCACTTAATAAATAAAAGTCAAAGTCTAATTTTCTTTGATCTCTTAGTCTTATAAATCTAAATGGAATATGTTAGCGATTCTAGATTATCAGTAAGTTAGATTTTATATGATATTATCCGTACACCTCATTGTTGAGATAAGGATGTCTAAAATTAAGGAGATTAGTTGAGATTGATTGCTAGAATCAAGGAAGTTGGTTTCTATAATCAAGGAAGTTGGTTGCTAGAATTGAGGAGATTAGTTATCTCTCTCAAAGCATAAATAGGACAAGATGGGAGAAGAAGTTGAGTAGAGAACACACCAAGGAAGTTGTGTGAGGAAAAAATAAGTGAATCCAAGGAGAAGAGAATCCAACTTAACATGAAGATGATCAACCAACAAGGTGGAAGACTGCTAGGACAATACCATAAAGTGTCGTACAAGGTATAATGGTTCCTCAAATTTATGTGTAGGTGTTTGTTTCTTTACAATAGGTTGTAAACCTCAGGTTGAAATGTTCTTGTAAGTTTTGATTATTAAATGATAAGATGATTTGAAGGACATAATTCTTATGTATTGTGTTTATGCTTCCTCTATTCATTTTCAACTATATGTGTTATTGTCTCATGTTCAGAAATTTGTACTTTTGCTGTTAAATAAGTTCATATATGATTTATTTAATCAACATAGGACATCAATCACCTAAGGCTTGAAAATTTACAGCATAGCCATTTTTTATGCACTTAATGAATGTAACACCAAACACATATTTATTGGTGGATGATAGATCTCTTGTGATGTAGGGTTTGGAAGAATTCAACTAGATGATGGCCATTTAAAGGATATATATGTTTGTGTTCAAAGTGTTTTACTGAAATATTTTATCAGTCTATCATATTACTCATTTAGTTGAAGGTAAGAATCTATTTTTTTCAACCCATCAAATTGTAATCAATGATTTAAAAGACTCAAAGTGTGCCCTAGCAACTAGAATTGTTGATGATATTACTAGGTTGTACTGATTTGGCAATTTTGGGTCATAATATTTTCCATTAGTTTTTGTTTCTCATAGTGATGACTTGAGAAAATGTTGGCATGAGTAATTTTGTCATCTAAACTATCTCTTTGTAGCAGCTACATAATAAGAATATGATAACTAGTCTTCCTCTCGTTTATTTCGAAGATGGTGTTTGTTATGGGTGTATTCTCAGCAAACATCATTGGGACGATTTTGATAAATGTGCATCTTGGCATGCCTCAACCCCCTTGCAATTTTTTCATAGTGATTTTTGTTAGTTTTTCACTTGTTTAGCATAATAACATTAAACAATCTAATCACTGAAAGAAATACAAGCACATCATACATAATGACACAATATTTTTCTCGAGGAAACCACAAGGGAGAAAACCCCGACAAAACTTCCACAATATAGAATTCACAAGTACAAGATAAAACCCCAAGACAAAATCAACTCCTCTCCTTCTCTTGTGCAAACTTCTCTCTCTCCTATGCGAACTTGAGTGAGTGAGATAAGTGTTCCAAATGAGCAACTCAATCCCCTATTTATACTTTACAATTGACTTGACCTTTTACTAATTAGGTCGGATCTAATTCACCTAACTGGGTCGACCTGTACCTTTTACAACAAAATATTCTTTCTAGATCTTTTCTAGGATGACCTAATCAGTTAGGGTTTACATTGACTCTTACATGATCAATTACATTAATGAAATCTCCCGAAGGAGGATCACATGTCTGGGGTAACATCATCATCTGCTGGAAAATCACCATCAACATCATCATCATCGTCTGTTGGAATATCACCATCAACATCATCATCGTCTGCTGGAATATTACCATCAACATCATCATCGTCTACTGGAATATCAACATCATCATCATCATCGTATGTTGGAATATCACCATTAGCATCATCATCATCTGTTGGAATATCACCATCAACATCATCATCGTCTGCTGGAATATCACCATCAACATCATCATCAGTGTGTAAACACTCGAACAACATCAATCATCTGTCAGCAAGTACTGGAACACAGTCATCACTAAGTGAATATTGGAACAACAACAACAATCATTAGTAACTAAATACTGCAAAAATAACAACAATCATCAGTAAATAAATATTGGAACAATAACAACAATCATCAGTAAACAAATATTGGAACAACACTATCAGTCAGCAAGTACAGATCTTCAGTCACCAAGGACTAGCATCTCTATCAGTCAGCAAGTACTGATATTTAGTCACCAAGGACTGGTATCTCTATCAGTCAGCAAGTATTGATCTTTAGTCACCAAGGACTGGAATCTCTATCAGTTAGCAAGTACTGATATTCAGTCACCAAGGACTAGCTTCTCTATCAGTCAGCAAGTACTGATCTTCAGTCACCAAGGACTGACATCTCTATCAGTCAACAAGTATTGATCTTCAATCACCAAGGACTGGCATCTCTATTAGTCAGCAAGTACTGATCTTTGGTCACAAGGACTGGAATCTCTACCAGCCAGCAAGTACTGATCTTTAGTCACACAGAATGGCATCTCTATCAGTCAACACGACTGATCTTCAGTCACAAGAACTGACATCTCTATCAGTCAGCAAGTACTGATCTTCAGTCATAAGGACTAGCATCTCTATCAATCAACAAGTATTGATATTCAGTCACAAGGACTGGCATCTCTATTAGTAAGCAAGTACCGATCTTCAGTCACAAGGACTGACATCTCTATCAGTTAGCAAGTACTGATCTTCAGTCACAAGGACTGACATATCTATCAGTCAACAAGTACTGATCTTCAGTCACAAGGACTTGCATCTCTATCAGTCAGCAAGTATTGATCTTCAATCACAAGGACTGGCATATCTATCAGTCAGCAAGTACTGACCTTCAGTCACAAGGACTGGCATCTCTATCAGTTAGCAAGTATTGATCTTCAATCACAAGAACTGGCATATCTATCAGTCAGCAAGTACTGATCTTCAGTCACAAGGACTGGCATATCTATCATTCAGCAAGTACTGATTTTCAGTCACAAGTAATGGAATCTACTTTCTAGCAAGTAATTTCTAGAAAGGTCCTTTCGGACCACACCAAGCTTGTCTCGAAAATATTCAAACTTTATGCGAGACATAGGCTTAATCAACACATCAACATCTTGTTCCTCTGTAGGAACATACTTGAGCTTTACAACTCCCTTCTGCACCATATCCCAGATATAGTGAAACTTGACCTTGATGTGCTTCGATTTGTTGTGGAATTGCTTTGATTTGTTGTGGAACATTGGATTCTCTCTCATATTGATACAAATATGATTGTCATAGAGAATATTAGTCACATCTATCTTTGCATCGAACAATCCAGCTAACATCTTGCAGAGACACACTGCTTCACTACAAGTTGAACATGCTTCTACGCATTCAACTTCTTCTATACTGAGAGAAACACAGGGTTGCTTTTTACTGAGCCATGAGATCATACCTGATCCCAAACTAAAGCAACATCATGAAATGATTTTTCTATCTTCAGCACTTCCATCCCAATCTGAGTCTGTATATCCGTATAGTTTGAACTCACTATCTGAAGCATATCTGAGTCCATAGTCCAACGTACCTTTTAGGTACCTCATCACATGTTTTGCTGCAATCAGGTGAACATCTCTGGGATCCACCATATAATGGCTCAATATGGTCACAACAAAACATATGTCTAGTTTGGTGTTGGTCAAATACATCAATGACCCAATAATATGTCTGTACATCATGACATCTACTATCTTTGATGAAGCATCATTCAGGAGATTCAAGTTTGTCACCATTGGAGTAGTCATGGCCTTACAATCCAACATCCCATATCTCTTTAGGATCTCAACATTATATTTTCCTTGACTCAGGAAAATTTCACTTGGGAACTGACAAACCTCAAGAACTAGAAAATAATGCATCATCCCAAGGTCTTTCATCTCAAATTCTACAACAATATTCTTCTTGCATTTAGTGATAGGCTTGTATTATCTTGTCAAGAACAAATCATCCACATACGATAGAAGTATCATAGGTTCATCATCTATAATATTATAATAAAGATTAGAATATGATTTACTTTTGGTAAATCCCAAGCTCATCAGGAAGCCATCAATTCTTCCATACCATGATCTGGGTGTTTGAATACAATGCTTTCTTCCATTTACATACATGTGTTTTTCTGTCTTCTATTTCAAATCCTTCGGGTTGCTCGATGTATTTTCTTCTTCTACATTTCCATTCAGGAAAGCTGTCTTTACATCCATATGATGTAATTTCCATTTCATCTTAGCTACTAAGGCAAGGATGGTTCTAATTGATGTATATCTGGCCACATGATCAAAAGTCTCCTCATAATCAATTCCTTCCTTCTGAGAGAACCCCCAGGCTACAAACCTTGCCTTGTACTTTTCAATGCTTCCGTTTGCTGAGTGTTTTATTTTGAAGATCCATTTTAACGATACAACTGAATTATCCTTCGGTCTTGGTACCACATCCCAAACATCATTCTTGATGATGGATTGCTACTCTTCATTCATGGTGTCCAACCAATCCTTCTTATTTACTTCATCTTCAAAACATGTTGGTTCTTCTTTAACAAGGTTACACATCAAGGTTACATAACTGGAATATGGCCTTGGTCTCTTGCTTTCTCTACTAGTTCCTTCTAGAGCACCATATCTTCCCGCATCTTGTATTAATTCTTGTTCCCAATATGGTCTTCTCTTTCATGAATTATCCTCATGAGGTGTCTCCTTAGGTCTCTGAGGTTCTGCCATGTCATGATCTTTTTGAATAGGTTCCTCTTCAATGTTTCTGTATGGTACATTATTAGTTTCTGCAATTCTAGGAGCTTCATGCTGCTCTTCATCCTCATGAGTCTTCTTAGACTTGTTGAAAGCTATGTCTTCATCAAATGTAACATCCCTGCTAAGTTCAATATGATGGTATCCTGGGATGTAGATACAATAAGCCTTTGATTGCTCACTGTAACCCACAAATATGCCTTTCTTTCCTGAAGGCTCCAACTTCGATCTTTTCTCTTTTGGAATGTGAATAAATATTGGACATCCAAATATATTTAAATGACTGACTTCAGGCTTGGTACCGGTAAACATCTCTTATGGGGTCTTGTTTCCAAGAGCACTGTGAGAGATTCTATTCTAAACATATACTGCGGTTCTAGCTGCTTCAACCCATAGATGCATGGGTAGGTCTTGATCATGGATCATGGCCTTTACTGCTTCCAAGATAGTTCTGTTCGTCCTTTCATCTACACCATTCTGTTGTGGATTATAGGGAATGGTAAGCTCCCTCTTAATCCCTACTTATTTACAGAAATATTTGAAATCACCTGAAGTATATTCCCCTCCATTATCTATCCTTAGAATCTTGATCTTCTTTTCAGAGAGGTTTTCTACAAGAGCCGTGAACTCTTTAAAATTTCCAAAAACTTTATCTTTACTCTTTAGAAAATTAATCCATGTTTTGCGGGAGTAATCATCAATAAAAGAAGCATAGTAAACATACCCGCTTAATGAAGTGGTAGACATAGGTCCACAAATGTCAGAATGAATAATGTCCAATATGCCTTTAGCTTTGCTGTGATTGGAAATGGATTCTTCATACTTTTTCCTTGTGCACATCCTTTGCACACTCCTTCATGATCAACTTGGATTTCTAGTAATCCATTCACCGTCTTACTCACTATTGGTAAGGCCCTGTACTGTGCATGAGCTAGTCTTCTATGCCATAGTTCATAGGGGCTCATGGTACTAGTCATCAATGCTGAACTTGCATGACCCTTAAGCTTATAGAGTCCTCCTTCTCCTAATCCAATAACAATTGCATCATCGATAGTCTTTCCCTTTGGCCACATGAGAACTTCACCATCTACAAATGCAATCCTAAGACCTTTCTTATCTAATGCTGAAATAGATAGAAGGTTCTTCTTCAAACCTGGAACATATAGTACTTCCTTCATATTCATGGACTTTCCAGAGTCCAACTTGTAAGAGGCTTCTCCCATCCCTTTGATAGGGTACTGATAATCATCTCCAAGCTTTACCTTGTGTGGAGAGTCTTTCCGTATGAGATGTGAAATGGACTCCTTATATCCCATCATGTGTTTTGAGGCTCCATTGTCCACTAGCCAAGTATCACTTCCATGAGATACTGAAACAGTGACGACTGCGATTACTACATATTCTTCACTGGAGTCTTCATCTTCTTTGGTTTTGACTTCGTCATCATACTCACTATCTTCAGCTGCATGAGCATGAAATCTTTTCTTTTGCTTCTTAGGTTGTCCAGATTTAGATTGACAATTTCTTGCTAGGTGTCCCATCTTGTGACAAGAGTAACATTCAATTGAGGAGAGGTATCTCTTGAACCTCTTGTTCTTTTGAGATATTTGAGATCTTTTGGGAGAGTGGTCACGGGTATGTACATCACTCTTACTTTTCCTTCCACCTTTGGAATGAGTTTCCAAGGCTTGATCTTCTTTGTCATTTAATTTCTCCTCTCTTACTGCTATTCTTTCTCCCTCTTGCACAAACTCTTCCCATAGTTTTCTGAACTGGATAAGTTTCTTCCTAGCACATATACCATGAACAAAGGGTTCCCAATCTCTAGGAAGACCATTCAGTGTGGTCATTACAACTTCAACATCTTCCACCATATCTCCAATAGCTTCTAATTGTTCTTTGATTTGGGACACTTTGGACAAGTATGAGTGCATAGTCTTAGAATTCTGGATCTTCACACCCTTGAGTTGATTTCTCAAGGTCATCTTCCTATTGATATTCTTTCCTTCAAACAGGCTGGTCAAGGCATCGAACATATCTTTTGGAGTCTTCTTTGATGATACTTGAGGGATCAAGTGATATTTGATGGAATGAACTATGATCCTCTTATCCTTGATCATATTCTTCTCGTGTCTTGCTTTGGCCTCATCTCCTTCTGGTTCTATAAGTCCCTCTTTTATAAACCCTTCTAGGTCATCTTCTTCAAGAATGAGCACGACTCTATATTTCCATGCCTTGAAGTTCTCAGCTCCTTCAAGCTTCTCATCAAGCTTGATATTGCTTGTCATTTTGATAAAAAGAGAACCTCAAATGGAAATAGAATAGATGTAGGACTTACCAGTAAAGTTGTCTTTATGAAAACTGCTTCTTCCTTGACCTAGGGTTTTACAGAGAAACCCTAATTTTCCAACTTCAGAATTTTGGAAAACTAATTGGATGAAAAGATTCACCTCCTCAAGGTGATTTGAGCAAAGTACTCCTTCTCCCGATTCTGTGAGTAGATGATTAAAAAACTTGATGCCTTAGTTTCTCCAGGCTACAGTGGGGGACCCAAAAATGAAAATTCCAAGAATTGAATTCCGCTTCGACATAAAGATGCACCCTAGTGAGGCGAGTTATATGCACCCTCTTTTTCAGCTGATCCGTGGAGAGAGATCCCGAGATAAGAACCCTAGTTTCTGTAGTTGCGAAGGCTGCACAATGTTTTCTTCCAGGCCTGTTCTGATACCATGTTAGTTTTTCACTTGTTTAGCATAATAACATTAAACAATCTAATCACTGAAAGAAAGCCAAGTACAACATACACAATGAACACAAGATTTCTCTCAGGGAAACCACAAGGGATAAATACCCGGCAAAAATTCCTTAATATAGAATTCACAAGTACAAGATAAAACCACAAGACAAAACCATCTCCTCTCCTTGAGTCTTGTGCGAACTTCTCTCTCTTATGCGAACTTGAGTGAGTGAGATAAGTGGTCCAAATGAGCAACTCAATCCCCTATTTATACTTTAAAATTGACTTGAACTTTTACTAATTAGGTCGTCTCTAATTCCCCTAACTAGGACGACCTGTACTTTTTACAATAAAATATTCTTTCTAGATCTTTTCCAGGCCGACCTAATCAGTTAGGGTTTACATTGAATCTTTCAATGACTCTTACATTATCAATTGCATTAATGACATCTCCCAAAGGAGGAATACAATAATACAACATACAACACATTTAGAATATATTCCGCAGTTACATTTCTTCAACAATTTTTGTGGTTCAATTCCTTCCTCTTCTTTCACTGGGTTCAAGTACTTCTTAACTTTCATTAATGACTTCTCCAGACGCACTTGGGTTTATTGATGAAAACTTAAAAGTGAAAGTTTTTAACATGTTTTTGGCCTACAACGCCTTTGTAAAAAAGCAATCTAAACATCAACTTCAAAAGTTAAGAACAAATATTGGAGATGAATATGTTAACAATGAATTTACCACTTATTGCATTGCATTGGGCATTCAAATGCAACATATTGTTCCATACACACCACAATGAAGCAATGTTGTTGAGAGAGAATCACACATTAAGGATAATGTTGTATGATACAATCTAAGGGATTAAGTCCTCATTTTTGGGTGAAATCTAATAAATGTATCAATTACATAGTTAATCACACTCCCATAAAGGTTTTAGAAGATATAACAACTAAAGAAGCATGGAGTAAAACTAAATTAGATGTAAGCCACTTTTTTCTGTTTGGTAGTGAAACATGGGCTCACATTCCCAAAGAAAAGATGAAATCATTACAACCTAAGATTGAGAAGTGCATTTTTGTTAGATATTTTGAAGATGTAAAATGTTATAGAATTCTTCAACCTCATTCCAAAGAAATTATTTTTATGAGAGATGTTAAATTTAATGAAAATATCTCAACTTGTGATCCTAATTCAACGTTTGTGCCATCTTCTATTCCCAACATTTTTTCTGGTGATCATATTCTAGTTTCTTCTTTAGATGATTACAATGAGGATGAAAATCCTCCTCCTCATGCTTACTCCCTCTAGTTGGGTTCATTGAACATGAAACAACACCAACACCACGGATCCCTAGATGGGTTTGTACAATATGAGAAGTAGTTGGTAATCAGGCTTGTCCGTGATCCTTCAGATTAGTGTTGTACATGTTCATAGTTCCAACCAACTTCCTCTATGCTTGCTTAAGTTTTAGAGGCTCATGATCCATATACATTTGCAAAATATTCTAACCACCCATATTGGGATAGAGTGATGAATGAATAATATCGTTCCTTAATGGAGAATGATACTTGGGATCTTGTATCACTTCCAAAAGGAAGAAATCTTATAAGATGTAAATAGGTGTATAAAACTAAGTAAGCATCAGATGGAAGTGTAGAAAGACATAAGGCCAATTTGTTGTACAGGATTTTCTCAAGTTCAAGGAATTGATTATAATGAAACCTTTGCCCCCGTAGCCAAAACGAATTCCATCCACCTTCTTTTATTCCTTGCCACTTTATATAAATGAGAGGTCCACCAAATAAATGTCAAATCCACATTTTTGCATGGGGATTTCCAAGAAGAAATTTACATGGAACATCCTCTTGGCTATGTTCATAATGACTCCAACCTTGTTTGTCACCTTCAAAAATATCTCTATGGCCTTAGGCAATCTCCTTGGGCTTGGTACCTATCTTTAGGTAAAGTGTATTTCTTTAGTATGTATTTATACTATGTAATTTGACAGTCATGATATGTTCTAAACATAAAGTGATCTGATGGTTCATCTTCACCTTGATCTTGATGGCTATTGATATGTCGCTTAACACTTGATTGTTCTATGATCTCTATTTAAAGAGTATGGAGAGTCATTTTTTTATGATTGATTGTGAGAAACTCATATGTAAATACTTTTACCTTTTGCATTAATATATTGTCTCAAGTAGTTATTTGACCAGAGTCATGGATTGATTCCCTTTCTAAGAGTTTTAACCACATAAACATTGATGTGTTGATTTGTGATACGCTTGTGTGAGCGGTTAATTAAGGTGTTCAACCTGTGTGGAAATACCTTGTTTTAATCGAACATGGTATCATAGAACTTATGAAAACCTGCTCTCCTCGTTGATTGATATCTTGAATCGATGTATTTGCATACATTAAAATATTTATGGATTATGCTATTTCTGTGCATTTTTGCGTTGAATAGGTGTTCCATTGCATCTGAAGTACTGCTTTCTTTTGGAAATGATTTTCATTTCACTTGAAAATGTTTATGTTTTCCCAAGAACCATTTTACCAAATCCGAAGGTATACCATTTACATTTACAAATTTTTGTTTTTAAACCTTTCTCATATTGTTTCATAATTTAGCCTAGTTTTCTGTTTTATTCCTAGTTTGTTACCTTTTTAATTTGTGTATGCTCTTTGTTGTGCACTCTATGTGAACTCGACATATTAGAAACAAACCGAAAATGGTTTTCTTTACTTTGTATGCTCTTTATTGTGCACCTTGTGCAAACTTAGTAAATAAGAAACAATGATAAAACTTGTATTTTTTGGGTAAGCTAACCAAGGTCCCCCAAATTTGAGAAATTCCGGTTTCATATTTTTTTTATTTATTTTTATTTTTATGGTTGTGTAAAAGTGCCTTGTAGAGCAAAAACAATGTTTTTTTTGGGTAGGTATGCTCTCCAACAACACCAACACCGACACTCCCATTCTCCTTCATAATATTACTAAATTTTTTGTTTAACTCACTTGGTTGAAAGTTAATTATTAAGTAAAGGTCTTGCGTTTAAGTCCTTCCTTATGTTAGATTAAAAAAAAGTTCATGTAACTTTAAGTTAAAAAGACATTTCATTGTGAAAGTGTTTCCCACTAGTTTTATAAAAGTGGGTCACTTATTTTAAAAAGTGACTTATTTGTAAAAGTGACCTTATAGGGAAAATTGGTAAAACGAGGAAATTATTTACAACATTGAGCACCCATCACCACGTGGTTCAACCTCTACCTACCACGTAGCTCCTTGGTTCCCTTTCTATCCTTTTTACAAAAATGCATAACTTTGACATTTGTAGTCCTTTTTCAGTGCCCTTTTTTAAACTGCTTATTTTTTGGAGATCTTTGCATCTGAACTATCAATTTCTAATTTTAAAGTTATATTACTTACTATAATATGGTCAATACAAATGATATTATTCTTACCAGTACCAACTACTTCTCATGGAGAGCCTTTATGGAGGATGTTCTATGAAGTAGGGGACTTTACCAGATTACCTTGAAAAAAAACTACCCACACAGATCTCGATAAGCAAGTAAAATGGGATAATAAAAATGATGAAGCATGTGAATTAATTGGGATGCCCATCTCTAATGACAAACGATCTCACCTTCAAGCTTGAAAATCAATCAGATGCTTTAAATCCAAGTGATTTTTGTTGCATTCAAGACTATCTATCTCAATTCAAAACCCTTAGACTCTTATTTGAATAATGCAAGAAATTTAAGCTATAAAAGTAATGTTTTTATGCTATTATTGCTAAGCTTGGTCCTCCTTATTATGTTTTCGTATCTACTTTTTACTCTACCAAAGAAGCTCTAGGGGCTGCTCATAAAGAACCCACTCTTGAAGTTTTTTGTGATGCTTTGATTAGAGAGAAAGATAAGCTCTTGCATCTTGGAGTGATTAGCATTGCAAGTACATCTAATAAATCCTTAGTGGCACAACAAAAGGATAAATTCAGGCCTCTACACCTAAGGATAAATCCAAGCCTCCACATCCAATTGTGATAAAGTTACTAAATCAAAAGGAAATAAGACTAAACAACATTGCAATATTTCTGGGTGAGATGGTCATGTGAAATCTAAGTGTTTCAAGAAGATGGAACCCTTGGAAGAAACAATGAAGAAGCATAAAATCAATCTTGATTCTTCTTCTGACTCTTCTTCTCATGGACATGCACTTTCTACTTCTAGTTTTTTTTAATGCATCTTCTTCTTATTCTTCTAATGAGTGGTTCATTGATTCTCGAACATCTTATCATATGGATAAGGATAAATCTATTTTCTTTACTCTAAATGTAAAATTAAACAAATATTTGTTGGTGATGATAGATCTCTTAGTGTTTTAGGATTTGGAACAATTCAACTAGACGACGATCATTTCAAAGATGTATTATGTGTTCTAAGTATTTCTTTCGATTTGTTGTCAGTCTATTAGATCATTCATTCCGGTGAAAGTAAATTTGTAGAGTTTACACCTCACCAAGTTGTCCTCAAGGATTTCAAAGATCCTAATAATGTCCTAGCAACCAAAATTGTTCATGATATTACTAGGTTGTATAGATTTTACAACTTTGAGTCATCACTTTTTCCCTTCATTTTATTGCCCATAGCGACGACTTGAGCAAACTTTTGCATGAGTGATTTGTTCATTTAAACTATTATTTTTTGCAGCAACTATGTAATATGAAATGGGGGATTCATCTTCCTCTCGTTTCTTGTAGAGATGGTGTTTTTTCCGGGTGTGTTCTCGACAAACATCATTGGGGAAATTTCAACAAATGTGCCTCTTGGCATGCCCTGCCCCCCTTGCAGCTTACTCATAGTAATTTGTGTGGTATGCATCCTTCTACTTCTTTCTCTAGATTCAAGCATTTCTTAATTTTCATTGATGACTTATCCATACGCACTTGGTTTTACTTTAAGGTTTTGACATGTTTTTGGCCTACAAGGCCTTTGTAGAAAAATAATATGGACATCAAATACAAAAAAACATATAATGGGGATGAATATGTAAACAATAAATTTACAAATTACTGCATTGCATAGGACATTTAAATGCAACATATTGTTCCATACACACCACAACAAAATAGGGTTGTTGAGAGAAATAATTGCACATTAAAGGAAATGACAGAATGTATGATCCAATCTAAGGGATTCCGTCCTCTCTTTTGGGTGAAAGCCATAAATTGTGCCAATATTTACAAATTTACTCACATTCTCACAAAGTCTTTAAAAGATATAACACCAAAAAAATCATGGAGTAAAATTAAACTTGATGATAGCCGCTTTCGTGTGTTCGGTAGTATAGCATGGGCTCACATTCCCGATGAAAAACGGAAAGCATTACAACCTAAGAGTGAGAAGTGCATATTTGTTGGATATTCTGAAGATGTAAAAGGTTATAGACTTCTTCAACCTAATTCAATGGCATTATTATGAGAAGAGATGTTAAATTTGATGAAAATCACTTGGCTTATGAGCCTAATTCAATGTATGTGCCATCCTTGGCCCGTGAGCCATCGAATGATGATAGTGAGGATGAAAATCCACCACTTTCTCACATTCCTCTAGTTGGGTCCATTGAACATGATTCTACACTAGCACCATCGCTTCCTAGATGGGTCCATTCAACACAACAAGCAACTGGTGATCTTGCTGGTGATCCCACAATTGGCATCAAAGGCGTTCATATTTCTAGCAAGCCTCTTCCATTTTGGATAAAGTTTCAGAGACTCAGGATCCAAAGACATTTGAAAAAGCTTATGGCCATCTAGATTGGGATGGAGCTACGAATGAAGAATATTGCTCCTTAATGGAAAACAATATTTGAGATCTTGTACCTCTTCCAAAAGGAAGAAATTTTTTCAAATGTACATGGGTATAGAGAACTAAGTATGCATTAGATGCAAATGTTGAAAGATTTAAGGAAATGCTAGTTGCCAAATGATTTTCCCAAGTTGAAGGAATTGACTACAATGAAACCTTTTCCCCTGTCGCCACATTGAACTCCATCCGCCTTGTCCTTGCCCTTTCTACTTCACATAAATGGGAGGTCCATCTAATGGATGTCAAATCCATCTTCTTGCATGGGGATTTGGAAGAATAAATTTACATGGAACAACCTCTTGAATCTGTTCAAAAATGACTCTAGCCTTGTTTATCGCCTTAAGAAATCTCTATATGGCCTTAAACAAGCTCTTTGGGCTTGGTATGCCGAAATGGATAGCTTTCTTTTTGACACCAATTTTTATAGATGTCATTTTGACCCCAATGTCTAAACCAAGAAAGTAATACACCATCTCATAATCCTTGTTCTTTATGTTGATGACCTTATTATTACTGCCAATGAACCTAAAATTTTAACCCATGTGAAATCCAACCTTAAGAAGTAATTTGAAATGATTGACTTGGGACATTTGAGTTATTTTCTTGGTCTCCGGGAACGATGACTAAAGAAAAAGCTATTACCAAGGCCCAACAATTGGACCTGGTATATTCTCAATCTCAAATGTTGTATGGGATTTTTCCTATGTGTCTGTGACTAGATGTGGATCCAAATCGACCCAATCCCGGGCCACATGTTGATGGCATGATTGGATCTGTGGAAAATTCTGTGACTAGTAAGGTTATGACACAAATGGGACAAATGTCCTTGAATATAAACACACCCGCAATTGCATAGACTATCACCAACACCCCCAATTCCACTCTTAGTTGAAGTATGTGTGTGACCTTCTTTGTCGCTTTCACATGGAAGATTGTAAACCAACCCCTTCTCCCTTCCAATCTGGAGTCAAACTTACTGCCACCTACACTACACCAAAAGTAGATGACAGTCATTGGAATGCAGTGAAAATGGTATTTTTTGTATATTTGGGGTACAATTCATTTTGGGATACATTATAGTTCAGGGGGGCCTCCTTTGTTGGTTGGCTTCACTAATTGTGATTGGGTTCACAACCTTGACGATCAGAAGTCTATTGTAGGTTATGTTTTTAGTCTTGTTTTGGACTTGTCACTTCGGATTGTAAGAAACAACAAGCTCATGCTCTTTCTTTAACGTAAGCAAAGTATCTATCCATAGTTAATGCAAGTCAAGAAGCCCTATGTCTTCAACATATCCTTTCAGATTTTGGATTCCAATAGTAGCATCCAAGTATCCTCTGGCGTGACAATCAGAGTGCCATCAAGCTCACCAAATATCTAGTTCATCATCAGTGTAACAAACACATTGAGCTACACATGCACTTTATCAAAAAGCTTATTTGGGATTGATTGTGTTCTCAAAATTCTCTTTTTCCCTACAGATGATCAAAAGCAAAGTTTTATAAACTTTGATCTATGTTAGGAGCTTAGGAATTTTCCATTAAATGGGGATAGGCCCCTTTCCCAAGTGTTCCTAAGGGGGGATGTTAGGATATTTAGAAATTTAAGATCAATTTTGTCTAATGTGTCTTTGGGTATAGTGTATTTATTTAGTATACATTTGTACTTATGTAATCCGATGGTCACAATATGTTCTATACAGTTAGTGGTCCAATGGTTCATATTCACCTCGATTTTAATGGCTATTGATTTGTGGCTTGACACCCGGTTGATCTATGATCTATATTTAAAGAGCATGAATGGTCATTTACTTAATGATAGACTGTGATAAACTCATATGTAAATAATTTTCCCTTTTGAATTAATATATTTCCTCAAGTATCTAGTTAGTTGGGGTCGAGAACTATCTCCGTCCATACGGTTTTAACAACGTAAAACATCAATTTGTTGATTTATGATATGTCTGTGTGAGCAG
Organism: Larix kaempferi; assembly: GCA_027924585.1. NCBI lineage: Eukaryota > Viridiplantae > Streptophyta > Pinopsida > Pinales > Pinaceae > Larix > Larix kaempferi. Next base: position 4,447,171 of record BSBM01000806.1, read on the forward strand.
TTGCTTAAGGTGCTTGACCTGTGTGGAAATACCATGTTTTAGTCGAACATATGACTTGATTCTCACTGGTAGAGACCCTAAACTTTTAACCCATGTGAAATCCAACGTCAAGAAGAAATTTGAAATTATCGACTAAAAACATTTGTATTATTTTCTTAGCCTTAAAGCCTTGCAAACCATCTCTCTTCCAGTTTGCAGTCAAACATGTTGCTACCTATACTACACTTGAAGTAGATGCCACCTTGTACCATTAGTTAGTTTGTAGCTTTTTGTACTTGACTCATACCCAACAAGATATTTCATTTGTTATTGCAAATTATTGAAAAGTAGAAAAAATGATACTTTGGTATATTCGAGGTACATTTTAGTTTGGAATTTATTAAAATTTAGGTGAGCCTTCTTTGTGGGTTTGTTTCACCAATTCTAATTAAGATGAGGACCCTGATGTTCGAAAATCTACTACAAAGCATGATTTTAGTCTTGGTTAGTCTTGGTTTTGGACATGTCACTATGGTTTGTAAGAAACAACAAGATCTTGGTCTTTCATTACTAGCAAAAGTAGAGTATCAAGCCACAATTAATGCAAGTCAAGAAGCGTTGTGGCTTTGATATATCCTTTCGAAGTTTGGATTCCAGCAACAACATTCAACTACCCTCTAGTGTGACAATAAGAGTGCCATCAACATCACCAAAGATCCAGTTCAACATCATCATAGAAAACAAATTGAGCTACACATGCACTTCATCATAAATTTTATTTAAGATTGGGTTCTTGAAGTGTTTTTTTTCCCTTATAGACAATCAAATTGTTGACATTTTCACAAAGTCTCTTACGGAAATGAAGTTTTCCAAACTTCAATCTATGTTAGGAGTTTAAGAATTTGTCATTAACGGGGGATAGGCTCTAATGTCTCATTCCTTCTCCTATTGTGTCACCTTTGTAAATCCTTCAATCCTTACTCAAGTTGATCTTAAAGGGGGATGTTAGAATATTTAGAAACTTAGGAGTTAGTTAAGCTCATGCTTTGTAGAATGTGTTTTTAGGTAAAGTGCGTGTTTATTTCCTATGCATTAGTGTGCATTTGTACCTATGTAATTTGATAGTCATGATATGTTCTAGACATAAGTGATTCAATGATTTATCTTCTTCTCGATCTTAATGGTTATATTGATCCATGGCTTAACACATGATTGGTCCTTGATCTATATTTAAAAAGCATGCAAGGTCAATTGCTAATGATTAATTGTGAGAAACTCACATGTAAATTTTTTCCTTTTGAATTAAAGTGGTTACGTCCATTGAGCTTATGGATTATTTCTAACCACATAATACATTGGTGTGAGCGATTGCTTAAGATGTTTGACCCATGTGAAAATACTTGTTTTAATCAAACAATGATACTTTTTGACTTTATATTGATTCTATAATTATCATGTTCAATGATCTATTGTTTATTGAGAAAATAATATTATTAATTAAAACGATCAAGCTTTGTTCCCTACATTAACAAAGGTTGATGTGAAAAGGTTAAATAAGATGCCAACTACTATAGAGTTACTAAAAAAACCACAATCATAAAGATGTCAATGGCTCTAGAACTCAAGGACCACCCCCTTGATGGGAAATTAAATACAATTACATTAAAACAACCATCACCCTTTAACATTCATTGTTTGACGAACAATCCACTTGAGCGGATGCGAGCCAGATCTCCTTAGCTCAACATGAGTCTAGAACAAATAAAACAGACTATAAACCACTTTCTTAGATCTAGTCAAGGATTGAGTTACAAGATGCCTTACCTTAAGTTTGTAGCCCTTTCTCCAGGATGCTGTTCCACGCCTCGCGGTCATCAAATCTCAGCTGCAAGACCTGCCAAGACACACAGAACAAGACAAACAAGTAAAAGCAACTATACAATAACAGATCTAAGTAAACAGTTAAGCAGGTAAACTACTCAATATCATCAACACAACAATATTGGTGGAAAGCGTATATATTACTGTAAAAAGCAGGGAAAGTACATAGAAAATAATGATTACAACCGAGGCTTAACGTAGCAATCCTTCTCCATCCAAGCCAATGCCATAACCTCTTCAAGGAAGTGGGAGTCCCTCAATGGATGAGCAGAGATCTATCTAGGATGATTTCACCAGCATGTAGGCACTATAGACTTCCTCCCTTTGGAATGGGAAGGAGCTTCATTTATATAGGACTAAGTGGATAGGGTATGGATAGGGTAGGTTGAGATATAGTAGGAGAGAGATAGGGGATCCTTCCAAGAGGTTAGGAACCGAGTTCTAGATCTCCCAAGAGGTCAGGGATAAGGATACATGCTAGCTTGCTTTGAGAATGGGCTCGAAGGAGCTATTTTTGTCCATTAATTGACATCATCGCACCCTGTAAGAGAGAAAGCTGTGACGTCGCATGCTGCATGAGGGCATCTTGTGATGACCTCTCAAAACCTAGTATAAATGGGTTAAATCCCTTCTAGGTTGATAACTTAGTCAGGAAAATTTAGGGTTGTATACACTGAATCTCATGATGGTAAGATTTTAGGTGTAACAGAATGCCCCCAAAAGCATGAAGCTGTTGAAATTTGGACAGGTGAAATGCTTTAACAGAGGGAATGGCAATGGCTTTTCGGACGAAGGACATTGCTGCAGTACAACTAAATCTGAGTACACAGTCTCATATGATGTACAACATGGCTGCCGACCAATACAATGCAAATCCATGGTAGTAATGACCGACTGAATACAATCATGGCTACTAGATACAAGCGTAGATCCATGATGAGATGATAACACAGCCACGACCAATACAAATATGGATCCGTGTGATATGACTCAATACAATCTCCATCGCAACCTAGGTAAAATATGACTCCCTAGGGTCTTCAAGCTAAATCCGCAATGATACGAATCTATCCATGTGATTACAAATGTCTTGGCATCGAACATGGTAGAAACCACTTGATTACTGGTCATTGATGTATACCGTTAACAAGTGCGAGGGAAATCATCATTAATGTCAATGATTCCCAAGGTATCACAGTACATATCATCAAGCGTGAATTAATGAGTTGAAGTCGATTGTGAGATGAAGTCTTTCAATCAAGAGTCAATGATGTAAACTAATGTTGAAAGCGAGGTAACCTGCCATTGAGGCATGCAGGGCCAAGTTACTTGGTTGGTTTCTAGATTCAATCCCCGAATGATGATTTGAAGTCGACAATGATGAATCCGTCGAAGGAGGGCCATGATGAATCCCCCATCATCGACACAAAACATGACAAAGGATGTGTAGAGTAGATTGGATGGTACAGTAACATGCAAAACTGACTCAGAATAGACTGACATGATGGAAGGTGTACTGACTGCAAATAAAGAATAGTGAGAGTATTCTTGAACATGGGCATGGCATGACTTGGCAGTATTGACGCGACGAGCATGATACCAAATCCTAATGCAACTGATGATGGAAGATTTATTTGAATGAATCAAAGGAGTGACAAGACTCAGGAAATAGGCGAAACTCGAGGACAAACGGATGATCTAAGTGCAGTATGCAAATGTAAATGAGTGCCATGTTTAAGAAATGACTAGGTACTGCCACTGATAAGGGGTGTAACATAAAAGCTTTCCTTTTTCCCCATCATGAACGATGAGTGCCTCATGTGTTTTTTACGAGCTTGATGAGGGTAACTAGATGCTCGGTATAGCTCATCTCATAAATGAGTCCAATTCCAAATATTTTTCAAACCTGGGATAGGAGGGGTTCGTCCCATGACGGGCCCTTCAATGTTTAAAGTTTAACGAGTCCATAGAAGGTAAACTCGGTCGTCATTTCATGTTTAGAGAGTCTGAAAAGAACTAAAGAAGAATCCAACGATCGTTTTTCGTAAAGTTAGCCTCGATGCCCGAAAAAGGGTAAAACAACGCGGGAGAGGACTCTTCTAGTCATGATTGGCTGGAGTATACCTTTTTCGTAAGTAGTGCCCCCTGGTCCGAAAAAGGGGTAAACTATCACCAGGAAGACGACCATTCAAATACTTTAACAAGCGTGAACGCGACAAGTTCGCTTGGCAATCTTTTCGTATTTCGAGAGCCTGGAAAGAGCTTAAAGATAGACTCCGGGGGGGTTCCTTTTCCGTAGGATTTTAGCGAGCCCGAAAAAGTGATAAATCATAACTCCGTAACTTATTCTCATAGTTTCAAGAGCACGAGAAAGAACAAAGAGTAAGCTCATCATCATAAAATAACCACAATCTAACGGATATAAAAAAAAATGACAAAACACTCAAGGGGTTGTTCATACCTGAAATGACCGTTACAATGCGAGAACGACGCGCATAAACCACTTGACAACTTCTGCACACTTGAAAACTAGATCAAATAGTCAATCGTGTGTTCAAATGTGATAAAAAAAATCCAAACTATAGCAAATGACCTAAAAAGCATCAAATATTTTGAAAAGGAATATTCCATTTTATTTATAAATAGAAACAAAAAACCAAATATAGTCACCATTGTTCATTTACTAATTTGGGGAGAAGAAGTGCCATTTGGAGCCAAAAGTTCACTTGTCGATTCTGGGAGCTACGAGCAACCATTTCACCAGTCGTCTGGAGCAGGTAACTCTAAACTTCATCCAGCATAATTGTAGTGGTTTACATTTTTTATTTTGGTTCATTTTTTGGGTTTTTTGGTTAATTTGTGGATGGCTATTGCGTCCTCGGGTCGTCACAGTTTACCCTTACGGGAACTGCGACGAACCCGGGTCGTCGCAAATCCTGCAAAGTCAGGTTGCGACGATGTCGCACTGTCTGTATTAACGGGGTGTGACGACGGAAATTTCCAACCCAAAACAAAAAGATAACCCAAAAGATGAACTTTCAGTGGTTGAAGTGAGTCCTAACAATGTTTAAATGCTCCTTTTGGCAGGTTAGCAGCAGCAAAAATGGTCTTAGAGTGGCACGAACGAGAACATGAGGTAGATGACATACAAGCTGCAAATGATCCACAATGTGTGGAATCACTGAGGAACTATGGTCTCCTCAAGTTCTTCCAGATCCAGGGCATGAGGCCCCAAATCCCATTGCTGACACATATGCTCCGATGCTGGGACGTGGCTCAGCAATATTTCATGATCGGTGAGCACAGAATTACCATAGATGTCGAGGACATATATTTTCTGACTGGATTGTCCTGAAGAGGGGACAATGTGACTCTTACTGGATCACGGGGAAGTGATCGGACCGTGGATGCCATGATCTTGCAGCATTGTACTCCCAACACCCATGCTTCGAGTGGAAATATTCCCATCAAGGAAGTACGGGAACGTCCACTGCGTGCCATACTCTTTACCATCACGAGGATAGCAAGGAGCCAAGATCCTCACTTAGCCACCAGGTCACAAATGCTATATGTGGAGGACTGCATGTCTCAGAAGATCTTCAACTGGTGCGAGGGACTCCTTGCGAACATTCTGGCTCAGCTGACCAAGTGTCGGTGGGGAGAACTCAAGAAGTTCGGCTACGGTTCGATAGTGTTCTCGTTCCTATTGGAGCGGGTTCCCCTCTTGCGCCCACAGGTACCACTGGATGACAGGGATCCTAAGGATCCACACATGGCTAGATGGACCTAGGTGATGGCCCGACATGGTGGGGGCCCCATTGTCGGGTATGGTCTTGAGTTCTTCACCTGGCTAGAGGGCTAGTTACTTATGGTAGAGGATTACCCGTACATCGGTACGAACTACAGAGATGACCCAGACCTGGTACTACTCGAGGGAGCAGTATGGGGAGACATAGGTAAGAACACATAACCCTTGTACTTTTTAGCTTTGTATATTTATGATTTTTTTGTTATAGTGCTGATAAGTTAACAACATGTGTGTGCAGACGTGGGCCCCGTACGACCAGTAGGAGTCTCTCTTCTGGCGAGGAGAGAGAGTGGAGAGGGAGCAGTCATGGCTCCAGCCGTACATGATGCCATTGCCAAGATGGAGGATGTCTATGCGAACTTGAGTGAGTTGACATTAGACATTCCAGAGCCAATGGTAGATGGGTTACCGCGGCCTATGCAGGAATATATGGTGGGAGCATCTGCGCGCTTCAATGTGCTGCTTCGCAGGGTCGCGAGAGCAGTTGACTGCTTTCATACTCAGCAGGCTAGAGCTGTTAGACTTAGTGGTGTACGGGCCAAGCGTTAGGCCTTATATTGTTGTTATACATGTACTGAGAGCTTAGAAGCCTCATATTTTGTACTACTGAAAGCTACGAGGCTTCATATTTTGTAGAGACTCACTGAAAGTCGTCGTGCTTCATATTTTGTACTAGCATTATTTTTATGATGATATATATATATATACAGACATTTTAGCGGTTTTATACATATATGTGTTTAAAATGGCTGAATGATGTGATCTTGTTTATGTGTTTTCTTATAAAATGAGTTATTTACATGTTATGTCTAATTTTAACAATTCATAAATATGCTTATGTGTGTGCAATGTACCAATCTAAGATGAAGTTGGCCATAGAGTCGGCAACTGTGTTCACGTCTCATGGAATGTGCAGGTACTGAATGGACTCGAAGGACCTTTCCAGAAGACGGACTCTTCTATAGAGACGGAGTAAGGTAGGATCGCGGATGGCGTAGACTCAGTTAAGATGAGAGACCACTAGTTGAGAATCCAAGTGGATGAAAACATGGTCCATACCCAAAGAAATAGCGTCGGTAAGGGTTCCAATGACTGCTTGATATTCTGCAGCATTGTTGGTTGCGAAGCCTAGACACAGTCCCCTTGAGCTGATAAGCTCACCGGTAGGTGAATAGAGTACCCAGGTTGGCGAAGCAAGGTTGCGGGTATGCCGGCTGGCACCGTCCGCGAATCCGTAGCAAGTTGCCATCTACACACGCAGACAAAACATGGTATAAGAAACAAAACAAGACCTAAGCATGCAAAAAATCAAAGCGTCACACCACACAAAAACACACACACACCATGTACAGTATATAAAAAAGTACTTATGCATGAAAGACTCAGGCATAGTACCTCTTCAGGTAGAGCCCATTGCGAGGCTCACCTAAATATATCCCGTCGTAGTCTTAAAGCTCATAAGCTCCCTTCTCTAAGACGCGTTTCACTACATAAAGTCCATGCCACATGGACTCAAACTTTCCTGCCCCCAGCTTATGATGTTTTTGGTCGTATGTGAGGACCAAATCAACTTCGCTGTAGGTGCGAGTTTCTACCGACTTGTCGTACTGCGCTTTGATGCGTTTCTTATGAGCCTTGTTGGCAAGAGCGGCATCTTGGCGAGTTTCGTCAAGCTTAGCTAGGTAGAGGAAGTCTTCTTCCTCAGCAGTAGTGTTTGGGAGAAGTTCGATGGCGAGCTTCAGGGACGGAATCTCACACTCGATACAAAGGAGCGCCTCCAATCCATACACTAGTTGGAAGGGAGTAAATCCGGTGGCGGTTTTAACGGAAGTTCGATAAGCCCATAATGTAGAGAAAAACATATTGTGCCAATTGGACTTGTGCGTACCCACCATACGTTGGACCATAGTTTTCAAGACCTTGTTAATGGCCTCGACCTGTCCGTTTGGCTGTGGGTAGTATGGTGTTGATTTTTCATGGCGAAAAACCAATCTATCGCTTAACTCGTCAACCATATGGTTCATAAAGTGAGAACCATGGTCGGTAACTATCGCTTGAGGAACCCCAAACCGTGCTATTACATGATTAAGCATGAAGAGTGCGGCGGTCTTGCCGTCATTCGTGTATGTAGGCATTGCCTCGGCCCACTTTGTAAAGTGGTCCACAGCTACAATGATGTAACTATGCCCCCCGATCGAGGTAGGATTACAATGCATGAAATCGATGCCCCATTTAGCAAAGGGGCCAACGGCAATAAACGGGTGTAACGGGGCGGGATGGGTGTGCTTTTTGGTATGAAAATGTTGACATGGAGGACATTTTTTTACAGCCTCGATACAATCTTTGAAGATAGACGACCAATAATATCTAGCGCGAAGAATATTCTGGGCTGTAGCCATCCCAAAGAGGTGACCGCCGCATGCCCTAGCGTGACAGTCATTCAGAACGTGTTCAACCTCATCATGAGTCAGACAACGTCGAAGAATAGAATCGATACCATGATGGTACAAAGTATCACTAATGATCAGGTAATACTTTGCATGGTGGCGTATTCGACGACGGTCGTCACAAGACAATTCAAGGCTGAAACGTTGGGTTTGAAGATACAATGTGATATCTCCATACCATGGATCAGATGCACTGATAAGAAACAATGACTCATCCAGAAAAGAGTCATTGGGCTCAGATTCTACATCAGTACGGGGGAGGTTGTGGATGAGCTCAGCAAACACCAAATACTTTTTCGAAAAGAAGATCAAATTCTTGCAGTATCATGATCCAGCGTGAATACTTGCCCCCAAGCACCTAACAAGTCAGAACGTGGTAAATGGGGTTCGAATCGGCGATGATGGTGGTGGTGCGGAGAAGAATGTAATGTCGGAAATTCTGCACGGCAATAACTGCCTCGAGAGTGAGCTTCTGAACATGTGAATAACGAGGTTCAGTGTCAATAAGAACTTTATTGGCATAGTATATCACATGTTCTTGGGTGTTCTGGTCTTCCTGCACCAAAACCATGGCGATAGTGGTGTGGAAAGCGGAGAGATATAGAATATAATCTTGATAGTAATTCGACGGTTGGAGCACATGGGCATGCGTAATGGCATGTTTCAAACTATCAAAAGATTGTTGAGCTTGGTCTTCCCAAATGAACGAGACGTCCTTTTTCATCAATCTCATGTAACCCTGCATCTTTTGCGCGAAATTACAAATGAAGCGCCGTAAATAAGTTGCTCTTCCTTGCAGGATCTAAAGTTCCGTAATGTTAGTTGGAGGTGGAAGAGTGACGATGGCTTCCACCTTCAAGGGATCAATACAGATCCCATCTTTCAAGACGATAAAGCCTAAGAGGCATTCGGACTCGACACAAAAAATACTCTTATGAGGATTCAGACCGATATTGTACCACTTGCATCTAAGGAAAACGACCGTTAGATGATCTAAGTGGAACTCACACTGTTTTGAGTGGGCAGGGAGGTCATCCAAGTAGGGTTCCACAAAGTCCTTCACATCATGGAAGGCGTACGACATGGCCCGCTGGAATGTGGCACCAGCATTTTTAAGACCAAACGAAAGTTTATGATATGCAAACGTTCCCCAAGGACAGATGAATGCAGTCTTTTGTTGGTCAACGGGGTGGATCTCAATTTGGTTGTATCTGGAAAAGCCATCCATGAAAGAAAAAATGACACTTCCAGCACAATTGTCGATAATCTGGTCGATAAAGGGAGTCGAGTAGTTGTCCTTGGGACAAGCTTTGTTGAGATCCCGATAATCGACACAGACATGGATGGTCCCCTGCTTTTTATTAACAGGGACGACGTTTGAGACCCACTCTGTCAACGGGACAGGGTAAGTGAAGCCGACCTTCAAGAGTTTCTCAATCTTTGCCTTGATTGCCGCAGTCTTCCGAGGGTGTACCGGTAGCAACTTTTGGCGGACGGGTTTGACGTTGGGATAGGTTTTAATTTCATGTAAAACAATGGAGGGGTCTATCCCAGGCATCTCCTCGTAGGTCCAAGCGAACACGTCTCGGAATCACTTGAATAAGGCCGTGGCGATGATGACTTCTTCAGGGGAACACTTCTTGCCTAATAGAATGTGTTCCACTACACCAGGAGTAACCTAAATGTCTATCAAAGTGGTAGGCTCAATGCTGGCTAAGTTTCCTTTGGAGTCCGTTTGACACATGAGTATTGAGGACTGAGAGCTAGAGTAGAGGTCCAGTGTGAAGATGGTGCTGATGCTATTTTCCATAGTGTCCAAAAAGGGAAGGAAAGACGAACGATGATGGAGGTCTTCCCATGGAGGATCATCAACGCTCATGATTTCCATGATGGACTCGTCATAATGAAAAGTCTGTAGCAGAGGGTCAGATGATGTCCGCTGTAGAGAACAGAAGGTGGAGGCCACAGCTAAGTGGTCCTCCAGTGTTGACTGGATATCCTTGTATGTGATTTCAGTGGGTGACAGAGGCATGGTGTCTACAATCAGGTGGGTGGTGGCTTCGTCAGGTACAAGCCATGAATCATCGGAGTTGGGGATAGATGAAATCTACGAGGAGATCTTGTTCACCGTGGCAACATGATTTGGAGGATCCGAAGTAGGAAAGACGCCCATAAGGGATGATTCCTTAAGGAGGCCGACCCCCACGCTCTCATACTGATGTGAAGATTGTGCAATTGAAGGAAAATTATCGCCTGGGTGCGTAGTGGTGTCAGGTGTGTAGAAATCTAGTTGGTCAACTGTGACAATTCAGCCTTGATGGGGGAATTGTACTATGCGGAAGACAGATGATGCGACCGCAGTCATGGCATAAAACCAATTACGACCAAGTAGAATGTTGTAATCCAATGGGGCAGTGACCACTTCCACATTAATGGTTGCAGTCTTTCCCCCCAACTCGACTGCTAAATCATGTAACAGCCCATGAGGTTGAAAGCCACGTCCATCGAATGCTCTCAAAGTGGTAGGAGAACAGTTCAACTCGGGAGAGCCAATGACTCTCCAACATGAGATTGACATGACTGACGTAGAGGCTCCTTCGTCCAAAACAGTATGATGGATTGTCTTCCCAACAATGTTTGTAGCAACTTGAAATTCCAATTGATGGGAGAGCCTCGATTTGAAGTATTCTAGCTGGAACATGATGGTATTCGATGAATCTGGGTCAACTGCACCGATGGCAGTGAGGAGAGTCTTGCACTGATTAGGACAGTTTTGCAAGACTTCGAGCATCGACATAGCACAAGGAGCTTGTGCTAGGTCCTCCACGATGTTGTAGTTTTGAGCAGCCCGAGCATTAGGATTGAAAACTGATTTTCTAATCGTGCTCTTGGGTGGACGCAACACTGACTCGAACGAGGGCTTCTAATTGGTGAGAGGAGAAGCCGGTACGGTGACATCAAGCATCGAGGTGGAAGCTTTTTCAGTATTACTTCCAACAGGTTCTTTGGCCGGAACGGAGTCATATGAACGAGAATGGGTGTTCAAGTTGATAGTCTCGCTACGCATCATGAGAACATGTGCGGTGGTGGATGCTTCTCCTTGGGAAGGAGAGGTGTGAGCAATCAACTGCTGATTTTGAGAAGGGAAGGGATCGCTGAGAACCGCGGGTGTGGGTTTGCCCTTAAGAAAATTTTGAACTTAATCTCTATGGGGACACTCTTTAGAAAAGTGGTCATCACCACACAGTAAACAAGGATATTTCAGCTTCCTTTTTCTGTTTGGTATCACCAGGGGTGCTCTTTTGTTCCTGCTGGGTGGAATATTTCTTAGGTTTCCCTTTGTTCTTTTTCTTACCACTAGAATTTTGAGGTGAAGCTGATGAAACAAAATTCACTTCTTCGGTGACAACAGGAGTGGATGATTTGGTGGTGCCGTGACCAGCCTATGTTGGTGATGGGGAAGAACCTCGTGGGTTCGACGATCCAACAATTTGAGAAGAAGGGTAGGTGTTAAGGGATCCAATGATGTCATCGGCTTGGGGTCCCTTAGGTGGTTTCGTGGTATCGTAGGTGCTACGGGGGGCGTCAAGAAGAATATCAAATAACGTGCCGGATTGGGCATAGACTAAGTCTAGCAAATGGGCACGGGGGATGGCTTATTCTTCAGTGACAGCACCTCCCATGGCAACGTCTCGAGCTATGGTAGGAATGAGAGACTTTGTAAACCAGTCTGCTAGGAGTTGGTATGGAATAGGAGCCTTAATGAGATGTCGTCTCCTCCGCCACTCATGTATATGATATGAGATATGAGTAGCGGTATTTTGACAGAGCGAGGTTAAAATATCTGTACTAGTTTCATACCATATAGGCAGCTAGAAATGAGTCAAAAAATTCATAGCAAGAGAACCAAAATCAGGAAAAGAATGGGGTGGTATTTCAATATACCACTTGGCAGCCGAACCAGTGAGAGTCCGTTGAAATAACCTAAGATGGATTGAGTTGTCCATCAAGGAGTTGGATGAACACCACAAGTGGTATGTCATCACATGGTTTTTAGGATCCTCACCCGGCTTGCCATCAAATTTTGGGATATCTGATGGAAGTTTCACCGAGACGGGTGGCCAATTAGTTCCATGGTAAATGGGGTCATTGGTCAGGCGAGACAAATCGGGTAGGTCCAAAGTATCCAAAAAGGGCAGCTGCAGATTAGGCTGCGAGTACTGATAGTACTGATAAGGCGTGTAAGGACCCGTGGAACCTTATATTGACTGACCATAGGGTGTTCCAGGAGGAAGCTGTCCATAGGGGTATGGGCCGCCCGGACCAAATGTAGGTCCGCCACCATAGTAAGGTGGTCCATTACCATAATAAGGTGGCCCATCATAAGGTTGGGGCCCACCTCCCCCGTCGGGAGGGGGTGGGTCGCTTCCAAATGGTGGGGGTCCGCCACCACCACTAGGGTAGGATGGGCCGCCATCGCCTCTGCTGAGAGGGGTTGGTGTTCCTCTACCACCACCGGAATAGGACAGGCCTCCACCACCTCTGCCGGGAGGGGGTGGTGGGCCACCGCCGCCACCGAAAGGGTAAGATCCTCCTTCGCCACCTCCACCATAGTAGGGTGGTGGTCCACCACCACCACCACTAGGATGAGAGGGTCCTCCTGTTAAGTTTTTACTTATTATTTGAGCAGCATATAACATATAAATAAATACTGAAAGATATACAAGCACAACATAAAAGACAAGAGACATAATTTATCCTGGGAAACCCTCTTGGGGTAGAAAACCCAGCAAAGCCTTCCTCAATATAGAAATCACAAAGTACAAGATAAACCCAAGACAAAACAACTACTCCCTTGCTTGTGTGCTACTCTCTTCTCCACTAATGGGAGCTTGCTTGAGTGAATGAGATGATACAAATGAGAGAGAGCACGCCTATTTATATTCTTCTGTTGAGATGACTAATTCCCCAATGGGGCCAACTTGTCTAACTGGATGGTCAATTACATAATATAATAATCTTTCTGGAGCTTTTCTAGGCCGACACATGTCCTAGGGTTTACATTGATTCTTTCAATGAACTTTACATTATTAATTACATGACCATCAACTCCCATAGGAGGAATACAATAATATAAATAGAATATCTTCTGCAGTTACATTATTTTAACACTCCCTCTTAACTAGGAAGGTATTCTGCGGGTAACAACATTTGCACAACTGACTTGTGAACTTCTATATTTCGTAGGAAGACTTTGGATCATCATCTGTCTTGGGTTATCAACTGTGGAGTAGCAACATCATCATCTACTGAATATGATCATCATTAGCAGCATCATCATCAGCAATCATCCTCTTGCTGAAACATCATATACTAGAACAACAACATCATCAACTGGAACATCTTCTACTGGAGCATCCTCATCAGCAACCTCATCAATTGGAACATCTTCTGTTGTCTGCAACCTCGTTAGCTGGAACACCATCTGCTGGAACAACACCATCAACATCACCATCAGCTGGAACAACATCATCTTCAGCTGGAACACCATCTGCTGGAACAACACCATCAGCGTCACCATAAGCTGGAACACCTGCAACAAACATTAGTAACAAGTACTGATACTATCAGTCAGCCAGTACTGATCTTCCCTCACCCATGGAGAGGCATCAACTCGTGAGAGCTGGAACTATCAGTCAGCCAGTACTGATCTTCCCTCACCCCTGGAGAGGCATTAGCTCATGAGAGCTGGAACTATCAGTCATCCAGTACTGATATTCCCTCACCCCTGGAGAGGCATTAGCTCGTGAGAGATGGAACTATCAGTCAGCCAGTATTGATCTTCCCTCACCCTTGGAGAGGCATCTATCCCTCCGGACAGGCATCAGCTTGTGAGAGATGGAACCATCATTTAGCCAGTACTGATCTTCCCTCACCCTTGGAGAGGCATCCATCCCTACGGATAGGCATCAACTCGTGAGAGTTAGAACCATCAGTCAGCTAGTATTGATCTTCCCTCACCCTTGGAGAGGCATCCATCCCTACAGATAGGCATCTATCCTTTCAGATAGGAACTCTATCAGTCTCTCTTTCTAGAGAGGTCCCTCTGGACCACACCAAGCCTGTCTCGAAAATACTCAAACTTCACACGAGCCAGAGGCTTAGTCAGCACATCAACAACTTGTTCCTTTGTAGGAACATACTCGAGCTTCACAGCTCCCCTCTGCACCATATCTAGGATATAGTGGAACTTAATCTTTATGTGCTTCGATCTATCATGAAACACAGGATTCTCTGTCATCTTGATGCAACTCTGGTTGTCACAGAGTATCTCCATAGCATTAATCTCTGCATCGAATAATGCTGTCAACATCTTGCGAAGCCATACTGCTTCACCACAAGCTGAACAAGTTGCAACATATTCAGCTTCCGCTGTACTGAGTGCAACACAAGGTTGCTTTCTACTGAGCCATGAGATCATGCCTGATCCCAAACTAAAGCAATATCCTAAAGTGCTCTTTCTGTCTTCATCACTTCCAGCCTAATCTGAGTCTGTGTACCCATACATCCTGAACTCACTATCTGAGGCATATCTGAGTCCATAATCCAATGTACCCTTTAGATATCTCATCACATGTTTTGTTGCAATCAGGTGAACATTCCTGGGTTCTACCATATACTAACTCAATGTGTTTACTGCAAAACATATATCTGGAAAAGTATTGGTCAAATACATCAATGACCCAATAATCTGTTTGTACATGGTGACATCCACTTTCTTTGAAGAAGCATCACTTAGAAGCTTCAAATTTGTCACCATCGGAGTAGTCATGGCTTTGCAATCCAGCATCCCAAATCTCTTTAGGATCTCTACTGTGTATTTTCCTTGACTCAGGAAAATCTCATCTGGAAACTGCCATACCTCAGGACCTAGAAAGTAGTGCATCTTACCAAGCTCTTTCATCTCAAATTCTGCTGCAAGCCTCTTCTTGCATTCAACAATAGGCTTGTCTTCTCCAGTCAGAAATAAGTCATCCACATACAGTAATAGTATCATGGGTTCATCATTCATAATCTTGTAATAAAGATTAGAATCCACTTTACTCTTGGTAAATCCCAAGCTCATCAGAAAGCTATCAATTCTTCCATACCATGCTCTAGGAGCTTGCTTCAACCCATAAAATGCTTTCTTCAACTTGCATACATGTGACTTATTGTCTTCTACTTCAAATCCTTTTGGTTGCTCGATATATACTTCCTCTTCTATGTTTCCATTCAGGAAAGCAGTCTTCACATCCATCTGATGTAGCTTCCATTTCATCTTGGCTGCCAAGGCAAGAATGGTTCTAATCGAAGTATATTTGGCCACCGGGGCAAAAGTCTCCTCATAATCAATTCCTTCCTTTTGCGAGAATCCCCAGGCTACAAATATTGCCTTATAATTTTCAATGCTTCCGTCTGCTGAATGTTTTGTTTTGAAGATCCATTTTGATGAAACAACCGATTTGTCCTTTGGTCTTGGTACCACATCCCAAACATTATTCTTGATGATGGACTGATACTCTTCATTCATTGCATCCAACCATTCCTTCTTCTTCACTGCTTCTTCAAAACAAGTTGGTTCTTCTTCAACAAGATTTCCCATCAAGGCTACATAGTTGGAGTATGGCCTTGGTCTCTTGCTCTCTCTACTGGATCCTTCTAGGGCACCATACTTTCCTGCATCTTGGATTAATTCATGTGCCCAGGCTGGTCTTTTCTTTCGAGAGATCTCTACATGAGGTATCTCCTCAGGTCTCTGAGGTTCTGCCATGTCATGATCCTCTGAAGTAGGATCACCCTCAATATCTAGAATAGGTTCTTTGGTTGATTCTGCAACTCTGGGAACTTCTTGCTCCTTTTCATCCTCATGAGTCTTCTTAGACTTGTTGAAAGCTGAGTCTTCATCAAATGTGACATCCCGACTAATCTCAATCTGACGGAATCCTGGGATGTATATGCGGTAAGCCTTAGATTGCTCACTATAACCCACAAATATTCCCTTCTTCCCTGAAGGCTCTGGTTTCGATCTTTTCTCCTTTGGAATGTGGATGAACACTGGACATCCAAATATCTTCAGATGGCTGACTTCAGGTTTCTTTTCGGTGAACATCTCTTCAGGGGTCTTGTTTCCAAGAGCACTATGAGAGATCCTGTTCTGTACATACACTGCGGTTCTGGCAGCTTCTGCCCATAGATGCATGGGTAAGTCTTGATCGTGGATCATAGCTTTTACTACTTCTATGATCATTCTATTCTTCCTTTCGGCTACACCATTCTGTTGTGGATTATAGGGAACGATGAGATCCCTCTTAATCCCTGCTTGCTTACAGAAATCTTTGAAATCCCCTGAGGTATATTCCCCTCCACTGTCCGACCTCGGAATCTTAATCTTATTTTCAGAGAGATTCTCTACGAGTGCCTTGAACTCTTTAAACTTTTAAAAGACTTCATTTTTGTTCTTCAGAAAGTAAATCCAAGTTTTGCGAGAATAATCATCAATAAAAGATGCATAGTATTCATACCCACTGAGAGAGGTGGTGGACATTGGTCCACAAATGTCTGAATGAATAATGTCCAGAATACCTTTCGCCTTGCTATCACTACTTGGAAATGGGTTCTTAGTGCTCTTCCCTTGAGCACACCCTTTGCATACTCCTTCATGATCCACTTGGATATTTGGTAATCTAGTCACTACCTTACTCACAATTGGCAAGGCCTTGTAGTGTACATGAGCTAGTCTTCTATGCCATAGCTCATAGGGGTTCATGGTACTAGCCATCATTGCTGCATCTTCATGACCCTTTAGTTTGTAAAGTCCTCCTTCTCCTACTCCAATGACTACTGCATCATCAATAGTCTTCCCTTTAGGCCACATGAGAACTTCACCATCTACAAATGCAACTCGAAGACCTTTCTTATCTAATGCTGAAATAGATAGAAGGTTCTTCTTTAATCCAGGTACATAAAGTACATCCTTCATGTTCATGGAATTCCCAGAGTCCAACTTGTAAGAGGCTTCTCCCATACCTTTGATGGGATATTGGTAGTCATCTATGAGTTTTACTTTGTGTGGAGATTCCTTCTGGATGAGATGAGACAAGGATTCTTTGTATCCTGTCATGTGTTTTGAAGCTCCACTATCCACTAGCCAAGTATCACTCCCATGAGATACTGAACCAGTGAGTGCTGAGATAAGAACATATTCTTCACTGGAGTCTTCATTTTTTCTGGTCTTGTCATCATCATCACTATCTTCCGCTGCATGAGCATGAAACCTCTTCTTCTGCTTCTTGTGATGTCCATGATTGTTTGGACAATTCCTTGCAATGTGTCCAGTCTTGTGGCATGAGTAACACTCAATTGAAGAGAAATATTTTCTAGTCCTTCTCTTCTTCCGAGGTCTCCTTGGAGAGTCATCTTGGGGATGAGGGTTGTTCTTCCTCTTCTTCCTACCTTTAGCATGGGTAGCTAAAGCTTGATCTTCATCGTCATTTAAATTCTCTTCTCTTACGACAATTCTTTCTTCTTCTTGGACACATTCTTCCCATAAGTTTCTGAATTTGATTAGTTTCTTTCTGGCACAAATGCCACGAACAAATGGTTCCCAATCTCGGGGGAGACCATTCAGAGTAGTCATTACTACTTCTACATCCTCAATCATATCCCCAATGGATTTTAACTATTCTTTGATCTGGGATACACTGGAGAAATATGAGTGCATGGTTTAAGACTTCATGCATTTTACACCCTTGAGTTGATTTCTCAAGGTCATCTTCCTGTTGATGTTCTTTCCTTCAAATAGACTAGTCAAGGCATCAAACATCTCCTTTGGTGTCTTCTTGGAAGACACATGGGGGATCAGGTGATCCTTGATGGAATCAACAATGATCCTCTTTGCTTTGATGAGATTCTTCTTGTACCTAGCCTTCTCTTCCTCTCCCTCTGGTTCTGTAAGTCCTTTTTTCACATAGTCCTCTAGCTCATGCTCCTCAAGGATGAGCATGACTCTATACTTCCAGGATCTGAAGTTCTCAGCTCCTTCAAGCTTCTCATCAAGCTTGGTATTGCTTGTCATCTTTCTATAATGAGTACTTCAAATGGAAATAGAAATAGATTTGAGACTTACCAAAAAAATTTGTCCTTCTGAGATCTGCTCTTCCTTGGCCTAGGGTTTGTCAGAGAAACCCTAATTTTTCAACTTCGGGATTTTGAAAAACTATTTGAATGAGTAAATTCACCTCCTCAAGGTGAGTTGAGAAAAGTACTCCTTTTCCAAAATCAGCGAGCAGATGATCCAAAACCTTGATGCCCTAGTTCTCCTAGGCTGCAGTGGTGGACCCAAAAATGAAAATGCTCAGAATGAAATTCCGCTTCGATAGAAAAATGCGCCCTAGGGAGGTGAGGTAGATCCACCCTCTTTTCCAACAAAAATGTGGAGGTGGCTCCCAAAATAAGAAACCCTAGCTCTTGCAGTTACAGGGGCTGCACAATGTAATCTTTCAGGCTAGCTCTGATACCATGTTAAGCTTTTACTTATTATTTGAGCAGCATATAGCATATAAACAATTACTGAAAGATATACAAGCACATCATAAAAGACAAGAGACAATTTATCCTGGGAAACCCTCTTGGGGTAGAAAACCCAGCAAAGCCTTCCTCAATATAGAAATCACAAAGTACAAGATAAACCCAAGACAAAACAGCTACTCCCTTGCTTGTGCGCTACTCTCTTCTCCACTAATGCGAGCTTGCTTGAGTGAATGAGATGATACAAATGAGAGAGAGCACGCCTATTTATATTCTTTCGTTGAGATGACTAATTCCCCAATGTGGCCGACTTGTCTAACTGGATGGTCAATTACATAATATAATAATATTTTCGGGGCTTTTCTAGGCTGACACATGTCCTAGGGTTTACATTGATTCTTTCAATGACCTTTACATTATTAATTACATGACCATCAACTCCTGTAGGAGGAATACAATAGTATAAATATAATATATTCCGCAGTTACATTATTTTAACACCTCCACCACCTCCATCGGGATGGGATGGTCCTCCATCACCACCACGAGGATGGGATAGTCCTCCACCACTACCATCGCCAGGAGGGGTGGTCCTCCACCCCCACCACCAGGGGGGGTGGACCATGATGACCGAAATGAGGTGGTCCTTCACTCGAAGGTAGAGGTCCGCCTCCTCGAGATTTATGTGGGGGTCTGCCACCTCCAATGGGAGGTGGGGGTGGACCAAACGGGGGTGGAGGGACTTGAGGGACTGCATGTGGGGGTCCATGATGTAAGACATTTTGTTTTCCCCATAGAGTGTAAGGGTTTCCGGGGTAGGGTACCCCGTAGAGTACATTTCCGGGATTAAGTTGACCTGGCACAGGGTGAAGATAACCTGGATATGCTTAACTCGATGGGGGTTTGAATTACGTTGGACGGTCCCCCAACATGGGATAGTCCCGAAGTGGAAGGTCCAGGAGGTAAAGAATTTCCAACGGAAGGCCCGATGGGAACTCCAGCTGCAGTATTATGGTTAAGAGATGGGGGTTTCCCCCCCAGCAACAACTTGCTGAACACTAAGTAAAGGTTGACCCAACATTAGTTGTTGATCATTCACCATAGGATTACCGTTACCTGTAAAGAAGGTAGGGGGGTAAAGAGTATCCTCCCCTTGAAGTTTGGGGTGGGAGAAGAGCAGGTGACGTAACCGTGGTAGTCACGGGTGCATTGGACTGTTGTTGTTCAACAGGTTGGGTTGTGAGAGGTACTGAACTGGTCTCCTGTCTAGGGGACGTATGTGCAGGAATGGATGGTTGACTAGTTTCAACAGTGGTCACGTGTTTCGTGGATGATTTTGGTGACTCAAAAGATAAAGAGCGACCTGGGATTGGTCAATCGATTCGTAGTTGAAAATTTTGTCTTTGAAACTCCTCACCCATAGCACGCAAACGAGTCAATTGCTCACGATAAGGTGCTAAGCAGTCGTCGGGACTAGCCCAACTGGGTGGGGATGCAATGGAAAAATGGGCCACTGGGTGGCCCAGAGAGGATGTCCAATAAGCTGCTGAAGGACCAACAGCTACTTTGGGGTCGTCCTGGGGTTGATTTATCTATTCCAACGATCCAGGATCTCCCGGTGCAACGGGAGGTAAGTATTGTGAAGTGGGGATTTGTGCTTCTTCACCCTGCGGGGGATGAGAGGCAGGTGAATCTGGAGGAGTGTGAGGAAACAAAAGTCCTCCGACATTCAAAGTGGGGTTTTCCACTTCATGTGACCCTACCCTGGCTTGTGGGTCCATTATTACCCTTGAAATTACCTCCTGGTTAAGGGAATATTCGGGTGGCAAGTTCTGAATCCTACGGGACCTTCTCCAAGGAAAGTCATCCAGAGTGACTGAAACAAAAGTTTCTACTAAGGAAAGCTAAACAAAAGAAAAACATACCAGAAAAACCCTACACAAACTAAGGCCACAAGCAAACTTATGTTATAAGAGTGGATTCAAAGGTCTGGAACCTCACAGGATTGTCAAGGCTTCGTAAATCGCTATATACCGTAGGGTCCAACAGTAAAATGCGACAAGGAGGATTGGGACTGTACCCTTGCCTGAATACCCCATTACCTGGACGGTACGTGTGTAGTAATATCCCCGAGTGCTGTTCTCGGTGTATTGCTCTGCCAAGATGGCCAAAAGGTTAACTCAGTTGGTTTCAAGAATCCTAATGGTGTCTCCCGGTATACGCAAGGTATGTGGGAGCTCAAATCCGTTGTGGTGCTGTCTAATGCACAACCGTTCGGCAAGAGACCTTCCGATATACTACCGAGTACGTGAAACAAATTTCGATATATGCCAAGTACGTGTGGTACTTGGTGGGTACGAGAAAGAGCTCGATATACCGATAAGTACATGGAAGACTACAAAACCCCCGGGATACAGTGCTGGCAAATAACGACAACTGCCACGCTTAACGACGCCGGAACACGTCTCTAACTTACACACAAGTTACTACAAATTTTACCCTAGTTCTACCGTTAATTTTATCTGGATGATTAGGTGAATGCATGAGGTGAGTACATAATCATAAACATAATGCAGGCCCTAACTATATGCAAAAATACACTTTTCTTTTGATGAACCCTATGTATGGGAGGGAGAAACTTCTTTCCAATTTTACCAAAGCAACACAATGCAATGCAATCCCAAATCTACCAGAAGATGACTATAAATTTTTCTTTTCCTTTTCAAGCAAAACATAAAAGACACAACACTACTAAGCCAAATCCAAGCATGTTTTTCCTTTTTCTTTGTCTTTTCAAAACAAAAATGATGCTAAGCGATGAAAAGAGAGAGTTTCTAAGTAGAGTATGCAAGCTTTTCACTTCAAATATAATGGCCTAAAAGCATAAAAACCAAAATATGCATTTAACTTTCCAAACATGGAACTACTTTTGCAAAACTTGATGCCTATTCGAATTTTTCAAGAAAATGAGCAACTCATAATTCGTGAAAAACACAAATAATTCAATTTTCTTTCAACTTTTCCAAAAGATCTACAAATAAGACATTCCAATGCACATACAATTCTTCAAATGAGCTTGAAAAAATGATGGAAATAAAGTACTTTTGATTTTTCAATGGATGTATCAGAATAGCAATTTGATAACAGCGATGCTTTTTAAACACAAATACTGAAATGAAAAGATTACTTGCAGCATTTCAATAACTCAGAAAATCTCAAAATAAGATGAGCACTCAATGGACTGAAAGTACACACAAACAATCAAAATCAATCAGTAACAAGCAAAACTAAAGCAAGCAAAGATCAACAATATATGTAAATGAGGTCTGGAAACCAATCCAATACAATGACTAGATCTGGAAAGGAGAAGAGGGAATGCAAGGGCGAGTGGATGCAGGTGGGGGAGACCAGAGTGTCCACCACTACCAAATCTCAGACTTGTCCGAGACAGAACCCAAAACAACTCCAAATGAAACCAAACAACTCAATCACACAAACCAAAATGGGGTCTTTGACTGGATGTTACAGTACAAAGGGAGTTTGCACACAAACCATAACTCAAATCAGAAATGGAGAAGGGGTGCCTATATGGAAAAAGTGGTAGATCGACGCACTCTGTGCTTGTACACAGTGCGATGTCGCAGTTTACCAATGCGGGAAGTGCGATGATGTTGCAAAATACCAATGAAAGGGTTGTGACGACTAACTAACATACAAAGAACAGAGATAAAAAATGACATAGTGTCGCTCTGAGTCCACTGACCAGGGGCGACAGGCGATATCTAAGTTCAAAAATGAACCAATTCTCCAAACAATGAGCAATGAAATGGTCTGAAAATGAGAAGTACAAACTCAAGGGAAAGTAATCAGACTCTTCAAAGTGAAGATCTGATGGTGAAACCAGTTTAAGAGGAAAATGACAAATAAAATGGCTTGCAACAAGAACTCAACTGAAAATGACATTCAAATTGACAACTCCAAAACAATGTCTTCCCTAGTATGGTTGCCAGATTTGTTTGACAGACAATCCATTCGAGTGGACGCGAGCTGGACCTCCCTAGCTCAACATGAGTCTAGAACAAATAAAACAGACTATAAACCACTTTCCTAGATCTAGTCAAGGATCGAGTTACAAGATGCCTTACCTTAAGTTTGTAGCCCTTTCTCCAAGATGCTATTCCACGCTTCGCAATCGTCAGATCTCAGCTGCAAGACCTGCCAAAACACATAGAACAAGACAAACAAGTAAAAGCAACTATACAATAACAGATCTAAGTAAACAGTTAAGCAGGTAAACTACTCAATATCATCAACACAACAATATAGGTGGAAAGCGTTTATATTACTGTAAATATAGGGAAAGTACATAGAAAAGAATGATTACAACCGAGGCTTAACATAGAAATCCTTATCCATCCAAGCCAATGCCATAACCTCTTCAAGGAAGTGGGACTCCCTCAATGGATGAGTAGAGATCTCTCTAGGATGATTTCACCAGCATGTAGGCACTATAGACTTCCTCCCTTTGGAATGGAAAGGAGCTTCATTTATACAGGACTAAGTGGATAGGGTAGGTTGAGATATAGTAGGAGAGAGATAGGGGATCCTTCCAAGAGGTCAGGAACCGAGTGCCAGCTCTCCCAAGAGGTAAGGGATAAGGATCCATGTCAGCTTGCTTCGAGAATGGGCTCGAAGGAGCTATTCTTGTCCATTAACTGACATCATCACACCCTGTAAGAGAGCAAGCTGCGACGCCACATGTTGCATGAGGGAAACCTACGACGACCTCTCGAAACCTAGTATAATTGGGTTAAATCCCTTCCAGCTTAATAACTAGTCAGGGAAACTTTAGGGATGTATACACTGAATCTCATGATGGTAAGATTTTAGGCATAACATTCATCACTATAGCAAAAAATACAAGCGTATAAAAAATAATCCACCGAATTGAACTCAAATAGTAGTTACCCGATATGTCAAGTGAATTAATCATGGTGGCCTTTAAGGCCCAAAGGGGAATCTCACCCACACTAGCAGTTAAGATGTGGCAATTTTGGAATCAATTTATGAAGAGGCTCATCCACACTAATACTTAAAATGCAACACGTTCGAAATCCAAGTTGATGTCCCAAAATTCATTAAGAGATTTTTCTTTTCTAAGATCAAGGCCCTCATTTAAACACATTTTCATAATCACTTGTCCAACAAAATTTGGCTATAAAATAGAATCAAGATCAAATCTATTGCTCTTTAAACACATTTTCAAAGTCACTTGTCCTACAAAATTTGGCTAGAAAATAGCCCCCATCAATCAAGATCAAATCTATTGCTCTTTAAACACATTTTCCCAATCACTTATCATACAAAATTTGGCTATAAAATAGCCCCCACCAATCAAGATAAAATCTATTGCTCTTTATACACATTTCCACAATCACTTGTTCTACAAAATTTGGCTATAAAATAGGCCCCACCAATCAAGATAGAATCTATTACTCCTTGACCCTCCTTTTCTTCCAAACCCAATTTGATAAGGTCCTATAAATATACCCATAAACATGTGCTCTACTATATTTTCTCCCTCCTCTTTAGTGCAATGTTTTCTAAAGTTTTTTGGATTAAGTTACACTATAGGGTGTAAGTTTACTTTTTGTAGATGTTAGGGTTCTACCCTAGCCTCACTACTTAGGGTACTTAGGAGTTAGTTAATTAATGTATGTGACTATTTTATTTTAACAAGGCCCATTAGATAGTAGTGGATAATAATTTAATGTAAAAGAATCTTCTTTACTAAATAAGACTTACTGGATAGTTGATACTCATTAATGATTGAACAACCACAAGTAGAGAGGGTTTTTCTATTGAGAATCTATTTAAAAAGCTAGAAGCTTGTGGAAAGTTTCGTTGTGTATTATTGCCTTTGGAGCTTATCTAAGTGTAAGGTAACCCTACCTTAAGAAGCAAGTGAACATTGCTTTCTTTCTTTTGATTATCATAATACAAGTTATATTTCACATATCCATCTTATTTATCTCATGTATATGGTTTTTTGCATTTATACTCTATATATACTTGGTTTGTGTTTCAAGTCTAAGGACTGAGGAACACCACAAAATGGTTTTATAACTCTTTATTGAACCAACACACATCATAATTTTAGCCAAAAAAAATTAGGCTAGAGATGTGTCCCAACATCTTTAAAAAACAAAGAAATATATTATTCAATGAGGAAATCTGCAGTTGAGAAAGAATACATGCATAAAACACAAGTTGTGTCACTTGGTTGGACACCCTTCTAACCTATGTTAGTACCCCTTCTAGTAGTATTGCATCAAAGGGCACCTATATGTGAAATTTCCTTCCAAGTACCTTTGAGTATATCGAAATCCCCCTAGGTGCACCTAAAACTAACCTAAAACATAAACCCGAAGTCGTCATGTTGCTATAGTGCACTGAGAACAACACCTAGGGAGATCACCCTTGCATACCCAGGAATCAAGTAGTACATCTAAGGGTACAATTTATCCTCCTTCATTAGTGCCATGAAAAATTCGACCAAAGTACTATTGTTGGAAACCCTCCGGTATATTAGAGAGCTATAACACTTAACATTCCTTTGACCTTAGGACCCTAAAAACCCTAGACTTTGCAGTTCATCAATAAAATTGATACATCTTTTAGTACAATGAGAATTTGGTAATTATATTACTGTAATAATACTCAACAGGGAGCAACACCATTGTGAGAGACCTATCTCAAAATACTACTTGTGCTAGTTGATCATAGGGGTACAGCTATCTAGTGAATCTATTATGTGTGGACTCTATATATGTTGGTACTACCTCTCAAAAGGCTCTACTTCAACCCTTGGTCATACTGAGATAACTCAGGGATAACACTTTGACGTGCTCTTAAGTGGTCCCATGGTCCATAATCACAACATGATGATAAACAATGTGGACTTGCAAGCTAAGTACCAAAATCTTTTTGACTCACTTTTGTGAGCTTCAGGAAATGGTTGGAAATTAGAGGTCCCAAGTGGTCGACTAGAAGGAGCTACAAGGATGGTTAGACTTTCTATTGGCATCTAGAAAGGGGCCAAAACCTCACATAGATCCACTCACATTACTTCGAGGAAACCATAATCATCACACACCTTTTCATGATCACAATTTGTGGCATCACTTTCCAAAAGTGGACACAAATAAATTTAATGGTTTTGATCTATCAAGTTAGGTTACCCAAATGGAACAAAACTTCTCTCTCCATGGCATTGCAGATGGCCTACAAAAACTCGAAGTGGGGGTCTTATATTTGGATTCACAAATGATTTACAAAAAATGTTGCAGTTGAGGTTGTTGGACGGACAATCCACTCGAGCGGACGCGAGCCGGATCTCCCTAGCTCAACATGAGTCTAGAACAAATAAAACAGACTATAAACCACTTTCCTAGATCTAGTTAAGGATCAAGTCATTAGATGCCTTACCTTAAGTTTGTAGCCCTTTCTCTAAGATGCTGTTCCACGCCTCGCGGTTGTCAAATCTCAGCTGCAAGACCTGCCAAGACACACAGAACAAGACAAACAAGTAAAAGCAACTATACAATAACAGATCTAAGTAAACAGTTAAGCAGGTAAACTACTCAATATCATCAACACAACTATGTAGGTGGAAAGCGTTTATATTACTGTAAATATAGGGAAAGTACATAGAAGAGAATGATTACAACCGAGGCTTAACGTAGAAATCCTTCTCCATACAAGCCAATGCCATAACCTCTTCAAGGAAGTGGGAGTCCCTCAATGGATGAGTAGAGGTCTCCCTAGGATGATTTCACCAGCATGTAGGCACTATAGAATTCCTCCCTTTGGAATGGGAAGGAGCTTCATTTATATAGGACTAAGTGGATAGGGTATGGATAGGGTAGGTTGAGATATGGTAGGAGAGAGATAGGGTATCCTTCCAAGAGGTCAGGGATAGGGATCCATGTCAGCTTGCTTCGAGAATGGGCTCAAAGGAGCTATTTTTGTCCATTAACTGACATCGTCGCACCCTGCAAGAGAGCAAGCTGCGACGTCGCATGTTGCATGAGTGCAGCCTGAGACGACCTCTCAAAACCTAGTATGAATGGGTTAAATCCCTTCCAGGTTGATAACTTAGTCAAGGAAACTTTAGGGATGTATACACTAAATCTCATGATGGTAAGATTTTAGGTGTAACAGAAGTAGTAATAAACAAAAATATTCTGTAATAGAATGATTAAAATATTTATTGAATGAGTGATGGTCTTACTATGAGTGGATGTCCTGAATATATAGGCCTAAATGGTGTCTCTTCACGAAAATCTGTCTTTAGGTGATGGTGACCCTTGGCAATTACAATTAATTTATTAATTACAAATATAATATACATAACATTATTTGTATTTATGTTTGTTACATTGCCACCCCCTTAAGGCAGGCTTTGTCCTCAAAGCATAATAAATTGGGTTTTCTCCGGTGGCGTCATCTTTTGACTTTGTCTACCTTTAGGAGTTTGTTGGAGCTTCCATTTTGAGTCATTGCAAGATTCCTTTTGCAATGTGTGCATCATATCTTGAAGTTTTTTGAGTTGGGTTTATAGCTTAGGCTCTTGATGCTTCTTAGATGTAAACTTGTCTTGTTGTTCCACATTTCTCAGAGCTTCTTCCCTTCTTTCTTGTTGTTTTGCTTCCTCTTCCTTGAGGGCGGAACTTTCATTTCCATATAATTTATAATGCTTACCATGAAGGTGGAATTCCATGGACTGTTCTTTGAGATTGGTGGAATCAGTGCCCAACTGCATCAGCCATTCCTCACCTAGCACCATGTCCATCCCATCAAGTGGTGGTGCATAAAATCCCGATTCAATTTCTTGGTCTTGTATTTGAATAATTTTTTTATGACATCTTCCTATGTTGTTAACTGGATGTCCATCAACAACCTTAATAGTGAGGTCCATAGTGGGGTATACAAAAATATTTAACTGCTTAGCAACATTGATGTTGATACAGTTAATAGTACTACCAAAATCTACAAGGATTGTTATTTTTCTATTTTTATGATTCCTTTGAGCTTAAGTCTCTTAGGTTGTGATTTTGTTGTTTCTCTCGCCTCTGGTTTTGTAATATTGATCTCATTAATCTTCCTGAGATGAGGTGGAACATATTTTTTAGTTACCTCTTGTACTTCATTTTTTTGAGTAATATCTTCCCTTTACGACACATCATTATCACCATTACTGAATAATGTGCATGAAATTGATGATAGTGACACTTTTTGTGGTATTTCGTCATCGTTCGAATCTGAGTTATATTCTACTGTGATTTCATTTTCTAGTTTTAGAACCTCTACTTGTTTCCCATTGATTATTCGATAATAGCGTAATGACACATCTTCACATCTATGCCCCATAGTCCAATGTTTACCACATTTACGACATGGGCTTTCCTTTTTTCTGTCTTTTTCTAAATGGGTGTATTTGTTGTAATCTCTTGACATGTTATAATTAGTTTTTTTCCTTTTCTAGACTTCAAGGCCCACCTCATATTGAGTTTTTAACCTTTTTCAATCATATTTGCCAAGCTTCTAGCTTCCACCAAATTCTTGGGTTTGGATAGTGTTAGCTCACTACGGATGATGGGTTTTAACCTTAACACATGCAATTTTAATAATTGGTCATCTGTAAGATCTGAAAATCTGGTAGCCAAGACTTCCCATTCATGTGTATACTCATTCACTGTTCTTGTTTGTGATAAATGAGTAAACCTAGTAAAGGTGTCATCTTCATCATCATCATGAAATCTCTTAAGAAAATAATCGGTGAACATCTACCAATTAATGGATAGACCACTAGTTTTCTTAGATCACCAGGTGAACCAATCATAAGCGTTACCTTCTAAATATAAAGACGCCATTGATATTTTTTCCAATTCATTAGTGGGTGGGTTCATAGCTAAGATTCCTTCCATTTTATTGACCCAAATGATAGCTTTCCAATCGTCTAATCCATCATACTTTCGATGACTTGCATTTTGTTCATCGGAATCGGATGGTGGCCTTCTATGTGCTATGGGTTGTACATATAACGTATCTACCCTCTCATTTAGATTCATGATTTTTTCCGTGTGATTGTAAATTATGCCCATTACTTCTTCCTTGTCCTCGATCCTTTTTCTTGACTCCTCTAACCAACTCTCTTTAGATTGTTCTTCTACTTTGTTAAGTCTATCTACAAAAAAATTATTCACGGTCTCAATTAATTTATGGAATTTGTTGCTTAGTGCCTTTTGTCCATCCTCCAATCTTTTTTTACCATTCTCAACGTTACCGAGACAATGTCTGACGCTGTTGACTTCATCTCTATATCGATTTAAGTCGACATGTAATTCATCGTTGTTAACCATTTTGGGGTTAGTCTTCTTTGTGGACCCCACTTTATTTTGATTTTTTTTATAGAAAAATGACTTTTCAAAATAAAGTTTTATAAACTTTACTTTATATAAAGTTTTTTTTTGATATTTTATAAATTTGACAATTAAAGTTTTACTTGTAATTTTTTTAACCCAACCGACTTGTACGATGGCTTCTGATTTGTTCGGACGCCACTTCATGAAAAATGGTGTCTATACAGTTTAACTGTAATGAGCCTATAGGGAATCATAGATGAACAGCTTGCAAAATGTATAGATAATACAGAGTGGAGAAATGGATTTTTGAGTGCACAAACACAATTGGATTTATGGGTGGAGAAACAATCGATACAAAAGTACAACACGCAAATTGTACTGTCGTACAACTGATTGGCTGCACGATTGAGTTTGCGGAGTACAGACATCAGAGGAAAGTACATACGAATATGACAAGAATGTATGGACGAAATGCTGTATGGACTGGATTTTGTACAAGTTCCAACATAAAATGCAGAGTACTATGGTTGATGATTTGTGGCTGTATGGAACAACAGTTGGTATGGATTTAATCCACAAAATTGGTTCTTATACCAATTTTGCAATAGAAGCTGTAATAAACAAAAATATTATTGAATAAATGATGGTCTTACTATAAGTGGATGGCCTGAATATATAGGCCGCCAAGGTGTCTCTTCACGTAAATCTATGTCTTTACGTGATGGTGACCCTTGGTAATTACAATTAATTTATTAATTACAAATATAATATACATAACATTACATGTATTTATGTTTGTTACAAACACTCAGAGTGGGGGTCTTATATTAGGATTCAAAACATTGGCAATGGTAGAACCGGTATAAGAAAGCTTATGGAGACTATATTGCTTGAACCCACTTTGTGAAGATCCTCTATGCTTGTTTTGAATGTATTCAACAATCACTATCTAGGACCACTGACATAATTACACCAAACTAGCATATTTATTAAATATGTTGCAACCTTTTAGCAATTGGGAACACTCACTATCTAGGACAACTGACATAATTACACTAAACTAGCATATTTATTGAATATGTTGCAGCCTTTTAGCAATTGGAAATCCACACAAAGTGTCTATCAGATTCCTTATATAAATAATGTTTCATAAGTGGTCTAGAGGAGGCAATTCGAGCACATGTTTTGATGCAACACTAGCTAGTTGGTTGGAAGCTTATGAAAGAGCTAAAGAAGTTGAGATGGTGATCGATGTGCAAACCAAAAGACCTTCATCCACTATTCGCATTGGCCCTCCTATGGCACCCAAAAGTTGTCCCAAGAAGAGACGTGAAAACACCAATGCCTCAAACTTTGCTATAATTGTGACATTGGTATTTCAAAGGGTGCAAATGTGAAGAACATAAATTATTTCAAATGGATGTATCCCTGCATGACCACTCGAAAGAGACCCCAGCTGAAGACACTCCTGAACTAGAAGTGAGTGGAAGAAGCCACCCCTCCCATGGATGAAGAAACCACCTTGCAAGGAAACCAAAATTTCTTTTGATGCCTTGTCAAATTTCTTGAGACCCTAAACTTTGAAGTTGATTAGTTACATCAAGCACCATTAAGTGATTGTTTTGATTGATAGTGACAACACCCATTATTTTATTATTCACCGGAGAGAGGCCAAAGAAACCCATTATTATGTCTGTCCCATACTTAATTTTTGAAGTATGATAACCAATGGCAATATGATGAAATGTGGTGGTCGATGTGAAAATGTGAAACTTCAAATGGGCAAGTATCATCTCAAATCTCACATGTTTGCTATTGAAATGGGTAGTTGCGATGTAGTTCTCGAGGTAGAATGGTTGCACACTTCAAGAACCGTGACCATAGATTTCAAGAATTTATACTAGTTTCATTTAGCAAAAACATACCCTCAAAGGGTTTACATCTAGTTCTCTTGAAATTATCACCTCTCATTGTATGGGGAAGTTATTGAAGAAAGACCATTCAATCATTATTGCACAATCCATGTTGTACAAGTAGTGGACACACCTCTATAGGAGATTTACCTTGATTTGTTATTAAACCTTTCTAAACATCAATGGGTATTTGAAACACCTTAGGGTTTGCCACTTTCACCTAGGAAGCATGACCATGGTAATCTCCCCATTTCAAGTAGTCAACCACCCAATGCATGTCCATATAGGCACCCTTTTGTAAAAGAGAATGAATAGAAAAGGGAATTCAAGAATTGTTGGAGTCATATGTTCTAGTATCAACCCTTATTCATGACCAACAGTCATACTATTAAATGAGGAAGCCACTTGGTACATGTGCCCCAATTTTCGGGCTTTTAATAAGGTGACCATTAAGGACAAATTTCCCATTCCACTTACCGATAATTTCTTGGAGCCAAGTTTTTCACTAGACTTGAATTTTGTCCTAGATACCACCAAATATGGACGAAAGAGGTACACATACCTCTGACAACTTTCTACACACATGAAGGTCATTATGAGTTTTTAGTGATGCCTTTTAGCCTTTGTAATGCTCCATCCACTTTTCAAAGTTTTATGAATTAGATTTTTTGACCTTTTGAATGCAATTTTGTGTTGATATTATTTGATGATATCTTGATATACATTAAAACATGGTAATCTCGCATATAGCTAGTCAATTGAGCCACAACTACTTAGGGATGAACAATTATTCCTAAAACATTCCAAATGTGTTTTTGGGGCTTCAAAGATTGAATACTTGGGTCACATTGTAAGTCAAGATGGAGTACAAGTAGATCCCAACAATGTTGTGGCTATGCAAGATTGGTCCCACCCCAAAACACTTAAGACCTTATGCGGGATCTTAACTCCACTACTCCAATATTAGCAATGCAAGATTTTACTAAGACTTTTGTCTTGGAATGTGATGCCTGGGGCAAAGGTTTTGGAGTGGTATTGACGCAATAAGGGTGCCTTTTGGCATTCGCCAATAGGTAGTTGTCTAATCACAATTTGGGCATATCCATATCTCATAGGGAGGCATTTCCTTATAAAGACTAACCATCGTAGTTTGAAGTAATTTCTAAAACAAAGGTTATCATCACCAAAGCAACATAAGTGGATCACTAAGATGTTGGGTATGATTATAAGATTATTTATAAGTAGGGTAAACAATTGTGGTGGTTGATGCTTTATCTAGGCAATTTGAGGAGGATCCCTCTTTGCCTATCCTTACTTGTTATAGGTTGGCTCAAGAAAGCTCGTTATGAATGGTTGGCAAATGACATTTTAGTTCAACTCATTGAAAGACTTTAATGATATCCAAACCCTTCTAAACGATATACATGGTAGCATGACACATTGACGTACAATGGGCACATAGTTATGGTAAAGAATTGTGCCTTAAAACAAAGGGTCTCAAAGGAGTTGCATGCATCACATATAGCGGGTCACTCTAGCTTTCATAAAACCTATGAAAGAGCTAAGCACTCATTCTTTAAGGGTGAGATGATGAAGACACTTGGGGAATTGCAACCACTATTGATCCCAACACACATATGGAATGGCATATCTATGTATTTTATAGTGGGAATCGACAACAAATTAGTAATCATGGCGGTAGTCAATTGTTTCCCAAGTCTTCTTGAATCAGATTTTTAAATTGCATGGCATGAACACTTACACTGTCTCAAATCAGGACCCCACTTCACCAACAAATTTTGGTAGGGCTTTTTTAAACATTAGGGTATCAAACCAAACATGAGCACTACATATCATCCTCAAACATATCATCAAACAAAAGTGGTGGACAAGTGCTTAGAAACCTATTTGCAATGCTTCAATTTTGAAAAATCACAACGATGGACATAGTGGCTTCTGCTTGCAAAATGGTGGTACAATACCACTTATCATGGAGCTGCAAAAATGACACCATATGAAGTTGTCTATGGCAAAAATATTTGCCAATGGCTTCCTATTTACCAAGCACCTCCAAGGTTCATGCATTGGATAGCACAGTTTACACCAGAAAAGCCATTCTTTGCATACTTAAGGACAAATTGGTTATGGCTAAAAATAGAATGAAACAACAAGCTAACCAACATCGCTCAGGGTTTTCATTTGTGGAAAAGGCTCAAGTGTTTCTTCACCTTCAACTTCATAAGCAAACATCACTCAAAGATAAATCCACTAGAAACTAGCAACAAAGTCTATGGACCCTATAAGACCATCCAATGCATTGGACAAGTAGCCTTCAAGATAGCCTTTTAAACCCACTCCAAGATTCATCAAATCTTTCATGTGTATTGTCTTAAGAACACAACGGGATCAAATTGCAAGGTACAAACCAATTTATCATAACTCAATCAAAAAAGTTCCATTTGGCTCTAGTCAGAAATAGTATTGGATACCAAAAATCGCTAATTATGCTCGATATAATCCAAGAAGTATTGAACTAATGGAAATATAAATATATGCACCCAACATATGTCACATGGGAACCAACAACAATTCTAGATAATGTTGTTTTTGAAGGGGGGGGGGAGGTTATGTTAGGGTCCTACCCTAACCTCCCTTCTTTAGGCTATTTAGGAATTAGTCAATTAATGAATGCATCCATCTTTTTCAAATAAGGCCCATTAGATAGTAGTGGATAGTTATTTGATGTAAAATAGCCACATATATAAAACACGGCCTACTAGGTAGTTGGTACTCATTAATGATGGTACCACAAGTATTTAGGTTTTTTCCATTGAGAATCTATTGAAAAGCTAGGAGGCTATGGAATGTTTTGTTGTGTATTGTTGTCTTTGGATTTTTGCTCAATGAAAGGCAAGTGAACATTAGTTTATTTCTTTTGATTATCATAATATAAGAGTATATTTCACACATTTCATCTTATTTGTCTCTTAGTTGTGGTATTTTGCAATTATAATCTCTATATACTTGGTATGTGTTTCAAGTCTAAGGGTTAAAGAACACTACAATAGACTCCCATTCCATGAAGCACTGGGTGGGACTTGACTTGAGTTTCCTCCCTTAGAAAAATTCTTTAATTCATTACCTAAGTGACTGTTAATGTCATTACTTGAATCAAAGAGGGTACGAAAGATGTAATGTCTTCTTCTGCTTAAGCACTAAGGACCACCCCGCTAACCTATCTGATTCCCATAGGTTTGAGCAGGCACTAACATTCAGGGAATTGATTGAGGATTGATGCCATTTACACCTTGAGAAGATCTTAATCATGGTTATTAGATCATCAGTAGGTAAATGAGGGCCACAAGAACTAGGGGCCACCTGCATGCATGGCATGCA
Source organism: Larix kaempferi (assembly GCA_027924585.1). NCBI lineage: Eukaryota > Viridiplantae > Streptophyta > Pinopsida > Pinales > Pinaceae > Larix > Larix kaempferi. The sequence continues at coordinate 4,481,591 of BSBM01000806.1, forward strand.
GGCCATATTTCATGTTGCATGCACTGAAACACCTTTATTGAGCTTTCATACAGACAAAAAGCACTGCACGCAAGTCAACGGGAAAATAGAAGAGAAAGCGACCTAGTCATGCAAACGTTAGGTTAGGCCAAGTCAAAGTTATAAAAGAAAGGTAAGTGAGTAAGGCCTGCTTATTTGATTATTGATTTGAGAAGTCGACTTGGAGACCTCAGTGAGCCAGTTTAGAGTTGAGGGCACACCACTCAACCATTTAGTGTATTTCAGCAAGGAAATCTATCTGCCCCAGTCACTATCAGGGTTGGATCATCCAGATTCAACATTACTACTATCATCATGTATCATTCTTCAACATTCTGTAGGGTTCAAGCTTTATACAGGATCAAGAGAACTCGCAATCCTTGCATGGGTGAATTGCACAAGTGAGGTATCTTTCTGTCTGCATGCTAGATTCATCCTTCCGAGAGCACCACTATTACCCTAATCCTTGAAGATGAGCTTCCTATTCAGATCCAGGAGCAAGTTATCATCCACTTCACCTTTCAGAGCGCACCTTCTACTGCATGGGCAAATTTCCTAGAGGCGACAACTCGCATTAGGGCTCAGACTTCATGCATGGTTTGCATGCTTACTCCATCTCAATCAGAAGGGCAATATAACCCTAGTCCCAACTTCTTGCAGCATTCTAGCATCATTGGAGACATTATTACCCACTTCTCAGTCTGAAGAGGGCGCATTCTTTACAAGGGCGCATTATTGGAGAGAGACTCTCTCATATCTTGTCCAATCCTTGGCACAACTCTTGCATGCTGGTCTCATATTGCCATACATCCACTACTTCATCTGTTGGTACGTACATGCATCTTTTCTATCCCTATTTTATAGCATTTATGATTATCTGGGTTATTTAGGGGTTAGCAAACCCATGCATTTGCATGCAAGCATAGTTCAGTACATGCATTCATGTCTCCTTCAAGTATTGAGCCATAAAGACTACCAACAAGCAACTACATCATCAGAAACTCCATAAACAGACATAAATTATCAGTTGGAATATTATAAAAGAACATATGAAAGATAGAAATCAAAGCCAATTTCCCCATATTTCATGAAGAGGGTTTCCTTTTTCAAGGACATTGAGCCTCATTTAAACACATTTTCACAACCATTCGTCCTATCAAATTTGGACATGATATAACCCCACTAATCAAGATTAGATATATTGCTCTTTGATCTTTGAATTCTTCCAAACCCAATTTGGTAAATCCATAAGCCCATAACATTGCATTCTAGGGTGTTTATCCCTCCTCTTTAGGAAAATGTTCTCTAGAGATTTTGGATTAAGCTACACCATGGAGCATAAGTCTGCCTTTTGTAAACTCCCATTCCACAAAATAAAAGGCAGCGCTTGACTTTAGTTTCCTTCCTTCGAACATTCCTCGGTTCATCCCTTGAATAACCATTATCCTCATTATTCAAAACAAGGGGAGCAAGAAAGAAAGGAATTAAAGAAGAATACGTTAATGTCCACAATGACCAAATTAGATCGATGCAACTCAAAAGTACATCAACTAACATATTGATGCACAGCCAAGGCATCTCTAGGACCCAAGGGTTAGCTCAATCGGTTGAACCATTTGCCAAAAGCATGTTGCTGACAGCAAGGCCACAGGTTACAGTTTCAAATGTCGTTGAGTCCCACAGTGTTACCAGCAACTATTGTGTTCAGTGGTTGAGTCGTCCTCCATCCAGATATTCCAGGGATGAGGAGGGATCCCACGATGTTTTCCGTGCAAAAAAACTAAGGCATCTCTTGAAAGAAAAAATAACAAAGCAAAGGGTAATCCTAAATACTTAGACCCTAGACAATGGCAGACAGACTAATACTTTGCAACGTACAGGAAGAACAATCACTCTTGTAGCAGGGATGGAAAATCTAAGAGATTTTTGAAGAGAGAATATTTTCAATAAATATTGTTGAGAAGATAAGTTAACATACCAATGAAAAAGAGATCAGGCCAAAAAAAGCCTTTAAATAGGTAATGACTATTAAATGTCGTACTAGTGTTGTCATGCAAGCACGGTTTAATGACAAAGGAAATATAAAACCTTTGTAGTGAAAATAAATTAGAACACAAAACTCCCTTACAAGAAAATATCATAGGACAACCCATAAAAAAATTGGAACTCTCTCCTAATCTGTGTCGTAATTCTGGAAACCTCTCATCTGATCTATAAGAGCCATACAAGATTGAAGCTATTGTTTGAACTTGGTACAGCTAACATAAGCTTTTTTGCTCTACATGGTACAGATTGAGATCTTAACTCTCTACATGATTCGAATGTACCAAACACTCTGGAGAGAGCAATTGAATTACTGCCTCTGAGTGCACTAATTTCTATTAATGTGCACCTTCTAATATAAGCTCCAAGGACAGAAAAGCTATGTAGCACAAATTCTATATTAATAACATATTAACAATTAATCTGATAAATAAAGCTTATTGCTTCTGGATATTTGACACATAATGACATGAATCATGACCCAAAACTAAAGTCCCTCGAAAGATTTTCCTACCTAATAGGCAGGCAGGTTCCAGATACAAAATTACACGGCCACTAGAATAGAACCACTGGTAGCCATTCTATAGTACAAAATAATGAAGGGACTGGTTCCACTGCCAGCAGAACCAGCATGTCAATTTCTATTGTACAACAGGCACTCCTGGTTTGGGCTGCAGAAAGAGATGCTTTTAAAAGATCAACATTCAAAAATGTCTTCAGTTGAAATTGGAGGCATCTGCCAACTACAACCTACAGACCAGTCAAGAACACCCTGAACTGCATCAACACTTGAGCATGCCCTAACCTGAAAACATTAGACAGCCTGGTTTAAGATCATGCAGAAATGCCTTCTAAAATGGCAATTACATTATCAAACACTCTTAATGAACAAAAATATAAAATATGATTGACAGTGTTAGAAGTTAAGATATCTTACCATACTTTCCATACTCCCATCAATCTGGAAAAGCATAACCCCTAAACCCCGTGTTCGATCAGTTTCGGCCTACAGATAAAACAAATAAATATGCATTGACATTGAAACTGTGGGTTTAATACAGATCAATCAAATGGTATCAGTAATTCACAACAGGAAATTAATTTCTTACCACACAAGCACATATCAGTATCCCAGCTTTTGCCAGCACCGATGTGACTTCTGCAAGCATCCCTAGACACAATGAAAAAGCATGTAAGAAACTGACAAAAGAGGGTGAAACAGCAACAGCATGATTTTCTGGTGATAATATAAGCATATCAATTTGAATGTGACTAATTTTTCCCAATCACATTGGCGACTCTTATTCTGACACCAGATATAATCATGCAAACCAATTGTCTAGAAAAGCAAATTCCAAAAGTAGCAAATTCGGGCTCTGAGAATCTACGTCTTAAGAGCCCTGAAAGGGAAGCAAATGTGCTTTGACCAACTGCTGCTTTGGGCATAAATTTGCAAACCAATAACCCTAAGAATGAAGATAAGAGAGAGCTAAAATGCTAGACATGATCAAAAGTAAAGCATCAGACCAAAAGGCATGAAAATATAAATCCCATACAGGAGACGTATGAGCAGGGGTAGTTAACATTAAGGATCACCAGGATGAGTGCATCATATCCCTTAGCCATGGAACCTAGGAAAAACATACTTCTAGTTCTTAAATTCTCTCAGTAGCTGTTATGGCCAATTGACTTTCAGGATTCTCTAGTGAGGATTTTGTAAATTAGGCAGTTTTCCTCTGTTTCTCGAGGGTAAAATGTAAGCAACTTGATTAATATCATTAAACATTACAAACAATACTGATGGTGCAGATAAACTGCCTTTCAGAATCACAAAGAATGCAAATTCTGGAAATTAATGCGACTTTCACAAGGAAAGCACACAAAATGTCCTTTAAATTATTTGAAAAAAACAATTTATATAAATTTAAACGAAAACAAAGTCCTTCATCAGATCAAAATAAAACTCTGTAACTAATAACTCTTTCAAATCTCACCTTTTCTGTCAATACAAGATACGCTAAACCACTGAATTGACTGCCTTTCCAAGCCATGCCAATGTGCCACTTCACCAGCCTTCCATTTTTCTAACCCAGCCAGAACTTCCTCGTCCATATTAGTCATATTTAGCTTAGAACTTTTATCTTTGTTCCTTGGGAGCTCCAATTCACCATTGAGCTTTAATCCAAGCTCTGAGAATGATTTATTAGGCTTTCCATTCACTTTTGGAGAAGGAACCAACTGGTTTTGAACTGGGTGGAGATTACTGTACATTGGTTTTATCACAATGGATTCTCTGGCATCCAAAAATGTTCTCTTATTCTTTGTAACATTAGCTGCTGTGGATGAGATAGAGGACTGCAGATCAATTTCATCAACATCATCCCCATCCTCTAGGTCAACATCTTCCAGGTCAGCAACAAAATTGTTCACTGTATCTGCTGTTATTTCTGCAGCAGATAGTGCAGCCTGCTCCCTAAGAAACTGTAAAGAGAATGTGTTTCTCAAGTTAATAGACATACAAACAATGTATAACGATAAAAAAGAAAACTCACATATCCAGGACACAACTTACTTTCATTATCTTATGACGGGCACTTCGAGTCCTGGCATATTGTAGCCATTGCTGATGGCGATGGAAAATTGTTTTGCTTGAGAGACCCTGGGAACAAGCAGTCGTTCAAATTTCAAAAAATCTCTTAGAAGTTATAGCAAAAACTGTCATAGGTTAACTTGAGAAGATGTGGGATTGTTCCCATAAATTCAGAACTAAAGACCTTTTTCTGATGTGAAATCACAGAAAACCAATCAGTAAAGCCCATTATTACTGAAACCTGGATTCTATGTTATGGCATTTGTTTGTTTTAATTTATTAGGGCAGTACACTCATATGTCATTGTGTTCCAATGACAATCTATTATTTTGGGTAGCTTGTTAGATGATTATGACTAGGAATGGTATAGCTGCTAGCAATAATTCGCAAGAAAAAAAATTTGTTTCATGGCTACAAGTACCTGGAGGATGGTGCCTAACATTAACACCTAGTTCATGGTGTACAGTTCACAATCCATCTAAAGACTAAATTTAGCACATAATACAGTAGTAGAAACAGATATCATTTACTTGTTAGACACCCAGCATTGCATATTAACCAAATAAAATCACATAACCAGTCAATGTTCAAAGCATAGTTGTAAATTCAAGTGAACAAAGAAAATATGCTTGTATATTTAAGCATGTCTCTTAGGAAAAGAAGAAAGCAACAAAGTAGACATGCTTCAGCTCTACAGTATCTCTATCTATAATTAAGCAATGGTTATGGTTAGTACATGTGTGTCTATGTTGGTGTTCCCCTTCCCATCAAGTGCTATGTGGTATCTTCATATTTATGTAATGTATTCCTACACAACTTCTAAGGATATCTAGTAACTTAGACATCCATAGTGTATACAGAGGATCAGCTCTACATCTTTTCGGAGCCACATGACCAACTTTCAAACCTTGCATGGCACTCTTAAGTTTAAAAAAATCACGGTTCTTGTATTTATCTCTCTCCCAAAACATGAGTCAGCTGAGCATGACTCCACCTGTTGTTGATGGGGCTGCTAACACAAAATGTCTCCTTTAATGCTAACAGACCCTTCACTTCTACACAAGGAGTGTGGAATCTCAGTTCTGCTGCACAACAGAACTAGGGTCTGTCAATACTTCTATTATAACTAGCTACAATCTAACATTTTGTTATTCCCTACATAGTGCTCATACACCCCTTCAACGTAGATCTCGTACAAAGACATTGCAGTGTGCCTGTGTTCAAAATGGCACACAACTACTACAACTATAGAGATAACTGAAACAAAAAGCTAAGAATACCAAAACTAAAGACCCCAAGGCATAGAAAATAGTCAGGGAACCTGCACATCTGTTGTCAATGGAAATTTCCATTGGAGAATTTAGTCCCAAGGGAACCAAACAAACACTTGGGTAAGTGCCACTGTCACCTCGCACAGTCACTCTCGCTTTGGGCTGGTGCTTGCTAACCTTGGGGAGAATCCCTAGTGGTCTGAAGTCAAAAGTATTCAAGTGTTCCCTCAAAATGGCACACAACTACTACAACTATAGAGATAACTGAAATAAAAAGCCAAGAACACCAAAAATAAAGGCCCTAAGGCATAGAAAATAGTCAGGGAACCTGCCAATCTGTTGTCAATGGAAATTTCCATTGGAGAATTTAGTCCCAAGGGAACCAAATAAACACTTGGTTAAGTGCCACTGTCACCTCGCACATGTTGATTTTTAGTGCAGCTGCGAGACCCATTCTCAGAGAGAATGGTACCCTAGTCATTTGACTAGGGTTCCTGGTCAAGTTAACCAGGCAGAGTATGAGTAAGACCCTAGAAGGTACCCTAGGGCCCCCAGCTGTCTCCTGGGGTTCTTGGTCTAGGACCAAGCAGATTGATGCCATGGCAAAGTCCCTAGCATGTGGCTAGGGCCCCTATTTGTCTCTAGGGTATTCTGGTCTAGAACCAGACGGTTTCTTGGTCATGATGACCAAGCAGATCCTGCAGGTTGAGACAGAGACTTCCTAGGTCCTGCAGATGGTTGATCAACATTCAGCCTAGGACTGAATGCTCAGCTTGAGGCTGAGGACCATTCTCTGGGAGAATGGAGATCCTGGTCATAGACCAGATGGTTGATCAACATGTCCCAGTCTAGGACTGAGGTTCAGCCTTGAGCTGAAAGCCATTCATTGAGGATGGAAGATATTGCTGTCCCCTCTCCTAATCGGTTATTGCTAGGTTGCTTCTCAAGGGACTGGCCACCCCTTGACGATGTCCCTACTATCTAACTCTTAGGAGCAGCATTAAGGACAAAAGAATTGTACCATCCGTTTGGATCTTTTCCCTTATACAGTGATGAAGATATATATGTGTATCTTAAGAGAGAGGAATGTTTTTGGTTGCCTGTCCACTTTGATCTTGTGATTGTTAACCCATGGTCCTATTCTTATTTGGTCCTAACACTCTTACTTGTGTGCACCCTTGACTTAAGGATATATTAAGGACCATCTATTATTATAGTCATCTTATGTTTTGTCCCACTCATGTTTTTGGTTTATTTACTTTATGTTGGACCCCTTGGACTTTTTACTTTATGAAAAATTTATTTTTAGTCTTATTAATAAAATCTTTATGATTTTATTAATAAAGACTTTATGAATTTATTAATAAAGTTTTTTTTATTATTATTTCTTTTTATTTTTATTTTTTGGACCATTGGTACCCTACCTTTTACTTTTTCTTTATTATTTATTATTTATTTTTTATCAGCAAGAGAGGCATTCTCAGCAACGCTAAGCTTGTCAAGGACAGAGGCTTAGTCCATATAACTGACAACTGCACCATGTCCTTGTCATGGTGAAACAACCTGTCATAGAATACAAGAATTTCTGAGAGCTTCAAAGAACTCTGAATGTCAGCAAACACTTTGATGTTAAAGATCCAAATGGAAGTTATACTTGACTTCCCTTGTTGTCTGAGAAACACTTTCCATATATCATTATCCAATTTCAACTGAAAAACATTGTTCCAAACTTGAAGTTTGGCCAACTCCACATTTGTGGTTGAACTTGAATCAGTGACATGGCTTCCAATGGAGCAACCTTGAAACCCCACAAAAGGTTCCTTAGTGAGATCAACTGAAGGCTTCTTGGCCTTCTCCCTCTGTTTCTTTGAATGAGAAGTCTCATGGACTTCTAAGTCTGAGTCATTGTAAGACTCCCTCTTGATCTCTTGAAATTACCATATTACCCCCCTCCCAGACAGCCTGGTGGCCTCACCTTGACAATGCGGGCACTCCAGGAGGCAGTTTGGGTAGTTTCACACTTCCCAAGGCAGTCCAGAAATGGTGAAAATGGCTACTGAAGAATTCGATTTGGGCTACTGAGGAAACATTATGGCATGGGATGACTTGTGATGATGAGTGGGATGTCTTCCACACCTTCTCCAGCAGTTTCAGCTTTCAGTGGGATCCACATCCATCACTTTTGGCATTTTGTATGATTTTCTGGAGCCTCCTAAGGCTCACGACTTTCCCAGAGAGGCACGATTTGGTGTCTAACATGATTATTTTTGGATATTGTGCCATGGGGATTGACCAAGGGAGTTCATAATTACCCTTGGGACCCACCTTGAGCTAGATTTTATGTATTTTCACTTATTTTTGGTGGGATCCCCTCTCCTAGGGCGATTTGGTCCATTGTTATATTATTTTATTAGTGATCCATGTATTTTATTGTTGAGCTCATCTCAACCATTGATTAGATCGTTTGATCTTTTAATCATAGCCACTCATTCAAAAAGTGGTTAGGATTATGGTCTCTCTCCATCCTATTTAAAGGAGAGAGCTTTTCATTGTAAAATCATCTAGAGAATTTGGCTCTTGGCTCTTGGAATAAAATTTCTATCTTTTGGAGTACATGCTTGGATCTTGGAGTGGATGTTGGTTGCTTTGATTGTAAATGCTTTTGTCCATTGCACTAAAGGGTCTTTTGTAGCTATCTTGCATATTTTGTCATGCTTTTTATAGGTTGAGGAGGCGTTTTTGGACAAGTGCGAATTGGTGGGGAGGCCTACCCTTCAAGCTTGGAGGAGGACGTTTTGGGTTAAACAGGGAGTGGTTTTGTCTTTGTACCAACTATTCTTTGCTTATCTCTTTCTTGCTTGTATCCACCTTCAACATGTTAAACTGATTGATGCTTTGCTGCTTGGTTTTGATAGGATAGAAGGACACATGTGTGGCTTGGAGAAAATCGATTTGGCAAGAGGGCTTAAAAAATTCTTCATTTGATCTTTGGCAAAAGTAATCCTCATCTCAACTAGCATTCATCTTTTCATCCAAGTATGCTCCAAAGGTATGGTTTTCTTCTTCCTTAGCTTATCCATAACTTCTAGATCATAAAAACCCTAATTGATTAAAACCCTCATTTTTGTTTTTCTTAGATTTACCTGGATCTAGCCTAGCTTTTGGAAAGATATTGAAAACCCACCTCTATAGTATCCACGACAATTCAGATCTATAGTTTGGTGGTGATTGGGTTCCATTTGACACACTTTTCAAGACAAAATAGCCCTCTTGAGGCAAATCACACCCCTTGGGAGAAGCTAATTGGGTTAGGTCCAACACATGGGTAGGTGAGATCCCACTTGATTCATGCTCTCCTCACTTGATAACCTACCCCTAGTGTCTCACTTCATTGATTTTCACCTTATGGGCCCCATTCCTCATTTTGAGGGTTGTGCCCCACTTGGGTCAATTTGGTGATGCACTTTCAATCTCAAATCTATGGAGATCTAGCCATTGGATCACTTTGATTTTCCAGATCCACATTGATAATTGCCTAAACTACCTGGATCTAAACTTTGGTGACCTTTGGACTTGATTTGACACACCATCCCATGCATTTAGCCCTCGGGCAAAGTTGCACTTCTTGGGGGTTTGAGTTTGCCCACTTCTAGGATGTGGGTGGTTGAGATCCCATTGGATTTGAAACAAGCATACCTTGAAACCTACATCTAGTGTCTCACTTTGTGAAGTTCTGCCTTGGGGGTAGCATTCCTTGTTTTTGGGGATTGTTGTCCACTTGGGTCACTTAGTGAAACATTAGATCTAGTAAGATCTAATCATCCAATCTACTTGATCTTGAACCATACCCTTGATTTGACTCTTAGGTGTCCCGATCTACATTTTGACATCCTTTTGACTCCATTTGCCCATCCATTTCAAGGCACTAGTCCACCTAAGGCAATTCGTACTCCTTGGGAATAGTGTCAAGTGCTAGATCCCATATGTGGGTATCTCTAATTTCATCTTAAATCCATAGATCTAACCCTTGCATACCCCTTGGTACCATTTGCACCCTTAACTTCACCTTGGGGGTCCCATTTGAAACATTTCCATATCCCAAGGAAGTGGGTCCCACTTGTGTATTTCATGGTACTAGATCTTGTCTTTTGATCTTGTTATATGGCCTAAATCATTTATAGGTTGAAACAATAGTCACCCCTAAGCCTCTTTCAACCACACTTAAACTTCTAGGTCCACCTAACCTTGCATTGGTTTCCGTAACTTGTCTTTCACATATCCCTAGGAACCTTTGTTTCGGTTCAATCATCTTTGAATGGTTATAGGGTCTCCCCCTTGGTCTTGATTCATCTTGTTCTAAAGTGAAGAGTGCCTCGGTTGACATGACTCCCAGCTTGCATTGGGAACCGTGGCATCTCTTGGGTCACCTCTTTAGTTGTCCATCTCCTCTACCATCCCGAATGGGATACCTTTACGGACAACTACAAGTTGTGTAATAACAGGTCCCAATATTCATTTCCCTAGCCAAAACATGCTTTTTGGAGAACAAAATCTGGGCTCTAAGAGGTGAAACACGCCTGAAACGCCACATGGCGTGTCCTCTTGCATTTTCAATCTCAAAACGTTGGGTACATTTCACCATGTTTCCTAGCGTTTCAAGGGGATAAAATGCAGTGGGGTCAAGCGTTTCTTGCAACATAGGTTTATTTAATGGGCATGGATTCAGAGGAGAAGAAAATAGATGAGGTAAATGTTATTCAAAGCTTGCCAATTCAGAAAGTTCCACATCAAACCAATTAATCCATAACAAAGAGTTCAACATTAAAATAAAGAGTTTCTTCTTTATTTTAGTGATATAAATATAAAGTCTGAGAATATTAGAATGACAATCCAACGGACTCGAGGGAAGGTGAATTCACTGCACAAGTACTTCACCTTCACAATACTTAGAGACAAAGTCACGTGAATACCATGGCAGCAACATCCCACACAATTGCGAATTCACTTGATAGTTTTACATGAAAGGACTTGGAAAGTAAGTCTGAAGATGGAAGAATGAGAGGTGGAAAGACTCGAGAATGACTGATCATTATGTCTTTGAAAATTGCATCTCTTATAGATTGAAAATGGATAAATACAAAGCATCTATCCACAAACATCTCAAAAATCTAAAACAGAAACCCTAAAAGCATGCTAAATCTATGTGGAAGAAAGCACCTCGCTTTAGGCCGTCCAATCCTCACCCAAGCCCTGAAAAGTTAACACAAGAAGAGCACCCAATACATGCATGAAGTTCATCTCAAAATGAAACTAGAAGGTCCAACTTGCTTTATCAAGTCAAGTGATGTAATAACTTGCACTAACATGTCACGACTCACAAGTAAACCCTCAAGGATCAGATAAGAGCCCTCATCCAATGTAATATCACAAACTCCATGTATAAACTTGTATGCATGCTCAGACCTGCTTGTCGGTCAAAAAACCTTTGAATATAAAAAATAGATAAGCTTATGTACTGAAAATAACACAAAAGCAACCTCAAAATAGCTCTATTGCTTGCATTATCCCCCACCTTCATAAAAGCATGCCAAATATATCACCCATGGTTTGATCCACCTACTTTACCAGGTCATGGTACCCTCCCCTTACACTTGCAAGTGAACATAACCCACTACTCCTTGTACAACTCATTCAACTTGTTGCTCATATTTTTGGACATGATGCTCTAATTTTGCATGCACTTGAAATTACTTGAAATCTATGGATTTTCTTCTGCAACATTGCATGAACCAATCCATGTATAGCACTTTCTAAAAATAGTCTTCCTTTGATAATCTGCAAAAGTTGCATACATGCTTTCCTCCCAATAGGGTATTCAAAGACCTAATTAGTGTACATTTCTAAAAATAATCAATCAAGGAATAAGGCATTTAGAGATGCCAACAATGAAAATATTAGACAAGATTGACTTGCAATCCTAAGACGAGCTAACCACCAATGCCCACTATCTGCAATGAAGAGATGGCTACTCTAAAGAACCTTAATAATAATAGACATTGTCATTTTGAAAGCAAAGGAGGGGCAAAAGTGATCATGAGCAAAACAAACTATGATAGAAAATGCATAATCATCTAAATAATAGTGGCTGCTATACGAAACTAGGAAGGAATTGAATTGTTAAAGAAGTTTCAATAGCAATCAAGGAATCATCAAGGAACTTGACTGTTAAAAAGAAATTAACAATAACAGGGCCAATGATTCCAAGAATTTATGGTTTCCCCAAAATTCATAAAGAAGGTACTCCTGTTTGACCCATTGTGGACACTACTAATTCTCCAATTTACAAACTATCTAGATTCTTAGCTAGCAAATTGAAGCCATTAGTCAGTAACACTAACTCTTTCATCAAAGACTCTACGTCCTTTGCAAAGATGATTAAAAATCAAAAAGTTGAAGGCAATGATATTCTACTTAGCATTGGCGTGGTCTTATTATACACTATGATTCCAAACAATGAGGCTATTGATGTTGATCTCATAGATGAAAAAACTGTGAATTTGGTTGGTTCGTTCCTAAAATTTACATTCTTCAGTTTTAAAGGTCATAGTGGAAAACATCGGCATAGGCAAAAAATCGGCGAGGGTCCCGAATACAACTTCTCGGCAACATTGGCGAAAAAATCGGCAAACCGCAACAAACATTAAAAAACACAAAATATATTCATTTTTTCATAATTTTAAACATATAAAGCAACATCAACATCAGATAAATACATTGGCACATAAATATGGAGAAAACACTAATATATTTCATGTAGTCTTGCCAAATATAAAATGGTACATCAAAGTCGATATTGAAAGTTTGAATCCTGATAGTGAAAGCTACCCAATAGTTACATAGTACTCAAAAGTGGACAACCAATGGTCCAATACAAAGCGACGTCACAAAAATCACAAGTGACAAAACTAGCAACTAGCTATCTGTCTCTGATATCAATGCCCTCTTCCCCTTTTACGGGAAAAGATCATGGGTTGTTTGCCAGGCCTGCCCCTAGCAGTAGAAGGTCCTAGCCCTGCACTAGATGTCGGAGGGTGAGTAATGGCCATGGGTGTCAATGAGGGACTAGATAAATCAACCACTGTAGAAGGTGGTGCTGATGAACCACCCTCCATGAAGTCCTCAAGGTCAAACTGATCCTCCTGCTCCACCTCCTGCTCCTCCTCCCCCTCCTGCTCCTCCTCTTCCTCCTGCCCCTGTCGTTGTTGCTCCTCTAACCATGCAGGTGCCTCCTCCATGATAGGCAACTCAATCTCCACCCTCCACTTGGACAATATATCAATATTGTCCAAGCAAATGACACCCACCTCGGGTGTTCTCTCTACTTGCTTCATCCACAGTCGGAGATTGTAATGGACATACACCAAGTCATTCAGGCGTGGGAAATCCAACCTGTAAGAGGGCGATACAAAAAATTTAATGAGTATTGACTCTTGAGGCCCGAGGGAAACAATATGATAAAGGATAATAGATTACAATGAATTCAAGTTCTTACCTGGTGTGTTTCTTTGAGTGTATTTTATCAAATCCATTCCAATTACGCTCACATCTAGAAGAGCTACAGGTTTGGCTGAGGACTCGGATGGCAATTTTTTTTAAATTTGGTGCCCTTCCACCATATGTTCTCCACCAAACAGCTACACCAAATAAGAAAGAAAGAGAATTTGATTACATAATTCAAATTTCAAATTTCAAATGAAATAATAAAGCACAAATAAAATTTAAAAATTTTAATTTCTAAATAAATTCTAATTTCTAATCACTTACTTGGATTCAAAATGTTCCTTGCATGGATAGCATCGGCAAAGCCAAATAGTGCAATCGCATCCTGATACATCTCCATCTCGTGGTTAATATTCATGCGAGTCTCAACATCAAGTACCATCCTGTTAATACATTCAATGAGCCCTTCCATCACCTCGCCATCAAAATCAAATTTACTCTGGTAGGAAAAGGCGGGATTGAGGTAAAATGTAGCTGCATGAATAGGTCGATGGAGCATCTCGGTCCAACGGGTATCAATCAAATCCCATAGCATCATGTGTCTATTGAATCCAGGGGTACCCTTCCCCACATAATAAGACCGAATAGCCTCTTTGGCCCTATCCATGGCCTCATACAAATAGCCCATAACGGGCTTATCACTGTCAACTAATCTCAGAACCTTTACCAAAGGTTCACTAACTGAGCACACTTCCTCCACTCCTTCCCAAAAGGAGTCGGTGTCCACCAATCTGGCAATGGCCTTCCCATCCTCTCTCCTGCTATATCTGCAATCATGCCACTCATCACAAACAAACATTTGGTTCAGCTCAAATTGAACTCAAAGCAAAGACTGAAGAGAAATGAAGTTGGTGGCAAACTGTGTGATTCCAGGACGCAGCAACTCCCTATCTCTTTTGTATCTCCTCATGAGGCTAAGAACAAAAGCATGGTTATATATGAATTTGGGGATACTCCTAGCCTGATCAATGACCTCCTCGACGAAGGTAATTTTCCCCACATCCTCCAGCATCAAATCAATACAATTTGTTGCGCATGGAGTCCAAAATAGTGAGGGATGCCTATCCATAAGCAATCTACCAACAACCACATAATTAGCTGCATTATATGTTATGATCTGCACCACATTGTGCACACCAATCTCCTGGAGGACCCCATCCAACAATTCACATAACAATGCTGCTTCTTTTATCTGTGCCGATGCATCAACAGATTTGATAAACATGGTACCTTTAGGGCAATGTACCAAGAAATTGATAAGGGTTCTACCCTTCTTATATGTCCAACCATCGGACATCAATGTGCATCCTGAGATCTCCCATGACTCTTTGAATTCCTCCAATCTAGTGTTGATGTCCTTCTTCTCTGCTTGAAGAATAGGCCCCCGAATCTCCTCATATGTAGGGCACTTGTACCCTGGGCCAACAATAACAGTGGCATCACACATTGGCTGAAAAAAGGGATTGTTTCTTGTGATGGTAAGAGGCAAGTCGCTCCACAAAAGCATCCTCCCCATAAGCCTATTTGCTTCTTCCTTCTCCTTTTTTTTAATCACAGACTTGATGGAAGGTTGAGCACCACTTCCGGTCCGTGGAACAAAGAAAGATGAAGCAGCCCTCATGCTAGGTGAATCCATGGCAGTGGAGCCCCTACCACTAGCCTCCGTGTGATGATCATGTGTCCCTGAACTCCTAGCCACTCCACTAGTTGCAAGTTCAGCTCTATTTGCAGTTGACTCTTCCCTTTTTCTATCTTTTGCGTGAATTGAATCATGGGCACTTCTCATAATCTCGGGGGTAACTGCACTACAAAGCCCCACATCATTGCCCGGGAGTTTTGCCAAATGGTACTTCAACCTGCTAATGCCTCCCGTCATAAATTGCCCACACAATTTGCAATTCAGTCGCTGCCGGTTTGTTCCATCTTCAGCCTCCCCATATTGCCAAAATGGGTCCAATGCCTTTGGCATTTTTGCAATGGAAATTGATAGCCTCACAAATCAAACCTAAGGCACAAAAAAAAAAAGACATTAACAACATTCTGGTTTTATTTTAAACAAGCCATAACTCTCATTTAACTTTTAAGTTTTAAAAATTTAAAGTTTTAAAGTTAAACAATTCATGATTTTCTTAAATTTTAAAAATTTAAACTTAAATTTTCCTTAAGTTTTTACTATTTAGCACAGTCCCAAAACTAGGGTTGTGTCCACTGTCAAATATTAAAGAATTTAAAGCCCTAACAGTAAAACTGTAAAACAATAAACTGTAAAATCATTAAAAAATTAAAAATTAAAAATTAAAAACTAAAAACTAACCTATAAAAAATTAAAAATTAAAAACTAACCTGTGTCTGCGACCTCTGCCCAATCCGCGACTTGTGGAACTGGCCCTCTGCCAAATCCACAACCTCTTGAGTGATTCAGTCTTCGCTGCCATGCTGGACCCTATGCCCAGTTGGAGAGTTGAGACCACGATTTTCGTGGATGAAGGGTGAGCGGGAGTCGTGGATGAAGGGTGAGCGGGAGTCGTGACTTGTGACAGTGGTCACACCGACTCACGTGGTGTGCTGCTGCGCCCTGAAAGCTTCGAATGAGGGTGAGCGTGAGTCGTGAGCGTGAGCTGTGAGGGTGAGTCGTGAGCGTTAAAACTCCAGGGCAATGAAATCATGCCTTCTCTGCTCGTTTTCCAAGTGAAAAATGACCAGTAAAAAACTTCATTTCGCCTTTAACAGACCTGACAGGCACATGGGCGATTCTTTCAATCTTTGCACGATTTTTTCGAAAATTTCGCCGATTTTTAGGTAATTTTGCAATGTACGATTTTTTTAAAAAACCGCGAATTTTTTGCCGGAAAAAATAGTCGACCCGAAAATCTCCCGATTTTTCGGTACATCGGCGATGTTTTCCACTATGTTAAAGGTACCCTTCACAAGTAAACATGTGTTGTTGCAATGCGTTCATCATTGTCTCCAATTGCCACAAATTTGTTCATGGAATGCTTTGAACAAGAAGCCGTAAACTCCTTCCATTTGTAACCTAACTAGTGGATTAGATATGTGGATGACACAAAATTGAGTTGGCCACATGGTAGAGTGGAACTTGACAACTCAAGGTTCAGTTGAACAACTAATCAGATAACATCAAGTGGATGATGGAATTGGAGGAAGAAGGAAATCTTCCATTTCTAGATGTTTTGTTCAGCAAGATCCCAAATGGCATCATGGCACATAAACTCGATAGAAAGAAAAAACATATAGATCAATACCAGCATGTATGATTGCACCACTACCCTAGTCAAAAGATGGGAGTTCTAAACACCCTTTGTCGGGCTCATTGGATATAAAATTGTGTAGTTGCACACACTCTCTCTTATGTCTTTGGTGTTAGGGTCTCGATGATCATTTGTGATATGTCTTTTATACGAGCTCTCGTGATGGGTCCACCATGGTATGATTCTTATATGTACTCTATATGATGCATGATTCTTATATTCACTATTTAAATGAAATGAGATTCATATCATGGATAAGGGTCATATCTTACATATCATATAGGAGTATCATTCCATATCACATAGCATATGCCATTTGTCTCTCTGGTTACTAAGTCGGCTCTAAGAACCAATGCACATTCATCAATTGTGTTGACCTATTATCTATTAGATTATTTATATGGAGTGTGGCCTTTGCAACTCCTTGACGGTCCTAAAGAGATGCGTGGGTGGTTGGTTCGAAACATTGACACTGTGACAACACCAATCGCAAAATCTCCTGCACTTCCTACAAAGACCAGACTCTTTGCCTGGCTAACTTTCAGCAACTCCATACTGACTTGGGATAATCTTCAAAGGAGGAGTTGGAAAGACCTTAAGAGATGCTCACTGTGTGAAGAAGCACTAGAAATGGTCCCTCATATTTGATACATGTAAAAATATTTAGTTTTCCTCAATTGGTTTCAAATTTCAGTGTTCAAGTTTAATACCCTCCCATTCATTACAACTGCTGCAAATGGAATTTGTCTCATAAACAGAACAAAATTGAAACACTAGAGAAAAATCTTAATGAGCAGAATGAAAATCTCAGCCACACACATGAAATTGCAGACTCATAAATTTTTGGCTAATTAGCCCAGGAAAACCCTCCTAAGGGGAAAATCTGTGAGAGAGTGAGAGTATTTATCTCTTCAATAAAAATCAGCAGCACAAAAATCAGAATTTAAAGCACAACTTATCTCCACCCTCGAAGACCAAGAAACTGCCTCTAAACAGTGACTGGGCTGCCTTAAAATCTGTGCATACAAATTTCTGGAAAATCGTGCCTTTCACAGGACTGTCTCACACAGTCAGCTAACTTCCTCGATTTTTGTGCCCTTTACTCAGTCTTCAAACTTGATTTCTGTGCTCATTAATTGCAGCATTCATTACCTCGATTTTAGTGTTATCTCAGTCATGAAAAACATGCCACTCTGCTACAGAATCTGCTGTATGGGCAGTGCAATAAATGCTGAAGATTTCCTTGATTTTTGTGCCAAAAATCCTCCTCGAACTTTGTGAAGTTCATCGTTTTCTGTGCTGCTGTTACTCCTCAATTTCTGTTACAGAATCACTCTAGGAAATCGTGCCGCAGTCTTCAGCTGTACAGCCTTGGTATTTGTGCCAGTTCTCAGCACTTGGGAATGCGTGCTGCTGGTGGTCTCTCTCTCAAGAACTCGTCCTCTAGCTTTTCTCAAACAAATCGATTTTGATCCAACTCTCTTGGATGATAAAAAATGGAAGAGGGAGCGCCATTTTATTACATTTCCCTTGTCTTTTGGTTTGCCTCATGAGGGCAGGTGAAAGGTCTCAAGATCAAGGGCCCTAATTTAATCTTGACATGAAAAGATCAATGGGTGAGAATAAAAGCAATTATTCTCTCCATAAATTAATTTCTCTCACCACTCACTTAAATTTATCAAAAGTCACTTTATAACACTAAAGTGAATTAATTGCTCATCTCAAGCAATTAATACAAGGGTCATGTCACTTTTCCCTCTCTTAATGACTTAGGCAAAATTACTAGTGGAACACTTCCTTGGTACAAAGTTCAACACTCCCTCTTACCAAGTAAAGTGTTCTCCCTCACTCCAACCTTATCCTTGAAGAAGATAAACTGCTTCCCCACCAAAGTTGGTAATCTGCTCACGCGCTTCTAGCACAACATGGTAATCTGTTCATGTGCTTCTCACACAATATCAAAGATGCCCACCCTTTCTAAACTTTGCTCTAGAAAGGTCAAATCAAATGTCCCTTCATGTTAGGCATCATCACATGAAGGACATCCTGAGCTGCAAAGCTCAGTGCTTCTGCTTTGCGTGGGAAGACCTTCTGGCATGTCCTTCGCCATAATCATACTCCAGTCTCACACTGTCTGTTGTAGAAGCTCCCTCTATCTCTGGAAGCCGTCCCTCTGCAAGTCCTGTATTCTGCACTGATGCCACATGTCGGGACATCTCATCTCATTCATCCATTAGTAACAAGTCATACTAGCTGACCCTCTTGCCAGCACTGGAGGAAGTAGCCTCTCACTGACTCCCTTGAATAGAAGACGGACTACTCGGTACCACAATAATCTCTGGAGCATCTCTCTCTCTCCTTTGAACTGCAGATTGACTACTCGATGCCACATCAATCCTGGAAGCATCTTGCTCTCCATCTGTCTCAAACTCGGGATCTGTTATCCACCCAGATCCTCTTGCTGCAGGCTGTACACGCACTACATACTCTCCATCTCTTCAATGACCTATCAGCGCAGGCTCAACCGGATCAACTCCCAATACATAGATGAAAATGTGTTCACTCTTGAACAACACGACATATCCTGCACCTTCCAAGGCTAGAATAGAGAGTCTGCTATCCTGCAGCCTTGGAACATAGAGTACTCCTGATATCTCCAGAAGCTCTCCAAACTCTAGCTGGAACTGTACTTGTCCCAATCCTCTGACTGTATGCACTGTGCCATCTCTATTCTGTATGAGCTGCTCTGGAATAGTCTCAATATTGAGGAAGACATCTCATCTCCCAATCATGTGACTGCAATACGCACTATCCACAATCTACTTCCTAGCCTCCACTGGTCCGCTACTATTGCAACTTGAAATAACTGTGGCAAGAGAGAATTCTTTCTCGAATTGCGTAGTGTACTTCTTTATCTCAGCTGTAGCTGCAACCTGTTCCTCCTTCTCCTACTTGCCCCTCTTCTTCTTAGGACATTGGCCAGCATAATGGCCAAAATCTAAGTTGCACGAAACATGGAAACGTGACACCCCCAAAATGGGTACATCAGGGGAAACACAATATATATATTTATATATATAGTTTTTTGAATAACACATTATCTCACAATAAAATAAGAATGAGAGGTTGAATTGTAGGTAGGTTTAGAAACAATTTCAAGGTAAATTTGTTTTCATTTTCTATAAACTAGGGTTTTTTTAGATTTCCTATGGGTCCTGTTACGCTTCTGCAGTTTTCAGCGTTCCAGCAGGTCAGTGGTAGAAGAGGGCTAAAAGGCCAAATGTGGGGCTCCTGCTTATGGTTGGCCATGACTGGACCCCTTGATTTTGCTCCTGGAAGTACTATAACTTAGTGGCATTGTTGACTGCCCTTTATGGGGCTTTTTAGCCCCGGGGTTGGTGTCTAGGGGTAGACCATTGGGTAACATGACCAGCATCCTTTTATGACTTGAGGGGAGCTATGCTTCATCTAGGGAGGTCATCCCTAAGTCCACCACCCCTCTCACACCCCACTTGGACCTTCTCTGCAATTGATTTTACCCCCTTTGACCAAATCGACCCCTTGATGTCTTCATGATTGATCATTAATCTAGGGTTGGTAGGGGCATAACATCCTCCTTAAGCTCACTCTTGCAGTCACAGTGAGGCCTTGGCTTGCTTATTTTAGTATTTTTTATCATTTTATGTTGGTTTTAGGGCTTAGTCCCAACGTGTGGGTGACATGCCCTAATTTTTCCCTATTTTGGAATATTTTAGTATTATTTTGTTTTAATTTCAAATTGACATATAGGCTTGATAAAAAATTAAATTCTTGTGCTAAAATGGATATAAATATCCATTCACTTTTCATTTATAAAGCATAGGACTTGGATAAAAACATTATATGCTACTCTTTTTTCTCTTCCTATTTGGGGTTAGGTGATGCGCATGTTATCACACCATAGTAGTAGGGCTACTATTCTTGTACAACAGATATCTGCACATTCCAGAGCTTACATTATTCCAGAGCATGGCTATATATTATGGATCACTCATGATCAGAGCAGTATATTATTCAGATTTGTATATGACCTTGTATCAAGGCTGAGCCTTGAGAGTTCAGATTTGATGACTGATGTGACCACTTATCCCATTACAGTTTCAGTTCAGTGCCTAGAGATGTACTTCAGCAGTGTTTCAGATGATGCATGATGATTGCTATTATGATGATGTTGTATGATCTATGGATATGTTCTCACTGACAGTGGATTATTAGCTTGTTGATTTAGTCATGATTATAGCATGTGCTTGGTATATTATTTCTGATGTGGCAAACTATTTTAAATGAACTGTAAATCATAAAATGGACAATTGCTTGCACTTTTAGGTCATCTAACAAAACTTACTGGTATTTCACCTTACATAGACATGGTCTTTCCCGACACCAGTTGTCTGCTAGTGTAGGCTCCATATCCACTTGTCTCCATCCATACATGACCTTCCTGTTTGACTTTAAACCCTGACTTGTCTCATTTGACTTTCTGGTACTGAGGACTTCCCTATTTTTCTACCTCTGTGTTTGGACCGCATCCTTGTTTATTCGTTGTCTCGGCTCTGAGTTGGTGACAGAACTTGCCTTTGGTGAGTTGGATTGTAGGCCTAAATCATTCTGGTCGGTTGTCCCGATGTTTGGCATTGGCTCGAACTCCCCCTAGTCACTTGAGATGTTGTTGGCTAAAACTGAAAGCTCATGTTCTACCTGTGGAAACTAAATGAATTCGCCCATGGAAACAAAAAAAAAGGGCAAGAGCAATGAAAAGCTAAAAAAATACTCCTCGAAGAGTATAAGAAAGGTCCAAAAAGCAATAGTTCTTAAAAGCTATATCTAAACAATTGCTGACCTTGTGAATATATAAAAAACATGCCCTGGATGCAAGCTGCAACTAGTTGTGCTTCTCAGCACATCTGAAATCCGAAGGGTTATGTAGGCCAAAAAGGCCATGGAAATAAATTGAATGATCCTAATGAACTTGGATCAACTTGATGTAGACATGATGCCTAAGTTGAATAAGCACTCTCTAAACAACTTATCCATTGGTGAGGCACAGCCATCCCCCGTGTTCTTTTGTCCAACACAGAGTTTGTAGCTTCCCCCTCTCCCAGTCCAAAGTATTTTTGAGTTGAGTTAGACAAGTCAAATCCTTGGCCCAACCTTGCTCCTAGCCTTCATCCTTCACTAGCAGTTTGACCATGTCCAATGGGTGAGTTTGTCATTTGAACTATGGTGCAAGTAATTTATCATAACAACGGAATATGTTAATATAATTAATGCCACTGAATGGAATTTGTACTTTGAGCTTAGCTATGGAATGATTAAAGAAGCATTGTCTTAGTCTACTGATGTGATTTATCCTTGATTATATATATTCTTGGGATCCGTGATGATGTGGACCATGTATGATGATTATTGATGATGATTTATGGTCCCACATGTTTGATGATGATATCATATGATGGACATATGATGCAGATGATGTTTGATCCAGTTCAGCATGTTTATTATTACTTCAGATCAGCAGATTATACATTGTCCATATATGGTGGACCCTACAGCAGGCCCATTAGGGCAACCCAGGGTGTATGAGTACTCATTCCTAGTGGATTTGGGTCTTCTGGATCCATTGAGACACTTATCTTTCAGTTCCGGGCACTTCTGACAGTGATTGATGCAGTTTGACACTTGTTGACCAGATTTGGGGCTGATTTCCCAGCCTGAGCAGCAGGGGCCCCGAGAGGCCAGTTCACCTAGGGCGCTGATGATGGAGGGGATGGTCCAGCCACTTGTTATTACCATTTATCCCCCCTTCCGGAGAGCCTGGTGGGCTCAGATGGACAGCGCTAGCACCCTAGGAGGCAGTTTTGGCACTTTCACAGTTCCCGAGGCAGTTAAAAAATGGGATAAAGTGGTCACTGAGGAAATCGATTTGGGCAATTGAGGCAAGGTTTTGGCATTTGGTTTTCACAGTGGTCTTCCAGGGTGATCTCACTATCTTCCAGTCAGTTTTCACCATGTGGGTATCTCCATATTGATCACAGGAGGACATTTACTGCTTGACTGTCATGGATTCTGAGGACAGTTTTGGTCATTGTTATTATATTGGACATATTTTACTATTTTATTGTGCCTTGGGGTGAGCTAGCAAGGATTTATACCTCCTAGCCCCACCATGTGCTTATTTTACCATGTCCTAGTCATCATGAGGTGGATTATTGTACTTTTTACCCCTCTAGTGGGATGACGTCACCCTCCATTGTACCATTTAGTGAGGGCGCTATTGTTATGTTGAGTGATCCATGTGATATTATGTTATGGATTCGTCCTAGCCATTGATTGTATGATGAGATCTTATAATCTCAACCACTCATTTGATGTAGTATTATGAAGTGGTATAGGGTTTTGGTCTTTATTATCCTATATAAGGAGGAGACCCCCCATTGTAAAGCTCACCTTTGGAGCTCTGGAATATTGGAATAGAAGATTTTTTGTGGAGCACATCTCTCTTGGCTTGTGGATTCTCTTGCATATTGAATATAAAGTATCTCTTCTATGTATCATTGTGGATTTTTGTGTTTTTGCTAACCTTTTGACAGGAAAGTCGAATTGGAGAGAGGAGGGCGACTTTTGGAGGGTTATTGTTGGAGGGATCCACATATTCTCTCTTGGGTTGATCTTGTGACAGGGAGTATCATTATTGTATCTTCGTGACATAGTTGATGCTTTCTATTACATCTTTCTACCATTTTCATAATCATCTTGCTTGACTTGTTTCTTTGATCTTGTCTTGTAGGAGGAGGACGATTTGGCTATCTTGGAGAAGGGAGATTTGGTTGGAGCACTTGGATCTCACTCTTGAATATAAACATAGGAGAATGCTATCAACTTGCAAGGTGGCCATAAGCAAATTGAGGTAAGATCTACAAGGTATGTGCCTCTTTCATCCATTCTATCTCCATTGGTCATAAAACCCTAATTAAATCAAAACCCCAATTTTGGTATTTTTTTTTAGATCTACTTAGATCCACCCTTGCATTTGAAAAGATATTCAGAACCCACCTCTATAGGATCCACCCCTAGTTGGATCTATATTTTGGTGGTGATTGGCTAAAAATTGACACACTTTTCAATGTAAAAAGCCTTCTTGAACCTAAATCGATTTTCCTAAGAGAAGCTTGTTGGGTAGGATCTAGCACATGGGTAGGTGAGATCCCACTTGAATTGACATCTAGACACTTGATAACCTATACCCATATCCTTACTTTGGTGAAAACTACCTTGTGGACATCTTTCCATGTTTTGAGGGGTTGAAACCCCCTTTTGATCTTCTTGGTACCTTAAAACTTAGATCTACTAAGATCTACCCATTGGATTCACTTGAAATTTTGAAGGAACATAGATCGGGGTACTAACATCCCGGATCTACACTTTGGTGGCCATTGGACTTGGTTTGGTCCACCAAACCCATCTTTTGCCCTTCCTTGAGAAAGTCGCACCCCCTTGAAGTTTTGAGTTGGACCACTTCTAGGAAGTGGGTGTTGGAGATATTCGTGGATTTGGAATGCCCATGCCTTGAAACCTAGGTCTAGACTATCCTTTTGTCCCGATCCACCTTGAGGATTGTATTCCTTGTTTTAAGGAATTGTGGTCCACTTTTGGTCTTCACTTAAAAAACCTAGATCTAGTAAGATCCAACCATTGGATCTTATCCAAACTACTTGACTTGGCTTCTAGGTGTCCCGATCTACACTTTGACATCCTTCTTGACCCCATTAGCCCATCCAACAAGGCACTAGTCCTTCTCCAAGCAAGGCGCACTTCTTGGGATTAGTGTCAAACCCTAGATCTAGCACATGGGTAATCCTAGAACCAACTCTAACTTGTAAATCTAACCTAGATCTAGCCTATAGTACCATCTTCACACTTAACTTCACCTTGTGGGCCCACCTAGAACCATTTCACACTTCCCAAGGCAACAAGACCCACTTGTGTAAGCGCATGGTACTATACTTGATAATCATACCCCATCAAGTGGCCTAAACCATACATAGGTTGAAACACTAACTATCCATGATACCACCTTCAACCATACCTTAAACTTTAGGTCCACTTAGCCTTGCATTGGTTTCCGTAACTCATCATTTTTTCACCCTTTAAAACCTTTGCTTGGTTCCAATCAACTGTGATTGGGGTATAGGGTCTCCCCCTTGGTCTAGTTATATCTTGACCTAAAGCGAAGAGTGCCTCGGTTGACGTGACTCCCACATTGCATTGGGAACCGTGGCATCTCTTAGGTCACCTCTTTAGTTGCCTAGCTCCTCTACCGTCCCGGATGGGATACCTCTAGGGGCAACTACAAGTTGTGTGATAACATTTTTGGCGCCGTTGCCGGGGAAGGTAGAGGCCTACCCTGGTTCGACATATTTTTTCAAGCCCTACTCCCGTTCTCTTTGCCAACATTTTTGGCGCCGTTGCCGGGGAGGTAGGGGCCTACCTTGGTTCAACACACCTTTGTATCTCACTATCTCCCTGCACTTTAAACGACATACATCTTGGTAGAAGAGTTTAAAAATCTACCTGGCGACTCCAATTCGTGACTCCGCTGAGGATCGACCCCATTCCCATCTTTCAATTTTGTAACTTGTAAATCATAAATGAATTCAGACATTTTCTTCCAAATGACAAGGTGTATGAATGAAATATATGAGAATCTATCTCGCTATAGAGGGCAGTTGGAAGAAAGTAATGAAAGTCAGTCAACATATCAATATGGGAGTGATTATGTACATAATTCTTATGACTCTCATCATTCCTTTCATTCTTCAAGTAAAACTATTAACCCAATTAATTCAAACAAAAGTCAATCTCGACCAAGGCCTTGCAACCAAAGCATTCGGTCAAATGACTCTAGCATTCCAGTTAGGCATCCAAAACTAATCCCTAGTAGAATGGCCAAAGTTATTAGAAATCCAGCTAAGCCATCTCCTTTTGACTTCTCTGAAATTCATGGGGCACCTCATCTTATGCCAAATAATTACTCTGAAAGGTTGCCCCGTTTCTATGGAAATTATTTTGAGTCAATTGAAAATCACTTACAAAGATTTTGGGATTATATGGAAGTTAGGGGTGCTGATGATGAAGATGTTTATATGCGGGCCCTGGGTGAGACATTAGGTGGAAATGCCGGTTTATGGTTTGATAATTTAGCCCCGAGATCCATCACTGGATATGACATGTTTACTGGATTATTAAAGAATAAATGGGGGTAGTAATATTGAAGAATCCTTAACAGACACATCAAGCAATAACTGTGCTGTTGAGGATCAGTTTGACAAGGACCATGATAATAACAATGACACTTCAAATCAGCCCTTGAGTAGCCCCTCTTCTGACCTTGAAGAAATTTCTGATTCTGTGGATCCTTCAGAAAAAGAACTTCTTAATCATTCTATCATTAACAATCCTTTAATTTCTCATCATCTTTTTGAAGAAGAAAGTGGGGACATTGACCAAGATCCATTAGTGGTGGTTTCACATGATCATTGTGCAAATAATCAGGATGTTTTAAATGAACTTGTTAATTTTCTTCCTGACAAATTAAATGAAAATGATCACTCATCCTCTTATAATTTTAATGATGAATTAATAGAAGGTCAATCTCAAGATGAGGATGAATTAGTGAATCACACTAGATGCTCTAATCTGTGTTCCACTTCCTCTAATGAGTCTTTAATTTTTTCCATCCTTAATCAAGATAACTTAGAGTTAGATAACTATGGTCAATCTTGTCCTCAGATTGTAAATATTAAACTTGATCAAAAGATTAAAATCATTCCTCCAGTAAAGAGTGCTTTCTTTTGTCAAAATCCAAGGTCAAACTTATTCATTCATTTGGGAGAATTTTCATATTTGCAATCCACCCTCCCTTCCCAACTCTTTCAATCATCTGTGGGTTGGTGCTCTAGTCAAATTTTTGCCTTGGAATTTTTCAATAGGAAGTATATGCACGATTACATGATTGGAAAAAAAACACTTCATTTCCCTTTTCAGTCACCTTGGAACAATAATGCTTGTTGTCAAATTATCAATCATTCTTGGTGGCTAGAAAAGGTGTTTAAAGATCAATTTCATCTTTTCTCCATTTTTGAGCATCAAGAGGGTCTAGTTTTGATTTTTCGTCTTTTAAGCCTTGATTTGTCCCCACTTGGTTTTTATTTGATCATCAGTCCCAAGGAGAACCGTATTGAATATGCAAGTAAAGTGAATGAGGAAAGTAGTGCATTAAATCAAATGCCATATGTTTTCCCTCCATCAAATTTAAACAATCATTTGCATAAATTTTATGATCCTATCAGCTCTTTGATGGAGGATGTCTGCTTCAGTCAATATTCTCCTTGGCATGGTTTCATGTTGCTCCATTCAAATCTTTCTTCAATTTCTGAACAAGTCAGGAAGATTGTGCTCTCAAATTCAGTAATCTTTAATCCAATCTTGACTTGCTTTATCAACAAAAATCAAAGAAAAATCATTAACTTATTTGATGAATGGTTGCACTGGATTTATGATTTTACCTAACATTTATGCTGAATGGTTAGAGTAGGGTAGGTAGGACCAAATAAGCTCACTTGAGCAGTAGGATTTGTGTGCTTTTTCTTTTTCTATGTGATGAGTATTGCCCCTTTTTCTTTTCTGCTTGGAGTGTCTGCTTGTTTTTCTTCTGTCATTGAGTTGAGCCTTGCTCCGTCCTAAGCTTGTTGCTCCTCCTACATGCATTTAAGAAATTTTAGTTGTCATTTTTTGGCTGCCTGTGCAAGTTTGCCTGCTTGAAGAATTTCTCTCTTCCTCCTGCACAGTAAATAAAAATGATGAATGAATAATATATGCCATGATTAGTTATATTTATATGCATTTCAGTTTATGTTCAGTTTTATTTTATTTTTATCCCATACATGCTCCATGATGGTATTCTAGTGTTTGTGAGAGCAGGAACAGGTGCAAGATAAAAGTTGAAAGCAAGGATGGTGCAGTGCTGGATTGAAGATTGATGCAGAGCAGTTCGAGACCAGAGATTCTGAGGTTCTCAAGCGCTCTCTCCCTTAGAGCACTTGTCCCAGCTGGAGCCAGATGTTATCACACCATAGTAGCAGGGCTACTATTCTTGTACAACAGATATCTGCACATTCCAGAGCTTACATTATTCCAGAGCATGGCTATATATTATGGATCACTCATGATCAGAGCAGTATATTATTCAGATTTGTATATGACCTTGTATCAAGGCTGAGCCTTGAGAGTTCAGATTTGATGACTGATGTGACCACTTATCCCATTACAGTTTCAGTTCAGTGCCTAGAGATGTACTTCAGCAGTGTTTCAGATGATGCATGATGATTGCTATTATGATGATGTTGTATGATCTATGGATATGTTCTCACTGACAGTGGATTATTAGCTTGTTGATTTAGTCATGATTATAGCATGTGCTTGGTATATTATTTCTGATGTGGCAAACTATTTTAAATGAACTGTAAATCATAAAATGGACAATTGCTTGCACTTTTAGGTCATCTAACAAAACTTACTGGTATTTCACCTTACATAGACATGGTCTTTCCCGACACCAGTTGTCTGCTAGTGTAGGCTCCATATCCACTTGTCTCCATCCATACATGACCTTCCTGTTTGACTTTAAACCCTGACTTGTCTCATTTGACTTTCTGGTACTGAGGACTTCCCTATTTTTCTACCTCTGTGTTTGGACCGCATCCTTGTTTATTCGTTGTCTCGGCTCTGAGTTGGTGACAGAACTTGCCTTTGGTGAGTTGGATTGTAGGCCTAAATCATTCTGGTCGGTTGTCCCGATGTTTGGCATTGGCTCGAACTCCCCCTAGTCACTTGAGATGTTGTTGGCTAAAACTGAAAGCTCATGTTCTACCTGTGGAAACTAAATGAATTCGCCCATGGAAACAAAAAAAAAGGGCAAGAGCAATGAAAAGCTAAAAAAATACTCCTCGAAGAGTATAAGAAAGGTCCAAAAAGCAATAGTTCTTAAAAGCTATATCTAAACAATTGCTGACCTTGTGAATATATAAAAAACATGCCCTGGATGCAAGCTGCAACTAGTTGTGCTTCTCAGCACATCTGAAATCCGAAGGGTTATGTAGGCCAAAAAGGCCATGGAAATAAATTGAATGATCCTAATGAACTTGGATCAACTTGATGTAGACATGATGCCTAAGTTGAATAAGCACTCTCTAAACAACTTATCCATTGGTGAGGCACAGCCATCCCCCGTGTTCTTTTGTCCAACACAGAGTTTGTAGCTTCCCCCTCTCCCAGTCCAAAGTATTTTTGAGTTGAGTTAGACAAGTCAAATCCTTGGCCCAACCTTGCTCCTAGCCTTCATCCTTCACTAGCAGTTTGACCATGTCCAATGGGTGAGTTTGTCATTTGAACTATGGTGCAAGTAATTTATCATAACAACGGAATATGTTAATATAATTAATGCCACTGAATGGAATTTGTACTTTGAGCTTAGCTATGGAATGATTAAAGAAGCATTGTCTTAGTCTACTGATGTGATTTATCCTTGATTATATATATTCTTGGGATCCGTGATGATGTGGACCATGTATGATGATTATTGATGATGATTTATGGTCCCACATGTTTGATGATGATATCATATGATGGACATATGATGCAGATGATGTTTGATCCAGTTCAGCATGTTTATTATTACTTCAGATCAGCAGATTATACATTGTCCATATATGGTGGACCCTACAGCAGGCCCATTAGGGCAACCCAGGGTGTATGAGTACTCATTCCTAGTGGATTTGGGTCTTCTGGATCCATTGAGACACTTATCTTTCAGTTCCGGGCACTTCTGACAGTGATTGATGCAGTTTGACACTTGTTGACCAGATTTGGGGCTGATTTCCCAGCCTGAGCAGCAGGGGCCCCGAGAGGCCAGTTCACCTAGGGCGCTGATGATGGAGGGGATGGTCCAGCCACTTGTTATTACCATTTATCCCCCCTTCCGGAGAGCCTGGTGGGCTCAGATGGACAGCGCTAGCACCCTAGGAGGCAGTTTTGGCACTTTCACAGTTCCCGAGGCAGTTAAAAAATGGGATAAAGTGGTCACTGAGGAAATCGATTTGGGCAATTGAGGCAAGGTTTTGGCATTTGGTTTTCACAGTGGTCTTCCAGGGTGATCTCACTATCTTCCAGTCAGTTTTCACCATGTGGGTATCTCCATATTGATCACAGGAGGACATTTACTGCTTGACTGTCATGGATTCTGAGGACAGTTTTGGTCATTGTTATTATATTGGACATATTTTACTATTTTATTGTGCCTTGGGGTGAGCTAGCAAGGATTTATACCTCCTAGCCCCACCATGTGCTTATTTTACCATGTCCTAGTCATCATGAGGTGGATTATTGTACTTTTTACCCCTCTAGTGGGATGACGTCACCCTCCATTGTACCATTTAGTGAGGGCGCTATTGTTATGTTGAGTGATCCATGTGATATTATGTTATGGATTCGTCCTAGCCATTGATTGTATGATGAGATCTTATAATCTCAACCACTCATTTGATGTAGTATTATGAAGTGGTATAGGGTTTTGGTCTTTATTATCCTATATAAGGAGGAGACCCCCCATTGTAAAGCTCACCTTTGGAGCTCTGGAATATTGGAATAGAAGATTTTTTGTGGAGCACATCTCTCTTGGCTTGTGGATTCTCTTGCATATTGAATATAAAGTATCTCTTCTATGTATCATTGTGGATTTTTGTGTTTTTGCTAACCTTTTGACAGGAAAGTCGAATTGGAGAGAGGAGGGCGACTTTTGGAGGGTTATTGTTGGAGGGATCCACATATTCTCTCTTGGGTTGATCTTGTGACAGGGAGTATCATTATTGTATCTTCGTGACATAGTTGATGCTTTCTATTACATCTTTCTACCATTTTCATAATCATCTTGCTTGACTTGTTTCTTTGATCTTGTCTTGTAGGAGGAGGACGATTTGGCTATCTTGGAGAAGGGAGATTTGGTTGGAGCACTTGGATCTCACTCTTGAATATAAACATAGGAGAATGCTATCAACTTGCAAGGTGGCCATAAGCAAATTGAGGTAAGATCTACAAGGTATGTGCCTCTTTCATCCATTCTATCTCCATTGGTCATAAAACCCTAATTAAATCAAAACCCCAATTTTGGTATTTTTTTTTAGATCTACTTAGATCCACCCTTGCATTTGAAAAGATATTCAGAACCCACCTCTATAGGATCCACCCCTAGTTGGATCTATATTTTGGTGGTGATTGGCTAAAAATTGACACACTTTTCAATGTAAAAAGCCTTCTTGAACCTAAATCGATTTTCCTAAGAGAAGCTTGTTGGGTAGGATCTAGCACATGGGTAGGTGAGATCCCACTTGAATTGACATCTAGACACTTGATAACCTATACCCATATCCTTACTTTGGTGAAAACTACCTTGTGGACATCTTTCCATGTTTTGAGGGGTTGAAACCCCCTTTTGATCTTCTTGGTACCTTAAAACTTAGATCTACTAAGATCTACCCATTGGATTCACTTGAAATTTTGAAGGAACATAGATCGGGGTACTAACATCCCGGATCTACACTTTGGTGGCCATTGGACTTGGTTTGGTCCACCAAACCCATCTTTTGCCCTTCCTTGAGAAAGTCGCACCCCCTTGAAGTTTTGAGTTGGACCACTTCTAGGAAGTGGGTGTTGGAGATATTCGTGGATTTGGAATGCCCATGCCTTGAAACCTAGGTCTAGACTATCCTTTTGTCCCGATCCACCTTGAGGATTGTATTCCTTGTTTTAAGGAATTGTGGTCCACTTTTGGTCTTCACTTAAAAAACCTAGATCTAGTAAGATCCAACCATTGGATCTTATCCAAACTACTTGACTTGGCTTCTAGGTGTCCCGATCTACACTTTGACATCCTTCTTGACCCCATTAGCCCATCCAACAAGGCACTAGTCCTTCTCCAAGCAAGGCGCACTTCTTGGGATTAGTGTCAAACCCTAGATCTAGCACATGGGTAAGCCTAGAACCAACTCTAACTTGTAAATCTAACCTAGATCTAGCCTATAGTACCATCTTCACACTTAACTTCACCTTGTGGGCCCACCTAGAACCATTTCACACTTCCCAAGGCAACAAGACCCACTTGTGTAAGCGCATGGTACTATACTTGATAATCATACCCCATCAAGTGGCCTAAACCATACATAGGTTGAAACACTAACTATCCATGATACCACCTTCAACCATACCTTAAACTTTAGGTCCACTTAGCCTTGCATTGGTTTCCGTAACTCATCATTTTTTCACCCTTTAAAACCTTTGCTTGGTTCCAATCAACTGTGATTGGGGTATAGGGTCTCCCCCTTGGTCTAGTTATATCTTGACCTAAAGCGAAGAGTGCCTCGGTTGACGTGACTCCCACATTGCATTGGGAACCGTGGCATCTCTTAGGTCACCTCTTTAGTTGCCTAGCTCCTCTACCGTCCCGGATGGGATACCTCTAGGGGCAACTACAAGTTGTGTGATAACATTTTTGGCGCCGTTGCCGGGGAAGGTAGAGGCCTACCCTGGTTCGACATATTTTTTCAAGCCCTACTCCCGTTCTCTTTGCCAACATTTTTGGCGCCGTTGCCGGGGAGGTAGGGGCCTACCTTGGTTCAACACACCTTTGTATCTCACTATCTCCCTGCACTTTAAACGACATACATCTTGGTAGAAGAGTTTAAAAATCTACCTGGCGACTCCAATTCGTGACTCCGCTGAGGATCGACCCCATTCCCATCTTTCAATTTTGTAACTTGTAAATCATAAATGAATTCAGACATTTTCTTCCAAATGACAAGGTGTATGAATGAAATATATGAGAATCTATCTCGCTATAGAGGGCAGTTGGAAGAAAGTAATGAAAGTCAGTCAACATATCAATATGGGAGTGATTATGTACATAATTCTTATGACTCTCATCATTCCTTTCATTCTTCAAGTAAAACTATTAACCCAATTAATTCAAACAAAAGTCAATCTCGACCAAGGCCTTGCAACCAAAGCATTCGGTCAAATGACTCTAGCATTCCAGTTAGGCATCCAAAACTAATCCCTAGTAGAATGGCCAAAGTTATTAGAAATCCAGCTAAGCCATCTCCTTTTGACTTCTCTGAAATTCATGGGGCACCTCATCTTATGCCAAATAATTACTCTGAAAGGTTGCCCCGTTTCTATGGAAATTATTTTGAGTCAATTGAAAATCACTTACAAAGATTTTGGGATTATATGGAAGTTAGGGGTGCTGATGATGAAGATGTTTATATGCGGGCCCTGGGTGAGACATTAGGTGGAAATGCCGGTTTATGGTTTGATAATTTAGCCCCGAGATCCATCACTGGATATGACATGTTTACTGGATTATTAAAGAATAAATGGGGTAGTAATATTGAAGAATCCTTAACAGACACATCAAGCAATAACTGTGCTGTTGAGGATCAGTTTGACAAGGACCATGATAATAACAATGACACTTCAAATCAGCCCTTGAGTAGCCCCTCTTCTGACCTTGAAGAAATTTCTGATTCTGTGGATCCTTCAGAAAAAGAACTTCTTAATCATTCTATCATTAACAATCCTTTAATTTCTCATCATCTTTTTGAAGAAGAAAGTGGGGACATTGACCAAGATCCATTAGTGGTGGTTTCACATGATCATTGTGCAAATAATCAGGATGTTTTAAATGAACTTGTTAATTTTCTTCCTGACAAATTAAATGAAAATGATCACTCATCCTCTTATAATTTTAATGATGAATTAATAGAAGGTCAATCTCAAGATGAGGATGAATTAGTGAATCACACTAGATGCTCTAATCTGTGTTCCACTTCCTCTAATGAGTCTTTAATTTTTTCCATCCTTAATCAAGATAACTTAGAGTTAGATAACTATGGTCAATCTTGTCCTCAGATTGTAAATATTAAACTTGATCAAAAGATTAAAATCATTCCTCCAGTAAAGAGTGCTTTCTTTTGTCAAAATCCAAGGTCAAACTTATTCATTCATTTGGGAGAATTTTCATATTTGCAATCCACCCTCCCTTCCCAACTCTTTCAATCATCTGTGGGTTGGTGCTCTAGTCAAATTTTTGCCTTGGAATTTTTCAATAGGAAGTATATGCACGATTACATGATTGGAAAAAAAACACTTCATTTCCCTTTTCAGTCACCTTGGAACAATAATGCTTGTTGTCAAATTATCAATCATTCTTGGTGGCTAGAAAAGGTGTTTAAAGATCAATTTCATCTTTTCTCCATTTTTGAGCATCAAGAGGGTCTAGTTTTGATTTTTCGTCTTTTAAGCCTTGATTTGTCCCCACTTGGTTTTTATTTGATCATCAGTCCCAAGGAGAACCGTATTGAATATGCAAGTAAAGTGAATGAGGAAAGTAGTGCATTAAATCAAATGCCATATGTTTTCCCTCCATCAAATTTAAACAATCATTTGCATAAATTTTATGATCCTATCAGCTCTTTGATGGAGAATGTCTGCTTCAGTCAATATTCTCCTTGGCATGGTTTCATGTTGCTCCATTCAAATCTTTCTTCAATTTCTGAACAAGTCAGGAAGATTGTGCTCTCAAATTCAGTAATCTTTAATCCAATCTTGACTTGCTTTATCAACAAAAATCAAAGAAAAATCATTAACTTATTTGATGAATGGTTGCACTGGATTTATGATTTTACCTAACATTTATGCTGAATGGTTAGAGTAGGGTAGGTAGGACCAAATAAGCTCACTTGAGCAGTAGGATTTGTGTGCTTTTTCTTTTTCTATGTGATGAGTATTGCCCCTTTTTCTTTTCTGCTTGGAGTGTCTGCTTGTTTTTCTTCTGTCATTGAGTTGAGCCTTGCTCCGTCCTAAGCTTGTTGCTCCTCCTACATGCATTTAAGAAATTTTAGTTGTCATTTTTTGGCTGCCTGTGCAAGTTTGCCTGCTTGAAGAATTTCTCTCTTCCTCCTGCACAGTAAATAAAAATGATGAATGAATAATATATGCCATGATTAGTTATATTTATATGCATTTCAGTTTATGTTCAGTTTTATTTTATTTTTATCCCATACATGCTCCATGATGGTATTCTAGTGTTTGTGAGAGCAGGAACAGGTGCAAGATAAAAGTTGAAAGCAAGGATGGTGCAGTGCTGGATTGAAGATTGATGCAGAGCAGTTCGAGACCAGAGATTCTGAGGTTCTCAAGCGCTCTCTCCCTTAGAGCACTTGTCCCAGCTGGAGCCAGATGTTATCACACCATAGTAGCAGGGCTACTATTCTTGTACAACAGATATCTGCACATTCCAGAGCTTACATTATTCCAGAGCATGGCTATATATTATGGATCACTCATGATCAGAGCAGTATATTATTCAGATTTGTATATGACCTTGTATCAAGGCTGAGCCTTGAGAGTTCAGATTTGATGACTGATGTGACCACTTATCCCATTACAGTTTCAGTTCAGTGCCTAGAGATGTACTTCAGCAGTGTTTCAGATGATGCATGATGATTGCTATTATGATGATGTTGTATGATCTATGGATATGTTCTCACTGACAGTGGATTATTAGCTTGTTGATTTAGTCATGATTATAGCATGTGCTTGGTATATTATTTCTGATGTGGCAAACTATTTTAAATGAACTGTAAATCATAAAATGGACAATTGCTTGCACTTTTAGGTCATCTAACAAAACTTACTGGTATTTCACCTTACATAGACATGGTCTTTCCCGACACCAGTTGTCTGCTAGTGTAGGCTCCATATCCACTTGTCTCCATCCATACATGACCTTCCTGTTTGACTTTAAACCCTGACTTGTCTCATTTGACTTTCTGGTACTGAGGACTTCCCTATTTTTCTACCTCTGTGTTTGGACCGCATCCTTGTTTATTCGTTGTCTCGGCTCTGAGTTGGTGACAGAACTTGCCTTTGGTGAGTTGGATTGTAGGCCTAAATCATTCTGGTCGGTTGTCCCGATGTTTGGCATTGGCTCGAACTCCCCCTAGTCACTTGAGATGTTGTTGGCTAAAACTGAAAGCTCATGTTCTACCTGTGGAAACTAAATGAATTCGCCCATGGAAACAAAAAAAAAGGGCAAGAGCAATGAAAAGCTAAAAAAATACTCCTCGAAGAGTATAAGAAAGGTCCAAAAAGCAATAGTTCTTAAAAGCTATATCTAAACAATTGCTGACCTTGTGAATATATAAAAAACATGCCCTGGATGCAAGCTGCAACTAGTTGTGCTTCTCAGCACATCTGAAATCCGAAGGGTTATGTAGGCCAAAAAGGCCATGGAAATAAATTGAATGATCCTAATGAACTTGGATCAACTTGATGTAGACATGATGCCTAAGTTGAATAAGCACTCTCTAAACAACTTATCCATTGGTGAGGCACAGCCATCCCCCGTGTTCTTTTGTCCAACACAGAGTTTGTAGCTTCCCCCTCTCCCAGTCCAAAGTATTTTTGAGTTGAGTTAGACAAGTCAAATCCTTGGCCCAACCTTGCTCCTAGCCTTCATCCTTCACTAGCAGTTTGACCATGTCCAATGGGTGAGTTTGTCATTTGAACTATGGTGCAAGTAATTTATCATAACAACGGAATATGTTAATATAATTAATGCCACTGAATGGAATTTGTACTTTGAGCTTAGCTATGGAATGATTAAAGAAGCATTGTCTTAGTCTACTGATGTGATTTATCCTTGATTATATATATTCTTGGGATCCGTGATGATGTGGACCATGTATGATGATTATTGATGATGATTTATGGTCCCACATGTTTGATGATGATATCATATGATGGACATATGATGCAGATGATGTTTGATCCAGTTCAGCATGTTTATTATTACTTCAGATCAGCAGATTATACATTGTCCATATATGGTGGACCCTACAGCAGGCCCATTAGGGCAACCCAGGGTGTATGAGTACTCATTCCTAGTGGATTTGGGTCTTCTGGATCCATTGAGACACTTATCTTTCAGTTCCGGGCACTTCTGACAGTGATTGATGCAGTTTGACACTTGTTGACCAGATTTGGGGCTGATTTCCCAGCCTGAGCAGCAGGGGCCCCGAGAGGCCAGTTCACCTAGGGCGCTGATGATGGAGGGGATGGTCCAGCCACTTGTTATTACCATTTATCCCCCCTTCCGGAGAGCCTGGTGGGCTCAGATGGACAGCGCTAGCACCCTAGGAGGCAGTTTTGGCACTTTCACAGTTCCCGAGGCAGTTAAAAAATGGGATAAAGTGGTCACTGAGGAAATCGATTTGGGCAATTGAGGCAAGGTTTTGGCATTTGGTTTTCACAGTGGTCTTCCAGGGTGATCTCACTATCTTCCAGTCAGTTTTCACCATGTGGGTATCTCCATATTGATCACAGGAGGACATTTACTGCTTGACTGTCATGGATTCTGAGGACAGTTTTGGTCATTGTTATTATATTGGACATATTTTACTATTTTATTGTGCCTTGGGGTGAGCTAGCAAGGATTTATACCTCCTAGCCCCACCATGTGCTTATTTTACCATGTCCTAGTCATCATGAGGTGGATTATTGTACTTTTTACCCCTCTAGTGGGATGACGTCACCCTCCATTGTACCATTTAGTGAGGGCGCTATTGTTATGTTGAGTGATCCATGTGATATTATGTTATGGATTCGTCCTAGCCATTGATTGTATGATGAGATCTTATAATCTCAACCACTCATTTGATGTAGTATTATGAAGTGGTATAGGGTTTTGGTCTTTATTATCCTATATAAGGAGGAGACCCCCCATTGTAAAGCTCACCTTTGGAGCTCTGGAATATTGGAATAGAAGATTTTTTGTGGAGCACATCTCTCTTGGCTTGTGGATTCTCTTGCATATTGAATATAAAGTATCTCTTCTATGTATCATTGTGGATTTTTGTGTTTTTGCTAACCTTTTGACAGGAAAGTCGAATTGGAGAGAGGAGGGCGACTTTTGGAGGGTTATTGTTGGAGGGATCCACATATTCTCTCTTGGGTTGATCTTGTGACAGGGAGTATCATTATTGTATCTTCGTGACATAGTTGATGCTTTCTATTACATCTTTCTACCATTTTCATAATCATCTTGCTTGACTTGTTTCTTTGATCTTGTCTTGTAGGAGGAGGACGATTTGGCTATCTTGGAGAAGGGAGATTTGGTTGGAGCACTTGGATCTCACTCTTGAATATAAACATAGGAGAATGCTATCAACTTGCAAGGTGGCCATAAGCAAATTGAGGTAAGATCTACAAGGTATGTGCCTCTTTCATCCATTCTATCTCCATTGGTCATAAAACCCTAATTAAATCAAAACCCCAATTTTGGTATTTTTTTTTAGATCTACTTAGATCCACCCTTGCATTTGAAAAGATATTCAGAACCCACCTCTATAGGATCCACCCCTAGTTGGATCTATATTTTGGTGGTGATTGGCTAAAAATTGACACACTTTTCAATGTAAAAAGCCTTCTTGAACCTAAATCGATTTTCCTAAGAGAAGCTTGTTGGGTAGGATCTAGCACATGGGTAGGTGAGATCCCACTTGAATTGACATCTAGACACTTGATAACCTATACCCATATCCTTACTTTGGTGAAAACTACCTTGTGGACATCTTTCCATGTTTTGAGGGGTTGAAACCCCCTTTTGATCTTCTTGGTACCTTAAAACTTAGATCTACTAAGATCTACCCATTGGATTCACTTGAAATTTTGAAGGAACATAGATCGGGGTACTAACATCCCGGATCTACACTTTGGTGGCCATTGGACTTGGTTTGGTCCACCAAACCCATCTTTTGCCCTTCCTTGAGAAAGTCGCACCCCCTTGAAGTTTTGAGTTGGACCACTTCTAGGAAGTGGGTGTTGGAGATATTCGTGGATTTGGAATGCCCATGCCTTGAAACCTAGGTCTAGACTATCCTTTTGTCCCGATCCACCTTGAGGATTGTATTCCTTGTTTTAAGGAATTGTGGTCCACTTTTGGTCTTCACTTAAAAAACCTAGATCTAGTAAGATCCAACCATTGGATCTTATCCAAACTACTTGACTTGGCTTCTAGGTGTCCCGATCTACACTTTGACATCCTTCTTGACCCCATTAGCCCATCCAACAAGGCACTAGTCCTTCTCCAAGCAAGGCGCACTTCTTGGGATTAGTGTCAAACCCTAGATCTAGCACATGGGTAATCCTAGAACCAACTCTAACTTGTAAATCTAACCTAGATCTAGCCTATAGTACCATCTTCACACTTAACTTCACCTTGTGGGCCCACCTAGAACCATTTCACACTTCCCAAGGCAACAAGACCCACTTGTGTAAGCGCATGGTACTATACTTGATAATCATACCCCATCAAGTGGCCTAAACCATACATAGGTTGAAACACTAACTATCCATGATACCACCTTCAACCATACCTTAAACTTTAGGTCCACTTAGCCTTGCATTGGTTTCCGTAACTCATCATTTTTTCACCCTTTAAAACCTTTGCTTGGTTCCAATCAACTGTGATTGGGGTATAGGGTCTCCCCCTTGGTCTAGTTATATCTTGACCTAAAGCGAAGAGTGCCTCGGTTGACGTGACTCCCACATTGCATTGGGAACCGTGGCATCTCTTAGGTCACCTCTTTAGTTGCCTAGCTCCTCTACCGTCCCGGATGGGATACCTCTAGGGGCAACTACAAGTTGTGTGATAACATTTTTGGCGCCGTTGCCGGGGAAGGTAGAGGCCTACCCTGGTTCGACATATTTTTTCAAGCCCTACTCCCGTTCTCTTTGCCAACATTTTTGGCGCCGTTGCCGGGGAGGTAGGGGCCTACCTTGGTTCAACACACCTTTGTATCTCACTATCTCCCTGCACTTTAAACGACATACATCTTGGTAGAAGAGTTTAAAAATCTACCTGGCGACTCCAATTCGTGACTCCGCTGAGGATCGACCCCATTCCCATCTTTCAATTTTGTAACTTGTAAATCATAAATGAATTCAGACATTTTCTTCCAAATGACAAGGTGTATGAATGAAATATATGAGAATCTATCTCGCTATAGAGGGCAGTTGGAAGAAAGTAATGAAAGTCAGTCAACATATCAATATGGGAGTGATTATGTACATAATTCTTATGACTCTCATCATTCCTTTCATTCTTCAAGTAAAACTATTAACCCAATTAATTCAAACAAAAGTCAATCTCGACCAAGGCCTTGCAACCAAAGCATTCGGTCAAATGACTCTAGCATTCCAGTTAGGCATCCAAAACTAATCCCTAGTAGAATGGCCAAAGTTATTAGAAATCCAGCTAAGCCATCTCCTTTTGACTTCTCTGAAATTCATGGGGCACCTCATCTTATGCCAAATAATTACTCTGAAAGGTTGCCCCGTTTCTATGGAAATTATTTTGAGTCAATTGAAAATCACTTACAAAGATTTTGGGATTATATGGAAGTTAGGGGTGCTGATGATGAAGATGTTTATATGCGGGCCCTGGGTGAGACATTAGGTGGAAATGCCGGTTTATGGTTTGATAATTTAGCCCCGAGATCCATCACTGGATATGACATGTTTACTGGATTATTAAAGAATAAATGGGGTAGTAATATTGAAGAATCCTTAACAGACACATCAAGCAATAACTGTGCTGTTGAGGATCAGTTTGACAAGGACCATGATAATAACAATGACACTTCAAATCAGCCCTTGAGTAGCCCCTCTTCTGACCTTGAAGAAATTTCTGATTCTGTGGATCCTTCAGAAAAAGAACTTCTTAATCATTCTATCATTAACAATCCTTTAATTTCTCATCATCTTTTTGAAGAAGAAAGTGGGGACATTGACCAAGATCCATTAGTGGTGGTTTCACATGATCATTGTGCAAATAATCAGGATGTTTTAAATGAACTTGTTAATTTTCTTCCTGACAAATTAAATGAAAATGATCACTCATCCTCTTATAATTTTAATGATGAATTAATAGAAGGTCAATCTCAAGATGAGGATGAATTAGTGAATCACACTAGATGCTCTAATCTGTGTTCCACTTCCTCTAATGAGTCTTTAATTTTTTCCATCCTTAATCAAGATAACTTAGAGTTAGATAACTATGGTCAATCTTGTCCTCAGATTGTAAATATTAAACTTGATCAAAAGATTAAAATCATTCCTCCAGTAAAGAGTGCTTTCTTTTGTCAAAATCCAAGGTCAAACTTATTCATTCATTTGGGAGAATTTTCATATTTGCAATCCACCCTCCCTTCCCAACTCTTTCAATCATCTGTGGGTTGGTGCTCTAGTCAAATTTTTGCCTTGGAATTTTTCAATAGGAAGTATATGCACGATTACATGATTGGAAAAAAAACACTTCATTTCCCTTTTCAGTCACCTTGGAACAATAATGCTTGTTGTCAAATTATCAATCATTCTTGGTGGCTAGAAAAGGTGTTTAAAGATCAATTTCATCTTTTCTCCATTTTTGAGCATCAAGAGGGTCTAGTTTTGATTTTTCGTCTTTTAAGCCTTGATTTGTCCCCACTTGGTTTTTATTTGATCATCAGTCCCAAGGAGAACCGTATTGAATATGCAAGTAAAGTGAATGAGGAAAGTAGTGCATTAAATCAAATGCCATATGTTTTCCCTCCATCAAATTTAAACAATCATTTGCATAAATTTTATGATCCTATCAGCTCTTTGATGGAGGATGTCTGCTTCAGTCAATATTCTCCTTGGCATGGTTTCATGTTGCTCCATTCAAATCTTTCTTCAATTTCTGAACAAGTCAGGAAGATTGTGCTCTCAAATTCAGTAATCTTTAATCCAATCTTGACTTGCTTTATCAACAAAAATCAAAGAAAAATCATTAACTTATTTGATGAATGGTTGCACTGGATTTATGATTTTACCTAACATTTATGCTGAATGGTTAGAGTAGGGTAGGTAGGACCAAATAAGCTCACTTGAGCAGTAGGATTTGTGTGCTTTTTCTTTTTCTATGTGATGAGTATTGCCCCTTTTTCTTTTCTGCTTGGAGTGTCTGCTTGTTTTTCTTCTGTCATTGAGTTGAGCCTTGCTCCGTCCTAAGCTTGTTGCTCCTCCTACATGCATTTAAGAAATTTTAGTTGTCATTTTTTGGCTGCCTGTGCAAGTTTGCCTGCTTGAAGAATTTCTCTCTTCCTCCTGCACAGTAAATAAAAATGATGAATGAATAATATATGCCATGATTAGTTATATTTATATGCATTTCAGTTTATGTTCAGTTTTATTTTATTTTTA
Organism: Larix kaempferi; assembly: GCA_027924585.1. Lineage (NCBI taxonomy): Eukaryota > Viridiplantae > Streptophyta > Pinopsida > Pinales > Pinaceae > Larix > Larix kaempferi. The sequence continues at coordinate 4,523,776 of BSBM01000806.1, forward strand.
TCCCATACATGCTCCATGATGGTATTCTAGTGTTTGTGAGAGCAGGAACAGGTGCAAGATAAAAGTTGAAAGCAAGGATGGTGCAGTGCTGGATTGAAGATTGATGCAGAGCAGTTCGAGACCAGAGATTCTGAGGTTCTCAAGCGCTCTCTCCCTTAGAGCACTTGTCCCAGCTGGAGCCAGATGTTATCACACCATAGTAGCAGGGCTACTATTCTTGTACAACAGATATCTGCACATTCCAGAGCTTACATTATTCCAGAGCATGGCTATATATTATGGATCACTCATGATCAGAGCAGTATATTATTCAGATTTGTATATGACCTTGTATCAAGGCTGAGCCTTGAGAGTTCAGATTTGATGACTGATGTGACCACTTATCCCATTACAGTTTCAGTTCAGTGCCTAGAGATGTACTTCAGCAGTGTTTCAGATGATGCATGATGATTGCTATTATGATGATGTTGTATGATCTATGGATATGTTCTCACTGACAGTGGATTATTAGCTTGTTGATTTAGTCATGATTATAGCATGTGCTTGGTATATTATTTCTGATGTGGCAAACTATTTTAAATGAACTGTAAATCATAAAATGGACAATTGCTTGCACTTTTAGGTCATCTAACAAAACTTACTGGTATTTCACCTTACATAGACATGGTCTTTCCCGACACCAGTTGTCTGCTAGTGTAGGCTCCATATCCACTTGTCTCCATCCATACATGACCTTCCTGTTTGACTTTAAACCCTGACTTGTCTCATTTGACTTTCTGGTACTGAGGACTTCCCTATTTTTCTACCTCTGTGTTTGGACCGCATCCTTGTTTATTCGTTGTCTCGGCTCTGAGTTGGTGACAGAACTTGCCTTTGGTGAGTTGGATTGTAGGCCTAAATCATTCTGGTCGGTTGTCCCGATGTTTGGCATTGGCTCGAACTCCCCCTAGTCACTTGAGATGTTGTTGGCTAAAACTGAAAGCTCATGTTCTACCTGTGGAAACTAAATGAATTCGCCCATGGAAACAAAAAAAAAGGGCAAGAGCAATGAAAAGCTAAAAAAATACTCCTCGAAGAGTATAAGAAAGGTCCAAAAAGCAATAGTTCTTAAAAGCTATATCTAAACAATTGCTGACCTTGTGAATATATAAAAAACATGCCCTGGATGCAAGCTGCAACTAGTTGTGCTTCTCAGCACATCTGAAATCCGAAGGGTTATGTAGGCCAAAAAGGCCATGGAAATAAATTGAATGATCCTAATGAACTTGGATCAACTTGATGTAGACATGATGCCTAAGTTGAATAAGCACTCTCTAAACAACTTATCCATTGGTGAGGCACAGCCATCCCCCGTGTTCTTTTGTCCAACACAGAGTTTGTAGCTTCCCCCTCTCCCAGTCCAAAGTATTTTTGAGTTGAGTTAGACAAGTCAAATCCTTGGCCCAACCTTGCTCCTAGCCTTCATCCTTCACTAGCAGTTTGACCATGTCCAATGGGTGAGTTTGTCATTTGAACTATGGTGCAAGTAATTTATCATAACAACGGAATATGTTAATATAATTAATGCCACTGAATGGAATTTGTACTTTGAGCTTAGCTATGGAATGATTAAAGAAGCATTGTCTTAGTCTACTGATGTGATTTATCCTTGATTATATATATTCTTGGGATCCGTGATGATGTGGACCATGTATGATGATTATTGATGATGATTTATGGTCCCACATGTTTGATGATGATATCATATGATGGACATATGATGCAGATGATGTTTGATCCAGTTCAGCATGTTTATTATTACTTCAGATCAGCAGATTATACATTGTCCATATATGGTGGACCCTACAGCAGGCCCATTAGGGCAACCCAGGGTGTATGAGTACTCATTCCTAGTGGATTTGGGTCTTCTGGATCCATTGAGACACTTATCTTTCAGTTCCGGGCACTTCTGACAGTGATTGATGCAGTTTGACACTTGTTGACCAGATTTGGGGCTGATTTCCCAGCCTGAGCAGCAGGGGCCCCGAGAGGCCAGTTCACCTAGGGCGCTGATGATGGAGGGGATGGTCCAGCCACTTGTTATTACCATTTATCCCCCCTTCCGGAGAGCCTGGTGGGCTCAGATGGACAGCGCTAGCACCCTAGGAGGCAGTTTTGGCACTTTCACAGTTCCCGAGGCAGTTAAAAAATGGGATAAAGTGGTCACTGAGGAAATCGATTTGGGCAATTGAGGCAAGGTTTTGGCATTTGGTTTTCACAGTGGTCTTCCAGGGTGATCTCACTATCTTCCAGTCAGTTTTCACCATGTGGGTATCTCCATATTGATCACAGGAGGACATTTACTGCTTGACTGTCATGGATTCTGAGGACAGTTTTGGTCATTGTTATTATATTGGACATATTTTACTATTTTATTGTGCCTTGGGGTGAGCTAGCAAGGATTTATACCTCCTAGCCCCACCATGTGCTTATTTTACCATGTCCTAGTCATCATGAGGTGGATTATTGTACTTTTTACCCCTCTAGTGGGATGACGTCACCCTCCATTGTACCATTTAGTGAGGGCGCTATTGTTATGTTGAGTGATCCATGTGATATTATGTTATGGATTCGTCCTAGCCATTGATTGTATGATGAGATCTTATAATCTCAACCACTCATTTGATGTAGTATTATGAAGTGGTATAGGGTTTTGGTCTTTATTATCCTATATAAGGAGGAGACCCCCCATTGTAAAGCTCACCTTTGGAGCTCTGGAATATTGGAATAGAAGATTTTTTGTGGAGCACATCTCTCTTGGCTTGTGGATTCTCTTGCATATTGAATATAAAGTATCTCTTCTATGTATCATTGTGGATTTTTGTGTTTTTGCTAACCTTTTGACAGGAAAGTCGAATTGGAGAGAGGAGGGCGACTTTTGGAGGGTTATTGTTGGAGGGATCCACATATTCTCTCTTGGGTTGATCTTGTGACAGGGAGTATCATTATTGTATCTTCGTGACATAGTTGATGCTTTCTATTACATCTTTCTACCATTTTCATAATCATCTTGCTTGACTTGTTTCTTTGATCTTGTCTTGTAGGAGGAGGACGATTTGGCTATCTTGGAGAAGGGAGATTTGGTTGGAGCACTTGGATCTCACTCTTGAATATAAACATAGGAGAATGCTATCAACTTGCAAGGTGGCCATAAGCAAATTGAGGTAAGATCTACAAGGTATGTGCCTCTTTCATCCATTCTATCTCCATTGGTCATAAAACCCTAATTAAATCAAAACCCCAATTTTGGTATTTTTTTTTAGATCTACTTAGATCCACCCTTGCATTTGAAAAGATATTCAGAACCCACCTCTATAGGATCCACCCCTAGTTGGATCTATATTTTGGTGGTGATTGGCTAAAAATTGACACACTTTTCAATGTAAAAAGCCTTCTTGAACCTAAATCGATTTTCCTAAGAGAAGCTTGTTGGGTAGGATCTAGCACATGGGTAGGTGAGATCCCACTTGAATTGACATCTAGACACTTGATAACCTATACCCATATCCTTACTTTGGTGAAAACTACCTTGTGGACATCTTTCCATGTTTTGAGGGGTTGAAACCCCCTTTTGATCTTCTTGGTACCTTAAAACTTAGATCTACTAAGATCTACCCATTGGATTCACTTGAAATTTTGAAGGAACATAGATCGGGGTACTAACATCCCGGATCTACACTTTGGTGGCCATTGGACTTGGTTTGGTCCACCAAACCCATCTTTTGCCCTTCCTTGAGAAAGTCGCACCCCCTTGAAGTTTTGAGTTGGACCACTTCTAGGAAGTGGGTGTTGGAGATATTCGTGGATTTGGAATGCCCATGCCTTGAAACCTAGGTCTAGACTATCCTTTTGTCCCGATCCACCTTGAGGATTGTATTCCTTGTTTTAAGGAATTGTGGTCCACTTTTGGTCTTCACTTAAAAAACCTAGATCTAGTAAGATCCAACCATTGGATCTTATCCAAACTACTTGACTTGGCTTCTAGGTGTCCCGATCTACACTTTGACATCCTTCTTGACCCCATTAGCCCATCCAACAAGGCACTAGTCCTTCTCCAAGCAAGGCGCACTTCTTGGGATTAGTGTCAAACCCTAGATCTAGCACATGGGTAATCCTAGAACCAACTCTAACTTGTAAATCTAACCTAGATCTAGCCTATAGTACCATCTTCACACTTAACTTCACCTTGTGGGCCCACCTAGAACCATTTCACACTTCCCAAGGCAACAAGACCCACTTGTGTAAGCGCATGGTACTATACTTGATAATCATACCCCATCAAGTGGCCTAAACCATACATAGGTTGAAACACTAACTATCCATGATACCACCTTCAACCATACCTTAAACTTTAGGTCCACTTAGCCTTGCATTGGTTTCCGTAACTCATCATTTTTTCACCCTTTAAAACCTTTGCTTGGTTCCAATCAACTGTGATTGGGGTATAGGGTCTCCCCCTTGGTCTAGTTATATCTTGACCTAAAGCGAAGAGTGCCTCGGTTGACGTGACTCCCACATTGCATTGGGAACCGTGGCATCTCTTAGGTCACCTCTTTAGTTGCCTAGCTCCTCTACCGTCCCGGATGGGATACCTCTAGGGGCAACTACAAGTTGTGTGATAACAGCGCACTTCTTGAGGATGGCTATCTTTTCTTTTGCAAAGTGAATGTGGATGAAATCTAGGGCTTGGATGCAACTACAATGTGATGCTTGAATGGTTTGATATAACACTTGCACATTGGATGACCTAAATCAATGAGGTTTGCTCATTCTTTGTCTAAACTTGGTAAGTCTTTCTCTACTTCTAGTTGAATGGTGCTTATTTGGTGCATTCTTCTAACCTAGCTAGGGTTTCTTGCTAAGTTTTTGTCATCTTGTAGGTTGCAAGACCTCCATTGTTGGAGTTTTTCATAGCATTAGGCCTTAGACCTCCATGTTTGCTTGATTTAGGTCCTTACAACGAATCCTTGTGACTGTTGTAGGAGCCCTAATTTGCAAAGATAGGAAAGTCTTCTTCAGAAGTGACGCTAAAACCGATCCCGTCTAGGCTGGGATAGAGACTCAATCATATCCCCCTCTTGTCTCCTACTTCTTATACAAAATTTCCATGCATTTCATGTGTAAATATTGCATGTTCATAATAGATTAGGGCTAATTTTAGGTCTGCACTTTTTCTTTATTTATGAAAAACCTATGAAAACTCTAATTTTTGCATAGCCTAAAACCCTAACGTACCCGAATCCTTGTGATTGTTGTAGGAGCCCTAATTTGCAAAGATAGGAAAGTCTTCTTCAGAAGTGACGCTAAAACCGATCCCCTCTAGGCTGGGATAGAGACTCAATCATATCCCCCTCTTGTCTCCTACTTCTTATACAAAATTTCCATGCATTTCATGTGTAAATATTGCATGTTCATAATAGATTAGGGCTAATTTTAGGTCTGCACTTTTTCTTTATTTATGAAAAACCTTATGAAAACTCTAATTTTTACATAGCCTAAAACCCTAACGTACCCTAAACCTACCCTTAAACCCTCGGCCTTGTCTCTTTGGGCCCTCGGCCTTCTCATCTCAGGCCCTAAAGCCTCCTTGCAGGCCCTAGCAGCCCTCAACCTGCTCCCTTAAGCCCTCAGCCCTTCCCTTTCAAGCCTCAACCTCCTTCCCTAAGCCTCAGCCTTCTTCTTTCAGGGCTCGGCCAGCCCTGCTCAAGCCCTCAGCCTTCATTTTTCAGGCCTCAGCCTGTCATCCTCAACTCTTGGCCTTCTCCCTTCCCCATTGGCTGCCATTCCTAAGCCCTTATCATCTCCTACCTTCCCTTTTTCAGTCTTTTCATACCTCATCCCAGGTCTGCCATTAAGGCAACATGTAACCTCTGCCCTAAAACCCGTCACAATATAAGACATCAGAAAGACACAAAAAGTTAGTAAAGGAACACCTAAACAGTTGTTTAATGAAGGCTGATATGACTGTTTGATTTGCTTCTGATTTGAAGGTAAATTGAGAGCTACAGGACTGGTTTATTATTTGATCAAAGAGGTTAACTTGGTCATTATTAAAGTGCTGCTAAGAGCTACAGAACTGTCATTAATTAGGAGTTATATCACATATTGTTTATCTTGGTGTAACTACTGTTTTGGCAATATTAAAGAGCGACATTTTTATGGTTAATATGTACTGCTGATTATTGGTTTGATCACTGTATTCACTTGATTGATTACACGTTATTAAATAAAGGTGCACATGCTTATGCTGGTTCCATTCAATATTGATAAATGGTTACCTTGTTTATCTCTCTATTGAAGGCACTGGTCACTAATACAATTGCATAGAAGATCTAGTTCGGTGTCTAAGTGTTTACAGATATAGCAAAAATGGCTCTCCCCTTGGAGGTCAAGACACTCCAAAGAAGTTAAAGGGCGTGATTGAGGCATCATTTGGGTCACAACCTCTTGCATGTGCTTATTGGGCACTAGCCTGCTAGTTTGCTTGGTAACATTTTTGGTGCCGTTGCCGAGGACATTTCAAAGGTTGAAGTGGATTATTCAGAGCCATTCACACCCTTGGCAAAAAATGACAATTAGGTAAGACCTCAAGGTGAGTCCTATTTACATTTTGAAGTGTATTATTTTGAAAGGACTAACCCTACAGGTCTTATCCGGCGACTCCATTGACAATCGCTCCTGCCATCGTCTTAGGTACATTCTTGCTTAGTACTTTGGTGAGATTTGTTTGAGTCGAACTTGATAGGTCTCTCCTGGCAATTCCAATTGAAGAAAATAAAAGGAAGTACCCTATAAGGACTAGGCCAACTCAAGAAGGAAGATGATATGGCATCCTTTGATGAAGCATGGATGTACCATCCTTGGTTTGATGCACTGTCCTTTTAATGCATTCTAGGATATCTGAAAGCTGTGGATAAAGAGGCTTTTTAGGCCATCCCAAAGTTTAAGTCACGTGAAGAGTGGGCTACAGATCATGTTTTTGCATTCATAGAATATCTTAAGGCATGGGATATCATGGCCGAGGACGCCAAAATGAGATTATTGGTAATATCCCTTGACTTGCGGAATAATCACTATGAGAAATGGTATAAGAATCTTCCTCCCAAGGGGATATCTTCATTTTTTCAATTAGTTGAGGTGATCTGCAATGACTTGGGTCCCTGCATGTGTGAAGAAATTATTAAAGCCATAAACTCTCTTCCAAAGAAGGATGAGGTCCAAAAGGTCCCTGTCCTAGTCAACCCTATCAAAGAGGTCCCAGAAAACCCTAGGACAGATCTCGTTAAAGAAATCCGAGATGAAGATCAAGATGACTTGCTTGAAGAAACTATTGTTAAAGACCTTGTGGATGACATCATAAGCCTTATGTCCGATGATAAAGTTACTCCTGAACGTGAGGATGGTGTCGCTCTCAGAAGCGATGACCAATAAGTTTAAGTTGAAGGGACTGAAGAACACAAGGAAATGGTTAGTCCTCCTTGCCCTCAAGATACAACTTCTTATGATATCTCACGCTTCTGGAAGGAAAATGATAGGATTCTTGAAGGCAACAATTATTGGAAGTTCATGGGTTCGCCAATGTATGATTCTTCGAGACCGATCAACATTGCTTCCGAGCTCTCCAGTGGCATATACTTTGAAGATGAAGTCAATAAGCCTTTCCTAACATTCATAGGAGAACAAGGGGTTAGTATGGATCACTTTGAGCCAGATTATTACTCAAATTTGAAGCAAGATAAAGAAGTCTTAATCAGCTCATGGAAGGACATCGATGAAATAATCAATGAAAGCTCACTCAACCAAAATATGGTTATACCTTCTCCTCGTAGTGTCAATGGAGAAGAGTGGATCAATCCCTTTGTAATTACATTTGATGATGAAACACCTCAGGATGTGGGTCCTCTTGCCATTACAGATGATTGCCACATGCAGCTATTCAATAAAGGTTTGGAATATTTTGGAAGCCACATCTCCGATGACATTTCTTTGGGATTAGTTCAATCGTTCCTACCTATCATCAAGGAAGCTATGGGATATCATACAGAGAGTTCTTTTACAGTCATCCAGTCGATGCTGGGCCCAGATTGTCATTCCCAACAACATCTCTTAGTAAGTATTGCAGAAATCGATCAACCCTTTCTATCCATTACTAGTAAGTTTTTAGTGATGTGTTTCAATAGAACCAATACACGTATGTGGACAGGTATAGTATTTACTTCCCCTTTCCATGATATTTGTTATTTATCTTTTCACTTAAAACTTGAAGATATGAATGTTGTGGTTGACAATATCAAAATTTTAACATTTATTGGGGATACTAACATGATTGTTACAAAGATGAAGAATACGCTTGCATGCTCGAAATAATGTTTCAACAAGTACAGGAATGTATCGTAGTTGGACCTCCAAGATTCTCAAATAATTTTTCAAGGCTTATCTTTGCAAATGGTCTCCCAAACTCAGAATCAACAAGCCAATTCCATGTGAAAGAATTTCTCTGAGCAAATATATAATGGAGATAGTGCATACTTGAGCCAGTACAGGCATGGATAAATAAAGCTTGCGAGAGTGACCATTCTCCGAGGCATGAAATTCAAGGCTTCCAAATCCCCAAGTTCCTACATCAGTCAATCTTCTATCCGACAAAGATACTTGTATGTACATAACTTATTATTGATGTGATTTTGTCCCGGATAACCTGTAAGACAAAGGAAGAAAATCAGGTACAAATCAAATACTCAGGTGGCTACATTGGTGGTATGATTTCACTTGACCCTTTTCTGTCCTCATAGGTAGGGTAGGTAGATTTAGTTTCAATTGAGTTCAACATCTTCTGTTACACATGCATTGCATTTGTTGTTATTTCATTTTCAGTTTTTTGCATTTCATTTCGAACAAGGCAAGACAGAAGTGTCTGCCTCCGATGCATTTAATGCCCTTGTGTGTTATATATGTGTGTAGGAATGCCCTTGTGTGTTGGATATGTGTGCAGGAATGCCCTTGTGTGTTAGATATGTGTGCATGCAAAAAGGTACCAAAGGATTCTAAAGGTTCTTACGCACTCCTAGGAAGAGCACATGTCCCACAGTTGAAGCCCATGTTACGCTTCTGAAGTTTTCGGCGTTCCAGCAAGTCATTGGTAGAGGAGGGCTAAAAGGCCAAGTGTGGGGCTCCTACTTATGGTTGGCCATGACTGGGCCCCTTGATTTTGATCCTGGAAGTACTATGGCTTAGTGGCATTGTTGATTTCCCTTTATGGAGCTTTTTAGCTCTGGGGTTGGTGTCTGGGGCTTCCAGGGGTAGACCATTGGGTCACATGACCACCATCCTTTTATGACTTGAGGGGAACTATGCTTCATCTAGGGAGGCCATCCCTAAGTCCACCACCCCTCTCACACCCCACTTGGACCTTCTCTGCAGTTGATTTTACCCCCTCTGACCTAATTGACCCCTTGATGTCTTCATGATTGATCAAGCCTCAAGCTAAGGCAAGGGGGACGTGGAGGGACTTTATTCATCATTATGGGGTTAGTAGGGGCATAACGTCCTCCTTCGCTCACTCTTGCAGTCACAGTGAGGCCTTGGCTTGCTTATTTTAGTATTTTTTATCATTTTATGTTGGTTTTGGGGCTTAGTCCCCAATGTGTGGATGACATGCCCTAATTTTTCCTTATTTTAGAATTATTTTGTTTTAATTTCAAACTGACATGTAGGCTTAATAAAAAATTAAATTATTGTGCTAAAATGGATATAAATATCCATTCACTTTTCATTTGTAAAGCACAAGACTAGGGATAAAAACATTATATGCTACTCTTTTTTCTCTTCCTATTTGGGGTTAGGTGATGCGCACTTCTTGAGGATGGCTATCTTTTCTTTTGCAAAGTGAATGTGGATGAAATCTAGGACTTGGATGCAACTACAATGTGATGCTTGAATGGTTTGATATAACTCTTGCACATTGGATGGCCTAAATCATTGAGGTTTGCTCATTCTTTGTCTAAACTTGGTAAGTCTTTCTCTACTTCTAGTTGAATGGTGCTGATTTGGTGCATTCTTCTAACCTAGCTAGGGTTTCTTGCTAAGCTTTTGTCATCTTGTAGGTTGCAAGACCTCCATTGTTGGAGTCTTTCATAGCATTAGGCCTTAGAACTCCATGTTTGCTTGATTTAGGTCCTTACAACGAATCCTTGTGATGGTTGTAGGAGCCCTAATTTGCAAAGATAGGAAAGTCTTTTTCAGAAGTGACGCTAAAACCGATCCCTTCTAGTTTAGGATAGAGACTCAATCATATCCCCCTCTCGTCTCCTTCTTCTTATACAAAATTTCCATGCATTTCATGTGTAAATATTGCATGTTCATAATAGATTAGGGCTAATTTTAGGTCTGCACTTTTTATTTATTTATGAGAAACCTTAAGAAAACTCTAATTTTTACCTAGCCTAAAACCCTAATGTACCCTAAACCTACCCTTAAACCCTCGGCCTTGTCTCTTTGGGCCCTCAACGTTCTCATCTCAGGCCCTAAAGCCTCCTTGCAAGCCCTAGCGGCCCTCGACCTCCTCCTTGTAGCCCTCAGCCCTTACCTTTCAAGCCTCGACGTCCTTCCCTAAGCCTCAACTTTCTTCTTTCAGGGCTCGACCAGCCTTGCTCATGCCCTCAGCCTTCATTTTTCAGGCCTCGGCTTGTCATCCTCAACCCTTGACCTTCTCCCTTCATCCTTGGCTGCCATTCCTAAGCTCTTATCATCTCCTACCTTCCCTTTTTCAGCCTTTTCATACATCATCCCAGTTCTGCCATTAAGGCAGCCTGTAACCTCTGCTACTTCCCTAAAACCCATCACAATATAAGACATCAGAAAGACACAAAAAAGTTAGTAAAGGAACACCTAAACAATTGTTTAATGAAGGCTGATATGATAGTTTGATTTGCTATTGATCTGAAGGGAAATTGAGAGCTACAAGACTGTTTTATTATCTGATCAAGGAGGTTAAATTGGTCATTATTAAAGTGCTGCTAAGAGCTATAGGACTGTCATTAATTAGGAGTTATATCGCATATTGTTATCTTGGTGTAACTACTGTTTTGGCAATATTAAAGAGTGACATTTTTATGGTTAATACGTACTGTTGATTATTGGTTTGATCATTGTATTCACTTGATTGATTACACATTATTAAATAAAGTTGCACATGTTTATGCTGGTTTCACGCAATATTGAAAAATGGTTACCTTGTTTATCTCTCTATTGAAGGCACTGGTCACTAATACAATTGCATAGAAGATCTAGTTTCGTGTCCAAGTGTTTACTGATATAACAAAAAGGGCTCTTCCCTTGGAGGTCAAGACACTCCAAAGAAGTTAAAGGTTGTGACTGAGGTGACATTTGGGTCAGAATCCCTTGCATGTGATTATTGGGCACTAGCCCTGCTAGTTTGCTTGGTAATAGGTCCCAAGCTGCTCATGGATCCTTGGAGGTTTTCGAGAAGTTTCTGAGTTTCCGCGAGTTTCCGGTACCGGTACGTGGGCATTTTAGGAGTTTCGTGCAACAAAGGCCAAAATCATTGCATGCATAACACCTGACTCTGCTCAGGTTCTTCTTTTGCTCACCTCTCTGCTTAGCCCCTCCCATAAGGCCCTTCTTGTTGAAAAATGTAATGAGAGATGTCCTTGTCCCCATGTTTTTGTGTTTGCCATGGGGGGGACACAACATGGTGTTTCCTAGACTTGTTATGTTTTCAAAGTGACCTTTTTAATAAAGTACTTTATTATTATGTACTTTAAGTTGTCTAAAAAATTATTTAATGTATTATTAATTATGTGATGTAATTAATAAAGGAGCATTGAATATAAGCCCTCAGATCAAAATCATCTTAACCATTGGATGAAAAGATAGTTAGGGTTTTTGAGTTAGGATTTTGGGAAAGTAAAAGTACAAATACAAGCGTAAGTGAAAGAGAAAACACACAGTTAGATAGAAGAGTCATTTTCTGCATTTTATGAGGGCACAGTTCCCAAGACAATCAACAAACAGTCTATAGATTCTGCCGTACAGTCCTCTGCTGGCACAGAAATCAAGGCAGTCTGTACAGTCCTCTACTGGCACAGAAATCGAGGCAGTCCGTACATTCCTCTGCTGGCATATAAATCGAGGCAATCCGTACAATCCTCTACTGGCACAAAAATCGAGGCAGTCTGTTCAACAGTCTGGAATTTTGCTGAGATAAGTTGTTTTTTAATTGCATTTATGATTTTGTTGAGTGGAAGATAAATTTCTGAGTTGTGAGAAATTTCAGAAAAAATGTAATGAGAGATGTCCTTGTCCCCATGTTTTTGTGTTTGCCATGGGGGGGACACAACATTGTGTTTCCTAGACTTGTTATGTTTTCAAAGTGACTTTTTTAATAAAGTACTTTAGTATTATGTACTTTAAGTTGTCTCAAAAATTATTTAATGTATTATTAATTATGTGATGTAATTAATAAAGGAACATTGAATATAAGCCCTCAGATCAAAATCATCTTAACCAGGGTTGCCAGAGCGTGGGAGCGAAGCGGTTGCTGGATTTTGTACAACTTCGGAAGATATTATTCATTATATTTTATTGTACCTTCATTGTACTTGTTTATACCTCCTAAGGGAGAAGAACTTTATGTAATCAATTATGTAAACACATGAAAGAATCAATGTAAGCCTTGGGGTGCAAAAGAAACAAATAAAAATATTAAATTTAAATTATTCATTGCCCCCAGGTGAAGTCGGCCCAGTTAGGGAATTTTCCAGGTTTGCACTTGTATAAATAGGAGGTTAGTGCACCTCATTATCTCATTCTCACACTTAGCAAGTGCGCATCACTTGGAGGAGGCTGATTTCGCATCACTTGAAGGAGGAAGCTTATTTGGGGCATCTACTTGTGAAAGACACTTTCACATTCTTTCTCTTTTCTTATTTGTACTCTGATCTCAGAATTATCATCTCTCTGCGAAGGTTGCTAGGTTTTGTCCCATTTGGGTTTCCCAGGTCAAACTCTGTGTTGTTGTTTTGTGCTTTGTCTTGCTTCCAGTGATCTTGGTTATGCATTTATGCTTTATGCTACGAATGTATGAAATCCAACATGGTATCAGAGCGGTTCTAGAAGAAGCCATTGCCGAAGCATTGTCGGAACCCAACCGGAATTAGGGTTTCATCTTGTGAAGTCTTCACCCACCATTTTGAAGAAAAAGAGCCATAGGAATTTCGTTTTTGGCAAGACAAATCCATTGGTGAAGACGGAATTCAATTCTGAGAACTTTCAATTTTTTACCTAACTCTATGGCTGCAGCAAAATTAGGGTTTCAATTTTAACTCATTTCTCTCCACAGATTTGGACCAGCCTACCCTCTATTCAACTCTTCTTGGTAAGGCGAATTTATTTGTGGGTTCAGTTTTTCAAATTATTAACTTTCATTTTTGACCTAGCTCTTACTAGGGTTTCTGAACTAGATCTGCAATCAAGATGATTGGGATGAAGGTTGAAGATCGTTTGGAAGGAGCCTCCAATTTTATCTCCTGGAAGTTTAGGGTTCTTCTACTCCTAGAAGAAAATGATCTCTTGCTATATGTAAATGAGAAGGTCCCTGAACCAGAAGCCAAAGAGGATGAATCCCGATGGAGAAAGAATAATGCTAAAGCAAGAAGAATTCTTGTGGATTCAGTGAGAGACCATTTGGTTCCTCAAATCTCAGAAAAGAAGAATGCTAGGAAAATGTTCAAGACCATTATGAAGCTGTTTGAACACACTAGTCTAAATGTATCCATGACTTTGAGAAACCAGCTCTCAAATATGAAGATAGCAAAGTCAAAATCCATTGCCTCATACTTTATGAGGATCACAGAACTCAGAGACAAGCTCAGCACTAGTGGAGATCCTATTGGCGATAAGGAGCTTGTCCTCCACACTTTAAATGGTCTTCCACCATCATGGGAGTCCTTTATCCAAAGCATAAGTGGTAGATCCAAACTACCAAAGTTTGATAAGCTTTGGGCAGATTGCACTCAGGAAGAGACCAGGATTGCTGCACGTCAAAGACTCCATGGCCATGGCACTCAACCTGAGGAGAACCAAGCTTTTGTTTCTCATGCCACAAAGGGTAAGTGAAAAGGTAGGAAGTTCCATAAACACAAGCACCAAGATAGGAGACCAAGTCCTCACCTAGATCAAAAGGAGAAGAAGGACATATCTCAAGTTCAATGCTATAGGTGCAGAAAATATGGACACTATGCAAATAGCTGTCGAAGTTCAAGTAAAAGGAAGCATGAGGCCTCAACTGCTGATGTAGAAGAGGATCATCATCGCAAGAAGCAAAGGGATGATGATCATTCGGAGTTTCTCTTCTAGAAGATCCAGAATGCAAGAACATAGATCTCTTATGATTCCCACAAGAAGGCAGTGGGGGCCCACACACCAAGACAATAAGAGATAAGTATTTTGTTTTCTTGCTCACATAGATCTGTTTTTGTCTTATATGCTTTTTATATGCAGATCTAATGTATTGAGCAGTTGATATAGTTTACCCTGTTATATTATGCATATGAGCTACACAACATTTCATGAAGTCAATCTAGATGATATCTCCCTCCTACATGCTTAGGGTAGTGCACACTCTTGATGGCATGGTTTAGTGGAGATAACAGACATCTTCAGGAGTGAGTGTTAGACATGTTCATGATTGTTGTGATAAAGTATTAGCTAAGATGCCTGTGTAAACTATTTGTTTTTCCATTTGATTATAAAATGTCACTGATCATCAGTCGAGATTTGACCTATAGGGAAAAGACCATGTGATTTGGCCTACAAAAGAAGACTTGTTCTGATGGACATATGAATCTCGTTGATGTTCAGCAAGAAGCTTCTTGGAATATGACTCTCATCCTAGAAGGATGACCTCGGAGGAAGCTTTCACAGAAGTGAAACCAGAAGTAAGCCACCTTCGAATATTAGGCTGTCCAGTCTTTATACATATGCCCAAGTTGGAACCTTCAGGCAAGAAGGGAACTTTTGTGGGATACAGTGAGTCTTCAAAGACTTACAGAATCTACATCCCAGGGTCCAGACAGATTGAAGTCAGTAGGGATGTGACCTTTGAAGAAGAATTAGTTGTCAGGAAAGGCAAAGGACCAGACATGGAGATCGATGATGAAATGATAGAAACAAAGGAGATGAGATCATCTCCCCCTCTAGTTCAAGAGGGAGTTAGCATAAAAGGATGAACCCATCGATTCCATTGATCCAGTTGATATCCCCATAAATGTTGCAGTAGGTCAGAAAAGACCTAGATGGGCACAACAGACTTAGCATGGAGCATATGGGAAATACAAGGCCAGATTTGTTGCCAGAAGATTCTCTCAAAAAGAGGGAGTCGATTATGATGATACATTTTCTCCTGTGGCTCGAGATACTTCCATCAAATCGATCATTGCTACTGTTTCAGCTATGAGATGGAAGGTGCATCAGAATGATGCAGACCCCAACTTTTGCTTCAAGGTTGTAGATGACGAGTCACTGATTTTTGTATGGTATGTTGATGACTTGTTTCTCACAGGAAATGAGAAACTCATTGTATGGTGTAAGAAGAATCTCACCTCTGAGTTTGAAATGAAAGATCTTGGATTGATGCATTACTTCTTGGGATTAGAAGTATGGCAGAGGCAGAAAGAGATTTTCCTAGGACAAGGAAAATACACCTTTGATATATTGAAGAGATTCGGAATGTTGGATTGCAAGTCCATGGCTACTCCGATGGATGCGAATTGGAAGAAGTTGAGAGATTCTACTTCAGATTTTGATTTGTTTGATCCCTCCATTTATCGCGAGTTGATTGGGTCATTGATGTATCTGACCAACACCAAACCATATATATGTTTTGCTGTGAATGGCCTCAGTCAGTTCATGTGTGAACCGAGGCAAATTCGTTGGATTCCTGCAAAACATATGCTCAGATACTTACGTGGCACTGTGGGATATGGATTGAAGTATGCTTCATATGGTGACCTAATATTGCAGGGGTTTACAGACTCAGATTGGGCTGGATGTGTTGCAGATTGGTAGAGTACTTCTGGATGTTGCTTCAGTTTGGGTTTTGCAGTTATTTCCTGGTGCAACAGGAAGTAGAACTCGGTAGCACTCAGTACTGCAGAGGCCGAGTACATGGCTGCTAGCACAGCAGCTCGAGAAGCAGTTTGGCTTCATAAACTCTTGGCAGGATTGTTCGGCCAGATTCCAGAGCCGACCGTGATTCACTGTGATAACCAGAGCTATGTGCAGATGTCAGTGAATCCTGTATTTCACGACAGGTCAAAGCATATCAAGATTCGATATCACTTCATTCGTGATATGGTGCAGAAAGGTGCGGTCGAGTTACAGTACGTGCCGACAGATGATCGAACTGCAGATGTTCTCACCAAGGCTCTTCCCAGGGTGAAGTTCGAATACTTTCGCGGAAGACTTGGAGTCGACGAGAACGTATCCCTCCTTGAGAGGGAAAGATGACATTGAGATGCTTGCCCTGCTTTGCCCTGGTGCCTTCTGCAGTCCAGTTACTCAGTGAGATATGGGAGAAATCCCATAGGCAGATGAGTAGGACAATCAATAGTTGGTCGGGCTCACCCATGTACCTTCTGCAGTCCATTTACTCAACCAGATATGGGAGAAATCCCATAGGCAGATGAGTAGGATAGTCAACAGTTGGTCGGGTTCCCACAGGTGCCTTTGCAGTCTAGTTCCTCAGCCAGATATGGGAGAAATCCCATTAGGAAGATGAGTAGGACAGTCAGCAGTTGGTCGTGTGGTTGCACAGGTGCCTCTATAGTCCAGGTACTCAGCCAGATATGGGAGAAATCCCATAGGCAGAAGAGTCAAATAGTCAGTAGATGGACGTGCCCTTTTGCTCGTCTGAGATCTCAGCCAGGTATGGGAGGACCCCATTGGCAGATTAGACAGACAAGTAGCAAATTGTATAGCAGAGATGGTACAGCTGATAATCTCAGATATCCAGGATTGAGTGATTCTCCTGGACTCACCGAAGGACTAGTGATGTTGATGCACAGAGACTATGTGGACAACCTTCAGTATGCATAGAGATGATGGAGACAAAATGGATGTACAAGATGAAACCCAGATGATCATGATGTAGATGAAGAACGAAGAATACCTTCCTCGTTGAGAGGGAGTGTTGGGTTTTGTACAACTTCGGAAGATATTATTCATTATATTTTATTGTACCTTCATTGTACTTGTTTAAACCTCCTAAGGGAGAAGAAATTTATGTACTCAATTATGTAAATACATGAAAGAATCAATGTAAGCCTTGGGGTGCAAAAGAAACAAATAAAAATATTAAATTTAAATTATTTATTGCCCCCAGGTGAAGTCTGCCCAGTTAGGGAATTTTCCAGGTTTGCACTTGTATAAATAGGAGGCCAGTGCACCTCATTATCTCATTCTCACACTTAGCAAGTGTGCATCACTTGGAGGAGGCTGATTTCGCATCACTTGAAGGAGGAAGCTTATTTGGGGCATCTACTTGTGAAAGACACTTTCACATTCTTTCTCTTTTCTTATTTGTACTATGATCTCAGAATTATCATCTCTCTGCGAAGGTTGCTAGGTTTTCTCCCATTTGGGTTTCCCAGGTCAAACTCTATGTTGTTGTTTTGTGCTTTGTCTTGCTTCCAGTGATCTTGGTTATGCATTTATGCTTTATGCTATGAATGTATGAAATCCAACAGCGGGAAGCGGGAACGCGGGTGCGCATTTTTCAAAAAATGGTCGAGAGCGAAGCGTCTCAGGAGCGTTTATATATATATATATATATACAAAAAAACATGTAGAATGCCAAACTAGATGCAAAAATTATGAAACATGTATGTTTGTGCTACTTCCAATATATGAAATGCCATCTAAATTCCATAATTCATGATTACATCCATACTACGCAGTACGGTAGTACACTAATTATTAATCATTCAAATTTCAAGCATCAACCATCTAGCTGTTAACAATTACAAAGTTACGAATTGAAATACATTTTACAAATACAAATACAAACCATCTAGATTCTATCAATTCCAAACATACAACCTTTAGAACCATATAATAGGAAAGTACATTAACTTATGGAAGTACATCATTAAGTACCAAATAGGGAAGTACATCATTAAGTACCAAATAGTTTTGTTTACAAAAATTGGCTATCTGCATGTGCCATGAAGCATAACTTATAAGTACCAGAATGATAATTAAAATGAAATACGAAGACTAAAAGGTCTCAAAAGTTCAAAACACTAAACTGAGCTATGATTTAAATCCTATCTAGTAAAATGCAAAAACAATCTATTTCTCCCAGTTCCTCTTTCCACCACCAGGATTGCCTTGTGAGGGTACGCGTGGTAGTAGTGAAGATGAAGCATGTGTAACTGAGTGTGAATGTGAAGGTCCTTCTAATGCAGGTACTGCTGGAGTGCTAGTGAAGGGGCCCCATCCATGGGACCTCGCATCGAATGGAGGTGGATCTCAACACGCTCATCCTCATCCAAAAGAGCATTCTCCAACTCCTCCAAAACCAATGCTCCATCCTCCAAGTTGTCGTCCTCTGGATTGTAGTCCCACATCTTATTTGATTTTTCTATAGTTGGATCCTCACAGTAATGCAACAACAATCGCAAGTTGTAATGCACATAGACCAAGGTCTCTACTCGTTGTACATTCAACCTGTTTCTTTTGACATTGTGGATGAAACTGTATGTGCTCCAACACCTCTCTGTTGAAGAAGTGTTCACCACCTGTGAAAGCACCCGCATTGCCATAGTTTATAGTTGTGGTGTACTAGTGCCATACATGTCCCACCATTGAAGAGAAGGCAAATTCCCTCGATCTCTAGTTGCATGGTTTCTCCCAAAGGCACCAATGCAACTGATGTACTGGCTCAACTGTCGCAGAATGCTATCATACTCCTGAACATCTGGGTACATTTTTTCCAATGCTTGCATATAACTAGCTTGAACCTTTGGATCATGGTGTGGTTTTCTCTTTGCCTCACCACCTGGTGCTGGGGTTGAAAGCCATGATATATGATAGTATTTTGGTGTAAACACATATGCTAAGGCATGTAGTGGAATATTCAGCTTCTCCAACCGTTTTTCCACCTCTTTACAGATTAAATCATACAAAATCTCATCTCTAGGCTGAACAATGTCCTTAATTTGTCCTAGCATAGTGTCCATTTTCTCATACACCTCCCCAATGACCGGTCGATCAGAATCTGCAAACCAAAGCATGTTATAAATTGGCTTGGTGAACTGTAAAACATACTTGACCTGTGTCCAAAAATAGCTATCAAGAACAGTGTCCTTTGCTGCATCCATGCCATCTCTATCAATGCTAATGTCATCCCACTCATAACTCATCACCATAGCACCCAAAGCTTGTCTTACCCTCAATAGGCACTTGAAGGTGAGGAAATAGCTACCAAATCTAATCTTTGCAAGCTTAAGTAATTGCAACTTAGAGTAAGTGCCATAAAAGGCATTGACCCTTGAATGCCCGGTGATAAATTTAATGAGTTTCTTCCCTCGCTTGTACAAATCATTTATCCATGTGCATTCTTTGTGCTTGATAATATCATGCATTAAAAGGTTCAATGTGTGCACCAAACAACTAGACCAAAAGATGTGAGTATATTTCCGCTCAATGATTTTTCTTGCTCCTTTACAATTTGCTGCATTATCAGTGATTACTTGAATCACATTAGTAGGACCAACCTCATCAATAGTTTTCAGTAAGATGTCTGCTATGTTTGAGAAGAGGCCATGAGTGATGAGGAGTCTTGCGCTCCAAGAAACACTACACCACTAGACGAAACACCAAGGATATTTATCAAATGTTGGTTTCTAACATTTGTCCAACCATCAGATACAATGGATACCCCATCATCTTCCCACCCATCTGTAAACCGTGTAAGAGCTCTTTTGACTTTTGCTTTGTCCTTGTCAAGTAACACAATTCTAGCTTTTTCATACCCAGGGCTCTTGTATCCAGTAGGGGCTTTGTTAATGGCTTTAACCATGGCATGCCAATAAGGGGAGCAAAGAACATTGAATGGCACACCACATGCATAATGAAACCTCACCACTTTTGCATCCACATCCTTCCTACCACTAATATCAAGGAAATCTTCTATGGTTCTCTTACTTCCACTACCAGTTGAGGATCTTTCGCTAGGTGAAGAAGGAGATGAAAATGGGCTCCCAAAGCTAGAAGAAGCATCAGATTGAACCTTCTGTTTTTTAGCGTTCATTCAGTGTGCAACTTCCTCTATCTTGATGTAGTTTTCTCTCTCTAGCCATGTTATCTTAGGGCAAATTGCAATACCAAGGGACCCTTTGTTATCATCACTGTCTACTACCCCACAAAGATGCCTCCTCACACGGGTGTATGAACTGCTATAAGGTTTTCCTGAACGACAACCATGTGGGCATAAAAACTTAGTGGTTCCACCACCTCTACCCTCCTCAAGTTTTGTGACATACCTCCACAAGGGGTTTAATGAAGGTTTACCACTATCAGCTTCATTATCATCCCCTTCACCACCCTCCTCTCCTTCATTCATTGGGTCACTATGAGAATGACCACTATCATCTTCTTCATTCACATGCCTATTCCCAATCAACACCATGAGAACCAAAAATGGAAGGAAACACCACAAGAAGAACATTTTCTACAAGTTTTAAATGAACAACCTACAATAGAATGAGGAGAAAGAGGGAATGGGAAAATGTAGGAGAAGAAAAAAATACAATAATAAACAAGACATTTTGTGAACAATATTCAACAAAAATACACATTGGGCATACCTACTTTGATCTCCAATGATTTGCAAGTAGATGGAACCCTTTGTTGTCTCCTCCAAGCTCTCTCAAATCCTCTTCAAGCTCTTCACCTTTGCTCCAACACCAAGCCAACACTAAGAGCTCCTTTCCTCTCCACTCCAACTCAAAGATGAAACAATGAGGAAGAAGAGGGAGAGATTGTGCCTTATCTCCCCTTTCTAACCCTAAAAATGCCCTAGGCCCCACCCAAAAGCAAAAAAACAAAACAAAAACAAACAAAAAACATAAAAAAACTTGACTTTTGCGCCGGATTTCGAGGAGCATCGGGCTGTGCACGGAAGCGCTCGGGGAGCGACGGCGAAGCGAGGCGGGAGCGAGGTCGGAGCGAGGGCGAAGCGTGGAGGGCAGAGCTCGGAGCGCTCGGCAGAGAAAACGCTTCTCACAGAGGTAGGGAGCACACTTTTCCAAGCCGAAGCGGGGTTCCAAATTTCAGAAGCGCGCTTCCCTGGATGCTTCGCCCACGCTTTCGCTCAGAGCGCAGTTTGCTTGTTCAAACCGAGGTGGGGGGGACGCTTCGACAACCTTGATCTTAACCATTGGACGAAAAGATAGTTAGGGTTTTGGGAAAGTAAAAGTACAAATACAAGTCTAGGTGAAAGAGAAAACACACAGTTAGAGAGAAGAGTCATTTTTTGCATTTTATGAGAGCATAGTTCCCAAGAAATCATTGGCACAGTTCCCAAGACAATCAACAAACAATCCATACAAATTTTGCCGTACAATCCTCTGCTAGCACAGAAATCGAGGTAGTCCAAACAATCCTCTGCTGGCACATAAATCAAGGTTGTCCATATAGTCCTCTGATGGCACATAAATCGAGTCAGTCCGTACATAGTTCGTACAACAGTATGAAACTTTGCTGAGATAAGTTGCTTTTTAATTGCATTTAAGATTTTCTGAGTGGAAGATAAATTTATGAGTAGCGGAAAATTTCAAGTTTGCTCTCCTTTAATGAAAGACATCTCTCTGGGTTTTTCCCCATATTGGGGGTTTTTCCCTAGGCATTGGCCCTAAACATGTGTTCACATTCTACAGTGATTGTGTGATTGTTTCATTGAGTACTTTTTGTTCAAGTTATTTCTCGCTTTAAATAACTCAAAGCAACAATAAGTCATTTGCGAAGCAAAGTATTTGAAGAAATGTCTGAATGGTTCTTTTAGTACATTTCCTTAATTTTGTTTACACTTCTTGGACTTCTTGCCTTTAGTTGATAAGCCAACATTCTCCTAATCCTTTTTACTGTTTGAAGAGCTCCCTTGCACAAATCCTCTCTGGGTCTCCTCCTACACAAAGTCATCCAAGAGATAATCCCAGGAAGGCGTGTTCCCTCGTGCAACAACCGCCTCCACGAGAACTGCCCACTGCTTGGATGCTCCATTCAGTGTCGTCCTCACTAGGTCGCTGCCTTGCACAACCTCCCTCATTGTTGCAAGCTCATCTCTCACCTCAGTGATCCGAGTAAGGTAAGAGATCGTATTCTTAGATTCTACCATCCGCATGCTTTTCAACTTCTCTCTCAGTACCATCTTTCGATTTTCATTCGAACTTTGGTATAGGTTGGTTAAGGCATCCCACATCTAATAGGCTCGGTTCTTAGAGGTCAAGTGTGGGATCACATGATCCTTCACTGCATCAAGGATGATCCTCTTTGCCTTGATGTCCTTCTTATTGAAGGTGGCTAATGCAGCTTCATCTGTGGCTACGAGTACTTGCATTGGATTAGCTTGAGTATTATTCACTACTCCATCCCACAACTCATTCTCCTGTAGTATCAACACAATCCTTGCTTTCCAAGGAATGAAGTTGGTTGCCCCATCCAGCCTGTCCTCCAAGCTTAACCCCGTGGCCATCACATTGAAAATAGCAGTCCAAACACTCTGTCTGGTGAACAAATGAAAGGTCTCTTTGCAAGTCTGAAAATCACAGCCTGTGTATTCTGCCCTTCACTTCAACCTCGCTCTGATACCATGTAAAAATATTTAGTTTTCCCCAACTGGTTTCAAATTTCCGTGTTCAAGTTTAATACCCTCCCATTCATTACAACTGCTGCAAATGGAATTTGTCTCATAAACAGAACAAAATTCAAACACTAGAGAAAAATCTCAGCGACACATGAAATTGCAGACTCGAAATTTTTGGCTAATTAGCCTAGGAAAAACCCCCTAATGGGAAAACCTGTGAGAGAGTGAGAATATTTATTTCTTCAATAAAAATTAGCAGTACAAAAATCAGAATTTAAAGCACAACTTATCTCCACCCTCGAAGACCAAGAAACTGCCTCTAAACAGTGACTGGGCTGCCTTAAAATCTATGCATACAAATTTCTGGAAAATCGTACCTTTCACAGGACTGTCTCACACAGTCAGCTAACTTCCTCGATTTTCGTGCCCTTTACTCGGTCTTTAAACTCAATTTATGTGCTCATTAATTGTGTTAGGTTATGGTAACTTCGGGATGTCCTTGATAGTTCAGATGCCTTACATGTAGATACATTAGCTGCATAAGCATCATGATGGAGTAGCGAGTGAGATGCACTCTACTCAGTTGCATGAGTCTAGTGGGGGATGCATGTGGAGCTTTAGGGGAGATTGACCTTTGCATGCATGAGTTTTGCATGACCTGTCAACATTCAGAGACTGCATGCAAAAGTGACCTTTTGCATGCATGCATGCAAAAGTGACTTTTTGCATGCACCAGGAATTAGGGTTTTGGAAAACCTAATTCATCGGTGAGATTATTTAGAGGCAGGAGGTCCCCAGATGAGATTACTCAGTTGCATTGTCAGAGAGAGATACTTATTACTGCTAGAGTGAGGAGGACGAATCTACCAGTGTGGGGCGACTTTCTGAGATAGAGAGGAGTTGCTACAGGAGCTAGGAAGGTCAGATTTGAGCTAGATCAGTAACCTTCAGTTCCAGAGAGGCTAGATACCTATTCCGATGAGTTGCGAGAGCTCAACAGTGAGATTACTGTGGAGATTGGAGGAGGACATTTTTCCTGAGGGCAGAGGAGCTCATTATGAGCAGGATTGACCGATTAGGAGTCTGTGACTTCCAGGATAGCCTTGCCTTGAGATTTGAGGAAGGTTAGGGATGACCGGAGCTCAGATCTGTTGAGATCCAGAGTAGTACGAGCATTTGACACCCAGAGGGGAGGGCACACTTATGCATGCAGAGAGGGTCGATTTCATTAGTGGGCAGTCTTCAGAGCGAGCAGATTAGAGCAGAGAGATCTAGAGAGGGCAAATCTATCAGAGGCACCGTCAGAGCACTCAGATCCAGATTGGCAATTAGGGCATACTTCGTCAGTGCATGCATCAGCTGGATGCATGCAAATTAGAGTTTGTCCTGTCCAGAGGGATTGAGTTACCGGCTGAGGTAATTTTGTATTGTACTGTCTTTTATACTTCTATATGCTCTGGGCTAGAGAGAGAAGACAGCCCCATAGTTAGCTGGTTTTTCCCGAAAGGGTTCCAGGGTACATCTGTTGTCTATGTGGTTGATTGCATTTATATGTTAGTTGGTAAATGAAGATCTAGTTATTTGAGTCTATGTTTTTATGAGTATGTACTGACATTGACATTCATATCACTGGAGGTCTCAGACTGATCCAAAGGGAGTAGTGATCTTTGGATCTATATATATTTACAAATTGTAGCATTCATTACCTCAATTTTCGTGCTATCTTAGTCATGCAAAACTTGCCACTCTGCTACAGAATCTGTTGTACGTGCAGTGCAATAAATGCTGAAGTTTTC
The DNA here is from genome assembly GCA_027924585.1 of Larix kaempferi. Lineage (NCBI taxonomy): Eukaryota > Viridiplantae > Streptophyta > Pinopsida > Pinales > Pinaceae > Larix > Larix kaempferi. Next base: position 4,548,496 of record BSBM01000806.1, read on the forward strand.
CTCAATTTTTGTGTTGCTGCTACTCCTCTATTTCTGTTCCAAAATCACTCTAGGAAATCGTGCCACAGTCTTCAGTTGTACGGCCTTGGTATTTGTGGCATGTTAGAGATAGTGGTATCTCGGGATGTCCTCCATGATTTAGATGCCTTGCATGGAGGTACATTAGCAGTATAGGCATCAGGATGGAGCAGAGGGTGAGATGCACTCTACTCAATAGCATGAATCCGTTGGCGGATGCATGCAGACCTTTCAGGGTGTTTTGCCTCATGCATGTACAACTGTGAATTAAAAGATGCATGCAAAAGTGACTTTTTGCATGCATTGATATTAGGTTTTTGGTAAACCTAATTGATCAGCGAGATGATATAAGGAGGAAGAAGGGCATCGGTAAAGGTTACTCAGTTGGCTTATCAGAGAGAGATCAATCAGAGTGAGGAGGGTGCATAGTGCATGCAAAGGGCAAATTTCAGAGAGAGAGAGGAGCTTCTACAGTAGGGAGAGTGAGGTGATATGAGCTGGATCAGACCTCACTTGATTAGAGGCACTTCGTTCCTAGTTACTATGGACAAAGAGAGTCCATCAGTGAGTTTTCTTCAAAGATTGGAGGAGAGCGACTTTCAGAGGAGGAGGGGCGCACTTCCAAAGAGAGTGAGACTCGTTCTGCATCCGGTTGACCAATTGAGCAGCTACGACTTTCAAAGTATCCTTTCCTCAGTGTTTGAGGAAGGACTATGACGATCAGAGCTCTGTTGTTACTCCACAGTCTTCAGCTGTATGGCCTTGGTATTTGTGCCAGTTCTCAGCACTTGGGAATGCGTGCTGCTGGTGGTCTCTCTCTCAAGAACTTGTCCTCTAGCTTTTCTCAAGAACTCGTCCTCTAGATTTTGCTCCAACTCTCTTGGATGATCAAAAATGGAAGAGGGAGTGCTATTTTATTACATTTCCCTTGTCTTTTGGTTTGCCTCATAAGGGCAGGTGAAAGCTCTCAAGATCAAGGGCCCTAATTTAATCTTGAGATGAAAAGATCAATGGGTGAGAATAAAAGCATTTATTCTCTCCATAAATTAATTTCCCTCACCACTCATTTAAATTTATCAAAAGTCACTTTATAACACAAAAGTGAATTAATTGCTCATCTCAAGCAATTAATACAAGGGTCATGTCACTTTTCCCTCTCTTAATGACTTAGGCAAAATTACTAGTGGAACACTTCCTTGGTACAAATTTCAACAATACATTGTTGTTTATAAAAGGAAATCTGGAGCACGATAAGGAATTTGTCCTAAATAATAGGAAAATAGGAAAGCAAGCATTGATCTCCACGCTCGAACGCTGGTCTCATTTGAAGGAGGAGGTTTTAGGTGTTAACTTTGCCAATACAAGTCCTTTGGTCTATATGGCTTGCCCGCAATGCTATACTATTCCATGGGAAAACGCTATCTACTGTATCATGTATGTGTCTTCCATAAATTAAAAGCAGGCCTCGAATTGGAAAAAACACCAAGGAAGGATAAGCAACCTCTAATCCCAAGGTCCTCATCTCGAAGGGAGAGCACAGTTCAAGCTCGTCTTGATGGAGCAGTGATCTATAATCTGGGTCAGAGCGGTGAGGGGGTTGGCTTCAACTCCAAGACTCATTGAGGATATGCTTCAAACTTGGTTTAGGTTTTGGATAAAAAAATCAAGAAGTGCTTATCACTACTAGAATGCTTATCTTGACTGCCTAGAATAACAATATCGCGGGGATTGAGATATTTGGGGATTCTACCATCATCACTGATTGGCTGTCCGGATCTTTATAGATAAGCAGTGTTCATCAAGGGAGCAAGAGGGGGATCACTGAGATGGCCTTCAAATTTTAGTATGTCTCCTCCAGCATCTATGGAAAGAAGAATGCTGATGTGGACTACCTAGCTACAGATGCAGATGACCTGGCAGCAGGTTAGCTGATTATTAACCTCTACATGGGGGATATCCATGTCAGCTAGAATAGATCTATCTTTTAGGAGAGCCTTCTGGTTTATCTCTAAGGAGCTTCACCAAACTCTTGTCTCTAGGACATGGAACAGTCCATAGTTTTTTTCAGTGTGCATGTACTACTGGTTTTTAACATACTAGTAGCTATTTTTCCTTGCTCTCTGTTTGATAGACTAATCAGTGCTTCAGGCTTTCAAGCCATCCAAGTGTACCCTTTTTAATTTCAATAAAATGAGTAGAGTTTGTTCATCTGAATAATAATAATAATAATAATTTCAGCTAGACAGAATATATTTGGGCTTCTCTGACGAATAGTGTTCATGAATTGATGACAAAGATCTTGAAGTGTCCTCAGCTTCACTCCGTTGAAATTAGACATATCCTATTACATGATGAAGATGGTTGATAATGTCTTCATGAGACTTACTGGAATCCATTTGACATCTTTGAGCATTCCTAATCAATGTCTGTCTTGTCATTCAGTTAATTGATAAAGCTCCTTCTTGGAGTTCAGTTATTGACATGATCTTGTTCAAGCAAAGAACAAAGAAGTGGAAAAGGAAGCAACAAGAATAAAAACAATTTAGAAAGCAATACCAGCACTAGATTACTGATACGTTTTGTATTAAAGACCTAAGTCCCTATATAAATATCAAATTTGCAATGTTGTTTAAAGGAAAACCATATCAAAATAAGGTCTCAGTAGATTATAGGATTCACAACATTGATTAATAATGCAAATCAAAGGGTTAAGAAGTTAATCATTAATAGTTCCCCAATAAAGATTTCACCTTTCGCTTGTATATAAATGGACACCTTCTCACTTCTGTCTAATAATCTTCATATTATCATCAATCTTAATATAACTCAACATTAGAGAATTCTCTTTCAACTCCTGGATTTCAGCTGTATTCCAATCTTGGGTGTGCAAGGGTCACCATTTAAGTACATACTTGGTGTTTTCCTTCATATTGCTGAAGTTGCTATCATCCAAATCACCAATTAAGGAAAATTACTTTGCAGGAGTTATTCACGTATTCATAAATTTCAACCAAATATATTAAGGTGTTATTCACATTCTTCTCTACTTACACTGGATGTGCTTTTGAATCACATTGACCTATTTATTGTGGCCATTAGTTGGACATTAATAAAATTGTCTTATCTCGTCTACTGTCTACAGCTATAACATTCATCTATGAATTGAAAGGATTTTTTTGTGTTAATCACTTTCTTTGGCCCCTAAATCACAAATTACTTTGGTGGACTAAACACAAAGAATAGCTTTTTGATAATTTTTCTTGTACATTTTCTATGGCTCTTCAATCACATAGATCTCACAATTTCTTTGGTGGACCAAACACAGAATAACCTATAGTCTTATAGATAATTTGTTTTATACAAGATACCTAGAATTAAAGCAGAACGCACTTCGAAATCCATCTTTGATTTAATTTAATTTATTTTAGACAGTATAAGCACTCTAAGATTTAACATAATCATGAAATGGTCCAATTACTCTGCCATTGATACTAACATCATAAGTGATTATCTCCACAACTTCAGCATTTGCAAGTGTATGCATTGGGGACACAGGATTCCCATTAACCTGAAAAAATAATCCAATATAAGAATAATAACTGGTCATAACAAAACATATAATATTCCACAGTAAAAAACGCTTAGGCTTAACCAAAATAATCCACTCGTACTTGAAACTTACTTTTGCAGCTATCATTTTGTTGCCAATCTCTGTATGTACTTGATAAGCATAATCAATAACGGTTGCACCCTTTGGAAGATTTTTTATCTGCATCATAAATAGCAATCAAGGCAAACAAATCTGTCATTTAAAAATATTACTGACATCTAGATATAGACTAACTTCCCTGTAAAAATAAACTGTAGTATACATACCTCTCCTTTTGGTGTGAATACAAAAACACGACTGCCCAGAAGATCGCCTGTAACTGTATCAACAAATTCCCTGGAACTCATATTGCCTACAAATTCCTCTTGCCATTCTCTAATGGCATTAAGCCAACTTACCTGCCAAAAAAACAAATATCCCAATATTAAAGACAGATTAACTGCAGATACATCAATTAGTAATCTTCATAGCCTTGTTGTCAGAAGTATAAAAGATATAAAAGCTTCCTATCTTGAAAATATCCTCCACTATCACCATGAAATTGGCACAATAGATTAAATACCCTGCGAGCAATGTCGGCACTGTTCAGACACGTAGCTTTGCCTCTCAAAACTCTTCCATTTGACCGCACAATGCCAGAGGTAACCCCTTTCCCACTGTAATGTACAGCAATCCCCCTCTGCGCTATATGATCCATCTCCTCTGTCCGTATCTGCTAGGCAGGTGAGATAGAAGTAAGCAAACATTTTGAAAATAAGAAAGCCATGCTTATCAAGATAACATAAGGTTCTTTACTGTGGAGCAGAAGCTCTTGCAAGATATCCAATAAGTTATTCAAGTGATACATTAAATGGAGAGGCCCTCTTTGGAAGCATGTCATAGTGATGTTATGGTATAAGGAGCATTATGCGTGAAAATTTGTCCCAGGAGAAGAAAACGTGATTGAAGAAAAAACACTATTGATCTTTGGATTCCACTGAGCAGTGTTACAGAACTCACTGAACAAAATGAGAATTCAGCATGGAACTACCGGCCACATGGAAGATCTGAACAAAATGAGAATTCGGCATGGAAATACTGGCCACATGGTAAGATCAATCTCCTCTCACATCTCTTGCTGAAAGATCTTGTACATTACACCGCCACATGGAGCTGGCCTCTTTCTTGGTGGTTGACTTGCAATCCCACTTCCAAATCTGCTAGTAGATTTCCTCAATAATGGAAGAGGATCCTCATTTTTTTGTTTTCTACTTGCTGATGCCACTTTCCCCGAGCCAATTTTATCCTCTTTCCATTTCTCTCCATTTGGTAGCACTTGCCCCTTTACATGGTCTTAGTCCACAATCAATGGCCAACAAATGACCCTTAACTCGAAAGTAAGTTTTATAGCACTCGCCCCTTTACATGGGCTTAGTCCACAATCAATGGTCAACAATTGACCCTTAACTCAAAAGTAAGTTCTCTTGTATGTATTGTTGCAGAAATTACATGTCCAAAGAACATTACCCCCTCAGAAAGCTTTGCCCCGATCCCTTGTTGTCTTGTTACTGTTATCATATTTCTAGTAGCTGGGAGCTACTACTCCTTTTTTTCTGCAGACCAGTTGACATTTCTCAGCCAGTCCTTACACTTGAGATGAGCACATAAGAGATCATGATCGATGGATGATACTTATCAATTCAGCTAGACTAATCAGGGGCAGCTGCAGCAGGACCACCCTTGTCATGTGGAGCCCTCTTCATGACCTCTTTCGGGATATATGTTCATGCCTTGGTTCACTTTCAGCAGAGCAGTCAGTTGATGATTCTTTTTCCTTTGCCATACAATTCCGGTGCAGGGTCAGCAGCAGTTTCTGAGCAGGTATATGGCTTGAGGTATATCATGGATGTATTTTACTTGTATTGGTATACTGACTATGTCAGGTGGCATTTACATTGGTGATCATGGTGTGTATTGATTTTTCTAGTGGGACTTGCACTCGGAATAGTGAAATGGCTTTAGTGTCAAGTTCCTTGTACATGCTTTTCTTTGGGTTAACTCTCATGTAAGAAATAGATCAGTCCCCCCTATTCTAGTTCCACCATCACTTTCCTGTTCCACTCATCAGTTGCTCCATTTGATTCTGAAAACACCCTTGACTTGTATATGACTAATGAACCTGAAGGCCTTCCCCCACTATGATCTTTCTGTGGACAACCTCCATGTTTGCTTGTGTCTCGGCTCTGATGTGTGTGGCAAAAGTTTACTGACAACGTTGATCTTTTTCTGCTTGTAGATCCAGGTGAATTGAGTGCGAGTAAGGTAATCCTAGTCACCGAAAGTGTATCCCCTAGAATTGAAGCAAGTATTCTTAAATGTCAAATGTCAAATGTGAAATGACAAAGCTCCTTGAAATTAGTTAGTGGCTAAAAGGGTAAACATTAATCCTTTGTACGATGTAAGGCTTATTTGCTCGTAAAAAGGCATTATTGTGGCAACTCTGTTGGGGCTATGGGCGCTTGCTGGCAGCGGAGACTAACGTTGTGGCAGTACTGGGGCCTACAAGGCTTTCCAGGTCCGGTACCTTTTGGTCATGAAGCTAACTAAAAGAAATCAAACATGATATGTGCTTTTGATGCTATATCTAAAGAAAGTGCAAAAGTGAAATAAAAGTGAAAATCAAATGCAAAGTGCAATGAAATGCAAATAAAGAATGCTTGTTAGAGTCGACAGGGTGCCTTTCAAGCACTTTATCCATCTGTGAGACACCTCCCTTCCCTAGTCTCTGCTTGTCCAACAAATGTCACTTTGGTACCCTAAGTTCCCCAAATCTCTGAAGGTGAATCAAGTCTTTCCGAAAGTCAAACCTCATTTGACCACAACCTACATTGTTTTTCCACCTCACTCAAGATAGTGTCAAAGGATTGATCTATGACTTACATCTGGAATTAATGTAAATTGAAGTATATACTTGGAACTTCGCTTTGGTTGAATAACTGTTTTGAGTAATAGTCTTGCTTGTTGATTTATTTTGAGTCGACCACCATTGCATGATGTTACTAAACATTTAGTCGTCTTTCAATACTTGTAAAATAAGTGTACTAATGCCTCTTACATGCAGCAGTTTTCAGTTTTTGCTCAAACACATTTTTTATCAGTTTGGACCAAGTCAACATAGTTTGACATGGTCAATGGTCATGTCCCATTGCGGGATATCACTAAAGGTTCCAGGATGATTATCTTAGTGCCTTTGGAAGCTAATTGGACCATTCCATACTTCAAACAAGGAAAATTGGCTTATTACATATGTTTTTATAAAGTTAGTGGGATTTATTAAGCTAGTTTTTTAATTAAAAAATGGAAAATTGTCTACAAAGCTTATCTCAGATTACTCCAGGGTGTATGAGTAGTGATTCTTAGGGGATTTGATGCTTCTGAATCCATTGGTACAGTCAGTCTATCAGTTTGGGTAGAGGAAAAGTCGGTTGTGGCTTTATTGAGGATTTACAGAGTGTTTCAGTTGATTAATTAAAAAATGATTGAAGTGACCAAGGTATGGCATATTGAACAATGGACTAGTGAATGGAAAAGTATGAATTGGGTTTTACTTGATATGGTTCCCGAGATGTTTCAGACACTTTTCATGGCACTTCATCATGAGTTTGCATCACATGCTTCATTTCCCCCCCATTGGGGTGACTTTCCCTTAAGAAGAAGACTTACATTGTTGTGACTCTATGTACATCGTGTTATATCCATGTAAAAGTGTAATGTGAAGTCCCTAGCGGTAAAATTAAGCCCCCTTGGTGACAATGTGGCTTTAATGTTATATCTTATCATTGTATTTGGGCCTTTGAGATAATTCGCTGTATTAGTGGCTAACTTGATCCATGTGCTATCGAGAGATTATATCTTCACCGTTGATCATGTACTTTAGATCTTTTAATCTCAACATGTACTTTAGATCTTTTAATCTCAACCATTGATTCAAAAAGTGCTTAGGGATTTGGTGCGTCTCCAAGCTATAAAAGAGAGGGCACCCCTCATTTTTAAGGGACTTTGGCTCTTGAAAGAAATCAATAAAATCTCTTTGTGCAAATCTCTCGAGTTTTTGATGAATGTTTAAGTTTCTCTTTCTTGCCGAACTCCTTCCACTAGATCGATAGCATATTTTCCATTCTCGGGCACAATCTTTTCATTTTTTGGTGTTTATAGGGAAGGTCGAATTCACTTGGGCGCATTGGAGGGGAGACTCTCTCTCGCTTGGGAAATTTTGCTTGTGACAGGAAGTGATGTTCCAAATGAGATAAACTTTGCACATGCCACTTATTTTCAAAAGCGAAATTTTCAAAAGCTTCCGTTTCGGGAGCGCTTTCGGGAGCGTTTTTTATATAATATATATTTTAATATATTTTGATGCATATAAATTAAAAAAAACATGTATTGTGCCAAATTAGCTATAGAAAACATCAAAACATAGAATCTAGATATTCATATAACCATTTAGTACACATTGATATAACATTAATGATTAATCATCTCGTCTTCTAGATTCTAGGAGCTATAACTTATAACATTTTCATTAAATGAGCATCATCAAATCGTCAATCATCAATCATCAACAACATCAACCTTCAAATTTCAACATATAATATTTGCCATCAAACTAGGCCATAATGTTTACAAAATAGGCCAACCGCCAAAATAAACATGAAAATGAAATATAAAACTACTATGAATCTACTAAGCTTTCCGCTTGCCACGAGTAACTTCTAATTTCTTTTCTCTTGTTCTAGGTGGAATAGGTGCTGGTGGAAGTGATCATGGAACATGAGTAGAAGATGAATGGCCCCCGCGGACTGAAACTGGACGTTGTGAAGCTAAAGGCAAAACTCCTGCATCCGGAAAGCTGCTTCTGCTTGGGGGTGGCATCTCTGTATGGGTAGTCTAAATTGGATCATCATGATCACCCAATAGTTCAGCCTCCAAGTGCTCTAATGCTATGGCTCCATCCTCCACATTGGCCTCCTCTAGATTGTTGTCCCAAGTCAAAAATGTTCTATCATTCTTGGCCGCCTCACAATAATGGGACAACAACCTCAAGTTGTAGTGCACATAAACCAAGCTTTCTGCGCGATCTACATTCAAACTGTTTCTCTTTACACTGTGGATGAAGTTGTAGGTGCTCCAACACCTCTCTGCAGAAGAGCTATTAACAACCTGTGATAGCACCCTCAGCGCCAATTTATGCAAATATGTGGCTCCAGAGCCATGCATGTTCCACCAATGGATAGGATCCAATCTGTCTCGATCTTTGGTTGCAAACAGCGAACCAAAGCGTCCATGCTCACTTATGTATATGCTCAATTCACTCCGTACTTGAGCACACTCTTCCTCATCAGGGACCAACTTTTCTAATGCAAGCATATACCCAGCAGCAACCTCTGGATTTGTGTGGGGTTTTTTTCCTGACTCCACCCCCAGGTGCAGGTTGGGCCAACCAAATTGGAGAATAGTATTTTGGGGTGAGGACATATGCAAGGGCATGGAGTGGAACATTTAGATTATCCCACCTTTTGACCACAAGTTTATGAATATGGTCATACAAGACTGCATCTCTTTGCTCAACAATGTCTTTGATTTGACCAAGCATGCTATCCATCTGCTCATATACCTCCCCAATCACCGACTGATCTGTATCTGCAAAACGAATCATGTTATAAACTGGCTTGGTGAACTGCAGAACACACCTAACCTGTGACCAAAAATGACCTTCAAGAATGGTGTCCTCCACCTCCTGAAAGTCACTTCTATCCGATGCACTTACAACTCTGTCTTTCAATTCCTGCCATGGATCACTTGATACCATACTAGCCAATGCCTCTCTTACCTTCAAAAGCCTCCTGAAGGTGAGGTAGTAGCTAGCAAATCTAGTCTTTGCAATCTTCAATAGCTCCAACTTAGAGTGATTGCGAAAAATGTGGTGGGCCATGCTATGATTGGTAATAAATTTGATCATTTTCTTACCTCTCTTGTACAAGGCACCAATCCATCGGTAATTATTGTCCTTCATCTTAACAATATCACGCATCAAAAGGTTCAATGTGTGAACCAAACACCCTGACCAAAATATGTTGGGATACTTATCCATAATGATTGCTCCTGCTGCCTTACAATTAGCAGCATTATCAGTGATGACTTGAATGACATTGTATGGCCCAATCTCCTGAATGGTTTTAAGTAAAGGTTGTGCAATATTAATAGCGGTCTTGTAGCGATCTGAGTAGTCATGGGCTGAAAGGAAGACCGCACCGCTAGCAGAAACGCCAAGAATATTTATCAACGGCTTGCCTTTAACATTTGTCCACCCATCAGATACAATGGATACCCCATAGTTGGACCAATCATTTGTGAACTTTCCAAGAGCACTATTGATTTTGGCTCTTTCCTTGTCAAGTCCCACGGTTCTAGCTTTGGCATACCCAGGGCTTCTGTATCCTTGAGGGCCACCATTGATGGCTTGTACCATTTCATGCCAATAGGGTGAGCGAAGAACATTGAATGGCACACCACATGCATAGAGAAACCTATAAACTTTTGAATCCACATCATCTCTACAACCTTGGTCAAGGAAATCGGATAATGTTCTTCGTATAGGCGAGACTCCATGGGGAGATGAGGCTCCCGATCGAGCCGATGATGATCCAGCAGCAGCTCCACTACCAAACATTCTCTGTGGAGATTCAGAATCAACCCTCGATCTCTTGGACTTGTTTTGAGCAGCCTCTTCTTCCATCTTGTATTTGCTTCTCTCTTTAGCTCCCACTTTGTCACAAGTTTTGACTCCATGAGACTTACCTACATCGCATGGCATAACCCCACACAAATGCTTTCTCACCCGGGTATATGAACCTGTGTATGTTTTCCCACAATGAGGGCATCCAAACTTTGTGGTTCCACCCCATCTCCCTCCCCCTTGCCTTGTCACATACTTCCACAAAGGTGTTGTGTCTTTTTGTTTTTGCCCCACATCATCCTCACCCTCATCCTCATCATCATCACCCTCTTCCCCTTCCTCCTCTTCTCCTTGGTATGCATCACTCTCTACCTCTTCCCCCTCATCACTACCACCACCACATCTACTTCCCAACACCATCATAATGAGAAGAAGTGGAATGAAAAATCAAAACCACATACCCATCATGTTTCTTGATTCAAGATGAGAGTCACTTGTTCCCTGCAATAGAATGATGGAGAAGAAGATATTGGAAAGAGTAGGAGAAGATAACATTGCAAGTTTTCCATTTTTTAACATAGTGAAAAAAAAATTGCAAAAACAAACAAAGAAGAATTTATAGAGCCTACCTTTTAGCTCTTCAATGGTGGTTGAATGTCTCTATGGAAGCTTCAATCTCCCTTGCAAGCTCTCCCCTTCAATCTCCCACTCAATGCTCAAAGCTCTCAAACTCTTCCCAATCAAACAAATGAGTAATGGAATGAGTCCAAATGGACTCATTCACCTTTTAATGGCCCAAAGTGACCTATCCCACCAAAAAAAACCCTAAAAAAAATTCCAAAAATCAAAAAAAAATTTCAAAAATCCGCCCGGCCACGGAATCGCTCTCGGAATCGATTTAGGAATCGATTTTTTTGGTCGAGTTCGATTCAGAATCGATTCGCGATCGACCTAGGAGCGACGATTCCTAAACGAATTATAGGATGGCAGGGAGCGTTTTTTTCTCCTTCAATTCGCGAATTGCAAAATCGATTCCTGATGGAATCGATCCCGAATCGCGCTTCCAAAATCGATCCCTCATCGATTCCGTCCGGAGCGCGATTCGGGATCGATTCGAGGGTGGGGGGGTCGATTCCCAGCTGCTTTGATTTGAACTACTCTCATTTGATAACCTACCCCTATTGCTTCACTTCTTTGATTTTTGCCTTGTGGGCCCCATTCCTCATTTTGAGAGTTGTGCCCCACTTGGGTCAATTTGGTGATGCATTTTCAATCTCAGATCTATGGAGATCTAGCCATTGGATGCCTTTGATTTTCAAGATCCACATTGATAATTGACTTAACTACCCGGATCTAAAGTTTTGTGGCTTTTGGACTTGATTTGACACACTTTACCATGCATTTAGCCCTCCTTGGGCAAATTCGCGCTTCTTGGGGGTAGGAGTTGTCCCACTTAGAGAAATTGGGTGGTTGAGATCCCACTTGTTTTGAAAAGAGCATACCTTGAAACCTACATCTAGTGTCTCACTTTTGTTAGATTATGGTAACTTCGGGATGTCCTCCATGGTTCAGATGCCTTACATGGAGGTACATCAGCTGCATAGGCATCAGGATGGAGTAGAGAGTGAAATGCACTCTACTCAGTGGCATGAGCCCAGTGGGGGTTGCATGCGGAGCTTCAGGGGAGATTGACCTTTGCATGCATGAGTATTGCATGACCTGCTAGCATTCAGTGACTGCATGCAAAAATGACCTTTTGCATGCATGCATGCAAAAGTGACTTTTTGCATGCACCAGGAATTAGGGTTTTGGCAAACCTAATTCATCGGTGAGATTATTTATAGAGGCAGGGGGGTCCCCAGATGGGGTTACTCAGTTGCATTATCAGAGAGAGATACTGCCAGAGTGAGGAGGACGAATCTGTCCATGTGGGGCGACGTTCTGAGATAGGGAGGAGTTGCTACAGGAGCTAGGAAGGTCAAATCTGAGCTAGATCAGTGACCTTCAGTTCCAGAGAGACGAGATCTCTAGGACTGTGAGCTGAGAGAGCCTCACAGTGTGATTACTGATTATATTGGAGGAGGCCGAGTTTGCTTGGAGGAGGACCTTTTTCCTGAGGAGGAGAAGCTCATTGTGAGCTGGATTGACCGAGTTGGAGTCCGAGAGTTGCAGGATAGCCTTGCCTTGAGATTTCAGGAAGGTTAGAGACGATCGGAGCTCAGATCTATTGAGATCCAGAGCAGTACGAGCATTTGACATCCAGAGGAGGAGGGCGCACTTGTGCATGCAGAGAGGGGCGATTTCATCAGTGGGTTGTCTTCAAAGTGAGCAGATCAGAGCAGAGTTATCGAGAGAGGGAAGATCAGTCAAACACTTCATCAGAGCACTCAGATCTAGATTCGCAGTTAGGGCTCACTCCATCAATGCATGCATCAGCTGGATGCATGCAAATCAGGGTTTGCCCTAGTCAAAGGGATTGAGCTACCGGTTGAGGTAACTCTGTATTGTATCTTCTTTCATACATCTATATGCTCTGGGCTCGAGATTGAGAAGATAGCACCATAGTTAGTTGGTTTCTCCCGAAAGGGTTCCAGGGTACATCTGTTGTCTATATGATTGCTTTATGTGTTAGTTGGTAGATGCAAGCCTAGTTATTTGGATCTATGTTTATGAGTATGTACTGACATAGAGATTCATATCATTTGAGGTCTCAAACTGATACAGAGGGAGTAGTGATCTTTGTATCAAATATTAACAACTTTGTGGAGTTTTGCCTTGGGGGTATCATTCCTCATTTTGGGGAATTGTTGTCCACTTGGGTCACTTAGTGAAACATCAAATCTAGCAAGATCTAGCCATCCTATTCACTTGATCTTGAACAATACCCTTGATTTGCCTCTTAAGTGTCCCGATCTACATTTTGACATTTTTTTGACTTCATTTGCCCATCCATTTCAAGGCACTGGTCCACCTAAGGCAATTCACACTTCTTGGGATCAGTGTCAAGTGCTAGATCCCATATGTGGGTGTCTCTAATTTCATCTTAGATCCATAGATCTACTCTTTACACACCCCTTAGTACCATTTGCACCCTTAACTTCACCTTGGGGGTCCCATTTGAACCATTTCCAAATCCCAAGGAAGTGGGTCCCACTTGTGTATTTCATGGTACTAGATCTTGTCATTTGATCTCATTATGTGGCCTAAATCATTCATTGGTTGAAACACTAGTCATCCCTTAAGCCTCTTTCAACCATACTTAAACTTCTAGGTCCACCTAACCTTGCATTGGTTTCCGTAACTAGTCTTTCACACTTCCCTAGGAACCTTTGCTTCAGTCCAATCACCTTTGATTGGCTATAGGGTCTCCCACTTGGTCTTGATTCATCTTGATCTAAAGTGAAGAGTGCCTCGGTTGACGTGACTCCCAGCTTGCATTGGGAACCATGACATCTCTTGGGTCACCTCTTTAGTTGCCCATCTCCTATACCATCCCGGATGTGATACCTTTAGGGACAACTACAAGTTGTGTGATAATAGGGTTATGGAGGCTTGTCCCTTTTGAGACTCTCTCTTCACGATCTTTTTTCTTCCCTCTAAATATTGAGGCACCATCTAAGGAAGCTCGTGTCCACTAATGAAGGATGGATTACTCATCATTTGTGCCACATTTAGGCAGGGGGTGGGTGGGGCGATCTTCAACCTTTTGGAGGTTTTATTACATCCTTTATGGAGGGATATTGGAAGAGATTAAAGGTGGTTCAAACCCTAATGTAGGATTTGTCCATTTCTTTGTTTTATGGGCACTGTTTTATTGGAGCACTTCCTTGGGGGATCATTTTGGAGGCTTGACTTGGACCCCATACTTGGCATATGTTCCTCACTTGGTGGAGATGCACTTCATCCTTTTGGGCCTTTGTAAATTTGACATTGTACATGTAGCTTTAACCACCACTTGTATGCATTTTGTTAGGAGTTTGTTACTGTTAGTGGAGTTTTTTCATTTGTTTACTCCACCCTAGGCTAGATCTAGGAATAAATGGATATTTTATTGTAAAGGAAGTTGAGCTACTCTCTTATATAAAGAGATCCTCTTCCTAATTTGAAATCATGGTTAGATTTTGGGAGCTCTGTCTTTTTGGAGCCTAATTATCATATCTTTATGGAGCATTTTTGAAGTGTGAAGGGTTTTGTTATCACATACATAGTAGCCGGGATACCATACATTTTTTGTTAGATTCCATACATTTTTTGTCAGATTCCAGTACACTATTCAGCCAGTTCCCTTACATTGAGATGCTGAGATGAGCATCTATTATGGATCACTATCAGATTTTGGACAGCAATTTTATTCCCCATGCCATGACTGAGTCTCAAGACACTCAGAGACATGACCGATGTAGTCAGTATTGCCCAGAGTTACAGCAGCAATTTCAGAGGTCAGATGATGGTTCAGATGATGAGCATTCAAGTATATGACTCAGCAGGTATATTGTGGTGTTGTGGTTATGTTGCTTTTATTTCCATTTTCTAGGCATGTCTTAGCATTTAGTATCATGATCTGGCAATCATATAGATATGTGGACCTAGTTGTATTATGTATATATATCATATTTGTCCCTACTCAGACTTAGAATTTCTTGGCCTATACTCATTGGTTTTACCCTCCTTAGGGAGAATGGAGGTGATCATTCCCGCCATACTTTGGCTTGCTAGTGTCGGTTTCATTATTCACTATCTTCATCCATCCATGACTTACCCAGTTGATTCATTACCTTGACTTACTACTTGACTAGTGGCATGGAGGACTTTCCCCCACTGTAGCCTCTATATTGGATAAGCTTCCCTGTTTATTGTGTCTCGGCTCTGAGTTGGTGACAAAACTTACCTTTGGTGAGTTGAATTTCCTTGTGAATTCCCCCTAGTCACTAAAGATGTTGTTGGCTAAACCTTAAGCTTTTAGTGCTGCCATGAATACAAAGTATGGAAATGAAACGTTATATCTTGTATGAAAAGCCCATTCATGCAATGTGTTTCTAAACACACATGAATGAAAGGCAAGCCAAATGAAAATGGCTATGAAATATCAAATGTTATATCTTTTGTGAAATGTAAATACCTAGGTAAACAAATTGTCTGTGACACAACTAGAAGTGCTCAGGTAAACAAGTGCCTTAAAAACACACCTGCAACAAGAAGCCTAAATAAATGTAAATCTATGCAATGTGTTTGTAAACACACATAGATCAAAGGATATAGAAACTCTAAGCCCAAAAAGCAATGGAACTTAAATGCTATATCAAAAGGATTGCTGGCCTCATTTGTATTATGGATTGTGCGCATCTGTGTAAGGTGAATAAACACTCTTTGAACAACTTATCCATTTGTGAGACACCGCCATTCCCTGTGTTGTTACTTGTCCGTTATATGCTATGGTGTGTATTCCCTTTTCCATTTCCAAAGTGTCACAGTGTTAAGTCAGTAAGTCATCCTTTGACCTAGCCATTTATTCCTTAGCCTTCACCCTTCACTAACAAATTGATCACAACTATGAAGTGAGTATGACCTTGAAAGTCTTGTGTGAGTAATAAGTAATAATTATGACTTAGGATATTTGGATTTATATCACTGGTAATGATTACTTCTTGTTATAATTCCTAATTGAATGGATTGTAAAGCATGTCTTAACTTTGGACACCTTGCAGCAGCTTGATGACAGTTTGAGTCATATTTTTGTCATGTTGACTTGGTCAAACCTCAGTTTGACCAAAAGTCAACCACAGGACATGAGGTGGCAGACCTCAGATGTTACAGATAGATGATATATGGTCTGGTACATGTCACCATGGTGGGCATATGCAGTGGTTTCAGGCTTATGATGATGATTTGTGCTTTTTAGCACTTTTACAGATTATTATTATTTGGTCTGTCGGATATGAAGAGTATTTATTTTGGACCATGCAGAGGTTTATATGGTGTATGACTACACATCTTAGATGGATTTGGACCTTCTGAGTCCAATGAGACAATCTGTTTTCAGTTTCGGGCAATTACAGTAATGATTGAGCCTCAGTTGGCTATCCTAGTGCAGTTTTGGTTTATCGGAGGCCGTGTCAGAGCAGTGATGAGATTTACTTGGTTCACCTAGGGCGTTGTGCATGGAGGGGGTGGTCCAGCCACTTGTTATTACCATATTACCCCCCTCCCAGACTCATTGGTGAGCTCACCTTGACAGCACAGGCACTCCAGGAGGCAGTTTGGGCAGTTTCACGTTTCCCGAGGCAATTCAAAAATGGTAGAAATGGCTACAGAGGAATTTGATTTGGGCTACTGAGGCAATGTTATGGCATGGGATGATTAGTGATGATGAGTGGGATGTCTTCCACACCTTCTCCAGCAGTTTCAGCTTCATCGGGACCCACATCCATCACTTATGGCACTTTCTGATGATTTCTGGAGCCTCCCAAGGTTCACGATTTGTCCATAGAGGCACGATTTGGTACTTTGATGATTATTTTATTGATATTGTGCTATGGGGATTGACCAAGGATGTCTAGAATTACCCCTTGGACCCACCATAAGCTAGATCTGTTATTTTGTCATCATGATTTGGTGGGACCCCCTCTTCTAGAGTGAGTTTGTCCACATATTGTATTATTTTATTAGTGATCCATGTATTGTATTGTTGAGCTCATCTCAACCATTGATTAGACATTTTGATCTTTTAATCTTAGCCACTCATTCAAAAAGTGGTTAGGGTTTTGGTGCCTCTCCTTCCTATTTAAAGGAGAGAGCTTCTCATTGTAAAGGGGTCTTTGGCTCTTGGAATCTTGATATAGAAAAACTTTCTTGTGGAAATTCTTGTGGTCTCCTTTGAATCTGGTGTTCTTCGATGGTGATTGGAAAGTCTATTGCATCCTAGCATTTGGGTATTTGTGTTAAGATCTATCTTTTTTGGAAACTTTTGTCTTGTCTACAGGAGGGCGACTTCACTTGGGCGTTTTTGCAAGGCTTCTTCAACTCGCTCCACTTGGCATTCGCTTGTATCAGGGGGTTATCATTAGTATCATTTTGATCTATGCTATCTTTTTGTTATTTCTCGTGGCATTAGTCTTATCTCTTGTTCGCAGTAAATCTGATATTGTTGACGTTTATTGTGTAGGAGAGAGGGCGCATTGGCTTCCTTGGGCAAATCCACTTCATAGAAAACTACCTCAAATCGCTCCAAATTGATCGGGTTTGCACAGATCATCATCATCAAGGAATCTACAAGGTTATCCAGGTAAGATCCATAGGTTTGTTCTTCTTGTCTTGGCTCCAATCCATTGACATAGCTACTTCATTGATAAAACCCTTAATTTACAAACCTTCATTTTACATTTTATCAGATCTAGTAAGATCCACTTGGTGTTTGGGTATAATATTTAAAACCCACCTCTACAGTATCCACGGCAACTCGGATCTGTAGTTTGGTGTGATTTGGCCTTCATTTGACCCACTTTCCAAGGCAAAGAAGCCTCTCCAAGGGAGGTCGTACTTCCTGGGAGAGGTGAGTTTGCAGGGATCTAGCACCTGGGTAGGTGAGATTCCACTTGATCTATAATCTACACATTTAATAACCTACCCCTAGTGTGTCACTTCAGTGATTTTGACCTTGTAGGCCCTATTCCTCATTTTGAGGGTTGTGCCCCACTTGGGTGACTTTGTGGCATACTTCAATCTCAGATCTACTGAGATCCAGCCATTGGATGACCCTAATCTTTTAGATCCACCTACCTCAATACCTCAACATTCCAAATCTGTAATTTGGTGGACATCTGACTCCATTTGGCCCACTTCCCAAGGCACTGATCTTTCTCCAAGCCCATTCGACTTTCCTGGATTGTTGGGTTAGCTTGTGGTTTGATCCTTGTTTTGGTTGCTTGAACCCCTTGACATTGTCATATCACTCAATCAAGCTCATCTCTGGTACTGGTTAGCCCCAATTCAATCCTTAACTACCCTGCATTGGACATGGTTCCCAAGGCAGTGGATTCTCTCATAATTGACTAGTACCTTGATCCTGGATCCTATTTCAAACATCATAAGTCACTCTTCCACCCATAATGGACCAAAGATACACTGTTTAAACTCCTTGATCCAAACTATTATTCATCTTGTGACTTCTTCCATAGATCTAGGGTTCACCATACACCTTACGTACTTCAACTATACTTGACTTGATCTGGTGTTTTGGTTTGATCTCTCCTGTCGGGAGTAGATCTGGGTCTCCCCCTTTGTTGTCTTGGGCTAGATAACATAAAGTGAAGATTGCCTCGATTGGCGTGACAACCATCCATTGGGAGTCTAGGCCATCTTGGTTGCACCTCTTTGGTTGTCTTTCCCTTCTGCCATCCATCTTGGATTCATCTCTAGGGGCACCTACAAGTTTGGTGATAACAGGTTTCTTCTCCATTTGTAAGTGTGGTTCCTTGTTCTCATTTTTAATGTTGCGAATGATTGATGGAATAACTAGACTTGCTAATTAGGGCCATAGAAGGGTAAATTTGTCCCATTGGAAGGATTGTGAATGAAGAATCTCCTCCATCTCTTTGTTGCTTTATGCATGGATATTACATCGTTCTAAATGATCTTTATAGAGTAGGAACTTGTGATACTTCATTAGTATAAGCGTACTATAAGGCACACCCTAGTTAGTAAGGTTTGAGATGGCACCGCAAGGGAGCTCTTAGTGATTTCCACATTTATGTTGTAACATGTTGGGGCTTATTAGCATCTAATATACCCTAATCTTTCATGAACTTCCCCCCTTCATTGGTCTTGTTCCCTTTGACTCCAATTTTCCATGGGGATTGGCACTAGTCTTCATAGTCCTACCATCACCCCTTTTCATATACTAGAAAAAATGACCAAAATTTTGTTTTGCTAAGGCTAATTCTTTAAATTACCTTGTGCCCTTATTGCATAGCCTAACAATCCTAATGCTAGAGAAGCCCCTTGAGTTGGAGAAGAGCCAACTTAAAGTTCAGGGAGGTGGTTATCGAGGTGACAATGGGTAACACTTCTAGGTTATAGCTAGGATAGCCTTGTTTTGGGGCTTTAATCACACATGCTAGTTCAATTTGTAACACCTACCAAGGCTATATGAGCGGGGAGTGGAAACTGGTAGCGCAATTTTCAAAAAGCTTCCAAGAGCAGAGCATTCTAGAAGCGTTTTTTATATAATACATATTTTAAATTTTAATATATTTTGATGCATATATATTCATAAAAAACATGTTGAACATCAAATTAGCTCCAAAAAACATGAAAACATAGATATGACGACTGCTCTTCCTTGTTGGCAACCACGCCAACCTATTCCAACGGTTTCTCTTCCATGCTGGCGGTTGTGCCTACTTGCTACTATCGACCTTGTTGCTGTTGTCCTTGCCTCCACCGCCGCCGCACTTTACCAACCCACAGCCCACCACACTAATGGCTTCTTTGCCGACAACTCTCTCCATTGGCAGTTGTGGTGTCTTCTCCTTGGCAGTTGTTTCACTGCCCTCGGACTTTGGTCGTTGATCCCACAAGCTCCCTACAGGTGCCCTGCTCTAGCTCGCGGACTTGACTTGTTGACTACTTCCACCGCGTCCGCTGGCTCCACGTTTGCAGCCCATGTGCTCTGAGCTACCCAATCAGTGCCATCCTTTTCTTTTTGGCACCCACATCGCAACTACATTTCACGACCCACAAGCTTGTTCAGCTCCTCCTACGACTTGACCTGCCATGCACCCTTTGCCGACGATTGCCTGTTGTAGCACACCCGAGATGGCAACTTCTTTACTCGACATCTCTAACGTAAGTCTACACCTCCGCCAAACCTCCACGTCGACCCGATCAGCTCCACCTCGACTGCTCATGCCTTGGCTCTACCCAACTTGAATCTACTTTGTAGTTCCAGTAGATCCAATGCAAGCTGCACGTCCACTCTGACGGATGTACATGCGATCGTACGTCCTGTACGATGGATGTACAGTAAGGCTGTCCTTTTTTATTTTTTATTTCTTTTAATCTCGTAAACCCCTTCAAATTGTGATCTCCTGCTCATGGCAAAACCCTGGCCTTCACTGGCTCTGATACCATGTTAGTTTTCCGGATCTAGATCCGGTCTAGGGTCCTGAATAATTTACTGGCAATTATTAACTATAAACACACTGAATCTTAACTAAAATTACGCAACTAGAAAACTCCGAAAAACACACGCATTTCAACCTTAGATTTTCCCTGGAAAACCCCAACTAGAGAACAACCAGCAATAAATGATTTTTTTAAATATAAAAATCAGGGGCTCCCGTCCACTAAAGAATTACAATGACAGAATTGTCAGCTTTCACACCTCAAGATCAGTCCTTTGATCTTGTTGGTTGCTTACCCTCGGTTGCCCCTTGCTCCTTTCCTCGGTCGCCCTGCACACTTGGATGGAATTCCTTCTCCACCCACTCAATGAGATCTCACTCACTCATTCTATGTGTCTGTTGTGTCACCTCCTCTCACCTAGGCTGACTTTTATAACGTTACAATATGCAAATACCTTGGGCCAATACCATGGAAAGCCAAATAGCATGGGCCCTCTAGTTCACTTTACATAAAGTAATAACAAAAGTACATTCACTTCAATAGTTCACTTAATTAAAGTGAATCTCCTAAGTCTGAGAGGTCTCCTAGACGACTCCTACATGCCAGACACTTGGCCTATGCAGAAGTACCTGTCCGATGCTACAAAAATCAACATTGTTACCATGGTTTAGAAAATCTAACATGGACCAAGTATGGCAGTGAAAAGGAGCTCCATATGGTTTCATGGCATATTTGTAGTCTTCCTAAAGCAGAATATGGGCTTGGCTTAATTGATGTTCTTGCACAACATGGAAATTTAGCAAACAAATGGTTTGTGAATTGAGTTGACGATGTAGCCCTTGGAACTCCCTTGACTTACACGCCATTGCAGGCAAAACATGGGGATAAGATTCAAGGCCACTGTGATCTTTGTGACATCATTTCAGTCCCCCATCATTTTAGAATCCAGGGTTCCTTTTCCCTTAAATGTATTTGGGAGGCATGGAAGAATGAAGCCAAGTGGTTGTATTATGACTTCTCTGCTAGCAGAAGAGGATTGATCTATCCTTTCACCCTATACGAGGGTAGAAGATCCAGAGACAATGTATTAATGAATATCCTCACTTTCAGGCAAAAAGGCTGAGTAAAGAGGGTACCTTTATTTGGAAATATTTATGTGATCCTGAGAATAGAGAATGATTAGAGTGGAGGACCTTGGCCCGCAGCAAGTCATTGATGGTGTCTGACAGGTCATTTATCAGAGAGCTACATGACCTTATTCTGGTAGAAGATCTTTATCAAATGAACAACTTTAGAGCCCAATTTGAAGGGATTTGCACTGGTTGTACAATAAACATATCCATGCATATAAGTTATAACAGCAAATGATTACATCAGCTCATGCACAAGAAGTCTCTTTTGTCCCCAAATTTCAATGGTTGTGGTCAGTTTCAGATGCAGAAACTCAATGGATCAGTAAGCTAAGCAGTATTTGGTCCTTTAGACTTCATACAAACTCAAAGTCTTTGCTTCGTTGATCATTTATCAAGGGCATCCAACTAAAGTCACACACACAAAGAATGGGTTCACTGATGACAAATGTTTATTCTGTTCCGTTACTAAGTCTCTCAAGCAGAGTCCTTTGGAGTGCCAGTTTGTTCATCAATGTTGGAAACAGGTGTAGCAAAGGTTTCATACACATTTCAGGGGACCATTTATTGGAGGGCTGATCTCTACTTATTGGAGGGCTGATCTCTACTGTGCTTATCCTTTCCACCTTTGTTGGCCTTTGGCATTGTATTTGAATTTTGGATGACTGGTATGTTCTCTTTATGGAAGTTGCTTCTGTTGCTGCTTTTCTCAGACTATAGTTAGATGAGGAATATTTTTACATTAAAATTGAAAGGTTTCTTCTAATTAAGGACACCAAAAATGCTTCAATTGCAGCTTACTTAAATCCTATTGTAGCCCTAGCTGCATTGAAATTTGAGATAGCTGCTGTTCTATTTGAGCATTCCTCTCAGCTATTGTACATATTATCTGCTGCTTGTACATACTGATTTCTGAATAATATAATAATTATTTAAATAGAAAGAAAAAGATGTGGTTCAAGCATAGATGTCCTTTCAACGATTACAGATGTTAAAGGACCATGCAATTCTACTCAAAGTCAAAAATAGCTGTTACAATAACCCATAAAGGTGAAGAATGAACAAATGAAGACAAGTTAGATTGAAAAATTATAGATTACCTGCACTTCAACTCGAAATGTACTCTCATTTAAAAATGGTATAACCTTTGTCTGAAGACTTTGATAACCATTAGGCTTGGGTGTTGCGATATAATCCTTCATCTGTCACAGAAAATCCTGGCTTAAGTGGATTTCTAACAATATGCAAGTGACAGAAAGAGCACAGTAGAACTAAGCACTTATTTTATGACTACTTACTTCTCGAGGAATAGGATTCCATATCCCATGAACAAGGCCAAGGATGTGGTAGCATATCTGCAAGAATGAATTGAATAATAAGTGAAACAAATTTTGTCTTCACCTGCATAGTAAAATGTTCTGAAACAGTTGAAATAATACCTGATGTGAACTGCATAATGGTGCAACCCTATCACATCGCTTTGGTTTCAGTATGACCCGCAGCTGTATTTTACCCAATATGGAGAAAAATGGTAAATTTAGATAGCCTCAAAACCATGAAATTAGCAACATATTGATCATAACCTGTGTTACATCCAACGCACCTGAGCAATTTCATTTACTTTATTGATTGAACCTTCCCTTTCCAAAAGCATTCTGTATATGCTGCACCAACAAGGAAACAACGATTTAGCATACCAAATTGAAATTTGATACATGGACAGTGAAAATAAATGCATTTCAAATAATAAATGCCTAGCTCTCAAGGGAAATTAATGTTTGAATTGAAATTTGAAAACTGTGCCAGAGAATTAAAAGAAAAGCAGTGAAGGAAACGCACAAGAAAACGTCCCCAAGTTCTTGATTTTAGAGGGTAAAAGTTCTCAGTAAGTTCCCAACCATCTCGAACGGTTCCCATTGGATTTGAACGTTCCCTACAAGTTCCCTGGAACGTCGGAACTTTGGGAATGAGTTTCCTAAAGGCCAGGAGCGGTTCCTGTGCTACATAGTTAAATAATATATTGAATAATTGATAAGAACTATAAGATGATTACAACGAGCCTCGTCACCTCGTCACGATACACTTATATGCATTTACTTGTCACAAGGTCAAGGGGTATGTGCCCTTTGACATTCCATTAGCTTAATTATACTATATTATTATTATTGGTATAACACTGGGAATCTTGAAAATCCCATTATTTGAACATGTGAGTTCCAATATCTTTAATTTGTCCACCGATGTGAACTATAATATGTCAATATCCAATGAGCATGAAATATGTATGAGAAATGAATCAGCTTCATGTCAGACTCTTCCCTGAAATGCCTGGCAACCCAATCAAATGCCAAGCAACAATAATAAGGTCTAATGACCATCCAAGTGAACAAAATGTCCAATATATTGTTCCCAGAAAATGACACACAAATACAGTCAATCAACATCCTGTGTATGATGTTGCTGAACCATAAGTGATGAAAAATTTGCAACTCTGTTGTTGTTGTTAATGAAACAGTAAACTTGAAGTTTGGCAATCATCATTAATATTTGCCCCTTGTCAACTGAAAGGTGAGAAGTATGTCAAAGGGATCCAAGCTTGAGCTTCAGAGTGTTCTTCAATAGCTTTTTCATCACTGTATTTGGTGGTTTTGATTGACCACTAAACAATTTAATCAATTTATGTGGTGGTTTGGATTGACCACTAACCATTTTCACTTCATACCATGTGTCTTTCACTCTCCCCCACCCCCCTTGAGGTGCAAGAGAGTACCATTTTTGTTTCATTTGTGTAATTCCCCCTTAAGTTGCAAGGGGGTACCATTTGTCTTGAACTCAATTTTGAATTTAAATTAGAATGGGCCCCAATCATACCAAAAATCATCATCTATAACAATTGATTGAAATCCCACTGCTTTAGTAACTTTTCCATGCAAATGTCTTTTCCTATGCCTAAATTCAATGGTAAGACTTATGCACGATCTTGATTTGTTGATTCCATCACCAAGAACTAATCCAACCATAATGAATTGTTCGCTTTTTAGTCGTCTTCTTCTTTCGACATTTTTCGGAATGATGATTTCTCTCCCACAACAAAGACAAGGACAGAGATCAAAACACTCTGTTTCCATATGGCGAATCCATGAAATCACTCAGATTGCTTGATTGGATTTGATGTAGGTCGTTGTGTATAGGGTCTCATTTTCTTCTTCCAACTTGGCTTCACACATGACCGACTTTGCTTCCTTCCATAAATTAGTGGTTGGAACCTAGAGGCATGGAGAATTGTAGATAGTAGTGAGATTTTTTGTTGAGAATTGTAGATTGCAATGAGAATTGAAACCTAGGGTCTCTCAAAACCATGACAGAGCAAACTAGTATAGTTTAATGGCCCAGGAGCTTCAACAACAGTCCTGTATTTGGATTTCAAATAGAAAACTAGATGGGTTTGTCACAAGGCCTGGCCATGATGATTATATGATCTGAGAGTTTTTGCCAAGATACCTTACACAAAAAAACATGCACTACCTATAATACAAAGGACAAGAAATCATGGGCTTTGGTCAGATCTAATATAAACTTTCCCTGAATCGATCTGATGATGTGCTACTCTCGAGTCTTGACCACATTCAAAACAACTATAACCTGTGCAGAACTTTTCTAGGCTGCAATTGCATCTTGAATATTTGAGATATGATAAGCATCTCATCCAATCACAGCAATTCAACATGTAAAATGCTACCAAGAAGGATAGATATCACACAGTCCAATTTACAGATCTACTACCACGAACAATAGATAGTACATAATCCAATAGATATTATATATCTAATACCACAAACAATAGTTATTACAGATTTGAGTGAGTACATGTGGGCAAACAAGTGAAAACAATTGCATCTTAAATCAATGAATTGAGAGAGAGATGACCTTGTTTTTGCCATTGCATCAACAAAAGGGTGTATGGCAACTTTAGATCCGTTTTTCTTTTACTTCATTCTCTCCTAAGTTCCTAACCACCACCATCTCATGGATCACAACCATTTAAACTCATCAACTCAACACTACTCACAATGAACCTATCATGGATAACTACCATGGAGAAAGCATGGAGTTATCATTTCCTTAAGAAATGTAGCTCTCAAACAACTTCCTGTCCAAGCTACATTTCTCAACACTCCCTCTTAGTGAGGAAGGAATTCTACACCAATCCAAGTTTGTCTTTGAATACTTCAAACCTCTCTTTTGCTAAGAGCTTGGTCAGAATATTAGCTATGTATTGATTTGTGGGAATATACTAGAGCTTTAATACTCCCTTCTGAATCTTGTCTCTTATGAAATGATATATAATCTCTATATGCTTGAACCTGTCATGAAACAATGGCTTCTCAAAGAGTTTGATACAACTCCGATTACCATAGTACATCACCATGGGATCCGACTTTTGACCAAACAATATTACAAGCAACATGTGAAGCCAAATGGCCTTAGAAGTACTAGTTGCCATATACTCTACCTCTGCTAATCTAAGTGCCAATAAATTTTGCTTCTTGTTGAACCAAGATATCAACGATGATCCCAAGCTAAAGCGGCAACCTGAAGTGCTCTTCTTGTCTATTGCAATACCTACCTAATCTGAGTCTATATACCCCGACAACTTCACTTCAACATCTCCAAGATATCTCCAAGATATCTTAGACTATCGTGAACTAGCTCGTTCACTACAAAACATATGTCTGGCCTAGTGTTGACCAAATACATCATGGAACCTATCAGCTACCTATACAACATGGGATCCACCATATTTGAATCCAAATTTGTTAACTTCTTCAAATTAGTGATCATAGGCATGGCCATAGGTTTGCAATCCTCTACCTAAAACCTCTTCAGAATCTCCGTTGCATACTTACCTTGCCCAAGGAAAATCTCTCTAGGTCTCTACCAACCTCCAAACCCAAATAGTAAGGCATCATATGCCATTGTCCTTCATCTCGAACTCAACTATCATATCTGCTTTGCACCCTACAATGAGCTTCTCTGAACCTATAAGAAACAAATCATCTACATACAACATCAAAACAAGCGAATCAGCCCCAACAAATATATAATATAAATTAGGATTTGTTTCACTTTTGGTGAATCCCACTCTTTACAAATATCCATCGTGTTGAATTTTTATTATAGCAGAAGAAAACCAATTTTTAGATTTGATAATTACTTCCTAATGACTTCAAATAATAATTTCATCCCATTGTTATCATTGAATAATTACACTGAAAATTTCAACTTTAAATTCAACGGAGACAATAGAATCATAGAAAGATAGCTATGCACTGTAGACACGATATTTTTACCCTGGGAGAAAACCCAACAACTTTTCTTAGAAGAAATCAGACCAATATTAGAAGTATATCATCACCATTCAGAGAAAACCCTAGCACATAAAGTTCATCCTCTTTCATGAGGAAACCCTAGCATGTAGGAGAGATAAGATCCACAAGAATTTTGCCTTGTATGTTTTGCTAGACCTTCTTGAAAAGTGTGCACAAGAGAAGCTAAGAAGAGATGTTTAGTTGTGATGTGTAAAAGTGAAATGTTAACTTCTTATTTATACACATCAAGTCACCTTTATTTCACTTATGGGACCGGCTTGTAACTTTTGTTTACACTTTTCATTTTACCTTTAGGGCCGACTTGTACTTTCTGTCTTCAATATTTCCTGGGGCTTCTTCAATGCTTTTCGGGTCTTCTTCAATGGTTTAATGGCTTGACTTGTCTTCTTGGTTATTTCTTCTTCACTAGAAAGTTGTCCTTGAGCCTTGTTTATGCTATTCTTCTCCTCACGTGCACGTCTATTCATATAGAGTTCTTAAGTTGAATAGACCCACTAAGAAGTCCGAGACACTTCTTAGAGTCTACGTCAATTCAACATTTGACTAGACTTGTATATTCCACAAGGGGACGAAAGCCCCTATCAAATAAACAAGTCAAACCTGCTCTAATATAGAATAGATCACTCTGTACTGGAGCAGGCAATGTGGAAGCACCTTGGGGCCAATCTCCCCAAGCCATATGTCTCAAGCTAATGGGAGAAGGATTGCCCCTACCTGGGCCATTCACCTCTAGCCATATGACTTAGGCTCTGACGATGAATGTATCATTTCCCCCTTGCTTATACCAACATGACCAATCTGGGAGAATGTCTGCTCGATGCTGCAAACTAGAGAAACATCAACACTCCCTCTCAGGGAGGGAGACATTCTGCATCTCGAGTCTTTCACTCCTAGCCAAATTAGCATGGCTAACTGGAGAAAGACTGCGCCTGAGCCATTCACCATTAGCCAAATCATCATGGCCATGTGAGTGAATGTATCATTCCCCCTTGGTCAAATCAGCATGACCAATTTAGGAGAATGTCTGCCCGACGATGCTCATTTGCGGATCTGTACTGGAGCTTTATTGCTTCCTACTGCACTATGTCTTAGATGAAGTGATATTTGATCTCCTGATCAAATAGTCTTGTAAGAAGCTTCCGAAGCCACACTACTTCGCGACTTGCGACACTGGCTATGATATACTACACTTCTACTGTACTGAGTGCTTCTTGCTAAACTAGGATATCATAGTTGATCCCAAGTTGAAGCAGCACCCCCAAGTGCTCTTTTGTCCACTGCACTCCTTGCCCAATCATAATCTGTATATCCCTGCAGCCTCACTTCACCACCTGAGACATATCTCAGACCATATCCAACTGTACCACATCGGTACCTCAACACATGCTTTGTGGCAACCCACTGTAGATGCCTTGGCTCAACCATAAACTGGCTCAGGGTGCTCACTGCAAAGCAAATATATGGCCCAGTGTTAACCAGGTACATCAAGGATCCAATCAACTGCCTATACATAGTGGGATCCACCAAATCTGAATCTAAAGCAGAATCACTCAGCTTCTTCAAATTTGTCTCCATAGGTGTAGCCATGGACTTGCAGTCCATCATCAAGATATCGACCTTATATCTCCCTTGACTGAGGAAGATCTCATTTGGTCTCTAGCACACCTCTTATCCCAAGAAATAATGCATCAAGCCAAGATCCTTCATCTCGATCTCTGAAGCCAACTTTCTCTTGGTGCGAGAGGTACTCCTGATTGAGACACCTCCTCCATTATCAACAAATTGTGCTGCAGCTACTCCCTTTGTGCGAGAGCACCCTGCTCCCTTTGAATCTGAGTATCCTGTTCCCTTCTGCATCTGGACACTCTGCTCCCTCTGCAACTGAGTATCCTGCACTGAAGCAACCTGCTTCCTTCTACACTGTCGATCCCTGAGTATCCATCTGTGTCATCTCCCACCATGTGGGTCTACTGAGACCAACCTCTTGCTCCCTCAAGAACACAAAATACCATCCATAACTCTCTTTGAGCCTTCAAATTGGCTAACTCCATAGCCTGTATAATGTGCCCTTCCTGATGCTAATCTGGACTGTATGTTTGATCTTGTAGATCCACTTGGAAGTCACCACTAACTTCCCCTCTAAGTTCGAAACTATCTATCACACATCATTCTTCATGATGGAATGATACTCTTCCATCGTGACATCCTTGCAAAATTGTTATCTTGCTGCCTCCTCATAATTGGAAGGGGCTCAGAATCAATGATGTGACTCATCAATGCCATATAACTCGAGAACCTCTGAGGTCGTTTGTTCTCCCTGAGAGTGCCACTGGGAGCTGGATGCCCCTTTGCATCGTGCAAAATATCATGAAGTCGTGTTGGCCTCTTTCTGATCACTGCAACATCTCTAGGTAGATCCATTGGCTCTGTTGGCTCTACCGACTCCTCCTAATAGTCTAAAGGATGAACAACTGGACTAGATGGATCTGTACCATCATCCTTCAAATCCTCTTGCTCCTCACTATCATTCTCCATATGAGTCTCTTTGGATGTCATGAAGGCTACTTCCGCATCAAAAGTAACATCTCGACTAACCTCAATCTGACATTGTCCTGGAATGTAGATCCTCTAGGCCTTCGAAGTCTCGTTGTATCCCACAAAAGTAGCCTTCTTCTCATAACGTTCTAACTTTGTCCTCTTCTCCTTGGGCATGTGGATGTAAACTGGACAACCAATGATCCTCAAATGACTGACCTCTCGCTTCACTCCTGTGAATGCCTCCTCAAAAGTCTTGTCCCCCAATATCTAGTGAGGACTCTTGTTCTAAGCATAAACTATTATACTGGTTGACTTTGCCCATAAGAACATGGGTAGATCCTGGTCATGGATCATCGCCTTAACAACCTCCACAATGGACCTATCCTGCAATACATGACAAAATTTGTCCACGAGAGTTAATCGGTACCAATCAAACAATTATGCTATTCATCAACAAAATATCAATTCAATTTAAGAAAATAAAACTCATTGCTTAAAGCATTAATACTTATCTTGTTGTCGACTTCCTCTTGATTCCTGCCTCGCAAAAATCACTTAAGTCCCTGGAAATATACTCTTCTCCATTATCTGACCTCAAAACCTTGATCTTCTTCCCCGTCAAGTTCTCTATTTGAGCTTTGAACTCTTGGAACATGCTGAAAACTTCATCCTTGGTCTTCATGAAGTCGATCCATGCCTTCCGGCAGAAATCATCAATGATGTCACATAGTACAAGAAGCCACCCAAAGATGATATTGTCATTGGTTTGCATACATCTGAATGCACTAGATCCAAGATACCTTTGGATCTACCATCCCTGCTCGGAAAAGATCCCTTAGCATTCTTGCCAAGTGCATAACCCCTGCAAACACCTTCATGCTCTACCTGGAGCTTCGGAAGGCTTGTAACCAACTTCCTCAATGTTTTTTCTTTAGGGTTATTCCTACAGCCACCTCTTAACTCCAACAAACAATCATTAAATGTCTGGTTAGGGCACCCTAAGGGTACAGCTAACCGTAAAGAAAAGAAAATAACTTAAAATAGGAAGAGGTGGCCTAAACTATTCAATCTGATATACAAATTTCAATAGACTTATTATCACATCCATAGTAGTTAGGCTACCATGATGCATATTAGCTTATCAGAGACATGAGCCAAGCCATGCTTGCATGAGATGAGCATTCCATTTTCTAACATCAGTGGTAGACTATATTTCCGAGCTACTCATAGCATCCAAAGCAGTATCCCAGCATATCCTTGTCACTTCTGAGACTTACATGGCAAATGAGATGTACTAGTTGAGTCATGGTTCACTTGGTCAAAGCAGTAGAGGTTAGGCAGTTGATGTAGTCCTTTTCCCTTTTGCACTCAGAGTTGGTCTTCATGTTTCCTTCAGAGACTAGTATATGGCTGAGCAGGTATACAGGTTGGCATATGGGTGTTACTTTTTGTCTCTCTTGTTCATATTAGTAGCTTTGACTTGGCACCAATGGTGGTTGGATATGTTGGTTTTGCTTTTGGGTTGTTGGTTGTGAATAGTCAAGTAGTCCTAACGTTAAGACTTTGTTATATATTCACTTGTCTAGCTGGCTTAGTACAAAATTGATCATTCCCGATCTTGTCTGGCTCCACTTTCACACTCCTTCCACACATCTATTTGTTCCATATTATAGCTTTCAACCCTTGACTTGGATGAGACTTATTATCTTGAAGATTCTTCCCCACCTTGACCTCTTTGCTGGATAGACTCCATCTTTTACTTGTGTCTCGCCTCTGGGGTGTATCGCTTGGGTTATGGAGCCCATGATCCCTCTCTGCTTGTATGATGCCTTGTGGATTGGGCGTGTTTATGTGAAGTAGCCCATATCACCGAGTTGTCTCCTTTAGTCCACAACCCAAGTACTCCCTCAAATGCAGATGTGGAACAAATGATGTATCAAAATAACTGCAAAAAGTGTTTCTAAACACTAAAGTGAAATGAGATAAAACAATCCTTTCTGTAGCTAGTTAGTGCCCAAGGGATGGGCACTCATCCTTTATATGATGTAAGACCATTTTCCCATAAAGGGCAACAGGGTGGTCACTGCATCGCCCCTATGGACGACAACGGGCAATGCAGGTAAGATCGAGTCATTATCTGAGGCCCACAAGGCTATCTAGGGCACTTGCCCTTGGTGGATGGCTGGTGAAGAAGAGGTCATCTCATGAAATAAATGTGAAATGTTATGAAAGTCAAATCAACTAAATGAGAAAAGGATGCTTGACTAGAGTCTACCGAAGGCAACTCAAGCACTCTATCCATATGTAAGACACCTCCCTTCCCTAGTGTCCTATGTCCAGCATATGTCATTGTGTTTTCCATTTTCCCTATCATCTGAAAGAACATCAAGTCTGTCCAATAATTCAATCCATCCTTTAAGCCTAGCTTTGTTGTATCCACTTTACCCAACCTGATAAGGAATGATCTATTTTGTAAGTGAGTATATGGTCGAAACTTCATGAAAGACTATGAAACTATTCCATTATAAGTCTAGATTGAGTTTTGATTGTAGCGATCACCATTGTATCATGTTACTGATGTTGGAGTTGGCTATTAATATGAATAAGAGAGCACCTTTCACCCCCTTATGCATGCAAGATTATTCAGTACTCAGTTTATTTGTCAGTTTGATCGGTTTTGACTTGGTCAACCTATGGGTCCAGTTGACCACCAAGCCAGCTAGGTGGGCAACCATGTACCATGAAGATAAATAAAGTGTACCTTCCAAAACTTTCAAGCTCCAAATGACTCAGCAGAGCAATATTGCCCATTTCTCCTCTTCTTCTTCTTCATGAAATTGTCGCACCCCTGCGAGGAGTTTTGTAAGGATATGTCCACATGATGGTCATTTTTTGTAAAACTTAGTTGCCTAGGACTTTATCATTAGGGAAGTCCTTTCATACAGATTTTTTTCCTCGGATAATTAAATTTGCTCTTTAGCAATTTTAATTATTTGAGTTTTTCACTCAAAATTTCTCCAAAGTGGTGAAAGGCGTTCTAATGATCAAACCCATGGGGTGATTAAGGTCTAGGAGTGTTGTATATTACCATGCTAGACATTATCCAGAGTCTTGCAGAATTTCATTAAGTTTTGCCTAGTATTTTTAAAAAAATTGTAATTAAAAAATGTCCCTCAACATAAATTATTGTACTGTAAATGCGGGATAACTGGCTCCTAGTGCCCATAAATAGGGGTATGGGTACTACTCATAATCAATGGCATGAGACCCCCTACACCTTTGGACCAAGTTTGGAGTCATGTCGTTAAGTTTTGATAGGGTTGTGGTTTTTCCTAAGTCAGTAAAAATATCAGGAAAATTTCCCTATGATTAAAAATGGCAAATTTGTGTAGTGTCTAAAGTCACTTGGAAAAGGGAAATTCTGTTTTCTAAAGTCATATTATGTACCGAGAGGGAAATCAAAGGCAAAAATGCCCCCCCCCCATGTAAAGTTTCAAGAGTTTGAAGTTGTCTCCCTAAGGGGGGACTTTCTCTCACCATGGGAAATGAGAAAAATTGAAATAAGCCAAAGGGGGGGGTCCCACCTTCATGATTCCCCCCCCTTGGCCTAGCAATCAATTATAAAACATGGGAGGGGGGTTCTGTTCCCCCCGTTGTTTGGATTATTAACCCATGGAAGTGTGCCTCCCCTCATGCCCCCCCCACTTTCTCTTCAAGTCACAAATGTCACTCATGCAAAGGGGCTCTCTCCTCTCTCTTTTTCTATAAAAGGAGGCCTCTCCTCATTTGGGTGGCAATCTCTTGACTCTCTCAAGCTCTCATGCTCTCTCACTCATTTGCTCTCATTTTTGTGAGCCATTGTAATTTCCAACCATTTTGGCTCTCTAATAAAAATCTTTGGAGGAAAGCTAGTGTTTCTTTGTGTTCCATGGTGATTTGCCCTTGTGCTCCATTGTTACTCAAACTATTGGAGGCCAAAGAGGCAATTTTTTTTTCCTTGGTGAGATGTACTCATTTTTGTTTAGATTTCATGAGATTTTAGATTTTGTAGTTAAGAAGTTCATGCTTTCTTGGTTGAATAACATGATTTCTTAATTCATTGTTTGAAACTCACCTTTTTCTAGTTTGTGTAGCAAAATCTATCAAGTTGCAGGTTACCAAAATTTGGAGAGTGGGATTCCTCGGTTGGATCCCCCATTGCTTCAAAGTCTCAAGAGCAAAGGACATTTTTTCCTCACTTTCCATTAAAATTTCTGCACATTTTTTACATCTTATTTACACTCTAAAATCTTGTTTAAAATACTCATTTTCATAAGTTCTTTTGAGTTAGTTAATCCACAAAATTTTCAAAAATTTATGTACACAATTTTACACTAACATTCATAGTGTCCCAAAATGATTTTGGGCACTCTTTACTGTATATTTGCTTGTTGTTTTGTGCAGGTTTTTAGCAGCATAAAGACAGACTGCCAAAATTTTGGTAGAAAATAGTTCAAAGGACCCCCAAGAGTCCCTAATTCAAAGGACATTGCCAAGAGGGGCCCAAAAACCCCTTTCCTTTTCTCTTTCTCTCAAATTTCTGCTGCAGAATTCTTTTTCTCATTGTAAGGGCCAAGAGAGTCTCTTGAGCCCATTTTCCATTCCCTCTAAGTTTCAAATATTGTCTCAAAATTTTATTTAAGCCACTCACTATATGCAAAGGAAATTGGGTTTTTCCCACCCTGGCATAGCAAAAGAAGAAGGCTAGGATTTAGATTTTTGTTTATACTCACAAGTAATTTTTCTATTACCCCACCTCGTCCATTTGGAAGAGGATTGAGTGGCTATGATTAGTTTGTTTTAGCTTTCATTTCTTTATTGTGCCCACACCTTGCAAGAGAAGTGGCTCTGCCCATCCTTGCAATATCGTGTCGACTGGATTTTGTTTTAAAGTTCATTTTTAATTCTTTATTTCAAGTAAATAAACCTTGCCCCATCTTTGCCCTGTATTAACTCCCCTTTCCGATTCGTCCAATCCTGGGTGAAAAGAAAGGGCAAAAATTCGAGTCGGCTAGTTTTAATAGGAACTTTAACAACTTATTTCAAAATTGAAAAAATAAGGATTAGTTGTGGAGCTAGTGGGGTAGAGAGTGAAGGGAGCCTCGTGGCACTTTGTGTCCTCCTGTTGAGCACCTTGCTAGTCTTTGGAACTGACTTGTGGAGCTAGAAGGGAACCTTGTGTCCTCTTGTTGAGTACTCAACAATTTCTCTCAATTGAAAGATAAGTGTTAGAGGTAGTCACATTAGTTAGATTTTGTTTTTCTTGTTTTCACACATTAATCCCCTAAGCTAAAGTGAAACCTAAAATTTAATAAAATTAACAGGGCCATTGCAAAAATTTCAAGCACTCGTTCACTCTCAAGCACTTGTTATTTTCTGTTTACCTTTCAAGCAAGTATTTACATTCACTTCAAAGCAAATTGTTTCTAGTTTCAAGTTTGTTTCAAAGTCAAGTTATTTCATAGCAAGCTCTTGAATACTTTAAAGGTTTGGAAGTAAATTATTTCAATCCCTTTATGTGTCTTGTGTAATTTGTTATCCTTTATGTGACTCACTAGCCCAATAGATAAGGCATGGGTATAGTCAATAATTGGTTGTTTCATTCTTATAACATTATTTGGTTGAATTTCAAGAAGCTTTGACTTTCATCAATAATTCTTGCATTTTGCATGATTGCTTGTCATAAAAAATCTTTAATCTTTAGGTGATAATAATTTAAATCCTAAAATAAAACCTCTAAAAACTCAATAAGTAGGGACTACTCCCCTTGGCTCTTTAGGAGTTGAGCCTAAACGAAGGAGTTAGGAATCGAAGTGACAGTGGGTTCTAGACTCATAGCTTGCCCCCAAGGACACACTAAGTGGGTTAAATACTTCTCCACGTTTGGAGGTGTGTATTAGGCGGCAACAAGTCCTGCAAGGGATTTGGCTACAGTGGTTCAAGATTGTTTATCTAGTACCCATGGACATTCATTACATCATTCATTACATCATTCATTGCTTCAGTTGCTGGTTATTGGCCATAGTTGGAGAGATTTTCATTTATTATGGTTATTTATAGCTATATTTTTATTATTGGAGGAGGACTTGCTTACAGATGGCTATATTGATGGATCCATGGGGTGTTAGTAGTCACCCAAAGTAGATTTGAGATCTCTGATTCCATTGGTACACTCAGATTGATGATTTGGGCAAAAGAAAATAAGTTATAAGCAGATTTATCCTTCAACAGTATATATCAGCATTTTTAATGAACAAAAGGTGACAATGACTCTCACTAGGAAATCGATTTGGCTTGGTTTGGCAAGGAAATGACTTGGGAATGATATATTATGATATTTTGATGCTCCAGGGGCTATTGGTCATTATTATTACACTTGTTTGGGGCCACATGGTATATTCCCTTACTAGAGAGTGCATCCTCTCCATGGGGGGTGATTTCATCATTCCTATCACTATGATTATAATATGATTATATCTTTATGTTGTATATGGGGCGTCTTAGGGAGACTTAGACCCCTAGACGACCCCCTTGGCTAATGTACTATGTTATTATGATGTACCACTTTTACTTGGGCGCATTAGAGAGAAATCGACCCCCCTCTTTTTGATGATCCATGAGCAAATGTAATAATAGATCTCCACTGTTGATCTTCTTATTATCTCAACCATCAGATTAAAAGCAGTTAGAATGCAGACATCACGCTTTTCCTATTTAAGAGAGATGATCCCCTTCATTGTAAAGCTTCGGGATTTTGGCTCCTGGACTGATGATGACTGTGTCAAGAGAATACCTTCCTAGTTAAGAGGGAGTGTTGTTGTAAATGTAACTTCGGAAGATATCCTTTTGTATATTATATTATTATTGTACCTCCGTCGGAGATGTTTTTCCTCCGTTCGGGGATGTCATTATTGCATTTGGTCATGTAAGAATATCGAGGTAAAACCTCCATTGTAAGTAGGGGAAATAGCTCCCCAAAAGATAAATGTAAATTGTATTTTTGAGTCTCCCTAAGACAGGTCAGCCCAGTCTATTAGGCAAGTCGACCCCAATGAGAAATTAGGTCACTCACACTTGAAGTATAAATAGAGAGGGTCACTCTCTCATTTGGATATCACACTCACTCAAGCAAGTTTGCACCAAGTGAGAGAGAAGACAACTTCGCTCGAGGAGAAAGAGAGAAGCTGCAGAAGACATCTTATATTTGGATTTTGTATCTTGGTTTGATATTGTACTAGTTTTCATATTTCTGAGGAAGTTTCGGGGTTTTCTCCTTTATGGTTTCCTCGAGGAAAATTCTTGTGTCTTTTGTGTTTTGTTGTGCTTGTCTATCTTTCATTTTAAAGATCTAACTAAATTGAATTAAAGTGCAAACTCTAACAGAAACCCTAGCATGTAGGAGAGATAACATCCACAAGAATCTCACCTCTTACTTTTTGATATACCTCCTTGAAAAGTGTGCACAATAGAAGCTAAGAAGAGATGTCTAGTTATGATGTGTAAAAGTGAAATGTTAACTACTTATTTATACACATCAAGTCACCTTTATTTCACTTATGGGGCTGACTTGTACTTTTTGTTTTCATTTTACCTTCAGGGCCGACTTGTACTTTATGTCTTCAATATTTCTTGGGGCTCCTTTAATGCTTTCCAGGTCTTCTTCAATTGTTCAATGGCTTGGCTTGTCTTCTTGTTATTTCTTCTTCACTAGAAAAGTTATCCATGAGCCTTGTTGATGCTATTCTTCTCCTCACATGCACGTCTATTTATATAGAGCTCTAATGTTGAATAGACCCACTAAGAAGTTTTTGACACTTCTTAGAGTCTACGCCAATTCAACATTAGACTAGACTTGTTTATTCCACAAAGGGATGAAAGCCCCCATCAAATAAACAAGTCAAACTTGCTCTAATATTGAATAGATCACTACGTCCTAGAGCAGGCAATGTGAGAGCACCCTAGGGTCAATCTCCCCAAGCCATATGAATCAGGCTAATGGGAGATGGACTACCCCTGCCTGGGCCATTCACCTCCAGCCGTATGACTCAGGCTCCGAGGACGAATGTATCATTTCCCCTTGATCAAATCAGCATGATCAATTTGGGATAATGTCTTCCTGATGCTGCAAACTGGAGAAACATTAGCACATCGATCTTGGAATACCATGCTCTTGGTGCCTTGTTGAGTCCATACAAGCCCTGCAAGCACCTTACAAACATGAGACTCCTTCCCACTTAATTCAAAGCCCTAAAACTAAAGACATAACTACTCCAATGAAAGTGTACCTAGCGAATGGAGCAAAAGTATCCTCGTAGTCCACTCCCTCTTTTTGGGAGAAACCTCTCGCCACAAACATCACTTTAAACTTCTCAATGATTCCATCAACAACATGATTGACCTTGCAAAGACACCTAGAACTCACTATTGACTTCCCCCCCTATCTCAACACTATGTCGCATACATCATTCTTCATGATGGAGGTGTACTCCCCCATGGCATCCCACCAAACCTATTGGTTTATTGCTTCCTAAAAATTGAAAGGCTCAAAATATATGATGTTGCTCAACAATGCCCTGTATTTTAGAAACTTCTTTGGAGATATACTCTCCTTGAATGTGCTCCTAGGAGCCTCAACATACTCTTGAGCATCCCTCAATGTCTGCGTAAACTATCAAGGTCTCCTAACAAAACTGGAAGGATCTCGTGGCTCCTCCTATTCACCTAAAGGTTGTTGTCCTAATTGGAATTCATTGGTGACCCTAGATCAACCTTTGGAACTTCCTGTTCCTCATCCTCTATCACTGGAATAGGCTCATGAGACTTCTTGGATGCAAAGTCTTCCTCAAAATTTACATTCATGCTTACCACTATCTTCCTTTGCTCTAGAATGTAGACCTTGTATGTCCAACTTGGTCCTCTTCTCTACTAGCACATGGATATAAACACGACAACCAAAGATGCGAAAATGACTCACCTCCGACTTCACACCAAAAATTTCCTCCTCTGGTGTGTTGTCCTCCAAGATCCTATGCTGACACATGTTTTGAATGAAGACTATTGTGTTGCATGCTTCTTCCCATTGAAACATCATCAAATCCTGCTCATGAATCATCGCCTTTGTAGCTTCAATGATGGATCAATTCTTTTGCTTAGCAACTCCATTCTGGTATGGGTTGTACGAAACATACATCTCCTTCTTGATTCCTGCCTCCTTGTAGAAACCCGCAAACTTCTTGAAGGTATACTCACCCCCATTGTCCAATCTCAAGACTTTGATCTACTTCCCGGTCTTGTTTTCAACTAGAGATTTGAACTACTGAAACTTGCTAAGGATCTCATCCTTGGTCTTTAAGAAGTAGATCCATGTCTTGCAAGAGAAAACATCAATAAAGGAAACATAGTACATGCTTCCCAAGATTGATGTTGTTGACATCGTTCCAGATACATTTCAATGTACTAGGTCTAGAATCTCCTTAGACCTATCCTTGTTGCATGAGAAAACAGCCTTAGCATACTTTCCAAGCATGCAACCTCTGTATACTCATCGTTACTAAATGTTGAACTCTATAAGACCTGTGACTATCTCACCCAAAATAGGCAACGCCATATGATGCAAGTGCTCGATCCTCTTATGGCACAACTCACACAAGTTGTCACTATTATGAACTAGGGCTCAAACATCTTCACCTTGTAATCTATATAGATTGCCTTCCCTAACCCAATCACCTATGTTTATTATGGGCTGGAATCCTTCGGTCTAATAAAGACTTACTGGTGCTTGGTGTTCACTTTCAAGTATTTAGGTTAGAATCATACTTTTCTTTCTGCATCTTACTATTTGCAGGAGCCACCTTAGTGCTCCGACTTTGTATTAACATCTTGGTACCAAACAGTCCCACTAACCTACTTTTGTGGTCATTCAATGGACATTAATAAAATTATCTTATTATTTCTACTGCAATGCCCTCATCTTCCATAGCCGAAATTGGAAGCAAGTTTTTC
The DNA here is from genome assembly GCA_027924585.1 of Larix kaempferi. Classification (NCBI taxonomy): domain Eukaryota; kingdom Viridiplantae; phylum Streptophyta; class Pinopsida; order Pinales; family Pinaceae; genus Larix; species Larix kaempferi. The sequence goes on from BSBM01000806.1 coordinate 4,588,060, forward strand.
TTGTGACCTAGAACAAACAAAACATCACCAAATCAAAAGAGTTACCTAATTGGAGTTGGAAGGGAATCATACCAACTCTTGCTACTGGTTACTTGGCATCATCAACAAGTTCAACCTAAACTTGTGAGTTGTGCTCTTTTAGACTTGAAAATGTTATGAACCTTAAATGGCAATATTATTAAAATATAGTTAAAAAAATTAAAATATCGAAGAGGTGCTTAGCCAAGTGTTGTGACCTTATCTTAAAAAGTCACCATCAAACCTATATAAACTAAGATAGTCACTGATTGTAATCATCATCTTTTTTATCAATATCAATTATATATATATACACACACATTGTCTTTATATATATACACACACATTGTCTTTTGTACAACTGAACTTTAATATTTAAAGTTTTCGCATATTTGGCGTTACATTGGTATAAGAGAGTCTATCAGAGTTTTCCATTTCAATGGACATCCAAAGAATTCAAAACCTAGTAGAAGAATTAATAGAAAGAAATAATCGTGCTCGATAGGGGTCGTGAAGCTCTTAATGTAATAAAAGAAATAAGAAAAGGAATAAGAGAAATAAACAAAAGCATGGTAAATACCAGTCGAGATCCGAAGGTAGAACTACCAGAGGCTGAACCTATGCCGGAAGAAGAACTGGAAACCAAAATATTAACCCTAGATGATGATCTGGTGCTACCAAACGACGACGAGGAGCGTGAGAGACGAACGTACCTTGTTCCTGAGGTGTCCGCCGCAATCCGGATAGAGAATATTGAGTATGGACGTCTTCGATTGCACTCCAACAAAACATTGGAAGGGCCGGAGTATTCGATCAGAAGAGCATTTGTCTAGTTCAATTTCCACAAAAAAACGTGGACTGCAATGAATTTGAACCATTATCCATCGAACAGATTTCTGATGCAGAGAAAACACCTTGTGGCGTAAGTATTAGAACTACCTATAGGCGTACTCTTGATAAATACAGAGTTCGAAGGGTTGTCCAACAAGCCGCTAAAGATCTATGTTTCGAAATTTCGGATGAGAATGACGTAAGTTATATGGTGGACTGTATAAATTACTTTAAGTAGAAGTATGTCCTCGATATTTGTCTCAAACTCTGACATTGTGTTGATGTGGGCAAAATACGAAGACTGCGCTATTTTCCTCTCAGATTTTATGGAAATTACGAAGGCTGGGTGGGTAGTAAGATATTTCTTCTCGATCGTTTGTTGCAAGCAGCTATTCTGGTGGGATTCATATTTTTCATACATTGTCGACACCGGCTTGAAGTTTCTAGCATGTTTCTGAATCTCAGTATGGTTATTCTTAAGATATGTGCGCCATCATAGAAGATGTGGGAAAAATAACCTTAATCAATCTGAGTTTTATCTTGCACAGTTGCTGTCTTGATTTTCAGAAGTTGACGGAAATTCATGCATCCAGTGAAGAGATTGCCACGTGGATTAATCGTGTCTTGCAATCTAAAGGAACCATGAGATCTGGCAGTAACCAACCTCTAATTATATTATTTCTGATTCCATACGTAAGTTCTCAAGTGATGAAAGAAAGGGTAGATATTCATTTTTACAGCTATTTTAAACCGACGCGACCCTGCGTCTTAATAACAGATGATAGAAAGTATTTATATGACGGCAAAAAAGTTATTCTAAGGTCCAAAAGGGTTAATGGCATGGTAATATTTAATAAAAAGGTTATACTAAGCTCCAAAGAGGTTAAGAAGTCGAAAATCACGCTTAGCACTATGCCAGCATTCGAAGTCGAAAATCACGCTTCGCGCTATGCCAGCATTCAAAATATACCAAATAGAAGACAGGCCTGGCACAGTCTTTCCACGAGGTGTTGAAGTGATTATCACTTTACGATGCAGAGATTGTTGTTGGTATCGTATCGGGATCCATGTGAAACCCGACGTGTCTTATTAGTTCCATGTTTAGTTATTAAAAAGGTGCGTGGGAATAAAAATGAAAACCATAACTGAAATATAATAATAATAATAATAAAATAATAAAGTATACTAATGATAATAAAGAAGTTATTAAATATTGACGAGTATAAAGTGGAGAAATATTTAAGGAGGATAAAAGGGATTTTACATTATTTTCAATGAAGAAGTGAAAGAAATCGAGTGTAGGTTAATTCAAAAAGATTTAAAAGTATGTTATATCGTAAACGGTGATTACTGAAAGAAGACGACAGTTAAAAAAGACATGTTTAAGTTGAGAATGAAGAAACCATGTTCCAGTTTTCACCAATTCCGTAATATGCCAAATTGAAGTTGAAAATAGCTCATGTGGACAAAGCTTCCTTAAAGCGGCCAGCAATGTTATGAACCTTCTTAAATGGCAATATTATTAAAAGATATTTAAAAAATTAAAATATTGAAGAGATGCTTAGCCAAGGGTTGTGACCTTATGTTAAAAAGTCACCATCAAACCTATATAAACTAGGATAGTCACTCATTGTAATCATCATCTTTTTTATCAATATCAACTATGTATATATTTATACATTGTCTTTTGTACAATTGAACTTTAATATTTAAAGTTTCTGAATATTTGGCGTTACAGAAAACAATTGTCGAGTTGGTGTCGTGCCACAATGCCCCACTATCCACATACCACGCATCCCTCAAAATTGTGCTAGAAGGAACGCACAACACCACCAAGAAATCCTTCTCGAACTTGGAGGAAAACCTGTTTAACTGAGTTTCCACAAAGGCTACTACATGCTTCTACTGCATATTTGGCGTTACAGAAAACAATTGTCGAGTTGGTGTCATGCCACAATGCCCCACTATCCACATACCACGCATCCCTCAAAATTGTGCTAGAAGGAATGCACGACACCACCAAGAAATCCTTCTCGAACTTGGAGGAAAACCTGTTTAACTGAGTTTCCACAAAGGCTACTACATGCTTCTACTACTGCTTCACTTTACCCTCCTTCTTGTGTGGACAGTGTGATGCATAATTTCCATGCTTGTGACATATGAAGCAATGATATTACTCAAGTCCTTCCATGGCTGTAAAATTGACTCACTATTTCCTTTGCCTTTGTTGGGTCATTTCCCTCTACCCTTCTTTGTTTGACCAAATAGGGCAAGGTCACCTTCTCCACCCTTCTTGCTAGCCTTTGACTCCATCCGAGTCTCCTCTTGGATACAGTCATCCCAGGTTCTTTTAAAGGAGGGAAGATGCTCATGAACATAGATGCCCTAGAAAAATCTTGCCCATGAAACTGAGAATCCATTAAGTGCCATTTTACTAACTTTGCCTCTACAATCTTCTCCCCAACTGCTGCAAGTTAATCACATATCTGCGTGACCTTCATCACGTAACTAGTAACCGTGTCTAATATGGTCATCTCTATTGCTCTGAGTTTGTTCTACAATATCATCTTTCCATTTATGTTCTCACTCTAATAAAGGCTAACCAGGGCATTGAACATGTTCTTCACAGTCTTTTTCTCGGATATGTGAGGGATCAAATGACCCTTTATAGCATCCATGATCATTCGCCTAAACCTTCACTTCCTTTTTCTTATGAATTGTCAAATCCCACGGATCTATCAACGGAGTCACAACATCTTTGACAATATATCCCAGAGACCATTCTCTTCCAACAAGAGTGTGACCCTGACTTTCCATGATAGGAAATTCGAGGCACCTTCAAATATGTCCTCAAATCTGAGGCCAGTTGATGCCATCTCTGAAATCTAATGCACAAACTCTGAAAGCCTTCTAACTGTTGTTCCTTGTTTCTGACAGTTGATATACTGTTATAAACCCTTCAGAATCTCAATCAAAACCTGTGGCTCTGATTCCATGTGAATTTTCCTAGCCTAGGTGACTGATGTCCTTGTGTTTTCAATCAAATCAATTAATTGCAGAAATTAATTAATGCAGAAATTTAAATTCTGAGCATAGCATCATTCACACAATAGCTAGAAATAATAAATAAAGGAAGCATAAAACAAATTCACAGATACACAAGATAATTTCTCCTTCAATCAGCTTTTCATTCCTTTGTCAAAGCTTACAAGGTAATTTCCACAGTCTACTTAAGACCAGCAGCTGCATGATAAACAAATCACCCTGAACACAGGTGTACAACCTGCCTAGAGAGGTATGGCCAATTGGAAAAACAGAAAACAGCAGCAAGGCTGCTATATGGTTGTACGGATGATGTACGGTTGTATGGCTCTCTTGTACAGCTGGTGGTGTGTGACCTATACGGATCTGTGGTATGACTCCTCCTTTTTCCCTGAACCGATCTACTCCTCTCTTATGGTCACTTCCCTATCCAACCATGAACTATGCCCGAATCTTTCTATCTTGTCTGTATCTAACTATGTATGCTTTGTCCAAAAACCTAATCTACCCAAACACGAATCTCATCTTGATACATATGACTAATATTAATATAAGTCACTAGTGTAGTAAATACACTTTATTAGACTTCTTGCACTATGTCAATGGCAAAACATAAAATATCTCCATTTTCCTAAGTGAATTACAAAATTGAATTAATTACCCACTTTTCCTAAATGGTCTCTTATAAAATTTCTCAAACTACTTCCTGCACGTTTGCAATGAGCCTATGCAAGAAGTTCCTGTCCAAGATACATTTCTCAACAATTACAAAGTCTGAAGGGCATTTTATTATATTAAAGATCAATGTGGCATCATTTTCACAATTTAAAGTCCACAGAAATTCCATCTCTGCAATCCTTCTTTCGGGTTGATAGTATGGAGAATACCTACTAAGTTACTAACCCATATCAACAACCAAAAATCAAAGATATCCTTGTCCAGATGAGGGTTCAATTTATATGGTTAGCTCAACACTGGTTGTGCTCTTGGTTAGTTCAATTATGCACACCTAGTAGAATCCCTTTCAAATCATGATATGACAACCAAAGGAATACTTATATTCATTGAATACGTTGACAGAATTAACTAACACTTGATCACAATTGTTTATCACTGATATACTCAAGTTGTCATAAGCCCCCCCCCCCAAGACTGACTTGTGTTGTGATTGGACCTTCATATTGAGTGTTTACATCTTCAAATATTTATGTTGCCTCTTAGTCATATGCACATTTACAACTTTAATTCTGAAAAATGAGGGAATGCATTGCCACCTTTAAGCTCATTGTCATCAATTTCTGTCATGTTGTCATCCTACATCGTGCCTGGCATGCATGCTTAATCTGTTGTAAATTGTGAAAAAATGAGGGGGGAATGCATTGCTGCCTCTAAGCGCGGTGTCATCAATTTCTATCATGTGTCATCCTACATCTTGCCTAGGCATGCATTCTCAGTTTGTTGTTTTCCATCTCCAAAAGTCTATCTTCTGTCTTTTGACACCTAACGTCTTCCATCAATAGATGGTTGCCATACTCTATCTTCCTGAGGACAACTATTCTAATTAGTCCATCAATCTTACATGATCCTCCTTCATTCAAACCAGAAATTACCAGTTCTGTGCCTCGACGAAATTGTTAAAGATGCATGAGCTATCTCAACCAATCTTACTAGAACTGGACTGGAACCAGCCAGTCAGAGTGGTTCCGGGGGGTTCTGGGCATAACCAGCCCATCAAACCAGAAATGACCAGTTCCATTATGAACTGATCATTTTCCCTCTAAACCAGCTGCTTCCACACAAAACTGGCCTGTTTCATACAGTTATATATAAACATGTGTGGAACCACCAAATTCACTTTAAATAAAAAAGAAAAAAAAATTAAAAACTAAAACCTAAAACCCTCAACTTAATTCTAAACCCTTACCTACTATATACAGGGGAAAACTTTGCATATTTGTGTCTACTGGTTTGAATTCAAATGGATGTACATGTATATATTCTTTTTATCAAAACTTGATATTTTTGGGTCTACTAGTTTTTGGGTCTAAGTATTTTTGGGTCTACTAGTTTTTGTTCTGGTTTTTTACCAGTTTCGTTCTGATTCCTGTCAGGTGCTGTTTTTTGGGATCAAGCAGTTCAGTAACCAGTCCAGTCTTGATAACAATGATCTCAACATATTTTACAGTTCAGCCAAATTCCCAGATCGAAGTCATAATAAATAATGCCTGAATAACATGCTTTCTGAAAGCCCAAAAAAGTAACACCGATTAAAAAACAAGCTGTCCCTACAACCTTCAGGTCACTCAACAATAATCATTCCTGCCAGAGATCTCAACAGCAGCATACCTAGAGGCTAGGGGTAATCAGATTAAAAGTAAAAACCCTACAGCTTTGATCAATATCAGATTAAAATAAAACAACAGACCAAGAATTAACAATCAGATCTTAAGAGGCTAGATAGAGCAAATGACGAGTGCGAGAACTGCTTTCTCTCACAGATTGAGGTGTGAGACAAGGAGATGGGTACAGCCGAAGGAAGTGTGGGAAGGCAGAATACGCCATTTATGTTTAAAGGAAATAACTAGTGCAGGAACTGCTTTCTCTCACAGACAAAGGTGTGGAACAAGGAGATGGGTACAACTGAAGGAAGTGTAGGAGGACAGAACATGCCATATGATTGGAAAGGATGAGGTAGAAACAGAGAAAGTGTGAGGTAGAAACAGAGCAGCATTTTTTTATGCACTCTACAGCTTACACACACCAAAGAAGGTCAAAATTTAAATCAGCAGCTGAGACGAAGCTCTCAAAAACAAACAGTAGGGATTACAGCAAACATGGTGGCAATAATGATGAAGGCCAGCGACAAGATTCAGAGAACAGCAAAGGATGGGTAGGTAATGGTTAGAGGGAAAAGGAGGTAGCATCCAGATTAGTTGAATATTTCTTTGTACTGTGATCATGGACATAACCTATGTTTTGTCAGCTCTCTCTTCCTTTTTCTCTTTTCATTGTGCATTCTTTTCTGCAGTCTCTTTAGCATAGACAAACTTAGAGGATTTTGACACTGCCCACAAAGATACTCTGTTTGTAAGCATCTTGGTCCCATGGGCCAGTTGGCCTCGTGGATGGTCTAATAAAATTTCCATCATATTCTATTCTATATTCTCACACACATTCTTAGTAAACATTTAATCTCTGAACAATAAGCCTGGCCTGTACAAAGGATAGAAGAATAACCTGTAGAGCTCCTTACACACTGAAAGCACTTCAACATCCATAGCCATGAAATCAAGAAACTGGTCTTCTTCAATTTTCTGCACCAAAATTCTTTTTGCCTGCAGAAACAGACTCAGCAAGATATTTTTTAATTCATATAATATTTGCACAACAATGATAGCATACAGGCCACCGATATATGGGATCTCAGCAAGTCTAGAAAGCTGTACAACCATATTTATAAAAAGCCATATGGAATAACCTCTGATAGTTCTTGTTCCTGTTCTTTGTTTAGCTGTTCAACTCTTCTTTTCAGATCAGCAAATTTATCTGGATTTGTATACATGAAGGATAATGTTTCGAGCTCTGACTGCCAACATTAAAGAACTGATGTTATTACATGTACAGTAATCAGAAGCTCAGAACTGTGGAAAAGCAACTTGTTCTCAGAAGATACTAGGTTTGTCATTCTAAAGATTCATTACCTTCAAGCTGAAAAGCAAAAATTTCATATAAAAAGTAAATAAGAATGAGGAATCAAAACAAATCGATGCACCGATAGAACAGTTTTCAATAAACCAGAAACACTAAAGATTTGAATTTATCAATTATACAACACACAAGCCAACTTTCTCTGCTCTCAAAAAGAAAAGCTGTAACATCCAAGAAAGCTATGTAAAAAACTTAGTAAGGGGAAGTTCGGTGTCTAGGCCTTAAAAGTCTAATTTTGCCTAATCCAAAACTATTGTAGTAAGAAATACAGCAGAAAAACCTTAAAATCAGGTCTAAAGTATTAGGAATAGTATTGGACACCATTAATGTGTGATTGACATTATAAACCCAATTCACTAATGATCAGACATCATAAGAACCATAACCCAAAAACACGAGATGTGTACAGGGACATGTAACCACTCAAATCTGCACCGGCAGACCTGGCTAATGATTATAGGCCCCCTAGCCCTGTCATCACTAGATGTCTATCCATTCAGACTGGTGCTTTTCCAATCTCAGAGGGGCATCCATAAAAAGTGTATGCCACCATTTAATCAATAAATCTGCACAAAGTCCAAGACGATCAACACTTGACACCCTCTTGGACTGTCTGTAAACAGTCAAGAGTGAGGGTAAGTTTCAAATTACAATTCAGTGGTTGGGATCAAGTCTTATAGATAGTTGTGACAACGAATTAACACAAATTAGTGGAGTGAATGTGCACCTTATGTGAAAAAACTTCAAAATAGGTGCACTGCAATCTACCAAAACAGTACAAACAATTTAACCAATAACCGCCAACTGCCAAGAGATTCAAAGAACTAGAATAAAGCATAATTGTACCAGATCACATATTACCCAAGAGATTGATTGCATCGTAGTGAGTCATAGGTGACAGGCTGCCATGGATTTTCTTGCTTGCAATGGAGGTAGCAGTCTGAGGTCCGGAAAAGGAAGAGTGAGGAGCTGCTGCAAACTCTCTAGAAAAAATAATATCCAACCCCTTTGATATCTTCTTCCTCTGCTTATGTAGAATCCCAATGAAGAAGGAACACTTCGCCTAGTTGCTTGAGAAAGATGAAACATAGCTCATTAAAGCAAAAGCTCAGCATGCACACTAGGCAAGATCTCCTTTTTTGCTTTTGGGATAGTTTTTTCCTTGCTGTTTGATTTTTCTGCTGTTCTAGCCATCTTCATGCTTTCCTTTTAACAACAGCAGGTTTATACCTTTTACCATTTCCTTGCATTTTAGGATTGATAATTGATATTCCAAAGTCAAAATCAAGCTTTTAAGCTTTTAATAAACCATTAAGGATGCCAAACATACCCAAGAGGTCAAACTAGGTTTTGGAGTGGTCAAATTTAGTATATAGAATCAAGGTTTGTAAAGTCAAGCTCAGTAAAAATGACCATTAAACCCAGCAATTCGAATTAGGGTTTTGGATTGCAAAAGGCTAGGGATTAAGGTCCTTGAAAAATCAAACCATTATGGAAGACAAGTCACATTATCAAGGCGAATTAGGGTTTTGCTAGAATGACCATTTCAAAAATTCATATCAATGGCAACCTTAAACCAACTGCCACTTGTCACTCTAGGAGATTATCCACCTACTCAAACACTGCTCTTGACTCATCACTCTTCACCCATCAGGACCTTGAACCACCCCATCACTGCTTGCTTGAAGCCACAACATTCCACTTGTACCTGCCATACATAGAAACTACTAATTATAGACGTGCCAAAAAAACACTCTTTCCCAAAAAAGAAAACAGCAAAAAGCAGGAAACACTAATCCTGGAGGAAAACAACATCAATCTATCTTCTTGTAAAAAAGCAAAAAACAGTCTCACTAGACTCGCCTTTTTACAAGAAGCGTGAATTTATGAATGTCACTATCATGTGGGCCCTTGGATCTTGGGCTCTTGGAAAAAGTAGAACTACTAAAAAGAGCAATCTACTCGAACTCTACTAGCTTTGGAAGGAACTTGGATCAAAGTGCATGTATCTGATCAATGTACATGTCTGGATACCTCTGCAATGGAACCAACGTAATGGATTATCGTTCGATCATTACACTCGAGTAGTGCAAACACAACTGGGGATTAACAGGACAAAGAGTACCCTTTAGGATAATATCAATAACGATATGTTTGTTCAAGCTCAGAGCATCCATCTCTCAACAAGTGCATCGTACTTCTCAAATGCAGAAAATTGCAATTTGCTAATGCAATCCTCAACATGAAAATTTAATACTTCTTAATCAAATTTATTTTTGTACAAGGTTTTGTCGTCCTGACTATGGAGTTGAGATATTCAATAGAATCATCCTTCTTGTCCAATAAAAAAAAAAGATGCCATAATCATGCTTCAAGTCTTGACACTCATCAAAGAGACAGACATTTTCATCCTGACAAGCAACAACCTCCTCACCAAGCAGGTTAATAGAGTCTTGCACTGAATTGACCTCATCCTACAACAAACAATTATGCTCACAAAAACTGGAAGTATCAGTTTATAAATAAGTAACTTCAATACAAAGTTGAGCAATAGTATCTTGTTGATTGTTAACGATATCCTACAAAAAAAACAACTACATGATGAAGTTGGGTAGTGTTACCACCTGAGTTGCACTCAGTTGAACTTTCAAGCGAACGTGTCAAGGATGAACATGTTACATGTTCTTTTTCAATGATACTAAGGTCCATCAGGCCATAATTGGGCCCTTTTTTTAACTTTTTGCGTGTCCATACTCCCATGGGGAATTGTAATAAGTTGGTCTAAGCATGGTCTTTTTTGTAACAGGGTTGGCTTACCTTAGGTTTATCTGTCAAGGGGATACTCTAGAGTATTTTTTCCTTAGAAATTATGCGTTGTGCTTCAGCGACGTATAATTTCTAAGTTTTTCACTCACACCTCCAAAGTTGGAGTAGTCACCTTGGTGGTCAAACCTTGGGAGGTTATTGAAACCTATGTGTCTATGTATTTTTTCATGCTAGCCATCAATAATGAGTCGTATAGACGCATACTAGGTCCCCTAGGAGTTTGAGTCAATTCCGAAAAAATAATTTTTTCCACAAAATTAGGCCATTTTTTAATGGTTTAATTGGAAAATTTCAAATTGTGATAAATGTGTGATCTGGAAGCAAAATTTGGCGCAGGGATGCTTGTTTTCACGCTCAAAGCGTCCTCTTTACCTTGGGACCCTGCCTTCCTATGTTTCGGGTGATTAAATCATCACTTAGAGCATTTTTTCTTATTGGGGCGACAAAATGGCATTTTAATGCTAACGATGCGACAAAATGGCACCAAATATCAAAATTTATATATATATATATATATATATATATATATATAAAGGAGGAATTTGGCATATGCCAAATGAGTTGGCTTTTGTCTCTTATGATGGGCGAATATATCCCATACTTAAAGCGTCACATTTGGTTTTATTTGGAAGTTAAAATTGGGATTTCAATGTTAAAGTGCGCCCACTCCAAAGCTTGGGTGTCATCCTCACTAAGGCTTATGATTGGTTTGTGATATATCCAAAGTGGGGGCGCCTACCTCATGGAGAGGTGGCGCAATCCCCTAAGATTGGATTCCAATTAAATGCCAATCACATTTTTGGAAGTCCAAGTTAACTCCCCCATCAATCCATGCATCAACGCCATTCAAGCTTGACATGAACTCTCCCTTAGATGGTGCGCACTCCTTGATTGATGCGCCCCCCTCATGCATGAGTTCTCTATATAAGAGAGCTTTTCTCCATTGTTACGGATCGGAAGGTGAAACCTGTGCTGGCAGAGAATTGTAATATTTTTCGTTGAGTTAATAGAAGGCTTTGGAGGCTTACCCTGTTGTTGTCCTTGGTTGGATGTGGTGTGTTTTGATAACATGAGGTAATCTGTATGTCTTCTATTTCATGCTTGCAATTGTTGGGATTGTATGTCTTTTGAAGGGAAGTTAACTTTCTTAAAGAATAGTAAGTAATGCTTTATAGGTTGCATACTTGTGTCAATGATATTAGAATGCTAGAAGTAATATGATATCTTGTTTGAATCTATTATTTCTCAAGTTTTTTGTTGTTCATTTACACATATGATTTTAATCATCTTTGTTGGTTATGTTATGATTCTACAGTATCTTAAGCTGGAAGAGGTCGAGAGCGTGATAGCTCAATACTCCATTCAGTAGATCCGATCAAGGCACTCAATCCCACTGGTGCATCAGGAAAGAGACTCCACTGCCCATCTTTAGCACTCAACCGCCATGGGTTCAAACTTCTCGATCCACTTCTTCTATTCTTTCTCAGTTATCGTTCTTATCTTTATTTAGAGCCTTATTTAAAAGCCATCTCTATAAGTAGACCTGAATAGTAGCAATCTAAAATTATAACAGTTTCATTTGATAAAATCTAGATCTAGGTTACTTCTCTTCTTTTGCAAAGTTTTAAAGTGTAGATCTAAAGAGGCAAATAGAAGAAATTTTGAGTCTTAAAGTTTTATCAAACAAATCTTATGCTATGAATTCGTTTTCCATCTCTTAAAGAGGCAAGCAAAGTTCCTAGGTATGCAAGATTTCTAGGTTGCCTCACTTAGTTAATTTTTGTCTTTATTTCAATAGTTACTTAGAAATTGTTTGTAGCAATTTTGTAGTATTGCCAAAGACACTCTTAAAGTGTTTTTGGCTATCTTTTAACTAATAAAGTTTGTTGGTTTGCTGATTTTAGTGAACAGGTAGAAGGACATTTTGGTCGATTTTTCAACCTTGGAACCATCCGTGACCATTCGGGAAACCGGTGATATTTGTCCTTTATTTTTTCTAGCTTTTGTAGGTTGTCTGATGCCTAAATCATAAAGGACCACCAACATTTCTTCATTGGGTTTGATGTAATTAAAAATAAAAAGATCAAGCAAACTATTTCAGTGCCTGCCCCCATCCCCCCAGGGGGGATCTAAGTTTTTTTTGTGTTTTCGCATTTTTGTAAAAAATTTTGCTTTAGCTTAGTTTTATTATGCAATTAGTAATTAAATAACATCACGAGCACACAATCTATCCCTAAAGGACTTCTTAGATTAGAATTACTTTGTTTGCTTTTGTTAAGTTTCCACAATTTTACCTTTTTCTAATAAAATGTGTGCCTTTGCCTTCCCGGAGTACTGCACCTTTGGTGTATGGAAAAGAGACTCTTGGGTTGTAGATTAGTTAAGCAACTCACATTCAAGTTTAATAAAATTTACTAAGACTCGAAATTCGAAGTATGGTCTTGACCGCTGCAGCATAGACTAAACAGTTGGCCAATCAGAAAAGGACGTAGAGTGACTAGTATAATAGGGAAATCCTACAAAAACTCATTCTTGAGAACTCGAGAGGTCGAGTGAGGCTAACCATAGAGTCAGCAGGCTGTCGTAAGCAGGTTCATCCTCACCTGGTTGGACACTTGGTGTGGCTGTCACAACGCCTAGTTCAAAGAAGCAAGTTGGCGTTGGGCGAAACAAAGAATTTACCCACTCCCTTAATACTCATCAATAAATCTAAAACGAACAACAAGACTTTGCAATACTTTCACGACACAACACAGCAACATCATACTTACAATCTTGGCATTGGTCATTATACGTTATCATGGTTAAGTTAAATCTACGAAATGCCGTGAATGGTTTTAATCTTATGTGTTGTTGTACTTAAACTTAATTGCAATTGTTTCTTTGTTTCCGTATTTTCCATTTTCATCATTAACTCTTAGATGTGCTTTTTATCTTTAATAGTTTAAAAGCTATAGATTCATTTTATAGGGACCACCTCCCTTGGCATCGTTAGGAGTAGCCTAGACAAAGGAGTCGAGTAATCAGGTGACAGCACTTGACTCTTGCCCCCAAGGACACACCGAGCGGCTTGAAGGTTTCCTGCAGCGTTCCCCTCGGGTGTGTATTAGGTGGCAACACGTAGTAGTATCTTTCAAAAAATAAAAACGCTTACTAAGTTTGGCAATGTTATCTTGTAAGGAAGCCACTTTCTTCGCACAGATTTTTTGGAGCAATTTTTCCTCTCATGCCAGAGAAGTAATTCGTCTTCTTCATGTTTTTTGGATGAACCAATTCTTCCTCATCACCAAATCATCCATGATACAATAAAATGGTAACTTGCAATAGTCAATGTGGTGGGCTTGCATTGCAAAGTGTGTGTGAAGGGTGCACACGAAAAGGCTATTTGATAATTAGGTATGAAAAAAAAAAAAAAAAAAACTCAAAGGAAAAATACACAATTAAAAACAAATATCCTTGTAACAAAATTCCTCCAAAATCTTTTTAACAAGAGAAATTTCTTTTAACAAATGAAAGGAAAGGGGAATTGATCTTGGTTCTTCCCTTTGTCACCAAAATGGGTTTAACAATTCCTTTATAACAATCACTTGAAAATATGAAGGATCAAAATATTAGTTGATAGTTACTCCATTATCCAAATAAATAAATAATGATCATCAAAGGCATACCCTTAACTCCAAATGGCCTAAAATTTTAGTTGAAGATGAATCACCAAGTGCTCTTTTAATTCCCTTCTGAAGTGCAACAATTGGACGTCTTTGCAAGGAGAAAAGCTTTCTACAATGCAGTTTATTGTTTTCCATCAGCAAAATGGATGGTTTCGTAAGGTCAAATTTCATAGGTCATATCTGTTGGAAACCTAATCCTTTGGGTTAGTTATTATTGAAGAAAGGTGAATAGTCATGAGGAGTCCAATAGACAGCTTAGAATATGAAACCAAGTGTCACATGAGATTGTATGTATAGATGTAAATACTTAATGGAAAAATGGACTTTCACGCCTATTCTTTGTCTTTGATTGTCTTTGTTTAGTCTCTGCTTGTCTTCCCATCTGAGCATTCCAACAGTGGTATTAGAGCCCTAATGTTTGTTGGGCATTTTATTTAGGCTGTGTAGTCTTCCTACTCTCCTACATTCTAACCTCTACCTACCAAATCTATCACCTGTCAAATTTCAAACGTATCAATGAAACATTTTTTATTTATTTCTGCTTCGATCTGCCAAGTCTGCTTTGTGTGTTGGGCGATTTTTCCTCTCAGTGTGAAATCATTACCTACCGACTTTGTCTCCTCAGACCTACAACTTCCCAGAAATCCCAATGTTTTCTCTTCCCATGACCTATCTATCATGCTATCTTCTCATTTCCTCTTGACACAGTTCCTCTTTTATTTCAACCTTACATGTATCCTCGACATCTGATATTCGTGACTTCCCGTGACCTACATCTCCTCTCGTCTACATGTGACCACTAGTATTTCATTTTCCACATAACTTGTATTCATTCCCACGATTGCATCTCCTTCAAGTGGAATACATCCTTGCGACTACTATCATCACTTCCCCTACCCATCAAACACTCTGTGTGACAACCCACTACCTCATCCACTCAATGCAACCAACAATTTTGCAACCACGATTTGAAGAGCAGCATAGACTCTCAAACTCTACGTATTCAATCTCCTCTCCTTCACGATAGCAATCAGAGGCTCCCGAGTCTCTACAGCTGGAACTGCTCGAGGACGGGTATCATATCGAGGAGCGGAATGGAGACACCAATGGTCAGGGAAAGGCATTGATGCTTTGCAGCGATTTGGAGAGAATAAAGAGAGGGCTCCCTAGATACGTATTCTGAGAATAGTTCATTTTTCAGCTGCAAGCGAGATTCTCTCCTTCTAAGAAGTAATCGCTTATGTGATCATCTAAATATATGTAGGATGAGAACATGGTGGTCTTGATCCCATGGAAGCCCTCAACTTCTTTTCCTTTACAACATTGTTAGCTATAGGCTTTGGGGTTGTCTCTTGTCTCAGCTGAAGCCATTGTTTATACCACCGACTTGCTCAAGAACCATGATAAAAATGATACCCAAAAAAAGAAAAATCGAGATCTTGGCAAACAAATCAAAAGCGGGCAAGCAAGTATTGAGATAATAACCATCGATTGATCTCTCCTTCAATTCGCTTGCCCACCTCTAACTCAGAAGAGCCCCAAATTGCCTCGGATTGCATAGTATTTCTATGCAAACTCTTTCTACACTCGACTATGTATTGAAAGATCGAAGAATCTTTGTGCGGAAGGAACTAGGGAGCATCTCATTCTAGATTGAGCTATTCCATCACTTGACTCTTGGCCAATAGCTCGTGCCTTTTGGTATTCCATACTGCGGTCGAAGGAATTATGCGCAGAAGGAATTGGGGAGCATTTCATTCAAATCGAGCTATTCCATCACTTGACTCTCAGCTAAAAGCTCGCACCTCTTAGAGAAGATGAGTTTAATTATCCGATTATCCTGGCTTGTAATATAACAGTGGAAAATCATGGCTGCCAGAGCAAATTTGTCTTTGGAGAAGGACTATATAGCAACACACAACTTTGGAGGAGGACTGAGCCACAAACATCTGCATGAGGGCATTTTTGTGCATAATAGCGTAGCCTTTCCTTTCTGATTTATTGTGTTGCTTAAAAACCCGAGCATCCTGATCATAAGCGAATGGAGACTATTAATTATATTCAATGCATAGTAATGTTGATCTGAAAAAATGTTGTGGCTCCCATTTGTTGACCTTTATTTAGAGTTCTTGAGGTCTCCAAATCATTTGCCTAAGGGTAGATTGAATTTCACAGTACTATATATTGTTAGTGGAATTTTCTAGGCACGAGTAGATTGACCATCATTATATCCTTTATGCTGTGTACATTTATGTGTTTCTCAATATTAAAGATTGTTTCAAGGCAGCTCTAGAGATTGGAAAAGGAAAGAGCAGTCACTTCCATCAATCTATGTGAATATAACATTTTATTGAAAAACCTGCAGAATGTATTGTGTTGCCGCCGGATGCGCACCTGGTTAACGCAGCAGAAATCTTCAAGTTGCTCAGTGTGCCCTTGGGGGCAAGTCTCAAGTCAAGTACTGTCACTTGATCTTGACTCCTCCGTTTAGGCTAACGCCTAACGAAGCCAAGGGGGGTAGTCCCTAGGTAAAGTTTCCAAGGCTGTTAAAGTTCTTAGTTCTTTGAATGGAGTTGTTTTTAGTAGTTTGAGAATAAATTACTAATCAAGTTATGCAAAGTTCATTTAATTCAACAGCACAAAGTAAAGACACATTCACGACATAAAATGAAAAGCTTGAATGAAATAAAGCAAAATAGTAATTACAGACCAGTGCAGTGAGTTAAAAAAAGGAGTGTTGTTGTTGTAAAAGTAAATGTTTTGCAAGATTGTTCTTGGTCAATTTTAACTTATTAAATGATGAATTGATTAGAAGGGAAGGGGAACTCCAAATATACCGTGAAATACAAGTGTGTTTGGATTTTGACAAGGGTGGCTCCGCATGAGAAAATGTGGGCTAGATGGAGTCTCGGGGGGATGTCCAACACTACACCAAAAGAGGGTGTAGCAAGGTCGCTATCTAGCGTTCCCGCTTTCTCTGAAGAATATCCCCACACAAGTCAAGTTTCGAGACGCCGGATTTTCGTCGGTTTGAGGGAGTTGATTTTATTAGATGTAAGTTGCTTAGCTAAATGTTGAACTTTAAATAATGCAATAAATCCGTTTTCGATTTCCCAGCGCTCAGGAATAGCCTGTAAGGTGAAAGAGCATACACGGCTAATGCTAGCTGGTTTGTTCCAATTGAGATTTGTAAATGTAAGTACAATTGTTGTAAATTATTAATGACAAGAATCTCTTTTCCACATGCAGCTTTGTCGGGCAAGCCCTTACACAACGTAGTACTTCGGGGAATCAAATACCAAACTTATTGTGATTATAAAACAGTAAATTGTAAAGATTGAAATTTCGCAATGTTGTAAAAAAAACAAATTGCAAAAATAAAGAGGTTTTATAATTGCAAAAATAAAGAGGTTTTAAAATTGCAAAAATTGCACAATTGCCACCATTACATGCATTTGAGCACCATTGTCCTGCCTAAAGAAGAAATGCAAATAAAGCCAACAAGGCTAAAAGTCAAATCAAGCCACAAGGCTAAAGTGAAAGTAAATGTAAGCATTGTGCTTGTACTTTGTAATATGAAACATATACTCCCCTTAAACATAAAATATCAGCATCCATCAAGTGCCTAGTTCAGTCTACAAACCTCAGCAAATAACAGTGTTCAGTGTCTCTCTCATTACGTTGAACCAAGGGAACTGGAAGTTACATCAGTATTTGAGAATATATTAAGACAAAGATTTATTTCATACTAGGGCACTCTTGATCCAGTTACTGGAAACAGTAGGCTACAGCAGATTATTATTAGCGAAGTGTTTGACAAATCTGTGACAACTGTAGGGCTGTGTTTTTGGCTTAAGATGGGCTCTCATCTAGTGAGAAGGAAGCAGTAAGACATACTGCAATTGATGAATCCTTGGGGAGAGAAAGAAGGAAGCATGCTCTCATATGACTTATTGAGAAGGGTCCTAAATACATTTCCACAAGTCAAGTGTTAGTTGAAATTGTTGAGAAAATACACCAGCTGCTACAGGATATTGTGAGCATACAATCAAGAATCAAGTCCAATCCATAAGCTATATCAGTCCCAGAATTACTTGGAGTTGCTACAGCATTTTGAAGACCATCATTCATAGAAGTTTGAGGCTGCCATCTCCAAATCTTCTTGCAGTACCCTCAGTTATTATGTCTGGGGTATTGTAATTGCTGCTGCTATTTGTTTGGAGGAGATCATAACACACAGCAAATTTATTTCATACTAGGGCACTCTTGATCCAGTTACCGGAAACAGTAGGCTACAGCAGATTATTTGCAAAGTATTTGACAAATCTGTGACAACTGTAGCACTGCGTTTTTGGCTTAAGATGGGCTCTCATCTAGTGAGTAGGGAGCAGTAAGACATACTGCAATTTATGAATCCTTGGGGAGAGAAAGAAGGAAGCATGCTCTCATATGACTTAATGAGAAGGGTCCTAAATACATTTCCACAAGTCAAGTGTTAGTTGAAATTGTTGAGAAGATACACCAGCTGCTACAGGATATTGTGAGCATACAATCAAGAATCAACTCCAACCCATAAGCTATAACAGTCCCAGAATTACTTGGACTTGCTACAGCATTTTGAAGACCCTCATTCATAGAAGTTTGAGGCTGCCATCTCCAAATATTCTTACAGTACACTCAGTTATTATGTCTGGGGTATTGTAATTGCTGCTGCTGCTATTTGTTTGGAGGAGATCATAACACACGGCAAATCACATACTGTTCGTGCTTATCAACTTGTTGGGAAAGCTTCTCACCATTTCTACAGACTGAAAGCTACAGGAAAGATCAGTGATATTACAGTGGCTATGGCAAACAGTCAAGAGGATAATGAAGCAAGAGAGCGAGATGAGGAGACTACAGATTGTATAATGGAGTATACGGCACACAGTGAGGCATTCCGCGCAGCCATGTCATTATCAAGCATCCGGAGTGGTACGAAACCTACAGGTGCTACAACTGCAAAGAACCATGGGAGTCAAGCCGTAGGTGCAAGGGAAAGGGTAAGGTGCACTATATAGAGGTACTTCCTGACGATGAGGATGTTAAAGTTAGTGCAGCTGTGAGACCCATTCTCAAAGAGGATGGTACCCTAGTCAGTTTACTAGGGTTCCTAGTCAAGTTAACCAGGCAGATTAAAAAGTAAGACCCTAGAAGGTACCCTAGGGCCCCCAGCTGTCTCCTGGGGTTCTTGGTCAGGGACCAAGCAGGTTGATGCCATGGCAAAGTCCCTATCATGTGGCTAGGGCCCCTATTTGTCTCTAGGGTATTCTGGTCTGGGACCAAACAGTTTCTTGGTCCCGAAGACCAAGCAGGTCCTGCAGGTTGAGACAGAGAGCTCCTGATCCGGGACCAGGCAAATTCTTGGTCACGAGGACCAAGTAGTTCTTGCAGCGACATACCTGGTCAGTTAACTAGGTGGATCGTGGTTAGTGGACCAAGATGATGATGTGTCATGACCTCCTCTCCTAGGTCTTTGAGATGGTTGAGCTAGATGGTCTTCTCAAGGGACTGGCCACCCCTTGATGGAGCCACTAGCAATTGACCTAAGGAGCAATCTAGAGGATCACACGATCACATCATCCAGTGTGGACCTTCCTTATACAGTGATGATGAACTTTCAGGTTGTATGGAACATTTGTACATTTGAGAGAGAGATGATTGGTTGTATCCCACCTTAGTTGCTCATCCTTGATCTTTTCATCTTGTTGTTCTTGGTCACATATGGTATCTTGTCTTGTTCACTATTTTTGACTTCTGGTTAGTAGAGTCATCTACCCACCTTGAGTTGTGTTGATTTGTATCACCTTGATGTTTTTATGGGTTGATTACCCACCTTTGTGGTTCACCCTTTGGTCCTAGGTTTATGGGTCATGTATCCTTGCTTTATGTTTTGACGTGTACCATGTGTTGGTACTTGTACCCTCACCTAATTAATTATACGTGGTGACTTGACCCTAGTACCCACCTAAGACACATTATTTATATTTTTATATTGTTACTTATTTTATTATTTTGGTGTCTTAACCCTCTTGTATTGGTACCCTCCTAAACTTAGTGAAACCCTAACTTAATTAAAGGTTTAATTATTGATCTTTCTAGAAGGATCTAAGATCTACTTATTGAAGTCCCTTACTCCTCATTTGTCAAGTAATAACATCATCGCTTCACCATATCTTGGTTCTGTCCGTCCTGCTGCTTGACGTCAAGGGTTTAAGGTCCGTTTCCTTATGTGTTTGGGATGACCACCTGCTGAAGATTACAATTGTTCTGGTCTGATCTTTTGGACTGCTGCTAGGGTTCGCTACTACCCTTCTTGACTGGGTCGTGACCTTGTCTTACCTAGCTGGTGTTGAAAAAGATAACTCTGGAGATCCTCCCTCATATTTTTGTTGTGAGTGTGATGACGGGGACAAGAAAGTTTTGTTCCTTGTGTATTTATGTAATAAAGTGACTTTTATGTAAATAAAGTTATGTTTTGGACTTTATAAAAGTGGGTCACATTTAAAGTGATGTATTTAATAATTAATGAGTTTAATAATTAAACGTGAATCAAATGTAGACCCTTGATGTTGTAATTAAATCTCAACCCTAGATTAGGTAGTTGATGAGTTCATTACAAAAAGCAAAGTATAAAACAAAGTGAGAGGGACAAAAGACAAACACACCATCAGAGAGGAAGAGTAAAATTGAAGAGCAAGAAGAGTACCAAAGAAGGGCACGATTTCCAAGAGATGAACAGCAGCACGGTTACCAATGCAGCCTGAACAGTCTGTACAGCAGCATTAAAGGCAATCACACATGTGGGCTCGAATCCCAAGGAAGTTGGCTCGAATACCAAGGCAGTGAGCAGAGTAATTAATGCAGACCGTACGGCATTAAAGCAGGCACGTGCAGACACAGAAATCGAGGCAGAAAGGTACAGCCCCTACAGCAGGCCATACAACAGCTTTTTGGCACAATTTTCGAGGTTGGCACAGATTTCAAGGTTGGGTCTGATTTTTGTAATAAATTGTTGTTTGTGGATAATCTATCAGTTAGGGTTGAAGAGAAATTCCATGCTTTGAATTTCTGTACTCTTCTTAAAGAATAATTTTTCTGGGGTTTTCCCCAAGTGAGGGGTTTTGCCCGGTCAAGTTTGACCAAAATCTCTTATGTTCATTGTGCTTGCATATTTTTAGTTTTTCAGTATTTGGAGTACATTTTGAAGTTGTGGTTTTACTTTCACAATTTCAAGCTAAAACCCTAGTTTTCAAGGTGTTTGACAGAATGTGTGAATGAGCAAATATCATATTTAAAGTCAATTTTCTTCAAGGTATCAAAGCCATGCTGAAAAATGAAGGAAGCAAGTGTTCTTTTGAAGTACAGAAGAGTGTTGTGTTTATCTTTCAAGTTGTTTTTTGGTTTCAAGTATTTTCCATGATGAGTATCAGGTATGAGGATAGGTTGGATGGAGTATCCAACTATATCCCATGGAAAGCAAGAATCACTGTTGTGTTAAAAGAATTGAGAGTTTGGATATATATTTGCTAACAGTATCATGACTAAGCCAACAGATAGAGATGAGCTTGAGGAGCATAAAGCTCTTGAAGCCAGAGTCCAAAGAGTCACACTGGATGGGGTTAAAGACCATCTCATTCCACATTTAGCAGAAAAGAAAATAGCTAAAGAGATGTGGGACACACTGAACCAGTTGTTCGAAGCAAAGAACGAGAATCGTAAGATGGCCGTAAAAGACAAGCTACACTGTATAAAAACGAATAAAGATGAGGGTGTAGCCTCCTACCTGACTCGTGTTACACAAGTTAAGGACGAGTAAGCGACAGTAGGAGAGACTATCCCTGATTTTAAATTGGTGAGGATAGCCCTGAAGGGATTCACCAAGAAGTGGGAGGTCTTTGTGAAATGTATTGTGGGCAGAGAAGCTTCCCAGTTGATCCAGATTATGGGATGACTTTACCCAGGAGGAAATCTGGGAAGCGTCTCAAGTTGGTCAAATTAGTAAGGATGTTGAGCAGGATGTGGCACTTGCAGCCAAATCGAAGAACAAGAAGAAGAAAGATTTGAGTCGGATCAAATGTTTCCAGTGTGGTCAGTTGGGACATTATGCCACAAAATGTCCTGAGAAGAAGAAAGGGAAGACAAAGAAAGATTCAGCAGCAACTGCAATAGATGAGTTTGCAGGTCAATTTGAGCATAAATTTTCTCTAGCCTCTATTGACTCTAGGGTAGGGAGCTCAGTTTTTGAGCATGTCTGGATTGTTGATAGTGGATCAACCAGACATGACTGGAGTATATGATGCATTCCAGATTATCACAGAGTTGGGACCAGGACACTACATTCAAACGGATATTGACAGTCCACAGATAGCTATTCAAGGGGTTGAAACAGTCATGTTTCAACTAGACCTTGGAGAGGTCCTGGAGATACATGGAGTTCTCCTTGTACCTGGGATGAAAGTTAGTAAACTCTCGGTGTCATCTTTTGAGGATGATGGTTATGGGTTGTTGGTCAAGGGCGGTTATATCTTCAATTATCGGAGAGATGATCCAGTCGGGACCACAATCTTGCTTAGTGATCGCAAGGACAGGTTATACATATTGAGAGGACATGTTGTATGACCAAGGACAGGTGGAAGGCTGTCAGAGTCAGAGGAGGTGGAAGGCTGTTAGAGTCAGAGGATGGGGCAGGAGATGCATTTGATCGACAAGTTAGCTACATTTCTTCTAATGAGGAGAGTGAATCTCTCCAAAGCAGTGGAAGAAGACTCAGCCACACACGAGATGGTGATGAGCAGGTTGATGAGGTTCAAGTAGAATCTCAAGAGCCAGAGTTTTATTTCAGAGGTGGGCACTTCTCTCCGAGAGACATTCCAGAGTAGGAGGGAGCTGCGTCAGGCGTCAGTGGTAGAGATTTGGATGGTGTGGGAAGGACCTCCCTCGTTATGAGGGAGTGTTGAAAAACATAACTCTGGGGTCATCCCTCATATTTTTGGTGTGAGTGTGATGAGGGGGACCAGAAAGTTTTGTTCCTTGTGTATTTATGTAATAAAGTGACATTTATGTAAATAAAGTTATGTTTTGTACTTTATAAAAGTGGGTCACATTTAAAGTGATGTATTTAATAATTAATGAGTTTAATTATTAAAAGTGAATTAAATGTAGACCCTTGATGATGTAATTAAATCTCAACCCTAGATTAGGTAGTTGATGAGTTAGTTACAAAAAGCAGAGTATAAAACAAAGTGAGAGGGACAAAAGGCAAACACACCATCAGAAAGGAAGAGAAAAATTGAAGAGCAAGAAGAGTACCAAAGAAGGGCACGATTTCCAAGAGATAAACAGCAGCATGGTTCCCAATGCGGCCTGAACAGTTCGTACAGCAGCATTAAAGGCAGTCACATGTGTGGGCTTGAATCCCAATGAAGTTGCCTCGAATCCCAAGGCAGTGGGAAAAGTAATTAATGCAGACCATACAGCATTAAAGCAGGCACGTGCAGACACAAAAATCGAGGCAGAAAGGTACAGTCCCTACAGCAGGCCATACAACAGCTTTTTAGCACAATTTTTGAGGTTGGCACAGATTTCAAGGTTGGGTCTGATTTTTTTAATAAATTGTTGTTTGTGGATAATCTATCAATTAGGGTTGAAGAGAAATTCCATGCTTTGAATTTATGTACTCTTCTTAAAGAATAATTTTTCTAGGGTTTTCCCCAAGTGAGGGATTTTGCCCGATCAAGTTTGACCAAAACCTCTTGTGTTCATTGTGCTTGCATATTTTCAGTATTTGGAGTACATTTTGAAGTTGTGATTTTACTTTCACAATTAAAAGCTAAAACCATAGTTTTCAAGGTGTTTGACAAAATGTGTGAATGAGCAAATTTCATATTTAAATTCAATTTTCTTCATGGTATCAGAGCCATACTGAAATAGGAAGCAAGCAAGTGTTCTTTTAAAGTACAGAGAAGTGTTGTGTTTATCTTTCAAGTTGTTTTTTGGTTTCAAGTATTTTCCATGATGAGTATCAGGTATGAGGATAGGTTGGATGGAATATCCAACTATATCCCATGGAAAGTAAGAATCATCGTTGTGTTAAAAAAATTGAGAGTTTGGATATTTGCTAATAGTATCATGACTAAGCCAACAGATAGACATGAGCTTGAGGAGCATTAAGCTCTTGAAGCCAGAGCCCAGAGAGTCATATTGGATGGGGTTAAAGACCATCTCATTCCACATTTAGCAGAAAAGAAAATAGCTAAAGAGACGTGGGACACATTGAACCAGTTGTTCGAAGCAAAGAACGAGAATCGTAAAATGGCCCTAAACGACAAGCTACACTGTATAAAAACGAATAAAGATGAGGGTGTAGCCTCCTACTTGACTCGTGTTACACAAGTTAAGGACGAGTTAGCGCCAGTAGGAGAGACTATCCCTAATTCTGAATTGGTGAGGATAGCCCTGAAGGGATTCACCAAGAAGTGGGAGGTCTTTGTGAAATGTATTGTGGGCAGAGAGAAGCTTCCTAGCTAATCCAGATTATGGGATCACTTTACCAAGGAGGAAATCCGGGAAGCGTCTCAAGTTGGTCAGATTAGTAAGGACGTTGAGCAGGATGTGGCTCTTGCAGCCAAATCGAAGAACAAGAAGAAGAAAGATTTGAGTCAGATCAAATGTTTCCAGTGTGATCAGTTGGGACATTATGCCACAAAATGTCCTAAAAAGAAGAAAGGGAAGACAAAGAAAGATCCAGCAGCAACTGCAATAGATGAGTTTGCAAGTCAATTTGAGCACGAATTTTCTCTAGCCTCTACTGACTCTAGTGTAGGGAGCTTAGTTTTTTAGCATGTCTGGATTGTTGACAGTGGGTCATCCAGACATATGACTGGAGTGTATGATGCATTCCAGATTATCACAGAGTTGGGACCAAGACACTACATCCAGACGGATATTGACAGTCCACAGATAGCTATTCGAGGGGTTGGAACAGCCAGGTTTTAACTAGACCTTGAAGAGGTCCTGGAGATACATGGAGTTCTCTTTGTACCTGGGATGAGAGTTAGTAAACTCTCGATGTCATCTTTAGAGGATGATGGTTATGGGTTGTTGGTCAGGGGCGATTATATCTTCATTTATCGGAGAGATGATCCAGTCGGGACCACAATCTTGCTTAGTGATCGCAGGGACAGGTTATACATATTGAGAGGACATGTTGTACGACCAGGGACATGTGGAAGGCTGACAGAGTCAGAGGATGGGGCAGGAGATGCATTTGATCAACAAGTTAGTTAAATTTCTTCTGATGAGGAGAGTGAATCTCTCCAAAGCTCCGGAAGAAGACTCAGCCAGACACGTGATGGTGATGAGCAGGTTGATGAGGTTAAGGTAGAATCTCAAGAGTCAGATTTTTATTTCAGAGGTGGGCACTTCTCTCTGAGAGACATTCCAGAGTAGGAGGGAGTTGCGTCAGGAGTCAGTGGTAGAGATTTGGATGGTGCCGGAAGGACCTTCCTCGTTATGAGGGAGTGTTGAAAAAGATAACTTTGCAGGTCATCCCTCATATTTTTGGTGTGAGTGTGATGAAGGGGACCAGAAAGTTTTGTTCCTTGTGTATTTATGTAATAAAGTGACTTTTATATAAATAAAGTTATGTTTTGTACTTTATAAAACTAGGTCACATTTAAAGTGATGTATTTAATAATTAATGAGTTTAATTATTAAAAGTGAATTAAATGTAGACCCTTGATGTTGTAATTAAATCTCAACCCTAGATTAGGTAGTTGATGAGTTAGTTACAAAAAGAAAAGTATAAAACAAAGTGAGAGGGACAAAAGACAAACACGCCATGAAAGAGGAAGAGAAAAATTGAAGAGCAAGAAGAGTACCAAAGAAGGGCACGATTTCCAAGAGATGAACAGAAGCATGGTTCCCAATGCAGCTTGAACAATTAGTACAACAACATTAAAGGCAGTCACGTGTGGGCTCGAATCCCAAGGAAGTTGGCTCGAATCCCAAGGGAGTGAGCAGAGTAATTAATGTAGATTGTACAACATTAAAGCAGGCACGTGCAGACACAGAAATCGAGGCAAAAAGGTACAGTTCGTACAGCAAGCCATACAACAGCTTTTTGGCACAATTTTCGAGGTTGGCACAGATTTCAAGGTTGGGTCTTATTTTTGTAATAAATTGTTGTTTGTGGATAATCTATCAATTAGGGTTGAAGAGAAATTCCATGCTTTGAATTTATGTACTCTTCTTAAAGAATAATTTTTCTGGGGTTTTGCCCGGTCAATTTGCCCAAAATCTCGTGTTCATTGTGCTTGCATATTTTCAGTATTTGGAGAACATTTTGAAGTTGTGGTTTTACTTTCAGAATTTCAAGCTAAAACCCTAGTTTTCAAAGTGTTTGACAGAATGTGTGAATGAGCAAATTTCATATTTAAAGTCAATTTTCTTAAGTGGGAGGTCTGTTGTCCAAATCTTGTGAAGGACGCATGCCTTACTGTTGACCGATCTGCCTACTGTAAGCTCATCTGAGCACCGATATGTTGTTGTTGTCTTACCTGAAGTTCGATCTGCCTGTTGTAGTCCTACTTGAGTTTCGGTCTGCTGGTGAAGAGACCTGATCTGCCTTTTGCATGCCTGATCGAGGTCTAATTTAATTCCGATCTGCCTATTGTGTTGTTGAATTGATCTGATCTACTTGTTGGGGACGTCGTGACCCTAGATTTTCCTAGTGGTTTCCTATTAGTGGAGGCCGTGAGGCCCTAGCGTCTACTGGTGGCACATTTGAGTAGACCGTGAGGCCTTAGGGTTTGATTTACCCTGTTGTATGCTCACTTGTAGAGACCGTGGGTCTCTTTGGTCTTGATTTGCTTGTTGACTGTTCATTTGTAAGGACCTCAGTTTATATGGATAGCTTGGACTTAGTTTTTGATGCTAAGTCTTGCTTTAGCCCAGATCTAAATGCTAAGTCTTATCTTTGGCTCAGATCATTGATATTGAGTTTTATTTGTGGACAGATTTATTTATTTGAGATTGTCATTGGTCACCTGTGGTCAGATCTGGTATGTTGATAGTTACTTGTTTTCTAATCTCTTGTGCTAAGACCTAATTTGAACCAAATCTGTGTAATGAATCTGATTTCTAGTCAAAGCTACTATGTTGTGACTTTGATGGGTTTAGATCTATGTACTAAGTTTTTTGTTTGGGGCTTTGGACTGTCATTGACCATACATGTTTGATTGTACTACACCTGTCATCTCTCTCTCTGGTTTGTACTTACCCTGTAGCAGGGTCAGTTGGTTCCTAGTGATTGACTGGCCTCTGAGAGGCACAGTCTTTTCCGAAAGTAAATTTCTTCTG
Organism: Larix kaempferi; assembly: GCA_027924585.1. Taxonomy (NCBI): domain Eukaryota; kingdom Viridiplantae; phylum Streptophyta; class Pinopsida; order Pinales; family Pinaceae; genus Larix; species Larix kaempferi. Next base: position 4,615,554 of record BSBM01000806.1, read on the forward strand.
AGTAAAAAATAGGAAGGGTCCCACACTATAGGTAAGTATCCTAACTTGTTTTCTCATTATTAGTTATACATGTTATTGTTAGTTATACTATTAGTGATTACATGTTATTGAAGATTACTTTAACATGAGGATCTAATTGGTAGTGTTAAAGTTGAAAGAGAAGAAAATTATGTTTTAAATTATATTTGTTGTTTACTGATGTACTATTTCGCTTCTGTAGTAGTTTGTTGAATGTAATTTTGCATTAAAGTACACGAATTATTAATTCTCTACATCAAACCCTAACCCTAACGAAAATTTAATAGAGGATAGTGGTGAGGAGGAGACACTTAGCATACAAGAGGATGAACCGTTAAGGGGAAATCCATTGCACCTTCAGACCACAAAGGAGGAGCCTCTCGTAACGATTCTGTGTGAGGAGCATACAGAGTTACAAATACTTCGGGAGAGTTCGGACAAAGAGAGTTGTAACCATGCACTTGTTTTTCTATGTGGAGATCTTGAGCCGCTTCTGTTGAAAGGGCCACTAAAGGCTCAAGGTTTAGTTACAACAGAGTTAGCTGAGCACATTCTGCATGGACCGACCAGCATGGGCGTGTATGCATCCATGGATTGGGTGGACAGGTATATGACATATTTTTAGTCACATAGGGGTCCAGATTCAGCTCACATCAGTAGCGCATATAGGATACCAGTTGGCACAGAGATTACGGTTGTATGCAGTCGTATACAGGAGGGTACACGGACATACAGTGGTGTACAGTGGAGCATAAGAGTGTTTCCTCCAGGGAGACCTCTTGACAAAGTCATTGAGCATATCATTGACTTGAGGTTACCTATGTCATGTCCCCAAATTTTGCATTGGGTCACAACGGCCTAATCCACTTGGCCATACTCATGATAGTTTGTCAAATTGGTGCTAAGGGTCAAATAATTGCCAAGCATGATGTCCAAGTTAGTAATAATGTAAAATTAGATCCAAATGGACAAGGTGGGTCACATTACGAGCAAATTCCCAATTCAAAGTTTGTAATGTCCCCATCCAAATAAACTATCATGGAGGAAAAATTCCACTAACTTACTAGTTCCCTAGGTTGGGGGTGGGAGCATCAAAAGTTGGAATAAGGGAGCTACAAGAACCAAAATGAAATTAGAGTTACAAATTCACATTATATGGGTCAAATAAATAATAATAATAAAAAGGAAAATAAGGTGGCATTGGACCATGAGGGCACACTAGAGGTTGTGGGACCCACATGTGGCAAGATTCCCCACTACACTTGGCATCATTCTCTCACCAATTCGAGTTCAAGGTGAAGGGTAACATACTTGGGGGAGTTGAAGAGGCATTATTCATGGCATGAATCATGTAAGGTCGAATTAAAGTGGAAGAATAACTCCCATGGAAGAAAAAGAGGCATCCTAGAAGAATTGGGACACTTGGAGCTAGATTCCTTAACTTCTATGACAACAATGATGAAGATTCTATGACATTTATGACAAGGTTCAGACCTGATTGCTGACATATGACATGTCAGGGCTAAAAATAGCCTCCAAGAGGGCGCACAAGGGGAGTTATGGAAGCCAAAATTCCCCCATTCGAATTGATGGAAGAGGAGGGCTAGGAAGACAAGTGGCATTCTTGGGAATCTCTCCCTAATTCGAGCAGGGATGATGCTCTTGGAGGGAATTCGAGCTATGGAGGCCTTGGGAGGTTAATAAAAGACAAGAAAAAAGGAGACCAGCTTTTGATCATTTTTTATTTGCATCTTTGTAATTTGGAGAGCTTCAAGCTTGTCCTTGCACGGTGGATGTTCATCCTCCCTGCCTTAGTACCAATTTCGAGGGTGCAAGATTCTCATCCAAGTTGGTTGATGGAGAGGCCATTCAGACCTCTCAACAGAGCTTCATTGAGAAGTTTTGATGCAGGTTCAACCCCCATCTGAGTTCAAGTTCATATTCTCTCTTCCTTCTCTACTATCATTCTCCTATCTTTCTCTCAATGTTCATATAAACTGAGATAGCACACTCTTTGTTGCATATAGATAATGTAAGGTTGTTGTTTCGACCTTATGAACTTGTTAATGGATGCATAACTCTGTAATGGATAGATCATGAGAGCCACAGCTTGAAATACTAAGTACTTCATGTACTATTTCTCCAAGTAACATTGATATTCGAGCTAGTTTCCTCTTTCTCTCAATGTCATGTAAAAGTGTGATGGCGCACTTCTTGTTGCATCTAGCTAATGGAGGATTTCTATTTCAACCTTATGGGCATGTTAGTTGCTACATAACTCTGTAATATTCATATCATGAGAACCACAGCTCGAAATCCCTTGGACCATATAAGAAAACTCAAGCAAAAACCACAATTTTGAGCCATTGCGCCCTTGTATAAATTTATGAAACTTTGAGCATTTATATATCAGTTTTGCACCAAACTTCTTTTGAGTTTTGTAGATGTTTGAGAAGCCTATTATTTACTATACATGAGACATAAATGTTATGCAGACCCCTTTTTGCATTTGCTTAGAATTCCATGTAAAAATCTCTGCTATATTGCTCACAATTTCCAAGCAATAAATGTGTTTTGTAACCTTCTGTTTTAAGAGTGCCTTAGCAAGCTATAAATCTGAATCATTGCTGCACCTAGGTTGTTTTGGAGGTCCTTAATATGATCCAAGTGTCTGTTCTGAAAGTTGGGAGGTTCGTACAACATTTGGGAAGCCAACAGAGTCATCTACCCTTCGGGGTTTTAACATCGATTTTCCTAGTATTTTTGCCTTTCATTCCCTAGTTGTAAATGCAAGTTGTTGAAGTCTTTAGCAAGTGTCCAAGCATCTAATAGCTGCATTAGTGTGTCCCTACGCTGTTGGGAGCGGGAGCGAAGCGGGGAGCGGAGAGCGGGAACGGGAGCGAAAAGCGAAAATTTCAAAAGCTTCCGTTTCGGGAGCATTTCGAGAGCGTTTTTTATATAATATATATTTTAATATATTTTGATGCATATAAATTAAAAAAAACATGTATTATGCCAAATTAGCTATAGAAAACATGAAAACATAGAATCTAGATATTCATATAACCATTTAAACTTTTAGTACACATTGATATAACATTAATCATCTAGATTCTAGGATCTATAACTTATAACATTGTCATTAAATGATCATCATCAAATCATCAATCATCAACAACATCAACCTTCAAATTTCAACATATAATATTTGCCATCAAACTAGGCCATAATGTTTACAAAATAGGACAACCGCCAAACTAAACATGAAAATGAAATACAAAGTACTATGAATCTACTCAGCTTTCCCCCTGCCACGAGAAACTTCCAATTTCTTTTCTCGTGGTCTAGGTGGAATAGGTGCTGGTGGAAGTGATCGTGGACCATGAGAAGAAGATGAATGGCCTCCACGGGCTGAACTTGGACGTTGTGAAGCTAAAGGCAAAACTCCTGCATCTGGAAAGCTACTTCTGCTTGGGGGTGGCATCTTTGTACGGGTAGTCTGAATTGGATCATCATGATCACCCATTAGTTCAGCCTCCAAGCGCTCTAATGCTATGGCTCCATCCTCCACATTAGCCTCCTCTAGATTGTTGTCCCAAGTCACAAATGTTCTATCATTCTTGGTCACCTCACAATAATGGGACAACAACCTCAAGTTGTAGTGCAAATAAACCAAGCTTTTTGCGCGATCTACATTCAAATTGTTTCTCTTTACACCGTGGATGAAGTTGTAGGTGCTCCAACACCTCTCTGCAGAAGAGCTATTAACAACTTGTGATAGCACCCTCACCGCCTATTTATGCAAATATGTGGCTCCAGAGCCATGCATGTTCCACCAACGGATAGGATCCAATCTATCTCGATCTTTGGTTGCATACAGGGAACCAAAGGGTCCATGCTCACTAATGTATTCACTCAATTCACTCTGTACTTGAGCACACTCTTCCTCATCAGGGACCACTTCTCTAATGCTTGCATATACCCAGCAGCAACCTCTAGATCTGTGTGGGGTTTTTTCCTAACTCCATTCCTAGGTGCAGGTTGGGCCAACCAAATTGGAGAATAGTGTTTTGGGGTGAGGACATATGCAAGGGCATGGAGTGGAACATTTAGATTATCCCACCTTTTGACCACTTGTTTATGAATATGGTCATACAAGATTGCATCTCTTTGCTCAACAATGTCTTTGATTTGACCAAAGCATGTTATCCATCTGCTCATATACCTCCCCAATCACCGGCTGATCTGTATCTGCAAAACGAATCATGTTATAAACTGGCTTGGTGAACTGCAGAACATACCTAACCTGTGACCAAAAATGACCTTCAAGAACGGTGTCCTCCACCTCCTGAAAGTCACTTCTATCTGATGCGCTTGCAGCTCTGTCTTTCAATTCCTGCCATGGATCACTTGAGACCATACTAGCCAATGCCTCTCTTACCTTCAAAAGCCTCCTAAGGTGAGGTAGTAGCTAGCAAAACTAGTCTTTGCAATCTTCAATAGCTCCAACTTAGAGTGATTGCAAAAAATGTGGTGGGCCATGCTATGATTGGTAATAAATTTGATCATTTTCTTACCTCTCTTGTACAAGGCACCAATCCATCGGTAATTAGGGTCCTTCATCTTAACAATACCATGCATCAAAAGGTTCAATGTGTGAACCAAACACCCTGACCAAAATATGTTGGGATACTTATCCTCAATGATTGCTCTTGCTGCCTTACAATTAGCAGCATTATCAGTGATGACTTGAATGACATTATATGGCCCAATCTCCTTAAAGGTTTTAAGTAAAGGTTGTACAATATTAATAGTGGCCTTGTAGCGATCTGAGTAGTCATGGGCTGAAAGGAAGACCGCACCGCTGGCAGAAACGTCAAGAATATTTATCAATGGCTTGCCTTTAACATTTGTCCACCCATCAGATACAATGGATACCCCATAGTTGGACCAATCATTTGTGAACTTTCCAAGAGCACCATTGATTTTGGCTCTTTCCCTGTCAAGTCCCACGGTTCTAGCTTTGTGATACCCAGGGCTTCTGTATCCTTAAGGGGCACCATTGATGGCATGTACCATTTCATGCCAATAGGGTGAGCGAAGAACATTGAATGGCACACCACATGCATAGTGAAACCTATAAACTTTTGAATCCACATCATCTCTACAACCTGTGTCAAGGAAATCTGATAATGCTCTTCGCATAGTCAAGATTCCATGGGGAGATGAGGGTCTCGATCGACCCGATGATGATCTAGCTCCACTACCAAACATTCTTTGTGAGGATTCAAATTCAACCCTCGATCTCTTGGAGTTGTTTTGAGTGGCCTCTTCTTCCATCTTGTATTTGCTTCTCTCTTTAGCTCCCACTTTGTCACAAGTTTTGATTCCATGAGACTTACCTTCATCGTATGGCATAACCCCACACAAATGCTTTCTCACCCGGGTATATGAACCTGTGTAAGTTTTAGTACAATGGGGGCATATAAACTTTGTGGTTCCACCCCCTCTCCCTCCCCCAAGCCTTGTCACATACTTCCACAAAGGTGTTGTGTCTTTTTGTTTTTGCCCCACATCACCCTCATTCTCATCATCATCACCATCTTCCCCTTCCCCCTCTTCTCCTTGGTATGCATCACTCTCTACCTCTTCCCCCTCATCACTACCACCACCATATCTACTTCCCAACACCATCATAATGAGAAGAAGTGGAATGAAAAACCAAAACCACATACCCATCATGTTTCTTGATTCAAAGATGAGAGTCACTTGTAGCCTGCAATAGAATGATGGAGAAGAAGATATTGGAAAGAATATGAGAAGAGAACATTGCAAGGTTTACATTTTTTAACATAATGAAAAAAAAATTCAAAAACAAACAAAGATTGAGGTTTTAGAGCCTACCTTTTAGCTCTTTAATGGTGGTTGAATGTCTCTATGGAAGCTTCAATCTCCCTTGCAAGCTCTCCCCTTCAATCTCCCACTCAAAGCTCAAAGCTCTCAAACAACTAGCAAACTCACTCAAAGCTCAAAGCTTTTCCCAATGAGTGAAATGAGTAATGGAATGAGTCCAAATGGACTCATTCACCCTTTATTGGCCCAAAGTAACCTAGCCCATCCAAAAAAACCCCAAAAAAATTACAAAAATAAAAAAAAAAAATTGGGTTGAATCTGCCAATCCCGGGGGAGCAAAAACAGGAGCAATTTCGGGATCATTTTTTAGCTCGGAATCGATCGGCGGTTCGATGAGGAATCGATCCGGAATCGACGATTTCGGATCGATTCCTCATCAAACCCTCAAAAACATGGGATCGATTTTTTTCTTAAGGAAGCGCGAATTACGGAATCGATTCAGGGAGGAATCGATGAGTAATCACGATTCCGGAATCGATTCCTTCCGGAGCGCGAATTGGAATCGATTCGTGAGGGTGTAGAGCAATTCCCAGCAGCATAGGTGTGTCCTAATACACCTCAATCCACTCTTGCCATAATTCGAAACCATTTGGGGTCATTTGGGACAGTTTGGGGTTTCACTAGTCCAAGGTTCGAAAATTGGCCAAATTGAGTGCATACATCTTCATCATACATAGGGTCATAATAATAACCTTCATTACTTATGAAATTGTAAGAAGTGCTACATTATGGCACCTCTTCCTCATACCATTCACATTCTTCTTCATATTGCTCACAATCATCTTCATACTCCTCATAAGCATTGTACTCATAGGAGTCATCATAATAGTAAGACATGGCTGTAAATTATTCATCAATGTATGATATTAATGCACAGGTGCAAGGACCATGCTTTGATACCACTATAATATCCCTTCAAAGGAAAGTCTTTGGATTCACCTTGTTTTGACTCTAGGGTTTTGTTTACAACTGATTCCAAACACCTCCAAATGATTTGGAGTACACCCAAAATACACTCCAAAAATCTATGGTGCATATTGAGCAACTTCAAGAGAAGTTGCAAAGGTCCTTTACACCCTCCTACATATAAGACAGTCATTCAATGGATGAAAGAATTTATGTTACAAAGGAGGAACCTCATGTGATGGTGGAACATGAGGTACATGTTGATATGCAGGTGCTTGAAGAGGCTACACTCAAACAAAAGGAAGACAAGCACTTGTTTTTGTTCAGAGGAATTATGAGTGGCCTCATGGCGAGAGTTGCAGATCCTTGGAGGAGGCACATGATCTCACAATAGTTGGACCAGCCAATTATGGAGAAGATGAATTAAAAATTTTGATGGGTAAGAATTTCAAAGAGTTAAGGTTGGTTCACAATTCTGCACCCCCTACTTCTTTTTCAACCACATCAATTGGGGATGAAAATTGGGTGAAAGGTTTTGTTATCACACCATAGTAGCAGGGCTACTATTCTTGCCTAGCAGATATCTGCACATTCCAGAGCTTCGATGTTTCAGAGCTTGGCTATGATGACTTTATATTTTGAGATCACTCATGATCAGAGCAGTGTATTATTCAGACTTATGTTAGACCTTGTGTCAAGGCTGAGCCTTGAGAGTTCAAATTTGATGACCGATGTGACCTTTTATCCCATACAGTTTCAGTTCAGTGCCTAGAGATGTATTGCAGTAGTGTTTCAGATGGTATATGATGATTATTCTTATGATGATATTGTATGACCTATGGATTTCTGATCATTGATTATGGATTATTATCTTGTTGTTTTAGTCATGTTCACAGCATTGGCTTGGTATATAATTCATGATGTGGCAAACTTTATAAAATGAACTATCTTGATGATAAATTATAAAATGAACATTTTACTTGCACATTTAGGTTGTTTGACAAAGCTCACTGGTTCTCTACCTTGCATAGATATGGTCTTCCTTGACACCATTTGTCTGCTAGCTTAGGCTTCACCATCATTTGACTCCATCCATCCATGACTTTCCTTATTTGGCTTTAACCCATGACTTGTCTTACTTGACTTTCTGATATTGAGGACTTCCCCATTTTCTACCTCTGTGTTTGGACCGCATCCCTGTATGTGTAGTGTCTCGGCTTTGAGTTGGCGACAAAACTTGCCTTTGGTAAGTTGGATTGTAGGCCTAAATCATTCTGGTCGGTTGTCCCGATGTTTGGCACTAGCTCGAACTCCCCCTAGTCACTAGAGATGTTGTTGGCTAAAACTGAAAGCTCATGTACTACTTATGGAAACTTATATAGATTCGCCCATGGAAACTAAAAAGGGCAAGAGCGATGAACTACTAAAAATACTCCTTGAAGAGTATAAGAAAGGTCCAAAAAGCAATGGTTTTTAAATGCTATATCTAAACAATTGTTGACCTTATATGTATATGTAAACATGCCCTGGATGCAAGCTGCGATTAGTTGTGCTTATCAGCACACCTGAGATCCGAAGGGTTATGTAGGCCAAAATGGCCATGAAATGAAATTGAATGATCCTAATGAACTTGGATCAGCTTGATGTAGACATGATGCCTAAGTTGAATAAGCACTCTCTAAACAACTTACCCATTTGTGAGGCACAACCATCCCCCGTGTTTATTTTGAACAACACAGAGTTTGTAGCTCCCCCTTTCTCCCAGTCCAAAGTGTCTTTTAGTTGAATTTAGACAAGTCACCCCCTTTGCCCAACCTTGTTCCTAGCCTTCATCCTTAGCTAGCAGTTAGACCATGTCCGATGGGTGAGTTTGTTATTTAAGCTATTGTGCAAGTAAATATAAATAACAACAGAATGAACAAATATGATTAATGCCACTAAATGATGTTATACTTTAAGTTAAGCTGTGAGTATGATTAGAGGAAGATGTCTTAGTCTATTGATATGATTTATCCTTGGTTATATACTGACCTAGTCAAACCTAGTTTGACTATGGTCATTTCTTGGGATCCGTGATGATGTGGGCCATGTATGCTTATGGATGATGATTGATGGTCCCACATACTCTTGATGATGATGCTATATGATGGACATGTGATTTAGATAATGATTGATGCAGTTCAGCAAGTTTTATTATTACTTCAGATCATCAAATTATGCACTGTCCATATATGGTGGACCCTACAGCTAGCCCATCAGGGCAACCCATGGTGTATGAGTACACATTCTTAGTCGATTTGGGTCTTCTAGATCCAATGGGACACTTATCTTTCAGTTCCGAGCACTTCTGACAGTGATAGATGCAGTTTTCCACTTGTTGACCAGATTTGGGGCTGATTTCCTAGCCTGAGCAGCAAGGGCCATGAGAGGCCAGTTCCCCTAGGGCGCTGTATGAGGAGGGGGTGGTCCAGCCACTTGATATCACCATTTACCCCCCCTTCTAGAGAGCCTGGTGGGCTCAGTTTGACAGCGCAGGTTCCCTAGGCGACAGTTTCAGCATTTTCACAGTTACCGAGGCAGTCTAGAAATGGGATAAAGGGGTCACTGAGGAATTCGATTTGGGCAATTGAGGTAAGGTTTTGGCACTTGGTTTTCACAGAGGTCTTCCAGGGTGAACCCACTATCTTCCAACCAGTTTTCATCACTTGGGTGGGTCCACAGGAGGCCACAAGAGGCCTTTTACTGCATGTCTGTCACAGATTTTGAGGACAGATTTGATCATTTGTATTTATTTTGGACATATTATATTATTTTATTGTGCCATGGGTATGAGCTAGCAAGGATTGATGCCTCCTAGCCCCACCATGAGCTCCATGTGTCATGTCCTAGTCATATGAGGTGGGCCCATGTACTTTTACCCCCTCTAGTGGATGACGTCACCCTCCATGAGTATCTTTTAGCTATGACGTCATCATTATTTGAGTGATCCATGTGTTATATTGTTATGTTTCATCTTAGCCATTGATCATGTATTGAGATCTTTTAATCTCAACCACTCATTTTATTGTAAAGTGATTTTGAGATCTAGGGTTTTGGTCTTTATTATCCTATATAAGGAGGAGACCCCCTATTGTATAGCTCACCTTTGGAGCTCTGGAATATTGGAATAGAACACTTCTTTGTGGAGCATATCTCTCTTGTCTTATGGATTCTCTTGCATCTTGAGAATACAGTTTATCTTCTATGTATCATTGTGGGTTTTGGAGCTACATCTTGTTTTCTTGCAAGAAAGTCGAATTGGTGGAGAGGAGGGCGAATTCTTGAGGGTTATTGTTGGAGGGATCCACATATTCTCTCTTGGGTTGATCCTGGTGATAGGGAGTATCATTATTGTATCTTTGTGACATAGTTGATGTTTTCTATTACATCTTTCCATCATTTTCATAATCATCTTACTTGGCTTGTTTCACTTGATCTTGTCTTGTAGGACGAGGACGATTTGGCATTCTTGGAGGAGGACGTTTTGGCTTGGAGCTCCTTACCATGCTTTTAGCCCTCCTTGGGCAAAGTCGCACTCCTTGGGTGTTTGAGTTTGTCCACTTCTAGGACGTGGGTGGTTGAGATCCCATTGGATTTGAAACAAGCATACCTTGAAACCTACATCTAGTGTCTCACTTTGTGAAGTTCTGCCTTGGGGGTATCATTCCTCATTTTGGGGATTGTTGTCCACTTGGTTCACATAGTGAAATATTAGATCTAGTAAGATCCAACCATCACATCTTGGGTAACCCACTTGATTTGCATCCTAGGTGTCCCGATCTACAATTTGATATACTTTTGACTCCATTTGCCTATCCATTTCAAGGCACTAGTCCACCTTGGGCAATTCGCACTCCTTGGGATTTATGTCACTTCCTAGATCCCATATGTGGGTATCTCTATTTTCACTTTAGATCCATAGATCTACTCTTTGCATACCCCCTAGTACCATTTACACCCATAACTTCACCTTGTGGGTCCCATTTGAGCCATTTCCATATCCCAAGGAAGTGAGTCCCACCTGTATATTTCATGGTACTAGATCTTGTCATCTTATCTCATCATTTGGCCTAAATCATTCATTGGTTGAAACACTAATCACTCCTTGAACCTCCTTCAACCATACTTAAACTTATAGGTCCACTTAACCTTGCATTGGTTTCCGTAACTTGTCTTTTACATATCCCTAGGAATCTTTGTTTGGGTCAAATCATCTTTGATTGGTTATAGGGTCTCCCTCTAGGTCTTGATTCATCTCGATCTAAAGTGAAGAGTGCCTTGGTTGACGTGACTCCCAGCTTGCATTGGGAACCGTGGCATCTCTTGGGTCACCTCTTTAGTTGTCCATCTCCTCTACCATCCCGGATGGAATACCATTTGGGACAACTACAAGTTGTGTGATAACAGGTTTCTTTCTAATGGTCCCACATGACGAGTATGAAACTCCTATCTCTCCTTTTGATGATGATATGACTAGAGAACCTTATTATTTACATTTGTAGCAGCATCTTTTTTTACCTTATGGTGATACATATCTACATGGATGCACCTATGATGTTCACTTGAGTCACTTAAAGACTCATGATTTTCCTTGCTCCTTGCTTAGTTCAATTGATGTTGGAGGAACTTCATCCAATACTTGGGTGAAGAGATATATATGATTGGAGCACATTTTTATTGGCAGCAACATCCTTTGTTGTTTCTTGATGATACATATCTACATGGATGCACCTATGATGTTCACTTGAGTCACTTGAAAACTCATGATTTTCCTTGCTCCTTGCTTAGTTCAATTGATGTTGGAGGAACTTCATCCAATACTTGGGTGAATAAATATATGATTGGAGCACATTTTTATTGGTAGCAACATCCTTTGTTATTTCTTGATGATACACATATCCATGGATGCACAAATGGTACTTCTGTGAGCCCCTTGAAGGCTCATTGTTTTCTTTGCTCCCTACTTGGTTCAGATTTTAGTGGAGGTTCTTCATTCACTTCTCGGATGAAAGAACACATGGCTGATTATTTTGATGCATCTTACATCGTTTTGGAGCAGCATTATAGGACATGGGATCCTCACCTATGTCATTAGAGCAGATTTGATTGGTCACTCGATGCTTGTATGCACTTGGCAAATGGTGGTCTACTTACTTGGAAGTACAAGCACTTTCATGATTCATTGATGAGGCACCTCCTCAATGTACATTTGTGTTATGTTGTTATGTACTTTGATGATCTATATTTTGAACTTATGATGTTTGAAAGAATGCATACAACACAATGGGATCCAGGAATTCTCTTGCCTGCTGGTAGGGGTGGAAGAGCACTCCTAATTGTTGGAGTGAAATACAAGCAATGGGACCCTGGGAGAATTTTCAGTCTCCTTGGTTTCAATATTTGGGGGAAACAAGCAGTATGGGTGATTGTAATCAGAGTAGTGCAACAGCAAGCATGGTGGTTCCTCTCTAAAATTTTCATGGAATCTTCAAGACTCAAATTTGGGAAACTCAATGGCAACTTCAAATAATTATATAGTGAGAAAAAGGGTTGAAAGTTCAGAAAGGGTTTCCAAAATATGAAGGAGTACATGAATGCCAGTACTCAGAGTTTTGGAAAGAAAGTTTTGGAAGCAAAGTTTTGCAAAGAAAACAAGTTCTTCAACATCCATGTTTGAAATTGTTTGAGGACGAGCAATATTGGGAAGGGAGGATTTGTCATGTCCCCAAATTTTGCATTGGATCACAATGGCCTAAGCCACTTGGCCATACTCATGATAGTTTGTCAAATTGGTGCTAAGGGTCAAATAATTGCCAAGCATGATGTCCAAGTTAGTAATAATGCAAAATTAGATCCAAATGGACAAGGTGGGTCACATTAAGAGCGAATTCCCAATTCAAAGTTTGTAATGTCCCCATCAAAATAAACTATCATGGAGAAAAAATTCTAGTAACTTACTAGTTCCCTAGGTTGGGGGTGGAAGCATCAAAAGTTGGAATAAGGGAGCTACAAGACCCAAAATGAACTTAGACTTACAAATTCACATTAAATGGGTCAAGTAAATAATAATAATAATAAAATAAGGTGGCATTGGACCATGAGGGCACATAAGAGGTTGTGGGACCCACATGTGGCAAGATTCCCCACTACACTTGGCATCATTCTCTCACCAATTCGAGTTCAAGGTGAAGGGTAACATACTTGGGGGAGTTGAAGAGGTATTATTCATGGCATGAATCATGTAAGGTCAAATTAGAGTGGAAGAATAACTCCCATAGAAGAAAAAGAGGTATCTTAGAAGAATTGTGACACTTGGAGCTAGATTCCATAACTTCTATGACAACAATGATGAAGATTCTATGACACTCATGACAAGGTTCAGACCTAATTGCTGACATATGACATATATGACATGTCGGGACTAAAAATAGCCTCCAAGAGGGCACACAAGGGGAGTTATAGTAGCCAAGATTACCCCATTCGAATTGATGGAAGAGGAGGGCTAGGAAGTGTTGGACAAGTGGCATTCTTGGGAATCTCTCCCTAATTCGAGTTGGGATGATGCTCTTGGAGGGAATTCGAGTTATGGAGGCCTTGGGAGGTTAATAAAAGACAAGAAAAAAGAAGGAGACCAATTCTTGATCATTTTCTCATTTGGAAAAAATTGGAGAGCTTAGCTTGTCCTTGCAAGGTGGATGCTTATCCTTCTTTCCTTAGAACCAATTTCGAGGGTGCAGGATTCCCATCCTAGTTAGTTGATGGAGAGGCCATTCAGACCTCTCAACAAAGCTTCATGGAGATGTGTTGATGCAGGGTCAAACCCCAACTGAGTTCGAGTTCATCTTCTCTCATTCTTCTCTATGCCTATGCTACAACAATAAATTAGTAAATAAATAGGTTATAAAGTATTAGTAATAGTAATTAATTATTATAGTTATGAAGAGGAATGTCTCTTCAATAGTGGATGGCCCAGCCATATTTAAGGCGGCCATGTCCATTGTATCTTATCAATCCAATATATTATTCTTATCTATTATTCAATATGAGAGTCGGATTCGACTATTAAATTAGTGAACGGATACGTTCACCGCATTTGGTATCAGAGCAGAACGCTCCTCCACCTGAGCTCGGATTCGGCTCACACTCAGAGCGGACTCGCTCCTCCTCAAGTGAGCTCGGACTCAGCTCACCCCTCCATTCCGCTGCATCACTCGCTCCAATCCGTTTGCTGCACTTCCATCCACGCCTTCCTCCACCCCCACCCCTCTCGTCCACACGCCACACTCACCTCTCTGCATCTCTTCGCGCCCTCCTGCATCTCCTCGCTCGTCACTCACACTTCCCTACACGCTCTCCCACAGTCTTCACTCCCAGCGCCTCCCCCAATCCTCCTCTCGTCCCAGCCAGCCCTCCCCCACGCTCCGCGCTCCCCTCTACCCCCACGCCATATTCCATTCTACATCCCCCACTATCGCCTTCTCTCCACGCAGACTCTCTCTGTCACCCCCCGCCTGCGCACTCATTCCCATCCTCCATCCTCCTCCCAGCGCCCCATCTCTGCACACCACTTCCCTCTTATCCTCTTGCTCGCACTGCTCCTCGTCATCTCAGTCCTCCCACACTCTACAACCCTGCGTCCTACATCCCACCCCCGCCTTCGTCTAGCTCCCTGCCACCTCTGCACGCCCTCCAGCGCCACCCTCTCCTGCACACTCCTTCATTCACCAATCTCCCGTCCCTCGTCCAACCTACACGCAGTCCACAGCCCAGCGCCTACCGTCTGCAGTTCTCCCCACGGCGCATTACTCCGGTGCTTCCCCCTCCCACACCATCATTCTAAACCCTAATTCAAAAACACATAATATAATAATAAAAATTTATTAATTTTATTATTATTATTATAGTTTAAACTTACAATAAAAATTAAAAAAAAATTAATAATAATATTATTGTTAATATTATTAAAAAGTTATTGTACAAGGTTGGGAAAGCAAACAAAAAAAATATCTCCCTCTACAAGACCTATGGCGTCATTCAATGAAGAATTGATCAAGCTTTTTGAGCAAATCAGTAAGAATATAAATGAAATAAAAAAATCTATTAACAATTTAACACTTATAGAAAATGAAGATGTATGTGAAAATTCCGTAGAAAAAGCCACTAAAGCTGAGGTAAAAGAAGAAGATGTAGTAGACCATTATGTCAACCATGATGAAAGTAATGGCATTGATCAAGATAATATGCAAGACAAATATACAGCACATCCTATTAATGAAGAAACCAACAACAAAATATTTGACAAGGAGAAAGATGATCTTGACCAAGATTGTGATAAGAGACAAGCCGGTGTTGATAATAATAAAAACAATAAATGCAATGACAAGGAATGGATCCTACAATGTGCAGAAGAAGTCAAGTCTAAGAAAGTAAATATTCCAGATTCAACCTATACCCTAACTATCCTCTCACCTCAAAGGAATCTCAATGGAAGTTATATGGTGATTTCAAATCCAAGAATGTTATATGATGATTGTGAGACCTCATCTTACAAGACAAGTAGAAGGGGAATAACACATGATGACATCCTAAATATGCCTCGACTAATATCAAGGATAGAAGTGACGGAGTCCAGTGTCCACCTAGATGGTAAAATTTTCAAACAAAGCATCAATATAGTTAGGCTTTCAAACCAAATCCCACCTTGTGAGCAAAGTACGGATTTCTTCACAAGGATTAGAATGAAGAACATCATTTGGAACAACTATAATATCTATCAGACACAAGATAAGACCGGTGTTCTTATGCGCATTATAAGCACAAAGAGCCCATTCAAAGGGACTGACACAAAATGTTTTGGGAATAACAACACGCAAATAGTTAAGGTCATAATGTATGTTGAGCATGTTCAATTGACGAAAAACATAGTTAAAAGAAGCAATCACACAAGTAGAAAAAGCGTAAACAAAACTTCGCCAAGTTCATACTTAATGCAAATACCAAGACAAAATAACCCAAAGGAGGCAATGGTCATAATCAAAATCGCATCTCTCAAGTCATTAGTGCGACATAGAGCCAGAATAAAAGACGTTATGAGAAACTCAGCTTTGAGGACAAAGCTTTTCCAAGGGAAAGGCAATGCTACAACAATAAATTAGTAAATAAATAGGTTATAAACTATTAGTAATAGTAATTAATTATTATAGTTATGAAGAGGAATGTCTCTTCAATAGTGGATGGCCCAGCCATATTTAAGGCGGCCATGTCCATTGTATCTTATCAATCCAATATATTATTCTTATTCATTATTCAATATGAGAGTCGGATTCAACTATTAAATTAGTGAACGGATACGTTCACCGCAGCCTATTCTATTATCTTTCTCTCAATGTCATGTAAATGTGCAAGGGGGCACTTGTTGTTGCATATAGTTAGTGAAGGACTATTATTTCGACTTCATGGACATGATAGCTGCTATATATCTCTGTAATAATCATATCATCAGAGCCAGAGCTCGAAACATAATGTATTTCAAGTGATATTTACATTCAAGGAAGAGATTCAAGCATTTGCATGGTGATTTTGGAATGATATTGTACCTGTTTTATTTCGGAGTTTGTTGAGTTACTTATCATGTTATGAGCTGCATATCAAGTTACTTTGATGGCCCAAATGATGTGTGCAGACCTCTAAAGTGTTACTATGGTTTATGAATAAATTCGAGACTCTGTCCATCATTTTCATCACAAATTCTAGACTCTAGAAGTTGTTGTTCATTAGGATGCCTATTCGACCCTAAAACCAAATCTAATGCTGCACATATATTGTTCCTAATGTCCTCTAGTGTTTGGAAGAGCATCTATGCCAGACCTAGGGGGAATCTCCACTTCTCAAATTAACTAGTCTTGTTCCGAAACTTCTTCCCATGCAATTTGCAAACCATGGATGGGTATATCAGTTGTTTGTATGTTTGATAGGTGTGTTAATATGTCATATTCCCCATCAACACCTTCCTCCCCAAATTCAAAATCATTTGGAGGTGTTTGGAACCAGTTGTAAACAAAACCCTAGAGTCAAAACAAGGTGAATCCAAGGACTTTCCTTTGAAGGGATATTACAACCTAGGATCGAGGAATGGGCTTTTGAGGTGCTTGTTTATGATTGCTTGGCTCATCAATGGCAGTCTGATGGAGTCTTGTGTTAGCACTTGGCAGAGCAGCACTATGGGTAGAGGATATTTCACATCTTATAGGCTAGTGTGGGACCCTGGTGACTTCACCATTGACAGGCGGATTCGAGATAGCTCTTACAGGCATTGCAGGTTGGAGTTCCAGGAGAAGAGGATGCAGATGGGGCATGATTATCAGAAGGTTATGATCAGAGTGGCGCTACGTCAGCATGGTGGTCTCTCTCCGAGGTTTGCTTGGGACCCAGGGATTTCAGAATTAGACAGTTCAGTAGCTGACACAGAGGCGAGAGCCTATGGCAGTACCTTTACTTCTTCTCGGCTAGTTTGGGACCTTGGTATCATTTCGGTTCATTTGGAGGAGAAACAGGTTGTAGAGGCATTACTTGAGGACAAGCAATCTTGGGAAGGGAGGACTGTGATGTCCCATTTCATATGATCATTCTAGGGGGTTATTAGGTGACACTTAGGCCTAAAATTATTATAATATTAAGGTGTCATTTAATTAAAAGGGGGGATATTTCATTGGATGGTATTGGATGGCCCATGGTATTGTCCATGGTATTGGGCTCAGAGGGAAAATAAAAAGGGAAGAACACATCCATGAGAGATATCTTGATTTGGCATTGATTTCCTGTGACCATATGGGGGTTATACTAGAGTTTTCGTTACAGTTTGGCAAAACCCTTCCATTGTTGGTTTGGTTCCGGTGGTGTGACAGATCCACCCTAGCTAGACAAGGAGGACGATCCATTCATGGTCTTCACTAGAGCTTCATCATTTGGTTCGGCACCATCTTTCGGGTTGGCATCACTTCCAGGTTCTTGTTGGGTGTGTCTTAGTAGCTGCTATAGAAGCCATAGTTATTTGTATTATCTACCATCTATTTTTCATAATAAAGGTGCTGACAGTATTTCACCCATATTTGGTGTGTTGTTGAATGTTCCCAATGTGTTTGACGAAATGTTGATGTGAATGCAAATTATTTGTGAAAGTTATAAATCAATGTAAAATTGTTATCTGTTTGCCAAATTTATATAATTTGTGCCCATCCAGGTCAGGGAAATTACATTTGTCTCTCAACAAAAAATGTGAAAATAAATGCCAAATTGTGTTTGAAGTCACCCGCGGGTCCCCCAATCCGTTGCATATGTCGGACATGCGAGACACTTTTAGGGCACGTGTCTGACATGGATTTGTCACATGTCCTGCCACGGAACACTTGCCAAACCCGTGTCAGACATGTATCCTTACGTATTTGTGTCCAACACATGGGATACGGACACGGAACCCCTTGGTGACATGTCCTGTTGCCCAGCTCAGCATCAAATAATCCCACTTAAAAAATATTGCACACTGACAAAGCTTTCCAAATGCTTTTGAAGTGACTTTAATATTAGTTAGATTGAATAATTTTTTAGAATTGTCAAATATAAGATATATGTTTCAAAAAAAGTATTGCTTCAAGGATTATCTAATAAACGGGCATTCCACTAATGTAACATTAGTTGATTAAATAGATGTGAAGTTATCTTTATAATTTAGAGATATGGTTCCCAGCAGTTTTTCTAATAATCTATTCCTCAGATGTCTTTCAAACATGTATTGGTCACTACATGACTGTAAGATCAACCTTTCAGATTCTAAATCATTGACTATAGAACAAGATGTAAATAATTAACTGTAAAATGAGACAAGAAAACTAAAAATAAATTCAAGTGTTTGACAGCAATACCCCTTGGGTAAGCATTGTTACACATCATTGCCACTGTATGTCACTAGACATTTGTCGCCAATGTGCACGAAATTGTTCTGTACTGATATTCAGGAATCCAGCTTCAGCAACAAGTTTTGGGATCTCAAACTGACAGAAGTGTTTTTATACTAAACAAAATAAATTTGGACAGAATGCACATATATAACAACTTCAAAACATTTCAGTGCTGGAAAGTCACTAGATATGGGTCAAGGGATAAAATTCAGGACTGTCATTTACAAGAATTGTGTAAACACCTGTTGCTCAATTTATATAGTAAAAATGTTCCAAATAATAAAGTAACCAAATTTAGTACCTTGATTTGGTACATCCCTAACAACTTAGCCAAAGGTGCAAAAATCTTCAATGTTTCTGAAGCAATGCTACGCTGCAAGATTTACAAAGTGTGTAAGCACCTGAAAAAGAATTTAGTATTTCACCGGCAATGCTGAAAGTAAGGAACCTGGCCCACACACTGTCATCTTACTTGTTTATGAGGTGGCATGTGAGACAGAGTACGCATGTTGTGTAACCTGTCAGCAAGTTTCACAATAATGACACGGACCTGAAAATCCAATTTGCAAATGTTACATGACCTTGCCAAAAAACTTCAATCATGCATGTAAAACACACTGTACTCTAAGAAAACTACCTCTTCTGTCATAGCAAGAAACATTTGGCGCAAATCATTCGCTTTCACATCTTGGACAGAATTTTTTAAATTTGAACATTGCAGTTTACCAAGCTTGGAAACCTGCAAGACGCAAGAAAAGAGAGGCAAGGCTTACAAAAGTATTGAAACACAAGTCTGGACATGGTTTCATCAAAAGTTAATCTTTATAGTATAACCACCTTTGTTTCTCCTTCTACAATGCGACGTACAACTGGACCAAACTCTTCTTCTATCCTTTCAAAAGTAACAACATTACTATCTTCCACAGTATCATGTAAGAGGCCAGCTGCAATTGATTCCCAATCCAATTCCTGTCACAATATTCAGAAACATATGCATTATAAAACATATTATCAAAAGTGTTAAGCAGTATACTATATAAAACAAAGCTGAATAAAAATACATTTAAAAAAAAACTGCTATCAAAGAATCAAAAAGTAAATTCTTTGAGTGCCAAAGTCTTTCACTTGATAATTTTTACAAAACAGAGATAAATATCTATAAGTTTATAACCACAAAATTAAGATTCCTAAAAGATCAAAATGGGAACACAAATTTTACTCTTGAGTTCACAATCCATCTAAAGACTAAATTTAGCACTTAATACAGTAGTAGACACAGATATCATCCATGGCACATGGGTAGTAAAGGCACTAGAAACGTGATCAGATTAATGACTAACTGTTGAAAATTTTACGAAGTGGAGTTTTAATGCAAAACAGAAAAATTTCACCTCTAAGCCTAGAGGTTTCCCATATCTTAACCCTGTGAATTCGAGCCTTAAGGCTGTTATGAAATAGAGTATAAAACAGCAGCAGAAAGAGAATAATATTTCACTTTCTAACAGCCAAATCTTCTAGGCAATCCAATGAGAAAAGATACCAAACTGTCTAGATAAGTTTCAGCCCTCTAGATCAATTTATCCCACATAAACTAGATTTGAAAATTCACTTTTACAACAGTTCTAACAACAGTAAAATGTTGTTGTAAATGTAACTTCGGAAGATATTCATTGTACTATTATTATTTTTATTATTACTGTATTTTATTTGTACCTACGACGGAGATGTTTTTCCTCCGTTGAGGGATGTCATTATTATGTTTGGTCGTGCAATATTATTGAGATAAAACCTCCATTGTAAGTCGGGGCATTAGATCCCCTAAGGTCAAATGTAAATTGTATTATTGAGTCTCCCTAGGACAGGTCGGCCCAGTCAAGTTAGTGAGGTCGGCCCCAATAGGAAAAAGGTCACCCGAACATAAAGTATAAATAGAGAGCTTGCTTTCTCATTTGGATACACCACTCACTCAAGCAAGTTCGCATAAGGAGAGAGAGAAGACAAGTTCGCTGGAGGACAAAGAGAGAGAGCTGCAAAAGACATTTTACATTTTGGTTTTTATCTTGTTTGATATTGTATTAGTGACAAATCTATTTCTGAGGAAGTTGCGGGGTTTTCTCCATTATGGTTTCCCCTCAATGTGTAATTATGATATGAAATTGTAAAAATATGCACACATAATTACCTACTATTGAAAGTAACCAAAATTCAACAGTCACCAAAATGTTGTAGCAAATGGACGTAATGTAGAGGGGCAATGCAAGTATAGGGTCGTTGCATGCCATAGCAGAATCGGTGAGAACCAAAGAGTTGTGTCACCACCAACTGTTATCTGTAGCAAAGGTCAACGAGAGGTGTAACGGGAAAGGAAATACAATGAAAGGTCTATTGTATTTGTTAGTATTGTTATCACACAACTTGTAGTTGTCCCTAATGGTATCCCATCCGGGATGGTAGAGGAGATGGACAACTAAAGAGGTGACCCAAGAGATGCCACGGTTCCCAATGCAAGGTGGGAGTCACGTCAACCGAGGCACTCTTCGCTTTAGATCTAGATAAATCAAGACCTAGGGGGAGACCCTACTACCAATCAAAGATGATTGGACCCAAACAAAGGTTCCTAATGATGAGTAAATACTAAGTCACGGAAACCAATGCAAAGTAAAGTGGACCTAGAAATTAAAGTATGGTTGAAGGTGGTTTGAAAGATGATTAGTGTTTCAACCAATCTATGATTTAGGCCCCATGATGAGCTAAAAAGACAAGATCTAGTACCATGTGTTTACACAAGTGGGACCCACTTCCTTGGGATATGTGAATGGCTCAAATGGGACCCACAAGGTGGAATTTAAGGGATGAAATTGGTACTAAGGGGTATGTGAGTAGATCTATGGATCTAAGTTAAAATTAGGAATACCCACATATGGGATCTAAGGTTTGACACAATTCCCAAGGAGTGCGACTTTGCTCAAGGAGGACTAGTGCCTTGTTGGATGGGTTAATGGAGTCAAAAGATATGTCAAAGTGTAGATCGGGATACCTAGTAGGCAAATCAAGTGGGCTACTTGGGATGTGATGGTTGGATTTTGCTAGATCTAGGTTTTCATGATATGACCCTAAGTGGACCACAATCCCTTAAAACAAGGAATGCTACCCCCAAGGCAAATCGTCATAAAATGACACACTAGATATAGGTTTCAAGGTATGCTCTTTCCAAATCCATGAAAATTTCAACTACCCACGTCCTTAAAGTGGGCAAACTCAATCACCCAAGGAAGTGCAACCTTGCTCAAGGAGGGCTAAAAGGTGGGAAAAGTGAGTCAAAACAAGTCCAATGGCCACCAAATTATAGATCCAAGTAGTTTAGGCAATGATCTATGTGGATCTTGAAAATCAAGGCAATCCAAGGGTTAGATCTTACTAGATCTGAGTTTTAAGATGCCAAGTAGTCCAAAATGGGAATTTAATCCCTTAAAATGTGGAATGATGCCCACAAGGTAGAAATCACCAAAGTAAAAGTCTACGGGTAGGTTATCAAGTGTGTAGATTATGAATCAAGTGGGATCTCACCTACCCATATGCTAGATCTAACCAAACAAGCCTCTCCAAGGAAGTGCGATTTGGCTCAAGAGGGCTTTATTGCCTTGAAAAGTGTGTCAATTTTAACCCAATCACCACCAAACTATAGATCCAACTAGGGGTGGATGCTATAGAGGTGGGTTTTTAATATCTTTTCAAAGGCAAGGCTAGATCTAAGTAGATCTAAGAAAAAACAAAATGAGGGTTTCAATTAATTAGGGTTTGTGACCAATGAAGAAAGAATGGATGGAAAGAGGCACATACCTTGTAGATCTTACCTCAATTGCTTATGGCCACCTTGCAAATTGATAGCATTCTCCTATGTGTATATTCAAGAGTGCAATTTTGTTGCTCCAAACCAAAACGTCCTCCTCAAAGAAGCCAAATCGTCCTCCTCCTACAAGACAAGATCAAGAGAAACAAGTCAAGCAAGATGATTATGAAAATGATAGAAAGATGTAATAGAAAGCATCAACTATGTCACGAAGATACAATAATGATACTCCCTGTCACAAGATCAATCCAAGAGAGAATATGTGGATCCCTCCGACAATAACCCTCAAGAAATCGCCCTCCTCCACCAATTCGACTTCCCTGCAAGAAAACTAGAAGTAGCACCAAAACCCACAATGATACATAGAAGAGATACTATAAACTCAAGATGCAAGAGAATCCACAAGACGAGAGATATGCTCCACGAAGAAGTGTTCTATTCCAATATTCCAGAGCTCCAAAGGTGAGCTATACAATAGGGGTCTCCTCCTTATATAGGATAATAAAGACCAAAACCCTATACCACTTTACAATACAATATCAAATGAGTGGTTGAGATTAAAAGATCTCAACATACAATCAATGGCTAAGATGAGCCATAATAACATAACACATGAATCACTCAAAAACTGATGACGTCATAGTCTCAAAATACTCATGGAGGGTGACGTCATCCACTAGAGGGGTTAAAGTACCAAAGCCCACCTCATAATGACTAGGACATGACATATGGAGCACATGGTGGGGCTAGAAGGAATCAATCCTTACTAGCTCATCCCCAAGGCACAATAAACTAATAAAATATGTCCAAGATAATATAAATGACCCAATCTGTGACAGACAAGCAGTAAAAGACCTCCTGTGATCTCTGTGGGCCTACCCACATGGTGAAAACTGGCTGGAAGATAGTGGGATCACCCTAGAAGACCTCTATGAAAACCAAGTGCCAAAACCTTGCCTCAATTGCCCAAATCGAATTCCTCAGTGACCACTTTATCCCATTTTATAACTGCCTCGGTAACTGTGAAAGTGCCAAAACTACCTCCTAGGGCATCTGCGCTGTCCAACTGAGCCCACCAGGCTCTCCAGAAGGGGGGGTAAATGGTAATAACAAGTGGCTGGACCACCCCCTCCTCATACAGCGCCCTAGGTGAACTGGCCTCTCATGGCCCCTGCTGCTCAAGCTGAGAAATCAACCCCAAATCTGGTCAACAAGTGTAATATTGCATCTATCACTGTCAGAAGTGTCCGGAACTGAAAGATAAGTGTCTCGTTGGATCCAAAAGACCCAAATCCACTAGGAATGTGTACTCATACACCATGGGTTGCCCTAATGGGCCAGCTGTAGGGTCCACCATATATGGACAGTGTATAATCTGATGATCTGAAGTAATAAATAAAACTGTTGAACTGCATCAATCATCATCTGCATCATATATCCATCATATAGCATCATCATCAAGAGTTTGTGGGTCCATCAATCATCATCTATAAGCATATGTGGCCCACATCACCACGGATCCCAAGAAATGACCATAGTCAAACTCGGTTTGACTAGGTCCATATATAACCAAGGAAAAATCATATCAGTAGACTAAGACATGTTCCTCTAATCATTCTCACAACTTAGCTCAAAGTATAACATCCATTCAGTGGCATTAATCAAGTTAGCATATTCCTTTATTATATGAAATTACTTGCACAATAGTTTAAATGACAAACTCACCCATTGGACATGGTCAAACTGCTAGTGAAGGGTGAAGGCTAGGAACAAGGTTGGGCCTAACTCAACTCAAAAATACTTTGGACTGGGAGAAAGGGAAAGCTACAAACTCTGTGCTGGACAAAATAACACAGGGGATGGTTGTGCCTCACAAATGGATAAGTTGTTTAGAGAGTGCTTATTCAACTTAGGCATCATGTCTACATCAAGTTGATCCAGGTTCATCAGAATCATTCAATTTCATTTCATGGCCTTTTTGGCCTACATAACCCTTCGGATCTCAGGTGTGTTGATAAGCACAACTAGTTGCAGCTTGCATCCAGGGCATGTTTTCATATACATATAAGGTCAGCAATTGTTTAGATATAGCTTTTAAGAACCATTGCTTTTTTGGACCTTTCTTATACTCTTCAAGGAGTATTTTTAACAGTTCATTACTCTTGCCCTTTTTTAGTTTCCATGGGCGAATTTATAAGTTTCCATAAGTAGTACATGAGCTTTCAGTTTTAGCCAACATCCCAAGTGACTAGGGGGAGCTCGAGCCAATGCCAAACATCGGGACAACCGACCAAAATGACTTAGGCCTACAATCCAACTCACCAAAGGTAAGTTTTGTCACCAACTCAGAGCCGAGACACTAAACATACAGGGATGCGGTCCAAACACAGAGGTAGAAAATGGGGAAGTCCTCATTATCAGAAAGTTGAATAAGACAGGTCAAGGTTTAAAGTCAAATAAGGAAAGTCATGTATGGATGGAGTCAAGTGAATTTGGAGCCTAAACTAGCAAACAACTGGTGTCAAGAAAGACCATATCTATGTAAGGTGGTAAACCAGTGAGTTTTGTTAATCAACCTAAATGTGCCAGTAAATGTCCATTTTATAATTTATAGTTCATTTTAAATAGTTTGCCACATCAGGAATAATATACCAAGCAGATGCTGTGAACATGACTAAATCAACAAGATAATAATCCACAGTCAATGATAAAAACATCCATAGGTCATACAACATCATCACAAGAATAATCATCATATATCATTTGAAACACTGCTGCAATACATCTCTAAGCACTGAACTGAAACTGTATGGGATAAAGAGTCACATTGGTCCTCAAATCTGAACTCTCAAGGCTCAGCCTTGACACAAGGTCTAACATAAGTCTGAATAATACACTACTCTGATCATGAGTGATCTCAAAATATACAATCATCATAGCCAAGCTCTAAATAATGGAAGCTCTGGAATGTGCAGATATCAGCTAAGCAAGAATAGTAGCCCTGCTACTATGGTGTGATAACAAGTATGTTTCTCAATATTTTTATAAAATGAATATTTTAGTTAAGTGCACTGCATTCCAACCTTGAAATTCAGCCAAAGTATTTCATTTGATTAGCTTATGATATTCACCCTTCATATTCCACAAATATCAACGAAATTCAAACGATTTCATCAATTTGCCCAAAATCAAATCTCAAGCATGAAAATCAGCAAATCATGTGACTTTTTTTTCTGAAAAATACTTGTTATATTCACAAACTTATTTACAATAAAAACAGCTAGCAGTGGCAAGGTATATACAATGCCTATCCTAACCGCTTCCTGAAGCTTATTAGAGCATAAATAAATCAGAATACACAATAGGATCCAACTATTTGGCATCCTTGATTAACTCGATGCCCTTTGCTAGTAACTGATGGCATACCTCATCTTTCCAAAGCGCAATAAAAGTTGAAACAAAAGTAGCTATCCCCAAGCAATGCCACAAACCAGAGAGTGAATCCCATAACATGGAATAGCCATATCCAAGTAGAGTTGCTCTCCAATAAAGTTTGTTTAAGAACAGCTCGGGGTGTTGCTCCTCCACAAATCTCCAACAATCTTTCGCAAATCTATAGTCCCAAAATATGTGCTTAATTGTCTCTGGTCTTTACCACGCAGGGCACAAACCATCCAAGAGGCCAGACTTAACCAACCGAGCCTTGGACGAAAGCCCCTGATAGATCACCAACCAAGCAAACACATGTAACTTATCGGAAAGCCACACCGACCAAACACTGTGTAATCGACGAATCCACGGCATCTTTGGATCTAACAAAACCCATCTCGCAGTGAGTACCAACGAAAGGGGGTGACGTTAATGAAGAGCTACATACATACAACGAGAATCATACTACAACATCGAGATACCAAAGCTCCACTACCAATCTCTCCAAAAAGGCCTCGGCATACCAATGTTCATTTTCAACAAATCTCACACTGGCAGATAGGCTTGTAGCTGTCTCAACCGATCCGGTTGTTTAGACCAAAGAAGTGAATCCGACTTCCATTATTACAATAAATATATGAGTAAAAATAAATTGAATTAATAGATGATGATTTACAATTAATGACCCGCCTTCAAATATGGCTTAGGCACCTACTTGAAGAGTCATGTCCACTTATATTAACTATATTTAATATTTATTAATTATTATTAATTTGTCTTTTTTATTAACTATTTAGTATTCGTAACATTGCCACCCCCTTTAAGGGCAGCTTTGTCCTCAAAGCTGAGTTTGCTGATGTCATCTTTTATTCTGGCTCTGTGTCGAACTGATGACTTGAGACATGCAATTTTGATTACGACCATTGCTTCATTTTGCTTCTTTTGTTTTGGAATTTGTATTAAATATATCGTTGGTGAAGTTTCATTTACGCTTTTTCTGCTTGTGTGGTTGTTGCTTTTAACTATTTTTGTCGTCAACTAAACAGACTTGACAACAGAAACTATTTTCGTGATGTCATTCCCAACATATTTTGTGCTAGTTCCTTTGTAGAGGATCTTTGTACTTATACTGCTCACAAAAACACCAATCTTATCTTGTGTCAGATTAATCTTATAGATGTTCTCATTGATGTTCTTCATAGTCGTCCTTGTGATGACATCTGCTCTTCGTGCATTTGTTATTGTGACATTCTTGTCGATGCATTGATCATCATTATTGTCTTTTTCTTTAGTCTCTAACATAGGTTTTGTTATCACACCATAGTAGCTGGGCTAGTATATTTGTTGAGCAGATATCTGCACTTTTCAGAGCTTTGCCTTTACATAGTTTCAGTGAGATCAGTTATGATGAGCAGCATTATTTATGATCACTTACACATCAGAGCAGTTATATCAGACAGTGTGTAGACCCTGTGCCAAGGCTAAGCCTTGAGAGCTTAGATTTGATGACCAATATGACTTTTTATTCCATACAGATTCAGTTCAGTGCCCAGAGTTCCAGATGTTCTTATGGCAGCAATGTTTCATTGGTTCTAGATGATATTGATTGAGATATGCAATGATATGACTATTAGACTTGTGATTGTTAGCGTTTGATTATTATCTTGTTGTTTCAGTCATCTTGATAGCATTAACTTGGTATATAACTCATGATGTGGTAGTATTTATTTAAATGAATGAAATGAACTATCTTGGTTGGATTTAAATAATAAATTGGATGTATTACTTGCACTTTAAAGGTTTATTAACTATACTCATTGGTTTCACTTACCCTCTTACGAGCATGGACATGGTCTTTCCTGACATTTATGTTTGCTAGCTTAGGCACCACATTCACTTGACTCCATCCATCCATGACCTTCCCTGTTTTGGCTTTCACCTTGACTTACCTCCTTGACTTGTGATACGGAGGACCTCCCCGCTTTTGCCTCTATGTTGGACTTGCATCCATGTTAGTTTTGTGTCTCGGCTCTGAGTTGGCAACAAATCTTGCCTTTGGTGAGTTGGATTTTATGCCATTATCATTCTAGTCGGTTTCCCCGATGTGTGGTTTTGCGCGGAATTCCCCCTAGTTGCTTGAGTTGTTGTTGGCTAAAACCTGAAGCAAAATGTACTACCTTGGAAACAAATGGAAGCCCAATGAAAAGGGCTATGAAATGTAATGCAATGAAATGTTGTGAAATGAAATGCACCCCGGATGCAAGTTGCAATTAGTTGTGTTTATTAGCGCATGTGAAATCCCAAAGGGGTTGTACTAGGCCTAAAAAGAAATGGATAAATAAATGTTATATCTAATGATTGTTGGCCATGAAATTATATGAAATGAAAGGTCCTAAAAAGCAATGGATAAACAAATGCTAAATCTAAAGACTGCTGACCTCATATGGAAAAATACCTTATTGAGCCTACGATTTATGATTTGAGATGGAGTAAGGGACAGCTAAATCAAAGTGTCCCCTAGAGCCATGAGTGACGGTTCTAGTAGTAGACATTTTTGCCAAGGTTGAATGAACACTTCACTAAACAACTCATCCATTTGTGAGACACCGCCATTCCCTGTGTATCTTGGTTCGACAAATGCTTAAGTGTGTAACACCTTTTCCCTTATCCAAAGTATCACTATGACAAGTTGGCCAAGTCATCCCTTCTACCTAGCCTTGTCCTTAGCCTTCACCCTATGCTAGCAGTTAGGCCATGTCCATTTGATGAAGTATG
The DNA here is from genome assembly GCA_027924585.1 of Larix kaempferi. Classification (NCBI taxonomy): domain Eukaryota; kingdom Viridiplantae; phylum Streptophyta; class Pinopsida; order Pinales; family Pinaceae; genus Larix; species Larix kaempferi. Next base: position 4,644,438 of record BSBM01000806.1, read on the forward strand.
TCTTTAAAGCTTTGGTGCAAGTAAGTTATAAATAACATTGAATATCTATGTATTAACTGCCACTTGATTGATGTTTATAATTTGAGTTAAGCTATGAATATGGTTAAAGGAACATGTCTTAGTCATTTGTTATAATCTAGTCTTTAGTTGTATTTTGACCTAATCAAACATAGTTTGGCCATGGTCATCCTTGGGATCCGTGATGAGATGGACCACTTATGTTATATGATGTTGATCTACGGTCCTAAATATGCCTATTGATGATTCCATATGCTGGGCACATGCTTCAGATGATAATTGATGCAATTTTCCATGTTTATTATCATTTCCAGATCATCATATTTTTACTTGTCCGAGTATGGTGGACACTACAGATGATCCTACAGGTTGTCATGAGGTGTATGAGTACTCATCCCTAGTGGATTTGGATCTTATGAATCCATCGAGACACTTATCTTTCAGTTTCAAGCACTCCCTGACATGATATTAGCAGTTTTCCACCTGTTAACCAGCTTGGCCATGCTGATGTGGCCTGTCCAGCAGTATCTTTGGAGGCTAGTCATTGCCTAAGGCGCTACAGAGGAAGGGGGTGGTCCAGCTACCTGTTTTTACCATATTACCCCCCTTCCAGACATGATGGTGCACTCAATTTGACAGCGTAGGCACCCCAAAGTAAGTTTTGAGCATTTTCAGGGATTTTCAAGAGATTAAAAAATGGAATAAAAGGGTCATTAAGGAATTCGATTTGGGAAATTGAGGCAAGGTTTTGGCACTTGGTCTGCTCAGAGGTCATCCATGGTGTATCCCCCTTCTTCCAGATCAGTTGGCACCAGTAAGTGGGATTCACATAGGCTACAGGGGGACTTTTATTTCATATCTCTCTCTGATTATGGGGACAGGATTTGATCATTTGTATACTTGGACATGTCATTGAGTCATATTTTATATTATTGTGCCATGGGGACATGCTAGTGAAGGGAAATAATACCTCCTAGCCCCAACATGTGCTCCTAGTCACTTGTCCTTATCATTATGTTGTGGCACATGTAATTAGCCACCCCCATGTATGACGGCATCCCCCTAGGGCTCTTTTAGCCATGACGTCATCCCTTATTTGAGTGATCCATGTCTATTGTTATGTTGGCTCATCTTAGCCATTGATTATATTGTTATATGAATATCTTTTGATCTCAACCACTAGTTTTCAAAAGTGGTTTAGGGTTTTGGTCTTTCTCTCCTATAAAAGGAAGAGACCCCCTCATTGTAAAAGGCACCTTTGGGCTCTGGAAAACATGGAATAAAATAATATTTTTGGAGATCTTCTTGGTTTTGATTGGGTTGCTCTTGTACATGATCACGCATCTTGGCTTTTAGACATCTTTGCTTGTAACAGGTGAATTTGACATCTACTGAAGGAGGCCGAATTGGTTGAAGTTAGGCGTGCAACTTGCTTGAAGGGAAGATTATAGGGGTTCCCCCTTGGGCAAGACGTCTTCATCTTGAGGGAGTTTTTCAATTGTGCTTTGTCCATTGATTACTTCTTTGATATGACATGCTTAGATCTCATTGATTTGTGGATCAAATCTAACATTTTGTAGTTTGATTTACAGGTTTGATGGGGCATCTCTCCTCCTAAGGCGTGGACGATTATGCTTGGAATCACTTGGAGCTAGCTTGGAATTGTAACTAAGGGCAAGAATCGTCTATGTGCGAGATAGCCGCAAGCTTTTGAGGTAAGATCTACAAGGTATGTATCCATTTCTCTTGTTCTCCATCCTATTGGTCACATAAACACTCATAATTTAGAACCCTCATTTTACATTTTTTAGATATACTTGGATCTAGCATGCTCTTGGGTATAGAAATTAAAACCCACCTTAGTAATAATCACGGCAATCCTGATCTATAGTTTGGTGGTGATTGGAATCCATTTGGCCCATTTCCCAAGGCACATTGGTCTCTCCAAGGGAAGTCGCATTCCTTGAGGGAGGCTCTTTTGCTAGTTCCTAGACGTGGGTAGTTGAGATTCTTGCTTCATTGGATAGATCATCCCTCAAAACCTACCCCTAGTGCTTCACCCCATTGATTTTCACATTGTGGGCCCCATTCCTCATTTTGAGGGTTGTGCCCCACTTGGGTCATTGGGTGATGCATTAACACTTTCCTAGATCTATTTGCTTAACTTCATAAATGGCCTTAATCAAACACTTGGTTGACTTGTTTGTCCATTGCTTAAGCCTCTCAACTAAGCCCTAACCACCTTGGCTCCACTTATCTTTCCAGATCTAAAATCTTATACCATTGATCTCCTTGTTTAACTTTACACTTCTTCCTAGGAGTCTTTGGGTTAGCTAGTCTTCATAGTTTTTGGCTAGGGTCTCCCCCTTGATCTTGATTCTTCTTGGTCTAAAGTAAAGGTTGCCTCAATTGGCGTGACACCCACTTGCATTGGGAACTGTGGCAAGCCTTGGGTAACCTCTTTAGTTGTCTGCCACCTCTACCGTCCTGGATAGGATACTTTTTACGGACAACTACAAGTTGTGTGATAACAGGTTCTTTTATTTTTTCTTCCTTATTTTTTGTGCACACGACTACTATCGGATACTTAACAGCATTATTGGCTTGACTCTTGTCGCAATCTTGATCAAGATCATTTTTATCTTTATCAAATATTATATTGCTTCTCGTCATCTCTATCATAATTTGTATCATTGTTTTGCCTAAAAAGGTAACGTTTAGTAAATCACATTTACCATGACCATAAGTATTCAATAACTATCACAACCCTTCACCAATTGAGAGCAAATCATTTAGTATTTCAACGACATCATGGGCTCTTAATATTTAAAAGATCAAATAAGTTACAACATGTAAATCTAGTGTTCAGATCTATATGTAATTCCTACACATAACCCCTTGCTAAATATAAGAACATAGACCACAAATAACAAACCCAATAACATCGAATGTCAATCACTTTTTAAAATCTGTATGTGAATCTTAAGATAAAGTTACACAGCAAATAAAAAGGCTAGTCAAAAGATATGTTATACAATACACACTACCGTTTTATTAGCTCAGGATACAAACTCTGAGATTTATGTACAGCTGACTAGGTTTTGTTAAAAAAGGTTAGTTTGATTACTTCGTTTTTGTGGTGTGCAGGTAAAGAGAGGGATAGAATGCATGTGGTCTGCAATTTCGAATTACAGACCTATGCACAGGTAAAACAAAGGCTCGGACAAGGGTGAAAAACGATGAGAAGAGGCCACGGGTAGGGAAGGGAATAGGTAGGGATAAGGCCGTGGCGGAAGGAAGCTAGGGCGAACATGATAGAGAAGAAGAGGAAGAGGACCACGGATGGTCTGAGCAAGGATAGGGCAGCAGCTGTGAGCAGTGAAAGAAAAGGGAGGGGGCTGCGGACTGGGAGTTTGCGACTGGAAAAGAGGCTACGTATTCGTAAACGAAGGGGCCTGAGGTATAGGAAAGGGGGGCCGAGCAACAAAAGGATGGCCGCGGGCAGCATAGGAGAGAGCTCGAGCTAGAAAGAAGCCGCGGGTTGGAGCAGCTAATTTGTTATTAAAACGGTAACAAATCCCCCTCCTAAAATTTAATGTATGTTAATTATTTCCTTTAATTTTTAAATTCATTTAGTGTAATTTATTAATTATTAGGATTTGTTTAAAATGTACTTAATTTTAATTTTAATTTAGAATATTATTATTATTTTTAAACCTTTATTTAGGGCCTCCCCCTTTTTATTTTTATTTTTAAGTTATTCTATTAATTATTTAATTATTAAATATATTTGATTATTAGGGTTTTAGTTTAAGGTTAGGGATTGGAAAGGGTGACACTAGAACTTAAGGAATTTTTATTAAGGGCAACGCAACCACTTTTACTTTGTCCCCCTCCTAAAATTTAATGTATGTTAATTATTTCCTTTAATTTTTAAATTCATTTAGTGTAATTTATTAATTATTAGGATTTGTTTAAAATGTACTTAATTTTAATTTTAATTTAGATTATTATTATTATTTTTAAACCTTTATTTAGGGCCTCCCCCTTTTTATTTTTATTTTTAAGTTATTCTATTAATTATTTAATTATTAAATATATTTGATTATTAGGGTTTTAGTTTAAGGTTAGGGATTGGAAAGGATGACACTAGAACTTAAGGAATTTTTATTAAGGGCAACGCAACCATGTCAAGGGGTAATTAGGGCTTTTGTAATTGCCCCAAGGCCTCCAAGGGCTTCAAGTTTGGGCTTGGACAACCATAAAAGGACTCCTTAGACTCCAACAACACAAAAGACTCTCAAGGGATCCACAAGGGGCACCAAGACTTAACTGTTGGCATCAATGACCAGACACTGTTGGCATCAATGACAACCTAATCAATAGTTACAACTTGTAAATATAGTGTTCAGGTCTGTATGTAATTCCTATACATAACCCCTTGCTAAACATAAGAACATAGACCACAAAAAAAAAACCCAATAACATCGAATGTCAATCAGTTTTAAAATCTGTATGTGAATCTTAAGATAAAGTTACATAGAAAATAAAAAGGCCAGTCAAAAGATATGTTATACAATACACACTACCGTTTTATTAGCTCAGGATACTAACTCTGAGATTTATGTACAGCTGACTAGGTTTTGTTAAAAAAGGTTAGTTTGATTACTTCGTTTTTGTGGCGTGCAGGTAAAGAAAGGGATAGAATGCATGTGGTCTGCAATTTCAAATTGCAGACCTATGCACAGGTAAAAGGAAGGCTCGGACAAGGGTGAAAAGGGATGAGAAGAGGCCACGAGTAGGGAAGGCAATAGATAGGGATAAGGTCGTGGCGGAAGGAAGCTAAGACGAAGATGATAGAGAAGGGGAGGAAGAGGGCCGCGGATGGTCCGAGCAAGGCTAGGGCAGCGGCTGGGAGCAGCGAAAGAAAAGGGAGGGCGTCGCGGACTGGGAGTTTGCGGCTGGAAAAGAGATCGCGGATTCATAAAGGAAGGGGCCTAAGGAAAGGGGGCCCGAGCAGCAAAAGGATGGTCGCGGGCAGCAGAGGAGAGAGCTCGAGCTAGAAAGAAGCCGCGGGTTGGAGCAGCGAACCGAAACAGAAGGCAGCGGGGAGAAGGAGGCTCGGGCTAGCGAAAAGAGGGAAGGTCGCGGGTGATAGGAGCTCGGGCAGGAAAAGGGGCAGCGCTGGTGAAGGAAAGGGGAGCAGGCTCGAGGAAGCAGCATGTAAGTGAGGGAGGCCGCAGCGACCAAGAAAGGGATCCGAGAAGGGAGAAGGGAGCTGCGAAGGGAAGGCTCTGTGGAAGGGGATTAGGGCAGGTCATAGGAATAAATGGGGGCCGCACACTCCTAAAACTCAGAACTTGGGTTAGGGTTTTAATTAGAAATTATGGCCTTTTTTATCATTTAAATTAAAGATTAACTCAGAAAATAGAAAGAATAAAACTAATTAACATAGAAATTAGGTTAAAAAATAATATTTCTAAATGTACACAACTCAGAATTTAGGTTTAGAGAAGAGATGAACAACTAGGGTTTCAAGATGAGAGCTAATCACCAAACCTAGGGCATCAATGAGAGGAATAACCCTCATTGAGATGGTACTTGGCAAGCTTGGCCAACTAGGGCTCACCTCTACAATCTCTAGGATTCGTAGAGAAAGCCTAGCTTAAGCAAGACTTGAAGCAAGACTTAAAGCTCAAGCTTGGATGCTATGGTGACCAATGATAAAAATGAAATGCAAATCAAGACAAAATGAAGCAACAATGGCTTCCATTCAACCCTGACAAGCATCCCTTTCATACAAATTGACAAAGAGACATCAAACCAAAAGTATAAATACCTCCAAGTGCATGTGTTAAGCAAACAACTCTAGCTTCACCTTAGCAATGGCATGAACAATAGTAAACTTCTAAGAAATGCTTCAAACTTGCAAACTAACCTTCATCAAGGAGTGCATCCCTTCAAAAAGCCCTAGTTAGGGCAAATAGCAGACATAATGATCTTATCCCAAAAGTTGATGTCTAAAAATGAAGTGAGGAGATCTTATTTATATGATCTCACACTCACTTTACACAAACTAAGGTCAATTTAATATTTAAAAATGTCAACTTAAAAATATAACAAAAATAATCTAAAGATAGCCTATTGTAGGCTACCTGGGTATTTTCCCCCCTAGGTGCAAAAATATGCTAAACAAGGCCAATTTTGACGAAACTGAAGGCCAGATTGTTGAGGGGGGAATATTCCCCAACTAACCCCAACAGTGGTGAAAACCCTCAACGCCCCCCCCCCCTTTTTAGCAAGCAAATAGTCTGCCCAAGAGGATGACGTTATCCTCTAAAGGAGGGCCTAAAGGGAAGACGTTGCTGAACTGGAGGACCAGGAGGGTGTTGGAGATACTCTAAGAGATAAGAGTGCGTCTTAGTGCTGAAGAACCTGTCGTTGGAGTGATAAAACAAGGTCAGTGTCATGTGACCTAGTGACCCACCCCTGAAAGCCCCGGTCACCAACCTCAGGGTTTCAAACACTTTCATGAGGCAGTGAGCGATGCCATTAAGCCATAGTACTTCCAGAAGAGAAACCAGAGGGTCTGTCCATGCCCCTACCTCAGAATGAGCTGGCTAAACACCCCTCCTGGTCAGAAAAAAAGACACCCTATCCCTGGGGCACCTTCGGAGGTACGCTGGTGCTAGTACCATCGTAACACTGGCTCCAACTGTCAGACGAGTACTCCTCCTGAGGGTGCTCGAGAATCCAAGAATCATGTGGGTACTTGTAGACCTACACACACATCAAATGACCAAGGACATCAAAATACCCAAAGGCAGGCACTTTCGTCCTGCCTTGCTCGTCAAATAAGACTAAATAAATGCATAAACAAACGACTAACCTATATCAATATGAAGAACGTCAAATGCAATGCATGGATAACAATATATGTCTAATCTACTTACCTGTGCTAACATGAGAAGCAGAAAGGACTAGGTAAAATCATACCACCAATGTAACCATTTGAGTAGGCAATTCATACATGATGCCTTACCTTTGTCTTTCGATAGAATCCATGATAAAACATTATCAATCACGAAGCAAACTTGAGCCAATGTCTCCATAATGATATAAGATGAGGATTCGTTGGCTACGGGGATCTGAGAGCTGAAATACTGCTGCCGTGGCGAAGAATCTCTTTCACAAGCCCCATTTATCCAAGCTTCCACCGGACTAATGTATGGACCATCTAGCTGATATATTGGCACTGAAGAAAAAATTTGCTTTAAAATTGCTTGGTTGTCCATTCGAGAAAGCATTTGTGAAGGTGTACCTTGGAAATCTTCACATATCAGCTGTAACCTGTTTGGACAATCCCTTGGAAATACATGCATATTGTTCTCCTTCATAATTATCATGTTAGTACTCCTAATGATCTTTATCATTTCAAAATTGTCAAAAGATAAGCCATATAAATCATGACAATGCAAAAATAAGATCATACCTGTCCATATACCTGTATTGTCTTCATTGGAAAGCATTGTTCACCACTTACCGATAATGGACAAGAGGGGCTAAACACTTCTCGTAGAATGTAGTTGATTGAGGCTTACCATGAGCTGAGAGATACTGGAGAAATTTTGCACATAAGCATTGTCAACAGGCACCACATCTTGCACCATTGCATCCTTTAGCAAAGAAAAGGGATTGATCCACTCTTCATCGGGGAGAGAGCAAGCTTCTCCATCCATATATACGTTGGGGAGAGGATTCATCACAATGCTACAAGGCCTTGAAGAATCGTACATTGGTGGGCCAACGAACTTCCAATAATCATCGTTCTCTGCATACCTGAAATTTTCCTCGAAGAGAGCCAACAAATCATAAGAAACTGTAACTTGAGGATATGGAGCACTTACCATTTTAGTAGGTTCTTCAGTTTCTTCAACTGAGGCCTCTCATTCTTCATCTTCGGGAATCACTCCATCTTGATCTTCTTGTAAATCTCCTAAGAATTGATCTTCATAGATCTCTTCTTCAGCAATGGGGCTCCATTGATCGTTGAATACTTCAACTAGTTGGAGGAAGATGGATATCCCCTTGGGAGAGAGCCCTTCGTACCAAGCATCCATATCTAGATCACCTCCTAGCTCGAAAGACATTACGAACAGTTGTATGATAATGTCCTCATCTGTGATATCCCATGTTCTTTGAATTTTAAGACATGTGTTGTAGGTGTATATTTTTCCATGTGGAACATCGGGATAGACTTCAAGCAGCGTTGTTCGTTGAACTTATTAGGATATCCCAGAATACTTGAGAAATCGAACGGATCAAGGATCGCCATATCTCTTGATTTTCAAATTTGCTGAGTACTTCCTTTATATTTTCTTTAGTCGGAGTCGCCAGGAGACACCTGCCAAGTTAGACTTAAACAAATCTCACCGAAAGCACTAAGCAAATACGTACCTGAGATAATGGTGAATATTCTAAATTGCTTCTTGATAAGTGGAGTCACCTTATATGTTTGGAGTCACCAGATAAGACCTACGGAGTTAGTCCTTTATAGATATTTTCAAATATAAGGAAAATGACTCACCTTTTAGTTCTTACCAAATGTCGTTTTGCCAAGGATGTCAATGACTCCGGATGAACCACTTCAAGCTTTGAAACGTCCCCGGCAACGGCACCAATAATGTTACCGGCAAATTAGCAGGGCTAATTCTCGGTAAGCACAAATAAGATCAATGACCCAATGTCACCTCGATCACCGTTCTAACTTCTTTGGAAGTCGAAACCTCCAAGGAGAAGTATCCTTATGAAATCCTGTAGAACACTGGGACAACCACGAGAAATATATTCTCTATGCAAATTGTAGTTAGTCCAGTGCATAATGGAGTCAACTGTATTCTACTTTAACCAATAATGCTTAGTTCATTCAATGAAATATAAGAACACGTACGCATGTATAATAATCAATATTGGATCAAAAGACTAAATTGCCAATAAAACTTCAACCATTAGCCAAACATGCATCCAAAGTCAATTATGTGTAAGTCAGATAATGTATATGATCACCAAATCATTCCATGCTATTAGGTCAACTCACTCACCAACGTAGCGTTAGTATATGCTTCTTAATACCACGGTTACTTGCCAATGCAAATATGTATCAACCATCAAGTGTAGAAATGTTATAAAATGAGAGAACATAACACTCAAAAGCTAATTTTTTGCGTCCTTTTAATATATCAGAATTTTACATAAGCAAGTCCCAGACTTGATAAAACCGTAACGTTTAGTAAATGGCATTTACCATGAACATAAGTATTCAATAACTATCACAACCCTTCACCAATTGAGAGCAAATCATTTAGTATTTCAACAACATCATGGGCTCTTAATATTTAAAAGATCAAATAAGTTACAACTTGTAAATATAGTGTTCAGGTCTGTATGTAATTCCTATACATAACCCCTTGCTAAACATAAGAACATAGACCACAAAAAAAAACCCAATAACATCGAATGTCAATCAGTTTTTAAAATCTGTATGTGAATCTTAAGATAAAGTTACATAGAAAATAAAAAGGCCAGTCAAAAGATATGTTATACAATACACACTACCATTTTATTAGCTCAGGATACTAACTCTGAGATTTATGTACAGCTGACTAGGTTTTGTTAAAAAAAGGTTAGTTTGATTACTTCGTTTTTGTGGCGTGCAGGTAAAGAAAGGGATAGAATGCATGTGGTCTGCAATTTCAAATTGCAGACCTATGCACAGGTAAAAGGAAGGCTCGGACAAGGGTGAAAAAGGATGAGAAGAGGCCACGAGTAGGGAAGGCAATAGATAGGGATAAGGTCGTGGCGGAAGGAAGCTAAGACGAAGATGATAGAGAAGGGGAGGAAGAGGGCCGCGGATGGTCCGAGCAAGGCTAGGGCAGCGGCTGGGAGCAGCGAAAGAAAAGGGAGGGCGTCGCGGACTGGGAGTTTGCGGCTGGAAAAGAGGTCGCGGATTCATAAAGGAAGGGGCCTAAGGAAAGGGGGCCCGAGCAGCAAAAGGATGGTCACGGGCAGCAGAGGAGAGAGCTCGAGCTAGAAAGAAGCCGCGGGTTGGAGCAGCAAACCGAAACAGAAGGCAGCGGGGAGAAGGAGGCTCGGGCTAGCGAAAGGAGGGAAGGTCGCGGGTGATAGGAGCTCGGGCAGGAAAAGGTTCAGTGCTGGTGAAGGAAAGGGGAGCAGGCTCGAGGAAGCAGCATGTAAGTGAGGGAGGCCGCAGCGACCAAGAAAGGGATCCGAGTAGGGAGAAGGGAGCTGCGAAGGGAAGGCTCTGTGGAAGGGGATTAGGGCAGGTCATAGGAATAAATGTGGGCCGCACACTCCTAAAACTCAGACCTTGGGTTAGGGTTTTAATTAGAAATTATGGCCTTTTTTATCATTTAAATTAAAGATTAACTCAAAAAATAGAAAGAATAAAACTAATTAACATAGAAATTAGGTTAAAAAATAATATTTCTAAATGTACACAACTCAAAATTTAGGTTTAGAGAAGAGATGAACAACTAGGGTTTCAAGATGAGAGCTATCACCAAACCTATGTCATCAATGAGAGGAATAACCCTCCTTGAGAAGCTTGGCCAACTAGGGCTCACCTCTACAATCTCTAGGATTCATAAAGGAAGCCTAGCTTAAGCAAGACTTGAAGACCTAAAGCTCAAGCTTGGATGCTATGGTGACCAATGATAAAAATGAAATGCAAATCAAGACAAAATGAAGCAACAATGGCTTCCATTCAACCCTAACAAGCATCACTTTCATACAAATTGGCAAAGAGACATCAAACCAAAAGTATAGATACCTCCAAGTGCATGTGTTAAGTAAACAACTCTAGCTTCACCTTAGCAATGGCATGAACAATAATAAACTTCCAAGAAATGCTTCAAACTTGCAAAATAACCTTCATCAAGGAGTGCATCCCTTCAAAGAGCCCTAGTTAGGGCAAATAGCAGACATAATGATCTTATCCCAAAAGTTGATGTCTAAAAATGAAGTGAGGAGATCTTATTTATATGATCTCACACTCACTTTACACTCACTTAGTAACAAAAATAATCTAAAGATGGCCTATTGTAGGCTACCTGGGGTATTTTTCCCCCCTAGGTGCAAAAATATGCTAAACAAGGCCAATTTTGACGAAACTGAAAGCCAGACTGTGCAAGGGGGTAGTCATTCCCCAACTAACCCCAACAGTGATGAAAACCCTCAACGCCCCCTCCCCCTTTTTAGCAAGCAAACAGTCTTCCCGGGAGGATGACGTCATCCTCTGAAGGAGGGCCCAGAGGGAGGGCGTTGCTGAACTGGAGGACCAGGAGGGTGTTGGAGGTGCTCTGGGAGATAAGAGTGCGTCTTAGTGCTGAAGAACTTGCCGCTCGAATAATAAAACAAGGTCGGGGTCATGTGACCCAGTGACCCACCCCTGGAAGCCCCGGTCACCAACCTCAGGGTTTCAAACCCTTTCATGAGGCAATCAACGATGCCATTAAGCCATAGTACTTTCAAAAGAGAAGCCAGAGGGTCTAGCCATGCCCACTACCTGAGAAGGAGTTGGCTAAACACCCCTCCTGGTCACAAAAAAGACACCCTCTCCCTGGGGCACCTGCCAAGGTGTTGCACCCTCAAGACATTGAACCACCCATTTGGTTTCCAAAATACTACCCCGTTTGGCCACATCAATCAATACTTACTCTCCCTCATCCTAGGGGATAGTGCACACATCCCAAGCAACTACGGGCAAACCTCTAGCCCCCCCCACTTCAACCAAAGATATGCACATAGAATCTTCTCTAGTCGTCTGAATTGAGCCCTGTTGGGAAACCAACAATGACACGTAATACACATGGGAGGCCTTGAGAATGCGACGAACTAGTGTCAGCTTCCTTGAGAAAGGATGATCCTTGTGATGCCATACATGTAACTTGCTCTGAAGTCTCTCCAGGCACCAATCCCACATAGACACTAGGGATAGGCATGTCCCAAGCAAAATACCAAGGTATCTAACAATTACCCTGGGTCGTATAAAGGACCATGCCTTAGGAATCCATGTTGGGGGCGAGTCAACTCCAATCAACCAAAAATTTGTTTTGTGAGGACTGACGATGGCACCGAAAGCCTAGCAGAATGGAGTCGTCGGCAAAATGGTTTGACCATTTCTGGACCATTGGAAGAGAAATCCTTGTAAACTATCCAACAACCCGTGCAACCTCCAACAAGTACCCCAAAGCATTAGCTGTCAACACATATAAATATAGAGCCAAAGGGCATCTTTGCCTAATAGAGCAATGAAGAGTGTATCCGAGGGGGACAAAGCCTTGTTGACAACAACAAAGGCAGAGGCATTGGAAAATAGAATGTTCACCATGCAAACACATTAAGGGCCAAACCCTAAACACGTCAACATCTCTGCAATGAACGACCAATCCACCCGATCATAAGCTTTATAAAAATCAATCTTGAGCATCATGCATTGTTGCCCTATCTCGTGAGCCCACTCCATAGCCTCCCAAGCCAAGACTACTGTATCCAGAATGAATCTCCCTTGTACAAAATTTGTCTGCTCCTAACGCTCCATATGCCTAGCCACTGCACTTACCCTCAGCGCCAAAGCCTTGGCCATAATAATATATGCTACCGAGAGGAGAGTGATGGGACGCCAACCGCCAATGGAATCACGCGCCCCATTCATGGGGATTAGCTTAATCAACCCCTGATTAAGTGACTCCGAGAGGCAGCCTGAAGAGAAAGCTTCAATTGCTAGACAATAGAAATCCTCCCCAATACAATCCCACATGGACTTATAAAACTCACAAGGTGGACCATCCAACCCTGGAGATTTGCCATTTTGCATTGACATGAGAGTTGCATGTAACTCTTCTCACGTCAAACTCTATTCTAATTTGTCTCTGTTGCCAGTCGAAACTTTGCGGGGGACTTGTTATCACACCATAGTAGCTGGGCTACTATTTTTGCTTAGCAAATATCTGCACTTTTCAAAGCTTGGATTTTACAGAGTTTGGCTTTGATGAGTTTGCTATTTGTGTTCACTCATGGATCAGAGCAGTGTATTGTATCAGATTTTTGTTAGACCTTGTGCCAAGGCTGAGCCTTAAGAGCTTAGATTTGATGACCGATGTGACCCTTTGTTCCATACAGTTTCAGTTCAGTGCCCAGTGATTATATTGCTGCAGTGTTTCAGATATATATTGATGATTATTATGATGTGATGTGACCGGTGGACTTCTGATTATTGACTTTGGATTATTACCTTGTTGTTTTAGTCATCTTCATAGCATTGACTTGGTATATGATTCAGGACATGGCAATACTACTTAAAATAAAATGAAATATCTTGGATGATGTTATAAATATAAATTGGATGTATTACTTGCACACTTAGGTTTTTTGACAATACTCACCGGTTTCATTACCCTCCTGTGACCATAGATATGGTCTTCCTTGACATTCTTGTCTGCTAGCTTAGGCACCACATTCATTTGACTCCATCGATCCATGACCTTCCTAAATTGGCTTTTACCTTTTGACTTGCCTTCTTGGCTTCTTGATACTAAGGACTTCCCTATTACTACCTCTGTGTTGGACCGCAGCCATGTTTGTTTTTGTGTCTCGGCTCTGAGTTGGTGACAGAGCTTGCCTTTGGTGAGCTGGATTGTATGCCTAAATCATTCTGGTTGGTTGTCCCTGTGCAGAACTCCCCCTAGTCGCTTGAGATGTTGTTGGCTAAAACTGAAAGCTCATGTACTACTTTATATTGGAAATGTTTTATATACGCCCATGGAAACTGTAAACTCTAGAATGTGTTTCTAAACACATGTGAGTAAAGGGAAAGAGCAATGAAATGCTAAGATACTCCTCGACGAGTATAGAAAAGGTCTAAAAAGCAAATGCTACTCAAAAGTTATATCTATTATTGTTGACCTTGTATATGTGAATATGCCCTGGATGCAAGCTGCGATTAGTTGTGCTTCTTAGCACATGTGAAATTCCAGAAGGGTCATATAGGCCAAAAAGGCCATGGAAATGAAATGAATGATCCTAATGAACTTGGATCAGCTTGATGTATACATGACGCCTAAGTTGAATAAGCACTCTCTAAACAACTTATCCATTTGTGAGGCACAGCCCTTCCCTTTGTTATTTTGTCCATCACAGAGTGTAGCTTCCCCCTCTCCCCGTCCAAAGTGCCACCTAGTTGAGTTTGGTCAAGTCATCCCCTTTACCCAACCTTGTCTTAGCCTTCACCCTTAGCTAGCAGTTAGACCATGTCCAATGGGTGAGTCTGTCATTGACGCTTCTGTGCACGTAAAATATAAATAACAGTAATTATATACATGTATTCAACTGCCATGGAATGATGTTTATACTTTAAGTTAAGCTGTGAATATGATCTAAAGGAACATGTCTTAATCTTTGTCATAATCTTGTTCTCGGTTATATATTGACCTAGTCAAACATAGTTTGACCATGGTCATTCTTGGGATCTGTGATTATGTGGGCCATGTATGCTTATGGATGATGATCGATGGTCCCACATACTCTTGTTGATGACTCCATGTGGTGGACATATGCTTCAAATGATGGTTGATGCAGTTCAGCAGTTTTATTATTATTTCCAGATCATCATATTTTACACTGTCTAGATATGGTGGACCCTATTGTTGACCCCTCAGGTCAACCCATGGTGTATGAGTACACATTTTCAGTAGATTTGGGTTTTCTGGATCCATTGAGACACTTATCTTTCAGTTCCAGGCACTTCCGATGATGATAGATGCAGTTATCCACCTGTTGACTAGTTTTGGCCATGCTGACCCAACCTGTCCAACAGAGGCTTGGAGGCCAGTTGTTGCCTAGGGCGCTGTGTCTGAAGGGGGTGGTCCAACCACTTGATTTCCACATTATACCCCCCTTACAAACACCCTGGTGCCATCAATTTGACAACGGAGGCACCCTAGGTGGCAGTTTGAGCAGTTTCAGGGTTTTTCAGGAGGATTAAAAATGGAATAAAAGGGTCACTGAGGAATTCGATTTGAGCAATTGAGGCAAGGTTTTGTCATTTGGTCTTCATAGAGGCCTTCCAGGGTGAACCACCCCATCTTCCATTCAGTTGGCATCAGTCAATGGGGTCCACAGTGGCCATAGGAGGCCATTTACTGCATGTCTCTCACAGATTTTGAGGACAGGATTTGATCATTTGTGTTATATGGACATGTCATGGTCCTTTTATTCTATATTATTGTGCCATGGGGATGATCTAGTAAGGATTGATGCCTCCTAGCCCTACCATGAGCTTCTTGAGTCATGTCCTGTCATATTTGGTGGGCCCTTGTATCTTTAGAGGATGACATCACCCTCACTTAGTCACTTTTAGCAATGACGTCATCCCTCTTTGAGTGATCCATGTGATTTTATGTTAGGCTCATCTTAGCCATTGATTATATTGTGAGATCTTTTAATCTCAACCACTCATTTCAAAAAGTGGTTTTGAGATCTAGGGTTTTGGTCTTTATTATCCTATATAAGGAGGAGACCCCCCTCATTGTAAAGCACCTTTGGGCTCTGGAAAACTTGGAATGAAAATATTATTTTGGAGATCTACTTCTTGTCTTTGATTGGGTTACTCTTGTATATGTTCTTGCATCTCTTGTTTCTAGACATTCTTTGCTTTACAGGTGAAATCGACATCAATAGAAGGGAGGCTGAATTGCTTAAAGCTAGCCACACGACTTGCTTGATGGGAAGATTGTAGGGGTTGCTCACATCCCCCATGGGCAAGACGTCTTCATCTTGAGGGAATTTTTTAATTGTGCTTTGTTCATTGATTGCTTCTTTGATATGACATGCTTAGATCTCATTGATTTGTGGATCAAATCTAACTTGATGTAGTTTGATTTACAGGTTTCATGGGACATCTCTCCTCCTAGGGCTTGGACATTTTGGATTGAAGACACTTGGATCAAGCTTGGAATTGTAACTAGGGCAAGAATCATCCATATGCTAAGAAGCCGCAAGCTTATGAGGTAAGATCTAAAAGGTACGTATCTATTTCGCTTGTTCTCCATCCTATTGGTCACAACCACCATTAAAATCAAAACCCTCATTTTTACTTTTTTCTAGATCTACTTTGATCTAGCTTGGCTTTGGGGAAAATATTGAAAACCCACCTCTATAGCATCCACGGCAATTCGGATCTATAGTTTGGTGGTGATTGGCCTCCATTTGACACACTTTCCAAGGCACCTAGCCCTCCTTGAGGCAATTCGCACTCCTTGGGGAAGGCTAGTTGGGCTAGATCCTTGACATGGGTAGGTGAGATCCCCCTTGATTTGCATAGATCCACCTTGATTGCCTACCCCTAGTGCTTCACCTCTTTGATTTTTGCCTTGTGGGCCCCATTCCTCATTTTGAGGGTTGTGCCCCACTTGGGTCATTGGGTGATGCATTTTGGATATTAGATCTATGGAGATCTAGGTCATATTTGGGCATGCCATCCTAAACCCACCTTGATAATTGCCTTAACTACCCCGATCTACATTTTGGCATATTTTGGACTCCATTTGCCCCCTCATCTCAAGGCACTAGTCTCCCTTGGGCAATTCGCACTCCTTGGGTTAGTGGCCTTTTCCTAGATCCCATATGTGGGTGTTGTCTATCTTGTCTTAGATCCATAGATCTACCTCATCTCACCCACTTAGTGCCATCTCACCTCTAATCCAACCAAGTGGGCCCTATTTGGACCATTTTCCACTTTTTAAGGAGTGGGCCCCACTTGTGTATTTTCATGGTGCTAGATCTATCCATTTGGTCTTCATAAGTGGCCTTAGTCATTCATTGGTTGAAACACTTGTCACATCCTAAGCCTCTTCAACCATACTTAAACTCTCGAGTCCACTTACCTTAACTCACGCATTGGTTTCCGTAACCTCACTTACACATTTCCCTAGGAACCTTTGTGTTAGCTAATCTCCATTGATTGGATAGGGTCTCCCCCTTGGTCTTGTCTCCTCTTGATCTAAAGCGAAGAGTGCCTCAATTATCATGACACCCAGCTTGCATTGGGAACCGTTGCACTTCTTGGGTCACCTCTTTAGTTGTCCATCTCCTCTACCATCCCGGATGGGATATCTTTAGGGACAACTACAAGTTGTGTGATAACAGGACCACTGTGCAACAAGCATCACAGGCGGCCAAAACACCATCAGACACAAAATAAGGTGAAAAGATGGTCTAGAAATGGTCACTGAACATCCCCTGAATCTCAGTCGTGTCTTCAACAAGGGAGCCATCTACTCTATGGAGCCCTAGCACCTTCTTTGTTGCAGCCTTGCTTTTAAGGAAGTCAAAATAAAACTTGGACCCCTCGTCTCCCTCTTCAATCCACTGTTATCAAGAGCGGATCCTAGCTCCTTGAGCAATGTACTCCTCCCCTCTTCTAACAGTCAACTCTAACTTGGTAGCGTCCTCCTGAAGGGTGACATTATGGATGTCCTCTTCCAGGAATATACAAACAACCTCTAGTTTCTAACGTGCCTCCCGTAACTCCCTCCTCCTCTAACAGGCCATCATCTTGCCCCAACCCCTCATAAATTTGATAGTGCACCACACTGTAACTTCCCACCACAAGATCCAACCCTATGGCCCCACCGGGCACTAGGAGAGAGTCCACACCCTTTGGACAAGGGAACGAAAGTCGACTAACTCCAAATGTGAGACATTCAATTTAAAAAGCGAAGTCAAGGGGCATCTGTAATCATGCCTATAGAGATCACTAACTGAAACAACAAGTGTTGTGACCTAGTAAAATCCAATAGAGCATTCACAGAGCGAAGCTTTCCGAAGCTTGCCTATGAACACAATCTCCTCCCTAGGCCCATAGAATCTATATAGTCAAGCTTGCAGTTGTCCTGACCCTATCTGTAATTGGTCCAAGTGGACCACTCACCATAATCTAGCCCCTTCTGTCTAGTCGAGCTTGCAGTTGTCCTGACCCTGTCTGTAATTGGTCCAAGTGAACCACCCACCATAATCTAGCATCTCAAAGCCTTTAGGCATGTGCATGTCCACTGACTGGGAAATCGCATCCTTGTAAGACATGTGGTGCAAGCTCCTCTCACTTGTTGACTTATCCATCTTTGCGAGGGAATAAATTATATTTCGCTTGGAGGATTTCGTTTGTCAGGCCTGCTCAACCTCCATACTGCTATTGTCTACCTGTCATGTCCCAATCGTCATCTCCAGGCCTCCTGACTAAGAGACATTGGGCTGACCACCCATTGTTGTCGTGGAAGGTGTAGGACCCTCTAGTGCATTGAAACTCCCAGAACCACTGCTCCTGCTGGCTCCTGAGGTACTTCCCCCTAAACCTTAACCTAAAGCTGGCTCACGGTCAACACCCCTCCCTAAACTTGTGCCTAAGCTGGGACCATGAACACCTCCTGACTAAGAGACACTGGGCTGACCACCCATTGTTGTCGTGGAAGGTGTAGGACCCTCAAGTGCATTGAAACTCCCAGAACCACTGCTCCTGCTGGCTCCTGAGGTACTTCCCCCTAAACCTTAACCTAAAGCTGGCTCACGGTCAACACCCCTCCCTAAACTTGTGCCTAAGCTGGGACCATGAACACCTCCTGACTAAGAGACACTGGGCTGACCACCCATTGTTGTCGTGGAAGGCGTAGGACCCTCAAGTGCATTGAAACTCCCAGAACCACTGCTCCTGCTGGCTCCTGAGGTACTTCCCCCTAAACCTTAACCTAAAGCTGGCTCACGGTCAACACCCCTCCCTAAACCTGTGATTAAGTTGGGACCATGAACACCTCCTCTTCCCCCACCAACACCACTGCCAACCCCACCATTTCCAAAGCCTAACCCGCCACGACCACCTCCACCAGTACCTGGATCTCAAGAACCTCTACTGCCATCCCCAGGTTTCGAGCCACAGATGTGTCCTCTAACCCTAAACCTAGTACTATGGACGATGTTCCCTCACCACTAGCCTCCCCCGACCTAGGTCGACAATGTGGGCAGTCACAAATCAGGTGGTCTTGAGACTAACAAGCAAAACATGCATTTGGTAAGTTCATATAGCAAACGTTTTGCTGGCGAACTCCGTTGGTATTGCAAATTGAGATGAATGGTGGAAGCTTTCACTTTAAATCCACCTCCACACACACACTCTCAATGCAGCTCAGAAAGAGTTACGATGACCATCTACAATGAGAACTTTGCCATAGTGACGGGCAAACAAATCGACAAACAATTGCATGTCTACAACGAGGCTGGGAAACTCTATCCACAGAGGATAATTACCCTGACCTCGATCCTCAGATTTGAAATATGTCCTCCACGATTGAACAAAAGCCAAAGATCCTGCAACATGCTAGGTGCCAAATTGAAGAACATGTCGAGCAGCAGCTTCTAAATTAAACTAAAGGCAAACACACTTCACTTCCAACCCCCAATACGAGTTCAAAGAGATCCCTTTGGCTTCCTAGTTCAACAAAGTCTGATACGACAACATTTTGAAATATATATATAAATTACTAAATGAATCAATGATGGATATCAAATTTTACAAATGACTTCCTGCCTTTTATATGGCTTGGGCACCGCTTGAGGAATCGCGTCCCTTATCTGTTAATTATTAATTTGTTTTAATTTTATTATGTAATATTCGTAACATTAGGTGCCCTTCCCTTTAAATTTGCTTTGTCCTCAAAGCAATGATAACAAAGGATGTAGTTGTCAAAAGCGTTCTAATTCCCAAGAGGCATCTTCTTTAAGAAGATTTTTCCATTTAATAAGATATTCTTTAATCACTTGAGTTCACAATCTTTTTTCTTTGGTAGCAATAATAGCTTATGGCTCCAAGATAATTAGTCCTTCATCCAACAAGGGAAGCATTGTTTGTGCTTTCGGGTGTTGCCCTAACACCTTTTTCAAACATGATACATGAAAAACGTTGTGGATGCGACTTGTGTCCGGTAATTCCAATCCATATGCCACGTGACTAATATTCATGTTGATATGATATGGTCCATAAAACCTTGGAGCTAGTTTATTCATTATGCTTTGTTTGAGTGATAAATGTTTATAGGGTTGTAGCCTCACAAATACCCAATCTCCAATTTCAAACTCTCTCTTTGTTCAATGTTGATCGGCTTGTTGTTTCATTCGATTCCTGGCGACATTTAGATTCTCCTTGAGTATTTGAACAACTTTTTGATTCTCTTCTAAATGATCTTTTATTGATGCATCCTTCGCCTGATTTGGGGCTAGCTCCTTCCATTTAGGGGGTTCATATCCGTAGAGAGCTTGGAATGGTGTCATTTTGGCGGATGTATGATATGTGGAAATATACCACCATCCAACAAGATGCAACCATTGAAACCATTTATTTTGCTTGTCAGTTAGAAAACAACGCAGGTAGGTTTCCAAGCATTTATTGATGATTTCTATTTGAACATATGTTTAGGGATGGTAAGCTAAGCTCAAGTTAAGTGACGTCCCAATTTGTTCGCAAAACTCTCTCAAAAAATCTCTTTTAAACTTGGCGTCTCTGCCACTAACGATAATCTTTGGAAACCCGTGTAACTTGTAGACATTTTTGCAGAAAACTTCAGTTGTTTCCTTAGCAGACTCGGTTTTTCTTACCCCAATGAAATGTGCATATTTGGTTAGTCTGTCTACTACTACCAATATTTTGTCCTTCCCTTCTGACATGGGTAATCCTTCAATGAAATCCATTGAAATTTAGTCCCATTTTTTATTGGGGGTTTGTAATGGATGGAGTAGCACGGGGCTTAGGATATTTTCATTTTTGTTTCTTTGGCAAATGTCACACTCTGCTTCATATTTTTGAATGTTTGCATTCATTCCTTTCCAAAAAAAGGACTATCTTGCATTATAATAGGTTTTGAAAAATCCTATGTGTCCTACAATTGGACAGTCATGTGATTCTTTAAGTACTTTGGACTTAAAACTTGAGTTGGGGCTTAAGTAAATTCTTCCCTTATACCATAAGAGGTCATTTTTCCATTCAAATTTTGGGTATTGATTTATATCGTTAATATGGAGCAAACCTCTGGGTTTTTGGCGTATTCGGTTTGAATTTCATCCAGTCGTTCAGGGATCACCATCGATAGCACACAAACTTGCACTTCTTCGTATTTTCTCTACAAAGAATCGGCTACTATGTTGCCTTTCCCCTTTTTATGTAAGATTTCCATATCAAATGTAGCAATTTTCTCTATCCACTTCTGTTGTTCGGTTGTTAACGTCTTTTGTTGTAACAAATGTTGAAGACTATTTTGATCTATACTGATCATAAACTTCCCAAAAAGGTAATGTCGTCATTTCATTAATGCGTGCATGATGGCAAGCATCTCCTTTTTGTATGTAGACTGTATGCATTCCCTTTTGTTTAATTTTCTACTTTCAAAAGTGATTGGGTGTCCTTGCATCAAGACTACTCCTATCCCAAACCTTGAGGCATCACATTCAATTACAAATGGTTTTGAGAAATCAGGTGTTGCCAAAACAGGAGTTGTAGACATAATTCATTTCAATGCCTCAAAATACCTTCCTACTTCATCACTCCATTGAAAGGAATTCTTTTTAAGGAGGTTGGTTAGCAGTGCAGTTAAATGAGCATAGTTCTTGATGAATCTTCGATAGTAATTGATCAACTCTAAGAATCCTCTTAGCTTGGAGATTTTCTTTGGTTGGGGCCATTCGCTGATCACTTTAATTTTCTTTGGATCCACCTTGACTCCTTTCGAGATAATGCGACCAAGATACTCTACTTCTAGTTTGCCAAATGTACATTTTGACCTTTTTGCATAGAATTGGTTTTCCTGCAGGAGAGATAGTATTTGTTCCAGATGCTTCAAATGTTCCTTCCATCTATTGTTGTATATAAGGATGCCGTCGAAGAAGACTAACACAAATTTCCTGAGGTAGGGCTGGAATAATTCATTCATAGCTGCTTGGAAATGGCATTTGTTAATCCAAAAGGCATTACCTTGAATTCACAGTCTCCTTCATGTGTTTGAAAAGCAGTCTTGGTGATTTCTTCTAATCTAACTCTAATTTGATAGTAACTTGATCTTAAATCAAGTTTTGAAAAATATTTGGCATTATGAAGTTTGTCCAACATGTCGACTATGAATGGAATTGGAAAATTGTTCTTGATTGTTATTTTGTTTAATCCTTTGTAATCTATACATAACCTAAATGAGTCATCCTTCTTTCATACTAATACAATTGGAGTTGCATATGGACTTCTTCCCTTTGTGATAACACCACATTTCAATAGGTCTTGAACTAATCTTTCTATTTTTGTTTTATGGTGGTGGGGGTATCTATAGGTTTTAACTTTGAATGGGCTTGACCCTGGTTTAACCTCGATTATATGTTCAATCCTTCTTTCTGGCGGTAACTACATGTGTAGATTTTGAAATATCTTTTGGTGTTTCTAAAGCATCTCTTGGACTTCTTCTTCTCTGGGATCATCTAGTTCTAAATATTGTCTCTCCATCTGATGACATTGGATCATGTAAGTTGATGCCCCCTTCCGGATAAGTTTTTCCATCTATCAAAATGAAACCACTTGTGTCTGGGGTGGTTGGAACCCATATAGTTTATATTTTTGTCCTTGCCACTTGAACTTGATGAAATGTTTTTGATGATTGGCCGAGTAGGTGCCCAATGTTTGTAGCCATTGGACTCCTAAAACAATGTCTAGCCCACCTCGAGGTATGGTGTAGAATTTAGATTCCAACTTAAAATCTTGCATTTGAAGTTTCACCTTATGGCACTTCCCTACATTCTTGATCTTTTTTCCATCTGCGACCATCACCTTCATGTCTGGAACTGGATATATGAATAGCTTGAGTTTTCTTGCGACTCTCATGTCGAGGAAATTGTGGGTGCTTCATGTATCTATTAGTACTGTGATGTTATCATTTTTTATATGTCCTTTTAACTTAAGTGTTTGTGGTTGGTTGATGTCGGTCATGGCTGCAAGTGATATTCTGGCTGTGTCGTCATCTTCGGTTGCAATATTTTGGGTGTTCCCTTCTTGTGTCGTCATTTCCCTCTGCTTCACATGTGCATAATTTTTTTGAATTATCCTCTGTGAAGCACTTGTGTCTGGGGTCCTATCTGTCTCTGCGTCGTGTGCATCTTCCTTCTTTCTTCTGTTGAGCTTCCGGACTTCTTTTGTTGTCTCGTATCTGTGGAGGTATTTATTTGGTTTTATCTGTATGTTCTTGGTGGTGTGTTTTTTCTTGAATACGTCCATTTCTTGATTGGAAACTTTCGAATTTAGCTTCTGCTGCTTTCACCTTACGTCTTGCTACTTCTATGATCGGTATGTCATGCATCTTCAATTCGTTTTATATATACATTTAAAGGCCTCCTAAATAGGTTTCGAGTAGTTGGTTGTTAGATAATCCAAACACTAATGTGTGAATTCCTCGACACTTCCTCTCTATTGTAACCCGGTAAGCTTCGAAAAGAACTCATCCTCGGTGATTCCTTGAAATCTTCTAAAAAAATCATTTTTGAACAAGTTCCAAGTGTAGGAAAAATTTTCTCCTTTCCACCACATGTACCAATTGTAGGCGTATCCTTCTAGATGCATGGACACATATTTTACTTTCTAATCATCTGCGTAATGTTGTATATAGTGAAATATTCTTCGGCTTTGTTTAGCTAGGCAACACATTGTTCTTCACTCCCATTGTATTTCGACAATTTTATTTTTGCTCTAGGTGGGCACATCATAAAGGGCTATCGATATGCTCGAGTTGTTCCATCGTTTGTTGCGACTACTTTTTATTCTAGTTCGTCATGCTTTTTATTATGGTTCTCTGTCATGGGGTCCAATTTGTCGTCCAACTTTTTTTCCATTACTAAGAGAACTTCATCTTTGATTTCTTTCTTAAGTGCTACATTGTTGTTCTCCATCTCCTCTCTTAAGCTTTCTTGGTTCTCGGTGATGGCGTCTTTGAGGGCATTGACGTCCTTCTCAAACTTTTCGAACAGGTTTTTCAATTTAGTCGTCATGTTTCTAGTGTGTGGGGGTGAATACTTAGATGCAATTTTGGCCTGATATGAGGTGGCAACAGTTGAATATCTTTGGGAGTTATGAGGTAGGACTTAATTAATTAATAATTATTATTATTATAATTATTATAATTAACGGGTAATAATGGAAAATAAATAAAAATGATTATTATTAAAAAATTAATAATATTATTATATTTTTATTTTTATTATAAAGATGAGTAATAAAATTAAAATATTATAGAGTATATTAATATTACTATAATATATATATTTTTATTAAAATTTGTTTTTTGGCTTGTAGGCCTACGTGGAGTGGCGGCGGTTGGTAAGGAGAGGAAGGAGGGAGGGCGGAGGAGATTGGGTGAAGCGGCGACGTGGAGCAACGATTGGAGGTTGAGTAGAAGTGTGGTGGGTGGAGCTATGAGGTGTGTGGCGTAGTCTGTGTGAGGAGTCAGGGCAGTTGAGCACGATTGCTGGTGGGCGCGGCAATGGGAAGTTGATCACTGGAGTATGCTAGCGGTGGGATGTTAAGATTTGTATCTCGAGATGTCCTTCATGTGATTATGCCTAGCATGAAGGGATATTAACAAGGTAAGCATTGATGTATTGTGTGAGAAACACTTTACCATGCTGCATAGCTTCAATGCTGGAAGCATGTAGATATTTCTAGGACTTTTACTTTTCGCATGCGGGAAATTTTTTAATGCGGAAGTGTGATTTTGCATGCAAACGAAATTAGGGATTTGGAACCCTAATTAGGCATTAAAGCTTGTAAAAGAGAGCAGAGGGGCAAAGGTAAAGTACAATTGACAGATCTTCAAAGATTGAAGAGTCAAAGAGAGGGGGCGCACTTCTGAGATAGAGAGGGTGCACTTCTTGAAGTCGGGAGGGCTGAGAGAAACAGAGGATCTTCCTTCAGAGATTGGGGAGGGTGCAGCAAGATCTCATCAGTCATTGACTAATATAAAGAGAGGGGCACACTTCTGTGACAGGGACGGCACACTTCCGAGAGAGAGGGCGCATTCTTCATCAGGCAAAGCAGAGCAGAAGAGAAGAGGATGCACTTCTTGAGGGAGAGAGAGGGAGTCCCTTCTTCCAAAGATTGGTAGAGGAAGTCTATCGAAGATTTTAGAGCAGAGAAGAGCAGAGGGCGCATTCCTCAGAGCTGATGCAGAGTTTGGGTTGTACCACAGATCTAGCACACCTTTCAAGGCATCAAGTTTCTCTTCTTATGCAAATTTCTGATTGTAAAACATTCTATATTTCTCTCTGGCTCGAGATTGAAGAAAGCCCTAGTTTGTTGGTTTTCCCCATTGGGGTTTCTAGGGTAAATCATTATGTTAAATTGTGTGTGATTGGTTTCCTATTCTACTGTTGCTGCTTATACAATCAGATCTGAGATTTATTTCTTGTAACTTGTTGCTCTTGGGACGAAAACCCTAGGGTGAAATAGTTTTGGTGGTGAGACAAATCCACCCTAATTATTGTATGAGGAGAAATCACTCAAATTTTTCATTGTGCTTCATTGCCGGAGGAGATAATTCAGTGCCGTAAAAGATTGCATCAGTATTTGCGGAATTTCATGACATTGCAGCAAGTTGTGGGGTTTAAGGGAGAGGACGCAGCCACTGAAGACTGTATCAGCTGAGGAAAGAGGGCCATACTCCCATTATTGGCACGTGTGATGGAGCTAGGAGGGCCGTACCATTGCTAGAGGCAACATTCCTCACTTCTGTGGGCTGTACACTCGTCATGGGGAGCCGTACACTGAGTTAGGGGGCTGCGCACATCCAACTGCAGGCTCTACCAGCAGTCCTCACACTGTCATATGCAGGACCAGCAGGCTGAAAACATCACATTCAGGTTTATTCTTCCTCCCTACAGGCCATACCTTCCTGTAGCAGCTTGTTCTTGCTTTTTGGGGGTTGTATATTCACCCTATCAGCTGTTCCTATCACCTACAGACTATATTATCGCTGCAGCAGCTAATTGAAGTGATGCTGGGTTTGTAAAAGTTTACTCCAATTCAGATTCGAATTCCCAGGTCAGAAATAAATGCATTTCCTATTGTTATTGTTGATTCTGTTGATGTTAAAGTGTTGTTGTTCTTAGCATTTATGGTCGTTGTTTTACATTGGAAGCTTGTGTTTATATTAAGTATCATAAACAAACATTGGGTACCAACTGTTTGACAAAATTTGCACTCCAAGAAATGCACCAAACATGAAAACCAGTCCATACAAGTGTCAGCAGTAAAAAGGGAAACAAGGTAACTGTTTGACGGAAGTTCTGAGTCAAATTACACACACAGTCAACCTATACTCAGCCCAGGTCCACCTGGATATCATATAGTAGAGGTAAAACAGGGTTACAAACTGTTTTAACCATCCAAAACCAGATCAGCAGTCCATACATAAAAAAATTACTAGCAGTGGTAGGGATACTACAGTGGTATCAGAGCTGGTTTTCCTGCCAGCCAGGAATTCAGAGCAAGGACATTTTAGATTGTATTAATTGAGTAACCAGCACTTAAATTTCTCAAATTTTAGCAGTGTTAACTGGGAATCAAGGAGGATGAAGACCAAGGAGGAAGTCACAATAGAACTTGTGCAAGCCATCGAAGAATATCAGAAAAATCTGACAAGGTTGTTAGAGCACCCTATGTGGACGAAGCCATGCTTATCGGTTGAGTTGAAGGGCAAAAGTTCCAAATCTAGAAAACATGATGAAGCCAAAAACTCACCTCCTGATGGGGGTTTGACAGAATCACAGGTGGACTTGCATGCATCTAGTCAGGTGGAGGACCTGCATAAGGAGGATGACGACACAGCGGCATCTATTACACCATTGGCGTTGTTCTATGAGGCCCATGACACTCATGCATATGATGGACAGGTTGATGACACATATGATGCAGACTTCCGATCAGCCAATACTGAGGATTCAACATCATACCTTAGTAGTGATGCTTATGATGAGGCGGGTGTGCTAGCACCCAAGTATGATGAGGATTCAACGCCTTATCCTAATTATGATACGTAGGACGATGCAAGCATGATTGTATCTAAATGTGACGAAGGCTGGGTATTTGAAAAATTGCCGTGGGATATTGATCTAGCTTCTCAGGAGCCATGCGGGGAGGATGACAAAGAAGGGACTGATTTTGTGGGTGGAAACAAATCAAAAATTTTGTATAGTTCACATCAGTCCCATCATTGCAAAGTATCATCTGGTGAGTCAGTTGGTGTTGATGAGGATAGTATTCGTACAGATGAAAGCAAATCAGGAAATCTATTGTGTGACAGCCCATACCACTTGGAGGAAATTGAACAAAGACCCTTACCATTGTATGATTTGGAGGATCAATTATTGGTCTCAGAGGAGTAGATTGTGAGGATATTAACAAGGGCTGATGATACTCAGAGATACATAGAAGATCTTATTGGACAGGCTCCACTTGAGAGACAAAAAGGAGTGGCAAGTGGCCTCACTAGTGCTCAATTGCCCATAATCAAAGAAGCACTAGAGCAGATGAAATCAGATAACTTGCAGCTGTTCATGGATAGGGATCTTGCTCTCAAGTTCGTGAAAGACAAGGAAAGAGAGGTTGAGGAACTTTGTTACCAATTGAGCTTGGCACGCTCTTCATCACTTACAGCAGAAACTCAATTATCTTTGGCAGTAATGACACATGAGGTTGTGAGTGGTGCCCATGATTGAGGGAGGAGCCTCTTGAGATGTTCCCACATGAGGAGCATTCAAATTGGCAAGTACTTGAGGAGAGATATGGCTCAGAGGGATTTGTTTATGCTCATGTTTTGCATGGTGAAGATCATGAGCTATTTCTTTTGAAGAGCCCATTAAAGGTTCAAGGCTTAGTTACTGGGGAGATGGCTGAGTGGGTTCCTTGTGGACGAGCCAGCAAAGAAGTATATGCATCCATGGATTGGGTGGACAAGTATATGACAGATATGGACACACATTCGGATACAGGTTCAGCTCAGAACAGTAAAGTGTTGGATACGGTAGCACATACAGGATACCAGATGGTACAGGAGGCAACAGTGGTATGCAGCAGTGTGCAGGTGTATACACTAGCACACGGTGGTGTACAATGGAATTTTAGATCGTTTCCTCCAAGAAGACCTCCTGACAGAAACCTTGAAGATACCACTGAGTTTGGTTTATCCAGGATCGGTGAAGGGATGGGTGAGCTTCAAAGAGTAGTATATCCCTCGATGATCAATCTTCATTTGGGATATCATCAGATAAGGGACAGGGAGCAAGGTACTCACAGGTCTGCTTTCCGACTTCATTATGGGTTCTTGGTCATGACCTTGGGGTTAACCCACACACTAGTCACTTTCTAGACTTGCAGGCAGTTATTTGATGCCCTCATGGTATACAGCAGGACAGGAGAGGATCATTGTAGCCAGTCGGATGAGACGCATGGTGGCCATGACAGAGGTTTTTCATTTGGACCATGTGATTAGTGCGCAAAGTGCATAGGAGGAGGTCTAGGCTCTATCGGATCGGTTCACGGAGATTTCAGCAGGCGTTGGGAGTGGTGGACCTCCAATATGGTGGTGAGATCCTAGCATTCATCGGAATGATAGACTGCTTCAGATGATGAGGATGATCAACGAGAGCATATCAGTGATTGGTTTGTGTCATTGTGGGGATGTTGTGAGAGGAGTTGTTGAGCTTTGTTCTATATGGCGAGGTATATTTTCCCTCACGCTACAGAGGAACGAGTTAGTCCGCAGGTTGGTAGACTTTGACTTCACTGAGATGCTTTGGTGAGACGTGATCCAGGATAGTAAGTTCAATCCTTTCAAGGTTTTCAGCTTGGGGGTCCAGGATTGGAGAATGTCGTATGAGCATGGTGATCAAACATTATGATCAGAGGGATGCAGCGTCAGCTTGATGGTTCCTCGCAAAGAAACGTTTGGGACCATGGGATTACAGTGTTTGACCATGGGATTCAGATGAGATGGCCAGTCTTCACTTTCCAGAGTTTATTCCTCGGGTGCATAGGATTGGTTGCTTGGAGGAGCGATCTTCTGAGGAGTCGACCGAGTTTCTACAGCTTAGGATTGCTTGGCTTATCAAGGCAAGTCATGTGGATTCTTGTGTTAGCACCTTGCAGACCAGCGCTATGGGTAGAGGGTGTTTCACATCTTACAGGCTAGTTTGGGACCTTGGTGACTTTACCACTTACAGGTAGATCCGAGAAAGGTTCACATGGAGGGACTTTGCGAACGTTGTGTTGGAACATATGGGGGAGTGTACGACTTGTCAACAAAGCAGGTCAGGGCACACTTGTCCAGCAGGGTTGATGCAATCTTTGACCATTTCAAGGCCAAGGTGGGAAGGCATGTTGTTAGATTCCATCACAGGTTTACTGAGGGTGCAGGGCGCAGATGGTATGTGTGTAGGGATTGACCAGTTATCAGAGTTCACGCACTTCTCAGTGATTTCCTCGGAGTATGGGGCAACATGGGTGACGGAGCTATCTCTTGGGGAGATGTTTAGAGTTCATGAGCAGCCCAGAGTCATGGTCAGTGATCGGGATAGCATATTTCTTAGTGCATGTTGGCAGGAGCTATTCAAATTTGCAGGCACAGGCTTGGCTCCCAGTAATAGTTTCTACCCTCAGACGGATGGTTGGGCAGAGATGGTGAACCAACGAGCTGAGAGGTATCTACATGACTATGTGAGGTAATGGAAAGAGTGGTTACATTTAGGTGAGAACTGAGAAGTGTTGCGACACTAGTCATGATGGGTTGCAAGCCACCCAGATTCAGCAGAGGATGTATGCAAACAGGCACAGGGTGGAGCACAACTTCAAGATTGGGGACGTGGTTTTCTTGAGGGTGCAACCACATAGATCGTTTCCATTTAGGAGAGGTGGCGATGAGAGGGTGAGGTTGCGCCTCTGTGGTCCCTACAAGGTGATCCAGAGAGTTGGAGAGGTAGCTTATGAGCTAGAGTTACCAGAGAATATCCGGATTCGTAGTATTTTCTATGTATCATGCCTCAAGAAGGCAATGGGGCCACAGATTACCATTTCCACGGAGTTATCGCCATTAGATGAAAGGGGACGGATGATACTGACTCTCAAGGAGGGTTTGGATGTTTGGGAGGAGATTGAGGAGCAGAGAGATAAGGGAGTATTGTATCAGGTGAAGAGAATGGCCGCTAGAGGATGCCACATGGGAGAGTGAGCAGAGTTTGTAGCATCTTGGTTTGTGGTTGCTTGAGAGCAAGAAATTTCAGGAAGAGAGGACTGTGATGTCCCTTTTCAAGTGATCACTCTAGGTGGATGATGTAATAGCCTTATAGACAACAAAGAAAAGGGGGTCAAGGTGGTTATTTGATGTCACCTAGGCCTAAAATGTTATATTACTAAAGTGACATTAGGAAAAAAGGGAAAAAGGTTATAAAGTGACATTGTGACTAATAGTCAATTAAACATTAGAAAAGTCATTTTATAATTAATTAATGGGGTCCTAAAAGTGAATTTGACTTTAAAAGCCACTTTAATTAAAAGTTAAGCAGGAAAAGGGTAAAAGTGGCGAGAAAAAGGTAAAAGTGGCCAAAAGGGGAAAAATGAGTTTAAAAGAGGAAATCAACCTCATTTCGATTCATTCATGTTATTTTCTCATGAATGAGAAAAATCCTAAGGGTGAAATAGTTTCGGTGGTGAGACAAATCCACCCTAGCTATTGTATGAGGAGAAATCAATCAGATTTCTCATTGCGGTTCATTGCTGGAGAAGATTATTCAGTGCCGTAGAAGATTGCATCAGTATTTGCAGAATTTCATGACATTGCAGTGAGTTGTGGGGTCTAAGAGGACTCAGCCACTGAAGACTGTATCAGCTGAGGAAAGAGGGCCGTACTCCCATTATTGGCACGTGTGATGGAGCTAGGAGGGCCATACAATTGCTAGAGGCAACATTCCTCACTTCTGTGGGCTGTACACTGGTCTTGGTGAGCCGTACACTGAGTTAGGGGGCTGCGCACATCCAACTACAAGCTGTATCTCTACCAGCAGTCCGTACACTGTCATATGCAGGCCGTATATTGTACCAGCAGGCTGAAAACACCACATTCAAGCTTATTCTTCCTCCCTACAGGCTGTACCTTCCTGTAGCAGCTTGCTCTTGCCGGTTGGGGGCTGTATATCCACCCTATAAGCTGTTCCCATCACCTACAGACTATATTATTGCTGTAGCAGCTAATTGAAGTGATGCTGTGTTTGTAAAAGTTCTCCAATTCAGATTTGAATGCCCATGTCAGAAATAAATACATTTCCTATTGTTATTGCTGATTCTGTTCATGTTAAAGTGTTGCTGTTCTTAGCATTTATGGTCATTGTTTTACATTGGAAGCTTGTGTTTATATTAAGTATCATAAACAACCATTGGGTACCAACTGTTCGACGAAATTTGCACTCCAAGATATACACCAAACATGAAAACTAGTCCATACAAGTGTCAGCAGTAAAAAGGGGAAAATAGATAACTGTTTGACGGAAGTTATGAGTCAAATTACACACGCATTCAACCTATACTCAGCCCAGGTCCACTTGGATATCATAGAGTAGAGGTAAAACAGGGGTTACAAACTGTTTGACGTAAGTAACCATCCAAAACCAGATCAGCAGTCCATACATAAAAACATACTAGCAGTGGAAGGGATATTACACCTCGGCATAGATTTCTCCTCTCTTCTCTTCTCTACTTTACTTTCTTTTCTGCCTATTGCCTTTTATAGGAGACCTTTTGGTACTCATTTGTAACGACATCATTGTACTCAGCAGTCCCATTTACCTACTTTTGTGGTCATCAGTCGGACATTAATAAAATTATCTTATCTATCTACCTTTAGCAATCTGTGGAGGGATGGGGTACATGTGCAGCTATTAGCCAAAGGTTTTTTGATCATTAAGGATGCTAGGTCTCTAGATGCAGCTGTGTGCTCTGATTTTATTTCAGTTTTGGTAGCAATGAGGAAGAGGATAAAAGTCCCATTGTATATTACCCTTCCACTCTTTTTTTTTGCGGATGTAAATATTTTTATGTAAATATGTGACGTATTTTTCAACAAAAAATTATTCAATTTATACTGATATAGGAAATGCATGCAATAGAAAATTCATGTCTTACAAGCTCGCCAAGGATACGAGCAACTTCCACTGGATGTATGATGAATGGCTCCCCACTCCTCCGCTTCTGCCCATCATGAGCTTCAAAGGCCAACTGTATCATCAAAAAAATTAATTTTGAACAAGTCTTGCTCATTTAAAAAAATAACACCCAGCAAATGATTTTAGCCATAATTTTCACACACCTGAAAGAAGCTCTCTCAGAAGCAAAATTTGAGGGGAACTCAATAGTAACTGGGCAAATTTAAGTACCTTTTACTACCCAAAATAATATACCTTCAGAGCATCTTTCACCAACCGCAGATGTGCAGATGACAGATATGAAATAGTCGGTTTTAGGACCTGCAAGCAAAGTTCAGAAGGAATGAAAAGTCAATGTAGAGGACATTATACAAGGAATCAACATAATTCACATATGCTTAAGCTAAAAGTAAAACAACAATATTTCAAAAAACTTAAGTAATTTACAGGTTGTGCATAAACAAAAAGACTGACAATTTCCAAATGTATAGAACCTAGAGGAAGAAAGATTAATAAATCACCTGAAGAAGCACATCACTTCTCGAGACACCATACATTGATGATTGAACATATTGAAAACAGCAAAACTATTATGACAGGAAAGATTATGCCTTGATGCAAGTGATGAGTGCAAGAAGGGTCCAGCATCTCATCAATGTTACCTTGAGTCAGATTAGGGCCTAAGTGGGGCTCCACACAACCAAACTTATTGTGATTTTGACATTGGCATTTGTGCCAACTGAAGAGGAAAAACACTACACCAGAGTTGCATATGAAAGAACATAATCAATAATTAATATATCACAAAATATCCAATCTTATCTTCCATGCGAGAACAATGTTTGTGGGTGAGTGGTTGAATACTAGTCTCCAAACTAAGCACTCTGATGCTAACATTGCAATCTAAGACTTAAGTTATGTAAACAAAAGAAACTAAATGGAATAAGAGTAGAAAGACCCCAACCAATAAAAAGCACACACTATGGTGGCAGACAAAAAATATAGATATATAAAGAAAACAAAGATTAAGGCATAATGGTATTTTTAGTTTAAAGTATGGATGATGAATGTGTTTGCTAAGCCCTATAAAACTTACTACAACTAGCCCGGTGGGCTAGCACAAGTGTTTGACTGCTGTATGTTGTGAGCAGAAGGTCTTGGGGTCAAATCCCCGGGCGGCTATACATTGCTATATAAGGGCCTCACTTGATGTCTCCATCAGGTTAGCCCCGTAATCAGAGCGAACGGGGTGTGGCCCCTTCGGGTGGGCCCCTGTGAATTCTTACCGTGGACGTAGCAGCCCCGCTGGGGGGTTTGTGAACCACATGTAAAAAAAAAACTTGCTACGCCTACAACTGTCCAAAAGTACTCCATGACATCATATGAACTAAATTTTCAAAAAAATTATGAGAAAAAAAAGCAATCACTTAGATATTGATTCTCTTGGGGATGTAAATGAATTTTAAATAATGCATCAGCTAAAATAAACAAGGGGTATATAAATGTAGCTCACCTCCCACAGTGTTTTAACAGTAACTCTATCAGGATACTCTGGACTGGAATTAGATGAATAGCATGCTCTCCATCTCATATGAGCTGTTGTCCTTAAACTTAGTCTATAAGTCTTCAAATGAGCAACATCAACATATTTGCAAGAAGATTCTCCCATGAAGGGAACGTCATCACTACATGCAACCTTCTTCAAAACAGATAAACATTACTTTAATAAACAACAAAATAATTATCAAAGAGTAAAATCATTACATGAAATTCTATTATGTCTTTCATATTAAGAACACCTACCAATTAACATCCGAACAATCATAGGTGGGTTTAGAATAATTCTTAATGAAATAGCGGATAAAAACAAATTATTAAGATAAATACTTCTGATACACAACCCATGAAATAGAGTCCATATTAGGATTCACAATGAACTACAATATTTTCTCAATTTTGATACCAATATAAAAAATGAAAGATTTTACAATTGTCACAAATAACAACAAAATGAGTAGGATAGAGCCCACAAATTCGTACATACTCCACACAATTTTAAGGGGATCAAGCATCCCAATCTTATGTCTGTAAGCTATATTAACTGTAAGAATAACTTGAGATACAATAACAACTTGATGAAGTATATGATACAAAAAGAAATGTAAATGGATGTCCATTTACAACATGGTAGTGCATTTATGCATAGATCTTACTTCAAATGGAAATAATGTAGAAATTTTCTGATTCTAGGGCAATTAATGGAACTTCAGAAA
This sequence comes from Larix kaempferi, assembly GCA_027924585.1. Lineage (NCBI taxonomy): Eukaryota > Viridiplantae > Streptophyta > Pinopsida > Pinales > Pinaceae > Larix > Larix kaempferi. The sequence goes on from BSBM01000806.1 coordinate 4,679,060, forward strand.
TTCCACCTCCTTCCTAGAAGTTTCTAGGGCAATTTAACCTTGTGAATTTTCAGCCTTAGGACTGTTATGAAATATAAATAAAACAGCAGCAACATGTTAGAGTTTGTGTAGCGAGGCAGTTACTTCCACATTGGGTGTGTCCAGCAATGTGTGAAGTGCCTAAAGTTGTATTCCTAGACAAAGTTGTAAGGATTGTCTTTATAACAACTAAAATGGCTAAGTTGAGTCCGCCCATGGTTTTCTGTGTCACATGGTATTTGGGTGTATTTTGGATTATAAAGTAAGATCCCTTTGTCATTGTCAACTATCACAACTGAGAGTCACTCTGAGTTATAGAGAGGAGTCCAGGTGATCAAAGTGATCAATACCAAGCTGGGTATTTGCAGAGTTATTCCTATCACAAGTGATTCTCACTATCCAAGAGAGAGGAAGTGAAATCAAGTAAGGTGATCAAGGAGGCAGAGTTAGGGCCACCAAGAGGAGGGCCAAGTTGGGCCACAAAGAAGAGACCTTCTAGTCAGACGAGCGTTTGAGTGCATAGGAGGAGATCAGATTTGGAGAGTTGTTCCAGAGATCTATTCTAATGTACTTAATACCAAGTGCTAATTGAAGATCTAAGCTTTGTTGGTATTCCCCAAAGGTAGTGGGGTTTCCAGGGTAAAAATCTTGTCTTAATGTGTGTCGTTGTACTGTTTATTTTCCATTGTGCATGTTTATCTTGATCAGTGTTATCAGTATCTTATTTTCAGTAGCATTAAAGTACTTGTGCTAAGTGTCTGAAAGAAGAATAATAAGCAAACTGATAACCTAGGATTTAAGATAAAATCTCTTCATGGTATCAGAGCAAGGTTCTGTACAGCTCATGAGGGTTAGACAACTGCAAAGTTTTCAGGGTCTTTGTAGGGATCCGAAGCTGGAATCGAAGAAGTGACGTGTAGATTGTTGAGAAGAGGCCAAGTCTAGGGCCTTTCCGATCACCGTGAAAGAGACCAGGGGCACTGATCGGCATAGTGCTTGTCTCAACGTTGGGTCAAAACTGCAGTGAGCAGTAGCCAGACGTCAGCGGGCTGTGAAGTGGAGTAACGACAGAGTGGGTCAGCCAGCGGCTTCAAGCAAGCAGTCGCTGACGCATGTGGCGTGTTAAGGCGGGTCGTGGGCAAAGAGAACACTTGGGACTGTGTGCTACATAGGGACAAGAGGCCGAACAGCCGTCGACAAGGGAAATCTGGCGGGCACTACGGTGATCGAAGCACGAGGGGAGTCGGCGCAAGAGTGTGGCATACCGGGCTGAGGACATGGAAAAGCAAGTCGCAGCGACTAGGTGCTGACGCTTGAGTGCAGAGACGCGAACATGCACGTCGAAGGAGCAGCTACCAGTTGTGAAGGTTTGACTATCAGCTAATATACAAAAAAATTCATATAATGTTCCACCTATTACCCTCAATTTTGCATGCATGTCCACTTATTATCTTCATCACAATTTCAATAGGGTGAAATGTTGATGATGGATCTTGCTGGTAACTTTCTCCTTGGTTCTAATGCTTCTATCATGGATTGACGGTTTCCTAGGTTGATATCTTGATGATCTTCATGGTGATATTGAGTGCTTGGCATTGGCTCATGTTTTGCCCTAGTTTTTATGTTGTTTCTAGGGCGAATTGTGTAAAACAAAACCTCATCTTCAAACCTTTGGTTCTCCAACACCCTAGCTCAGATGGTGGCTTGTGATATATGGTTGGAAAGCTCTTTCCAACACCTTTCTGTTGAATTTTTACTTAGCAGTATAATTTTCATCTCTTTCAACTTTTAATTTCAGAAAGCATTTCATCCCACAATTATAGCATCATTCATTTGCAGTGGAAAATAAACAAGAATCACTGAAAGATGAAAATTGTACACAAGAGACACAAAGATTTATCTTGGGACAGGGAAACCCAATAGGGAGAAAACCCAACAAACTTTTCTCAGTAGAAATCAATCCAATACAAGAACAATACCAATCATGAAGATGAACATTAGTATGGGAGAGGTTCATCCTCTTCCACAAGAAACCCTAGCAAGGGTAACGAGTCTTCCAAGAGAATAAGAGAACAACAAAACTTTGTTTCTTGCCTTTGCTAGGCCTTCCAAGAAGAAGCACACAAGTCGAGAGAGAAGTTGGTGTGTGAGTGAGTGTGTGTAAATGAGGTGAGAAGCTCCCTATTTATATTCTTTCATCACTAGAAGTTTCCTCAAATGGGGCCGACTTGTCTTCCTTAACTGGTCCGACTTGCTAGTTTTGATCTCCTACTTTTATATGCCTTCAAGCCGACTTGCAATCTTATCTCTATTTTCTTCTAGAGCTTCTTCAATGCTCTTTGGAACTTCTTCAATGGTTTGTCTTGTCTTCATGGATTATTTCTTCATCATAGAAAAGTTCTCCCTTGTTGATATCTCCTCACATGCGGTCACATTCCTCAATAGAGCTCTAATGTTGATTTGACCATACTCTAAGAAGTCTCGAACACTTCTTAGAGCCAATTGTCAAATTGAACATTAGATTAGACTTTGTCTAATATACAAAGAGATAAAATCTCCATGTAACATCGACAAGTCATCTCACTCTATAAGAATAGATCACTCCCGCTACAGAGCACTCCCACCAGGAGTACGCAATGTGACCTCTAGTGTACTACCACTCCAGTCAACACATGTCTGGACGAGGCTAAGCCTCCGAGCCATAAGAAACACGGTCAAGGGCTACGACAGGGCCATTCTCTCTAGGTCGCAAACCCATCCAAGCGAATGATCTGTAGAATGTTTGCCCGATGCTGGAACCATGGAGAACATCAACACTCCCTCTCAGCGAGGGAGACATTCTGTGCCAAGCTGCTAACTTGGTGAGAATGTCCTTCAGTACTGCATCTATACGATATTTGTGTTAGTTTTGTACCTAGGGAAGTGTTCCCCTAGTGACTTTTGCCTAAGTCACTTAGAAAAGGGAAAAAGTGACCCTCACATTAAATGACTTGTGAAAAACATTTAATGAGACTTTATAACCATAAAGTCACTTTTTGATAAATTTAAGTGGGTGAGTGAAATTAATATTTATGAGAAATAAATAGGAGCATTTAATTTCAACCGTCGATCTAATCTAATCTCATCCATTGGATTTAGAAAACCCTAGGGTTTGAAGAAAAAGCATAAGGGAGGCATTCATTCTTCACTTTTGAGAGATTCAAGAGGAGAGAAAGAGCAAGAGAGAGCTAGAGAATTGGCATGCACTTCGAGGCACCTGCTGAGCATTTAATGAACAGTACGGATTCCCAGGAAGCATCTTCTTCAGTTGGCACGCATCCCGAGGTGAACCATTGAGCAGTAAACTCAGCACAAGTTTCAAGGTATTTCAGGGCACAAGTTTCGAGACAATCTGCACATTTCTCGAGAAGTTTTTGGGCATAAAACCCGAGATCATTGGCACTGTTTTCGAGGAGGTATCTTTGGGCACAGAAACCGAGATTTTCAGCACTGTTTTCGAGATAGGTTTTGGGCACATTTCCCAATACAGGCTGCACAGAAATCGAGACCGTACATTACGGTTTCTGTACCTTGCTGCACTGTTTTTGAGGCACTCATTGGCACAATAATCGAGGCTGTATTTTTGCACAGATTTCGAGATAAATTTCTGCACATAAATCGAGGGTTAGTACAGCACATAAATTGAGGTAAAGGATAGCACAGAAATCGAGGTGTACGGATTTCTGTCCTTTCTCTCAACACGAATTTCGAGGTGATTATTTGAACAGTTTTCAAGGCAGCTTTAGCACACTTTACGAGGCAGTCTTCAAGTGCATTTAATGGTGGAGATAAGTTTATTTTTCACTGTAATGCTGTCCTATAATTTTACTGAAGAAATAAAATCTCTCTCTCTCTGTGACTAGTTTTCCCCATGGGGGTTTTTCCAGGGCTATTGGCCGAAAACTCTGAGTCTAAATTTTTTAATTGTGTGCATGTTAAAATTAAATTTCTTTCTGTTAAAGTGATTTTTCAGCGTGTTTAATTGTCTGAGAATTTTCATAAGTAATTTCCAGCCTATGCAAAACCGGCTGGGGATGAAAACCACTGAAATGTTGACATAAACCAGCAAGTTGCAAAACTCAGAAAAATTTACAACGTGTACTGCATCAACATATGTATTGCATCTATACTGGAACTGCATTGTATATGTACTGCAACTGCATCTGTACTATTGTACTGCAACTACATTTGTACTGGGCCATTCACTTTTGTGAATGTCTTACCACTCATCTATCGAATCATCATGATGTATGGGCCATTCATATCTCATATGAATGTCTACTACTCATCTGGAAGATCATCATGGTATTCTGGCCATTCATCTCTCACATGAATGTTTGCCTGCTCATCATCACGATGTTACACATCCATCAACGCTCCCTCTCACTCAAAGAGGCATTCTCCATCACACCAAGCTTGTCCCTGAAGTGTACAAACTTTGCCTTAGACAGAGGCTTGGTGAGAATGCCAGCTATATGTCCGTCCGTAGATATGTATTGGAGCTTCACTACTCCATTCTACACCATGTCTGTGATGAAATGGTATGTGATCTCAATATGCTTCGACCTGTGATGGAACACTGGATTCTCCAAAAGCTTGATACAACCTTGATTGTCAGAGTGTATCACGGTCGTCTCTACCTCTTGACCAAATAATCCTGCAAGAAGCTTCTGAAGCCATATTGCTTCTCAACTTGCAAAATTGGCGGCATAATATTCTGCTTCCACTATGCTAAGTGCAACAAAAGTTTGCTTCTTACTAAGCCACGATACCACGGTGTTATCCACTAAATTGCACTTAGTGGATTCCGAGTGAACCGTCAGAGACTTGAACAATCAAATTGTTCATCATTAGTGTTCGGAGATCCATCAGGCCAAATTTTGGCCTTTTTTTCAAAAATTGCATTTCCATATCCCCGTGGGGAATTGTAATAAGTTGGTCTAAGCATGGTCTTTTTGTAATAGGCTTGGCTTACCTTAGGTTTATTTGTCAAGGGGATACTCTAGAGTGTTTTTTCCTTAGGAATTATGTGTTGCGCTTCAATGACGTATAATTCCTGAGTTTTTCACTCACACCTCCAAAGCTGGAGTATTTTCCTTGGCGGTCAAACCTTGGGAGGTTATTAAAGCCTAAGTGTCTATGTATTTTTTACATGCTAGCCATCAATAATGAGTCGTATGGACATGCACTAGGTTCCCTAGGATTTTCAGTCAATTCCGGCAAACATATTTTTTCTCGTAAACATAGGCTTTTTTTAATAGTTTAAATGGGTAATTTCAAATTGTAATAGAAGTATGGACTGGAGGCGGAATTTGGCGTGGGGGTGCTTGTTTTCACACTCAGAGCGTCCTCTTTACCCTGGGATCCACTTTTCCTATGTTTCGGGTGATTAAATTATCACTTAAAGCATTTTTGCTCAAGGAGGCGACAAAATGGCAAAAAAATGCTAAAATTACACAAAATCCACAAAAGAGACAAAGTGAGAAAATCGAGGAAGCATGTTTAAACATTTTGGAAAAGGTGGCAATCTTGTCTCTTATGGAGGGCGACTTCTTTCCAAGCCAAAAGCGTTGGATTGGGATTAGATTTGAGATAGCGAATCATTCCATGACCGAGAGTTGTGCCATCCTCCACAAGCTCACGTGTGGATTATGTGGCAGATAAGGAATGGATTGGTGGGAATTGGAGTGAGAGTGCATCTCTCTTATGAGATGCGGTGCCTCCACATTAAGATCACAACAAACCCATCCCTTAAATCAATCACCTCAACTGAAGCTCACACCCTCTCTATCTCTAGTTTGATGCACCCTCTCTTGGGTTGTAAACTCTATAAAAGCAGGCTCATTCCTCATTGTTAAGGGTGGAATGGTGGAGCCTCTGCTCTCATGTACAATTTCAATGTTTAATATTTTGATGAATAAAAAGCTTTGGAGGTCTATTACAGTGTCTTTGGCTCACGTTTGATGATCATTGTCTTATGTGGTTTTTGAGATAATTGTAGAGTTTCTTTTTCATTTGCTTTACTTGTCAATTATTAGCCTTGGAAGGATACTAATTGATAGGGGTGAGTAAAGAAGTTTCTTTTCTCATTTAAAATACTCATGTTTAAGATAGGGAATTTGCATGCTTAATAGTTTTTATGTATGCTCTTCTCATCTTCGATTTAAGTTTTACTAATGGATTTGACAAGTTGTTTGGCAAGTGTAAGGGTTTCTTTTACAGGTGCTTCAATTTAGATTGATAGAGGAACTAGTTTGATTGCTTCATTCTCTGAATTCTTTGTGAAGAGGACATAGTCTCTCTCAACGCCACCAGAACAACTCCATCGCCCAAGTCCAAAAGGGCTTTGGCTTTCTACTTTCTCTCCCTTCTTTAAATTAAATTTATTTTCTAATTACGGTTCTTTACATGCTTAATATAAATTAGTTTCTTTCAAGAAGATCATAAGCTGATTTCTTTTAAGTATGTTTTCATAAGCTAGATCTAGTTATTCAAGCTGTAATTTTGTAGATCTAGTCCCTTTTCAAGTACTTAGTTTACTGCAAATTTTTTTAATCTTTCAAGTACTTGAAATTTTCTGTGCTTCTAACGTTTTAATCAGCATATTAGGTGCAAATTTGGTGGCTGTTTTTTCACCTTTTATGAACAGGTAGGAGGAAGTGCAACCAAAAATTTGAAGATCCAGGACATCCGAGACCCTAGGAGCACTTTCCGTGCTTTGAAGTTAAATTTTCATGAAAACTTGTAACCCTTTGGATCCAAATCTATACGGACCAAAGGCATCCACCTTGAAATTGTAAAATAAGTAATAAAGGCAAGTGGGCTACTTAGTGCCCACACCCCATCCCCCCTGGGGGGATCTCGCTAGCTCAATTTTGTGGTTTGCAATATTTTTTTCTAACTTCTTTATTTTATTTTATCTTCACATGCACACAATCCGCTCCAATAGGGTTGTATAGTTGGTTTTTCTCTTTACTGTTACAGTTTTTATTTCAAAATTTTGTACATCATTAACAAATAAAATTTGCACCCTTGCTTTCCCGAAGTACTGCACCAATCATTGGTGTGTGGAAAAGAGACTCTTGGAGTTTAGATTAGTTAATCAACTCACCCAAAACATTTAATAAAATTCACCAAGGCTTGAAGTTCTGAGTATGCTCTTGACCGCTGCAGCTTAGTCTGATCAGTTGGTCAATCAGAAAGGGATTTGAAGTGACTAGTTTTATAGGGAAAATCCAACGAAAACTTGATCTCTAGAACTCGGGAGGTCGTGTGAAACTAACTACATAGTCAGTGGGCTACTTTAAGCAGGTTATGCCTCGCCCAGTTGGACCCTTGCTTTAGTTGTCACTACGCTCAATTCGAAGGATTAAGTCGGAATTGGGCCAAACCAAGAACTAACCCATTCCTTAATTCACACATCTAATAAAATCAATTAAAACTGACCAACAAGACTTGCAACACTTTCACGACACAGCAGCACTCCAATAATTTCATATGACTCCATTTTGGCATCGGTACAATCTGCAACAATCAAACACTAAGTGAATCAATGTGTTAGATGGATGTATCTATTTCATGTTGTTGATCTAATTTCTATTTTGCAAATCTCTAGTTCAGTATTAATTCATTTTCAAACTACTAGAATCATTTTTTCTCTAACTTAGCTTAAAAGACCATAGTTTCTTTTTTCATCTGGACCACCCCCCTTGGCTTCACTAGGAGTTGGCCTAGACGAAGGAGTCAAGTGTTGAGTGATAGTATCTCAACTCCTTGCTTGCCCCCAAGGATGCACCCGGTGGCTTGAAGATTTCTGCCACTCTAACGGTCTACCCCTTTTCCTCGGAGATGCGTATCTGGCGGCAACACCATGGCAGATCCCAAACTGAACCATCACTCTGAGGTGCTCTTTCTGTCCACAGTACTCCCTGCCCAATCGAAATCTGCATAACCCTGCAACTTCACTTCTCCTTATGAGGCATATCTTAAGCCATATCCAACTGAACCATGTAGACACCTCAGCAAATGCTTTGTTGCCACCCAATGTGTATGCATCGACTCAACCATAAATTGGCTCAGAGTGTTCACTGCAAAACAAAAATCTAGTCTGGTATTAACAAGATACATCAATGATCCAATCAACTATATGTACATTGTCGGATCCACCAAATCTGAATCTGAAGCAGAATCACTCATCTTCTTCAAATTTGCCTCCATTGGTGTGATCATGGATTTGCAATCCATCATACCAAATCCCCTCAAGATGTCAATCGTGTACTTTCCTTGGCTAAGGAACATCTCATTTGGTTTCTGACATACTTCTAATCCCAAGTGTTGATGTATTTGTAACTTCGGAAGATATTCACTTGTATATTTTATATTGTATTTATTTTATTACTGCACCTCCGACAGAGATGTTTATTCCTCCGGTCAGAGAAGTCATTATTGTATTTGGGTCATGTAAAGTCAATGAGGTTAACCCTCCATTGTATGATGGGGCATTGACCCCAGAGTTGAGTCTTTCAAGGGTAATTAGACTCTCCTAGAGAAGTCGGCCCAGTCAATTACACTTAGGGGCCAACCTGGTTGGGGTTAAGGCTAAGTGAAAGGTAAAGTATAAATAGAGAGGGTGCTCCTCTCTATTTGATTCATTCACACACTCACTCACTTCGTATTACTGAGAGAGAGGAGGAGGAAGCAGCTGGAGATCATCTACTTGTTTGGGGTTTTGTATTATTGCTCATTCTATCTCTTAGGAAGTTGCGGGGTTTTCTCCTTTATGGTTTCCCCGGTGAAATGCTTTGTGTCTCTTGTCTCTTATGTTTGATTTGTTGTACATGTTATCTCTCAGTTAAGATCCTAGATCATATTGAATTAAATGATGAAAAACTAACATGGTATCAGAGCTAGCCTGAAGGAAGGCGTTGTATGGCATTTACGACACTTGTTTCACTTGCAACAATTTGAAAGCTAGGGCTTTGTAAAGCAAAACCTAGTCATCGTGGAACTTTCGCTATAAATCAATTTTCGCGAAGGTTCGGGATCTGAAACTTGGACAGGCCGAAGATGAAATTTTCCTGTACCTTGTGTCGAAGTTTCAGCCTCAAATTCGTTGTACTTTTTGAGATATGATCCGTACAAGTTAGGGTTTCTGCCTCTTCCAGAATGACACCCTAAACAGGTGACCTAGGTAAAAAGGTCGTATCTCGGGCTAGGAAGCTCCAAATGGAATTCCGTAAAAATTGACAGTTAAGGAAAATACTCAGGAATTATACTCCAGCTTTGGAGGTGTGAGTGAAAAACTCAACGTCACTGAAGCACAACACATAATTCCTAAGGAAAAAACACTCTAGAGTATCCCCTTGACAAATAAACCTAAGGTAAGCCAAGCCTATTACAAAAAGACCATGCTTAGACCAAACTTATTACAATTCCCCATGGGGGTATGGAAATGCAATTTTTGAAAAAAAAGGCCAAAATTTGGCCTGATGGATCTCCAAACACTAATGACGTACAATTTGATTGTTCAAGTCTCTGACGGTTCACTCGGAATCCACTAAGTGCAATTTAGTGGATAACACCATGGTATCGTGGCTTAGTAAGAAGCAAACTTCTGTTGCACTTAGCATAGTGGAAGCAGAATATTATGCCGCCAATTTTGCAAGTTGCGAAGCAATATGGCTTCGGAAGCTTCTTGCAGGATTATTTGGTCAAGAGGTAGAGACGACCATGATACACTCTGACAATCAAGGCTGTATCAAGCTTTTGGAGAATCCAGTGTTCCATCACAGGTCGAAGCATATTGAGATCACATACCATTTCATCACAGACATGGTGCAGAATGGAGTAGTGAAGCTCGAATACATATCTACGGACGAACATATAGCTGGCATTCTCACCAAGCCTCTGTCTAAGGCAAAGTTTGTACACTTCAGGGACAAGCTTGGTGTGATGGAGAATGCCTCTTTGAGTGAGAGGGAGCATTGATGGATGTGTAACATCGTGATGATGAGCAGGAAAACATTCATGTGAGAGATGAATGGCCAGAATACCATGATGATCTTCCAGATGAGTAGTAGACATTCATATGAGATATGAATGGCCCATACATCATGATGATTTGATAGATAAGTGGCAGACGTTCACAAAAGTGAATGGCCCAGTACAAATGCAGTTGCAATACAATAGTACCAATGCAGTTGCAGTACAAACACTGTAGTACAGATGCAGTTGCAATACAATAGTACCAATGCAGTTGCAGTACAAACACTGTAGTACAGATGCAGTTGCAGTACAGATACAATGCAGTTCCAGTATAGATGCAATACATATGTTGATGCAGTACACGTTGTAAATTTTTTTGAGTTTTGCAGCTTGCTGGTTTATGTCAACATTTCAGTGGTTTTCATCCCCAGCCGGTTTTGCATAGGCTGGAAATTACTTATGAAAATTCTCAGACAATTAAACACGCTGAAAAATCACTTTAACAGAAAGAAATTTAATTTTAACTTGCACACAATTAAAAAATTCAGACTCAGAGTTTTCGGCCAAAAGCCATGGAAAAACCCCCACGGGGAAAACTAGTCAGAGAGAGAGAGATTTTATTTCTTCAGTAAAATTATAGGACAGCATTACAATGATAAATAAACTTATCTCCACCATTAAATGCACTAGAAGACTACCTCGTAAAGTGTGTTGAAGCTGCCTTGAAAATTGTGCAAATAATCACCTTGAAATTCGTGTTGAGAGAAAGGACAGAAATCCGTACACCTCGATTTCTGTGTTGTCCTTTACCTCGATTTATGTGCTATACTAACCCTCGATTTATGTGCAGAAATTTATCTCGAAATCTGTGCAAAAATACAGCCTCGATTACTGTGCCAATGAGTGCCTCGAAAACAGTGCAGCAAGGTACAGAAACCGTAATGTACAGTCTCGATTTCTATGCAGCCTGTATTGGGAAATGTGCCCAAAAGCTATCTCGAAAATGTTGAAAATCTCGGTTTCTGTGCCTAAAGATACCTCCTCGAAAACAGTGCCAATGATCTCGGGTTTTGTGCCCAAAAACTTCTCGAGAAATGTGCAGATTGTCTCGAAACTTGTGCCCATAAATACCTTGAAACTCGTGCCCAGTTTACTGCTCAATGGTTCACCTCGGGATGCATGCTAACTGAAGAAGATGCTGCCTGGGAATCCGTACTGTTCATTAAATGCTCAGCAGGTGCCTCGAAATGCGTGCCAATGCTCTAGCTCTCTCTTGCTCTTTCTCTCCTCTTGAATCTCTCAAAAGTGAAGAATGAATGCCTCCCTCATGCTTTGTGTTCAAACCCTAGGGTTTTCTAAATCCAATAGATGAGATTAGATTAGATCGACGGTTGAAATTAAATGCTCCTATTTATTTCTCATAAATATTAATTTCACTCACCCACTTAAATTTATCAAAAAGTAACTTTATGGTTATAAAGTCTCATTAAATGCTTTCCACAAGTCATTTAATGTGAGGGTCACTTTTTCCCTTTTCTAAGTGACTTAGGCAAAAGTCACTAGGGGAACACTTCCCAAGGTACAAAACTAACACAGGTATCGTACAGATGCAGTACTGAAGGACATTCTCACCAAGTTAGCAGCTTGGCACAGAATGTCTCCCTCGCTAAGAGGGAGTGTTGATGTTCTCCATGGTTCCAGCATCGAGCAAACATTCTATAGATCATTCGCTTGGATGGGTTTGCGACCTAGAGAGAATGGCCCTGTCGTAGCCCTTGACTGTGTTTCTTATGGCTCGGAGGCTTAGCCTCGTCCAACCATGTGTTGACTGGAATGGTAGTACGCTAGAGGTCACATTGCGTACTCCAGGTGGGAGTGCTCTATAGCGGGAGTGATCTATTCTTATAGAGTGAGATGACTTGTCTATGTTACAAGGAGATTTTATCTCTTTGTATATTAGACAAAGTCTAATCTAATGTTGAATTTGACAATTGGCTCTAAGAAGTGTTCGTGACTTCTTAGAGTATGGTCAAATCAACATTAGAGCTCTAATGAGGAATGTGACCGCATGTGAGGAGATATCAACAAGGGAGAACTTTTCTATGATGAATAAATAATCCATGAAGACAAGACAAACCATTGAAGAAGTTCCAAAGAGCATTGAAGAAGCTCTAGAAGAAAATAAAGATAAGAATGCAAGTCGGCTTGAAGGCATATAAAAGTAGGAGATCAAAACTAGCAAGTCGGACCAGTTAAGGAAGACAAGTCGGCCCCATTTGAGGAAACTTCTAGTGATGAAAGAATATAAATAGGGAGCTTCTCACCTCATTTACACACACTCACTCACACACCAACTTCTCTCTCGACTTGTGTGCTTCTTCTTGGAAGGCCTAGCAAAGGCAACAAACAAAGTTTTGTGGTTCTCTTATTCTCTTGGAAGACTCGTTACCCTTGCTAGGGTTTCTTGTGGAAGAGGATGAACCTCTCCCATACTAATGTTCATCTTCATGATTGGTATTGTTCTTGTATTGGATTGATTTCTACTGAGAAAAGTTTGTTGGGTTTTCTCCCTATTGGGTTTCCCAAGATAAATCTTTGTGTCTCTTGTGTACAATTTTCATCTTTCAGTGATTCTTGTTTATTTTCCACTGCAAATGAATGATGCTATAATTGTGGGATGAAATGCTTTATGAAATTAAAAGTTGAAAGAGATGAAAATTATACTGCTAAGTAAAAATTCAACAGAAAGGTGTTGGAAAGAGCTTTCCAACCATATATCACAAGCCACCATCTGAGCTAGGGTGTTGGAGAACCAAAGGTTTGAAGATGAGGTTTTGTTTTACACAATTCACCCTAGAAACAACATAAAAACTAGGGCAAAACATGAGCCAATGCCAAGCACTCAATATCACCATGAAGATCATCAAGATATCAACCTAGGAAATCGTCAATCCATGATATAAGCATTAGAACCAAGGAGAAAGTTACCAGCAAGATCCATCATCAACATGTCACCCTATTGAAATTGTGATGAAGATAATAAGTGGACATGCATGCAAAATTGGGGGTAATAGGTGGAACATTATATGAATTTTTTTGTATATTAGCTGATAGTCAAACCTTCACAACTGGTAGCTGCTCCTTCGACGTGCACGTTCGCGTCTCTGCACTCAAGCGTCAGCACCTAGTCGCTGCGACTTGCTTTTCCATGTCCTCAGCCCGGTATGCCACACTCTTGCGCCGACTCCCCTCGTGGCTCGATCATCGTAGTGCCCGCCAGATTTCCCTTGTCGACGGTTGTTCGGCCTCTTGTCCCTATGTAGCACACAGTCCCAAGTGTTCTCTTTACCCACGAACCGCCTTAACACACCACATGCGTCTGCGACTGCTTGCTTGAAGCCGCTAACTGACCCACTCTGTTGTTACTCCACTTCACAACCCGCTCACGTCTGGCTACTGCTCACTGCAGTTTTGACCCAACGTTGAGACAAGCACTACATCGATCAGTGCCCTTGGTCTCTTTCCCGGTGATCGTAAAGGCCCTAGACTTGGCCTCTTCTCAACAATCTACGCGTCATTTCTTCGATTCCAACTTCGGATCCCTACAAAGACCCTGAAAACTTTGCAGTTGTCTAACCCTCGTGAGCTGTACAAAACCTTGCTCTAATACCATGAAGAGATTTTATCTTAAATCCTAGGTTATCAATTTGCTTATTATTCTTCTTTCAGACACTTAGCACAAGTACTTTAATGCTACTGAAAATAATATACTGATAACAAGTTTGCTATTCTATTTCATCACTTGAACAGGTCATGTTGGGAAACTAAGAATATGTCTCTGATGGAGAATCCAATGAAGCTCAAACCTGTGGGGTTGGAAAGATGACAGGTCAGGCGACCACAGGTCGAAGTTTCAGACCCTGCAGATCTGAAATTTCAGAGATACACCAGAAACAATATGGCACATCTGAAATGGCTCAACAGAGGAAATCAAAGAAGAGGAGAAAGAAGCTCTCACTTAGGGTTTTCAGTTTTAGGTATGGCATGACCTGATACAATGTTGGAGACACCTGATGTAACATTGGAAACTTTGAAAATGGATTTGGAATCCATTCATCATAGATATTAATCCTCCATCAAAATGTTGTGGGAGGAAGGAGATTGAAAATTAGGGTTTCCAAGTGAGAAGAAACCCTAGCAATGTTGGGAGACTCATAGGGCAGCAATGAAGGAGGTTTAAATGGCACTGATATTCTATCATCCTAGCACCATGAACCTATATAAGAGATGTTTACAAGTGATCTACCTTGGATGATTAGGGTCACCCTTATAGAGAAGACTACAAGCAATCTCGACAGGTATGACTTGAGGAGATGCAGGTATGTTGTGAAATTTGTTTCATTTATCTCATGATTAAGTTTATGATATGTTTGTCTTCATATTATTGAGGTTAGTACAATCTTGATTAATTTTAGACTTGTCTTATCACCTGGTAAAAGTATGAATGCATGTGAATGATAGAAGACATTCATTGATTAGGGTTATGACACTTATGATTTTACTAATGCACTGTGGTGTTGTATGAGGATGATGTTGTCCGCTAACATGAAAGGTACATCAAGAAAGACAAATCAAGTTCTAGATCAAGAATATATGACCATAGTGACATGAAGACAAAGACTCATCCATAGTCATTGATCACATAGACGCTCTACTTACAAGGTATGTATAATTTGGTTCTACAATACTTAACTTATGAGATATGCAGGTTACTAGCACAAGGTCTCTAAATCATTGAAGAGAACCAAGAAGACATTGTTTGGGTATGTTAGACATAACTAGCAAACATGATAATCCAGGTATGTTTTCCTATATCGAGTTAGAATCCTACCTTGTGTTAGGATCTTATATAAGTATACTTTTGTATGACTGATAATGATTATTCTTGAAGTTAAAAGTTTGAGTAATAATGGGTTTATGCATATTATGTTTGATTAATGATATGACAAACTAGAAGAATCCTATGGTCAAATAAGAATATGCATTAGTAAAAGAAGTACTCCCTGAAACCTTGAATAATAACGAATGTGATAAATTACCTGTGTATGAAATGATCATGACCATACATGTTAAGATTATAGGATTATAATGTTTTGATAGTATTGAGATTATACTAATGAATGTATGATTATGTATGAGGTCTTGAGGATGACACAATGATGAAACTAGTGCACACTTGAGCATGCACAGTGGTCCAGGATGGATAGAAGTTCAAAGACATATAATCATGATGCTATAACAAAGGGAAAATAGAGATCAAGAGGGAGCACACTCCAGTAGTTCCTTCAAGGAAGCAAAGATTGAGAGGGAGTCCACCAACAACCAAACAAAGATAAGTATTTGAATTGTCATTTCTTGAATATATGATTACTTAAATGATGTTGTTCAGTCATGTATATACTTATGTTACTAGATTTAGGATGTATATTAAGCATATTAGAAAAGTTTCATTAATGAACAAGATACTACTAATATGCAAGTAATGGGTAAGTGGCCTATGGTACTGTACAACACTCCATTGCTACTTATCTAGATTGAACCCTCTTTGCTGACATGTTGGAGTAGTGCACACTCTTAACAATGTTCTGGTAGAGATGGAAGGCATCTAGAAAGTTACGGGATATGGATAAATGTTGTATTGAAGCATTGGCTAAGATAATTGCATGATTGTATGACCTATGTCTTTATGCGTAAGAATTTGTTCTGAAAACTATGAGATGTTTCTAATCATGCAATTGAACTTGACTTGTAGGAAAGATCGTATACCATCACCTACAAGAGAGACTTGTTTCTAATCATACAACAAATCCAGAAAGCTACCTATTGAAGATATTGAAGAACCTAAAGTTCCCTGGATCATAAATACAGTAAATGGAAGAAGCGATTCCAGAAGAATATGAAGAAGCGGCAGAAAGAAAGGAATGGAAGGATGCCATGATCAAGGAGTACCAATCAATTATGAAGAATGATGTCTAGGATGTGGTCCCAAGACCAAAAGGGAAGTCTGTGGTGACTTCCAAGTGGATCTACAAGATCAAGCATGCTGCAGATGGCAACATAGAGAAATACAAGGCAAGATTTGTGGCACGTGGCTTCTCCCAAAAAGAAGGGATAGACTATGAGGAGACATTTGCACCTGTAGCCAGATACACTTCCATCAGAACAGTACTTGCTCTGGCTGCAGTGATGAAATGGAAGATACACCAAATGGATGTCAAGACAGCGTTCTTGAATGGTCTAGTAGAAGAGGAAGTGTATGTGGAGCAGCCACTCGGGTTTGAGACACATGACATGAAGACTCATGTGTGCAAACTGAAGAAAGCCTTGTACGGTTTGAAACAAGCACCCAAGACGTGGTATGGCAGGATAGACAATTTCCTGACTAGTTTGGGCTTTACCAAGAGTAAAGCGGATTCCAACCTTTACTACAAGGTTGAGGAAGGAAACCCAGTGATACTCCTACTATATGTAGATGCCCTCTTTGTGACAGGTGAGAATGGGTTGATCGCTGACACGAAGAGGAAGCTTGCTGTCGAGTTCGGGATGAAGGACTTGGGTATGATGCACTATTTTCTAGGCATGGAGGTGTGGCAGAGTGCGGATGGAATCTTCCTTGGACAAGGAAAGTATGCAGTAGAGATCCTAAAGAGGTTCAGAATGATGGACTGCAAGGCCATGGCCACACCTATGGCATCGAACCTGAAGTTATTGTGTGATACTTCATCAGAGTCGGTTGATGCCACGATGTATCGTCAGATGATTGGGTCCTTGATGTACCTAACGAATACGAGACCAGATATTTGCTTTGCTGTAAACACATTGAGCCAATTCTTGACAGATCCAAGACATGTTCACTTGATTGCTGCAAAGCATATTCTGAGGTACCTGAAGGGTACAGTTGATTATGGGCTCCAGTATGATACGAATCAGAAGATTAACCTGGAAAGTTATGTTGATTCTGATTGGGCAGGCAGTGCCATTGATAGGAAGAGCACTTCGAGGTGCTGCTTCAATATGGGATCAAGTGTGATCTCTTGGTTTAGCAGGAAGCAGTCCTGCGTGGCACTGAATACAACCGAAGCAGAGTATATCGCAGCTTGTTTGGCTAGTTTGTTTGATCTCCAGTTGGCTGAGGAAGCTACTGTCTGATTTGTTTGATCTCCAGTTGGACGCAACTTGTATATATTGCGACAACCAGAGTTGTGTAAAGTTGTATGAGAACCGGGTGTTCCATGACAAGTCGAAGCACATCGAGATCAAGCATCACTATATCAGGGATATGGTGCAGAGAGGAGCAGTGAAGCTCCAATATGTTGCGATGAGCAGATAGCCGATGTGTTGACCAAGCCGCTAGCCAGAGTGAAGTTCGAGTACTTCAAAGAGAAGCTTGGTGTACTTCAGATCGAAGTTCCTTCCAAGGGGAAGTGATGAGTCCGGAAGACGCAGATGCACATGGGCCATTCTCGCATAGTGGTAGGAAAGTCCTCCTATGCTGGTAGATGTAAGGGTCGAGCCATTCCTACATAGTGGTAGGAAAGTCCTCCTATGGTGTAGATGTAAGGGCTAAGCCATTCTCACATGGTGGTAGGAAATTCCTCCCATGGTGCAAATGTAAGGGTTGGGGCCAGTTCGGCATGGTGGTAGGAAAGTCCTCCCATGGCCGTTGACTTAAGTGTCAGAGCCTTTCTCGAATGGTGGTAGGAAAGTCCTCCCATGTCGGTTGATGTAAGTGATGTGTCTCATATGCTGGTAGGAAAGTCCTCGCATGTTGGTAGACTGGGTCTCGTATGGTGGTAGGAAAGTCCTCCCATACTTGAGACATTGTGATGTGCATCTAGGTTGTGCTCTATGTGACGATGAGATGATCTGAAGATGATAAGGTGACAGTAGGGTACACAGGTTTTGCAAAGGCATATAATCAGTCCCGGGATGCTCCTTTAGGTTTTGCAGTGGCATATAATCAGTCCTGGGAGATCTTGCAGGTTTTGCAGAGGCATATAATAAGTCCTGAGATGTACCTACTTGATGGCTTGCTCGCGGAGATGATAAAGACATACATGGAGGCTAGGCCTACATCCAGCATGAAAAAGGGCTAGCTCTGTAGAACTTCCTATGACAAGTAGGTTGGAGATTGATGGTCGAGATAGCAGCAGCAGTGACAATGATGATCCAGTGACGAAGACTTGCGCTGATGCACTGTGTCAAGAGAATACCTTCCTAGTTAAGAGGGAGTGTTGATGTATTTGTAACTTCGGAAGATATTCACTTGTATATTTTATATTGTATTTGTATTTTATTATTGTACCTCCGACGAAGATGTTTATTCCTCTGGTCATAGAAGTCATTATTGTATTTGGGTCATGTAAAGTCAATGAGGTTAACCCTCCATTGTATGACGGGGCATTGACCCTAGAATTGGGTCTTTCATGGGTTATTAGACTCTCCTAGAGAAGTCGACCCAGTTAGTTACACTTAGGGGCCGACCTGGTTGGGGTTAAGGCTAAGTGAAAGGTAAAGTATAAATAGAGAGGGTGCTCCTCTCAATTTGATTCATTCACACACTCACTCACTTCGTATTAGTGAGAGAGAGGAGGAGTTCGCACAAGTGGAGGAGGAGGAAGCTGCTAGAGATCATCTACTTGTTTTGGGGTTTTGTATTATTGCTCATTCTATCTTTGAGGAAGTTGCATGGTTTCTCCTTTATGGTTTCCCCAGTGAAATGCTTTCTGTCTCTTGTCTCTTGTGTTTTATTTGTTGTACATGTTATTCTCTCAGTTAAGATCCTAGATCATATTGAATTAAATGATGAAAAACTAACACCAAGAAGTAATGCATTAGGCCAAGGTCCTTCATCTCGAACTCAGAGGCCAACTTCTTCTTGCAATCGTCTATTAGCCATTATGTTCCCGGAAGAAACAGATCATCAACATATAACACCAAGATAACTGGATCACCATTAACAAAAGCAATGATGTAATTTCTATCCCATCACTAAAGCAAGAGCAATGATAGATCTGATAGAGTTGTATCTGGCTACTGGAGCAAACCTCTCATCATAGTCTACTCCCTCTTTTCTGGGAGAATCCTCTCGCCACGAACCTCGCCTTATATTTGTCAATGCTGCCATCTGTTGCACGCTTGATCTTGTAGATCCATTTGGAAGTTACCACTGACTTCCCTTCAGGCCTTGGAACAACTTCCCACACATCATTCTTCATGATGGATTGATACTCCTCCATCATGGCATCCTTCCATACCTGCTATTTTGTTGCCTCATCATAACTAGAAGGTTCAGAATCAATGATGTGACTCATTAGGGCCATGTAACTCGAGAATTTTTGAGGTCTTTTGCTTTCCCTGAAGGTGTCACTGGGAGCTACATGTTTCTCTGCATCCTGCAAGGTATCACAAAGCCATCTTGGTCTCTTCCTAGATATGGCAACATCTCTAGCCACATCTATTGGTTTTGCAGGCTCTATGTGTTCCTCCAGATAGTCTGACGAATGGGTAGCTGGATAAGAGGGTTGTGTATCCTCATTTCCTGGAACCTCTTGCTCCTAACATTAATTTCCAAGTGTGAGTCTTTGGATCTTCTGAAGGTTTGCTTCTTCATCAAAGGTAACATCTCGACTGACTTCAATATGGCGTTGTCCTGAAATAAAAATTCTGTAAGCCTTTGAAGTTTCGTTGTATCCAACAAAGATACCTTTCTTTCCAGACACTTCTAACTTTGGCTTCTTATCCTTGGGCACATGGATGTATACTGGACACCTGAAGATCCTCAAATGGATGACTTCTAGCTTTACTCTTGAGAATGCTTCTTCTGGGGTCTCGCCTTCCAATATTCAATGAGGACCTCTATTATGTACATTTTCCAATGTACTGTTAGCTTCTGCCCATAAGAACATGGGTAGATTTTGATCACGAATCATTGCTTTCACAACTTCTATAATTGACCTGTTCTTTCTTTCTACAACCCCATTTTGTTGAGGGTTGTAGGGAAGTGTTAGCTCCATCTTGATCCCTGCTTCTTTGCAGAAATCATTAAAGTCCTTGGAGGTGAATTCTCCTCCATTATCTGATCTCAAAATCTTAATCTTCTTTCCTATCAAGTTCCCTACTTGAGCCTTGAATTCTTGAAACCTACTGAAGACTTCATCTTTGGTTTTCATAAAATAGATCCATGTTTTCCTGGAGAAGTCATCAATAAATGTTACATAGTATACGAATCCACCTAAGGATGATACCGACATGGGTCCACAAACGTCTGAGTGCACAAGATCCAAGATCCCCTTGTATCTATTATCACTATTTGGAAAGAAACTTGTTACCAACTATTTTGTACCATAGTTGGACTTCTTGTGAGCCGCCAGTTTCATGAACATATCAGGTGTTCATCATCAGTATTCAGAAGTTCAAAAGACCTTTTCAGGGCCAATTTTGGCCCCTTTTGTAATAATTGCATGTCCAGACCCCCATGGGAGAATTGTAATCAGTTGCTCTAAGCATGGGCATTTTTGTATAAGACTTGGCCTACCTTAGGTTCAATTCTCAAGGGGATACTCTAGAGTGTTTTTTCCTTAGGAATTATGCGTTGCGCTTCAGTGGTGTATAATTCCTGAGTTTTTCACTCATACCTCCAAAGCTAGAGTATTTACCATGGTGGTTGAACCTAGGGAGGTTATTAAACCCTATATGTCTATGTATTTTTTACATTCTAGCCATCAAAATTAAGTCATATGGACATGCACTAGGTCCCTTGGGATTTTCAGATATTGCCAACAAAAATATTTTTTCCCATTTAATGGGGTATTTTAATGATTTAATTAAAAAAATCAAAAAAGTAATAAAAGTATGGTTAGGAGGTTAAATTTGCCATGGGGGTGCTTGTTTTCTAACCCAGAGCACCCACAAAACCCCTAAACCCACTTTTCCTAAGTTTTGAGTGAATATTATTCACTTTAATAAAATTCTCTCGAAAATAATTACGGAGAATTATTTAATTAAAATAATAAAGTTTGGAGAAAATTCAATTTTAGATTTGAGGGATTTGAGTCAAATAAAGGCCTAGTCCAGTTGGCAATCATCATCGGAGGAGATTCCAATCAAAGTTAAGAGCTTTCAGTTGAGTTCCAAGTCACTGCAAGCTATTACTCCTTGGGAAATGTGCTCTCCTTCCATGCCTGGGCGACTTTGCTTATATGGAGGTTGGGCATTGGTTTGGAGATATTCACAAAGCAATGAGGGGTGCCCTCTCTTGAGGTGGCAGCCACCTCATACGATGGCTCCAACCAAGGCTTAGTTAAGCCTTTGTTCCATCCTTAAATCTCTCACGTGATTGGGAGTTGCGCCCTCCAAGCCATGGAGGCTTCTAGAACTCGCCCTCTCTTCTATCTTTTGCTATTTAAGAAGGCTCTTGCTCCTCATTCCAGATGAATTGCAGGGAACCTTTGCTGCTATTGTATGTAATGCTCTACTATTGTGCAAGTTGTTTCTGAATAAAGTGAAGACTTTGGAGGTCCAAATAGTGCAAGATTTCATGGTGAATGCTTGAATCAAGGTGATATTAGCTTAATTCTATTTGTCTTTCATATGCAAGATTGCTAGCTGAGAAGTATCTTTGTAGTCCATAGAGTAGACATTTGAGGTTTTCAACTTGTTTACTTATGCTAAGCTATCTAAGATTCGAAAGTAGCAAATTGTAGTCGGTTATACTAATGCTCTTTTGGTTTTATTTTGTTTATCACACTAGATTTGATCTTGTTTGTTGAAGGTTGTTTAATTTTGCAGATCATCATCGAAAGTGAAGGAGAACTTGGAGCTCGGTTGCTTCCTCATCTCTTCATCGCTTTTCATAAAAACTAATGATTTTTTTTCTGCAGACACTTCCAAAGTCATCTCATTGTTCAAGCTTGGGCTTGGGTTTCTCCTTTCCATCCTCTCAAAATTAAAACAAATCTCTTTCTTGGTTACTTTTATTTCATAACAAATAGCTCTGATTTTTCAAAGTTTATCTAATCATCTCTTGTTATATGCCTAGGAAGATCTAAAGAGTCTCATATTTATCATATTTAAAACTTAGATCTAGTCCTAGTTGGCTAATGCTTGAAGCGTAAAATTTCCATTATTTTGCAAGTATTGACTTCTTGTAAATTTTATTGTATTTTTGAGACTAATCCACTTATCCAAATAAATTACAGTTTGCTGGTTTTTTGTGTTTATTTTACAAGAAAGCGAGGAAAGGAAGCTTTTTTGGAGCATAAACTTTAAAAACTCCCATTTTCTTCAATCCCCTTCACTCCCTCGGCTTTCTTCGAAAGCTTAAAGTCTCTTGAATCTCACAATTTTTGCGGATCAAGAGCGCTCTCTATCGGAGAGTTATTATTTAAGTTTGTAATAATTTCTAAATAAAGAGCAAGTGGGATTACGGATCCCACACCCCTCTTCCCCCATTTGGGGGAAGCCTGTATTTGTCCCCTATTTGCTTATTGTTTTGCATATTGCATAGTTAGATCAATAGCATGTTAGATTAGTTTCTATTTTGCAAAAGTAATCAAATGAGTACTTAGAAAGTTTTGTTTTTACATAAAGACTCCTAAAGTTTTATTCTTTCGTAGAAGATTTGAAGTTACTTGAAAGTTTCATTTTCTCGAAATTGCAAAAAAGTTTAAATTTTCCAAATTTTCCTTTTTACATGTTTAGTTAGTTTCAAGTTTTACTCATTTAAAACTTTACATCTTTTCTGCTTTTGTTAAAGTTTTTAAGTTTAATCAAAATCTCTTGAATCTCGCCATTTGCGGATTAAGGGTGCTCTTTGTCAGAGAGTCTTTTCTTCTTTCTTAAAATCTCTTGAATCTCGCTCTTAGCAGATCAAGAGTGCTCTCTACCGGAGAGTCTAACTTAACTTTAAAAATCTCTTGAATCTCTCCATTTGTGGATCAAGAGTGCTCTCTGTCAGAGAGTTCAAATTGGAACGAACATTTCGCTCACTCCGTGTATGCTCTACCCATCGCAGGCTAATCTGAGCTTTGGGATATCAAAAGCGGTAGTGTTGCAATTATTAATTTTCCAAATTAAGTTAATTTATCCACATTAATAAAATCAAGTCCCCTTTAACCAACGAAAATCCGACGTTGCCTCAAAAGTAATCGAAAGTGGGGAAATTTTGACTAAGGAAGCGGGAACAACTGGGAGTCAACCTCAAAGCACAGTTAGGCTACACACTTGTTGGTGTAGTGTTGAACACCGTTCTCGAGACTCCATTCCAACCCACATGTCCTTGTACAAAGCCACTTAGATCACATTCCGGACATATTCCTTGTACTGCAAGGTATATCGAGAATCCCCTCATCCCACAATTAATCAATTCACCTCTTAAAATCGTTAATAAAATAAACCAAGAGCACTTGCATAACGATTTCAAATAAACACTCCAACAGACAGTGACTCCATTAGCACTGGTCTTTCATCAGCAACAATATTTCAAGTTTTTTGCTTTTTATCTATCTTACAAATTGTTGATCATTTTATGATATCATGTTGTGGATGCAACTTAATTAAATTGGCGAGTAAACTTGGTTTAAATTTGCAAAAACTCAAAAAACTCCTAAAAACAACATCCATTCCAATCACTCAAACATTAACTAAATTTTGGATGTAGACTTGTTGGTGTATAACTCAACTCAAAAAACTCCTAAAAACAACATCCATTCCAATCACTCAAACATTAACTAAATTGTGATTGGACATATATCATGATTCATATGAATATGCAAACAGTAATTTCACTAATTTGAATTTCCACTTGGTTTGTCTTAGACTCTTATGATTATGATATTATCTGATATTCATATCATGTTTATACTTAAGGTTCATAGAATCATATCTAATTTCTACTTTATATCAATGATTTATGAACTTTGAAGCAAGGTGCATGTTAATTGTATTTCTTACTTATTGAAATTTGAAACTGAATACTAGTGAAAAATAAATTGATTTAATTTTGTATTTCATATATATATATATATATACACACACACACACACACAGTACCCCCAACGTACCCAACTCCCCTGTTTCAAAAAATGGCATCCCCGTCCCCGTCCCCAAGTTTCCTGGCAACTTAAATCATGATAGTTGTCCAAGACTCCAATCAAAGACCCAAAACTGGACAACCAATACAAAATGACATCAAATCTATATAAACATATTTCATCATTGATCATCCACGGAATTGTCCTATTTTGCTCATCTTTCTATGACCATTTATGTTCTCAGAACCTTTAGCCTTGCCACCCTTGAGCACGATATCTGTTAAACTGACCAATTTTGTAGCCATTTACAATATGTTAATGAATTACTTGCAATTGGTTAAATTGGCAGTATTTTATGATATTTTTTGATGAAATATTTGAGTTTGCATGTATGCTTGATGAAAATGTGTTAGTAGTTGGCTCACTGATGAGCAATGCTGAGTATATGGATGTTATCCTTTGCTTGTTATGAAGTTTACACCTACAGCAAAATGGTTATTTTTATTTACTTCACCAATAAACAGAGCAATAAAATTTAAGAGTATTATTATTTTATAACTCAATAGATAAGCAGGCTGCAAAGTCTTCCCAACTCCATAGCCTGTTGTAAGCTCACATAACTTGATTAAACCTCACAAGCCAGGTGGCATCAATTCAACAGTAAGGCAAACTCAACCCATTACCTCAGCGGCTCAGCCCAATCGAGGAAGATGGCCTACAAATCTGCCTCTCCAACAATCCACCATATGCCGATCAAGAAGGATAGTGTTCCCAATAAATAATTTCTTCACCAACCTGCAAGCATGATATGTAAATACCATGACGAACTAGTGATTTTTGGGGGGGAAATTAGTTGGGGGAAGTGGGGGAGACTTAGAACTCTATCATACACCTTGAGGAATCCAAGAACTTCCTAGTGTGTGTGTGTGTGTGTACAGCTCAATTTTGGGTAGATTCTCCTTAGCCGGGTTGCAAGTTGCAAAGTAGAGTTGTAAACTTGAAGAAGAGTTATGTTAATGCTATTGCAAAGTGGAGTTGAAGATTATTACAGGGGTTCATTAATGCTCTTCAACTCAGGGCCCACTTGAAGGGGTTTACTGGTGAATGCACATGTCTATGTGTTTTATGATTGCATTTACATTTCTTAGGTATGTATGTTTTATAATTCCTCAGTACAGCATCCTACATCCATGCAGCTAGCTGAGGAAGCATTATATGTTTAGTCTCAACAGTGATATGTTCATTGTATGTCTTGTTGAAGTTCTTCCACTGATCATATCATGATCATGTGGATCACAAAAGAAATGTTGTGTTGTTAAGCGCACTGTAGAATTAGTTCTTGCTTTTGCAGCATTGAGTTTCATTTCCTATAGTATTCATTTCCTACTTTATTGTTTATTTACTTTTTAGCATAACATTTTCAATTTTAGAAGTATAAGGTGATTTTGAAGCATCAAGCCTTGAGAACCAAGGGGCACTTTGTGCCTTAAATGACTTGACCTGCAGAATACCTGAACTTTGGATAGGTTCAATTAGTTACAGTCCTTCGATGGATTTAGTTCCACGGTATTTAGAGTTAGCACTGCATATTAATTCAGTAGCATTTGAAACCTTGAGGGTTGCATAAATAGTGCACAACACCTGGAAAGCTTAATCACCCTAGTTGATAACTTAAGTACAGGTTAGGTGATTTAGTAGTTCATAATCATGGTAATTCTTTAGTTCGCTAATCATCATGAGGCATCTACAATGACAAGTCGGCCCCATTAGAAGAAAAGGTCAGCCTCAAGTCAAGTATAAATACAAGTGACGTCTCACTCATTTCATCATCAAGCAAATTTGCTCAAGCAAGGAAGAAGTTCACTCAAGCAAGGAGAAGATTGTTTTTCTAGGGTTTCTTTCTTTGGGGTTATTCTTCTTTGTGATCATTCTTGTATCTGATTACTCTTATATCTGGTTGTACTTGTATCTTGAACTGATATCTCTGAATAAGAAAATGTTGCTGGGTTTTCTCCCTTGTGGTTTCCCAGGATAAAATTCTTGTGTCTTTGTGTTTCTGTGCATGGTTATTCATTCAGTGATCCTATTTTGTTTCTGCTGCAAATAAGATTGAAATTATACTGCTATCTTAAAATCTAACATGGTATTAGAGCAATGTTGAATAGATGCCATTGTTGAAAACTAGGGCATCCAAGTTTGGGTGTTTCTCTCCATAGATTGTCTTGAAAAGAGCTCTTGGGAAACTAGTCCTAGGAGGGCGCAGCTTTCTGTGGAAGCACATCTTCATTTCAAGAATTTTCAGTTTTTACCTAATTTCTGCCAGAACTGGGAAATTAGGGTTTATGTTTTTGAGTTGTTCTGTCCACGGATCCGGGAGAAAAGGAGGTCCATTCAGCTCGCCCTAATTGGGTGCATCTATCTATGGAATCATATCTCTCAAATTCCAAACTTCAATTTTGACTAGCTCCTACTAGGGTTTCTGAACCAGATTTTTCAGATCTCAGCTTGCAATCACAATGAACAGTGTTAAAGTGGAAGATAGACTTGATAGGGCTTCCAACTTTAACTCATGGAAGTCTAGGGTATTCATCATCCTAGAGGAAAATGATTTTTTGAAGTTTGTGAATGAAAAGGTACCAAAACCATAAGAAGAAGCAGTAAAGTCTCAATGGAATAAGAGTGATGCTAAGAGAAGCAGTAAAGTCTCAATGGAATAAGAGTGATGCTAAGGCAAGGAGGATTCTGATAGATTTTGTAAAGGATCACTTGATATCTCAGATCTCGCAAAAAAAGACGGCTAAGAAGATGTTTGATGCCTTGAAGAAGCTATTTGAGAATAGCAACATCAACCGAGCACTTGCCTTAAGACAACAACTCTCCAATATCAAGATGACAAGAACAGACTCGGTTGCATCCTACCTCATGAAGATTTATGAACTAAGAGATCAGTTGAGCACCATTGGGGAAATAGTTGAAGAGAGAGAGCTTGTCATGATGACCCTCAATGGTCTTCCCCATTCTTGGGAACCATTCATTCAGAGCATTAGTGGGCGATCCAAATTGCCCAAGTTTGATCGATTATAGGCAAATTGTACACAAGAAGAAACTAGACTTGCAGCTAGAGACAAGTTGCATGGCTCTCAACATGAAGAAATCCAAGCTCTTGCAGTACATGCAAGAAGAGGAAAAGGTAAGGGAAGGAAGAATCAAGGCAGAAAAGACAAAGTTGGAAGATCAAGCACAATTCCAGAACAAAAGAAGAAGAAGGATATTTCACATATTCAATGCTTCAGATGTCAGAAGCACAATCACTATGCCAAACAATGTCCCGAACAAAAGAAGAGAAAGCACCATGCCTCAACTGCTGATGTCGATGAAGATACTCCAATGAAGAGGTCAAGGAATGATGATCAAACAAAGTTCTTCTTTATTTCTGCTCTTTCAAGTACGGTTCCTACCACTAGTGATACTTGATTAATAGATATTGGTGCATCCAGACATATGACAGGTTACAGAGAGAGCCTTACAAATCTGGTAGAGAAAGAGTCTCTCATCTACGAGTTGTACTTGGAGATGATGCCAAATATACTGTGAAGATAACTGGGACTACTTCCTTGCAGTTAGATTCTGGTGATCCTCTACATTTGAGTGATGTATTATTTGTACCTGGGATGAAAATGAACCTTGTCTCTATATCAGCCTTGGAGGACAAAGGCTACAAGGTTTCCTTCTCTAATGGAAAGGTTCTTGCATGTCACAAGAACTCTAGTATGGATTCATCCCGTGTTATTGGTGTTCGAGAGGAGAGCGTATACAGATTAACTATACGACCAGTTCAGGCACTGGTGCATGACTCTATCAGTTTGAGTAAGTTATGGCACAAGAGACTTGCTCACCTACACTATAGAGCTCTCTCATCATTGAGGACAATGGTGACAGGACTTCCAGTACTTCATGTAGACCATGATGGTATTCGCAGAGGATGTGCACTTGGCAAGAATGCCAAGGGTTTTTTTTCCGAGCAGCAACAGCAACTCCAAGGGAATCTTGGATCTAGTACATTCAGATCTATGTGGACCAATGACAATTGCTTCCTTGGGTGGATTCTACTATTATGTGACCTTTATTGATGATTACTCTCGGAAGACTTGGATTTACCTCCTTAAGACCAAGGAATCCGAAGAGGTACTTAGCAGATTCAAGGAATTCAAGGCATAGGTCAAGAACCTGTCGGGAAAGAAGATCAAGGTTTTGAGATCAGACAATGGAGGAGAGTACACCTCAACAGATTTCAGCGATTTCTGCAAGGAGGCAGGAATCAAGAGGGAGTACATTGTTCCTTACAACCCTCACTAGAATGGGGTTGCAGAGAGGAAGAACAGAATGATTGTGGAGGGAGCCAAAGCTATGATTCATGATCAGGGTCTGCCTATGTTCTTATGGGCAAAAGCTTCCAGTACCGCAGTGTATGTACAAAACATAAGTCCTCATAAGATATTGAGGAACATAAATCCAAAAGACGCCTTCATAGGTGTGAAGCCAAAGGTTGGTCACTTGCGGATCTTTGGTTGTTCAGTATATATTCATGTGCCCAAGGAAAAGAGGACAAAGCTAGAACCTTCAGGCAAGAAGGGTACATTTGTGGGATATAGTGAGTCTTCGAAGGCTTACAGGATCTACATCCCAAGATCGAGACGGATTGAGGTCAGCAGGGATGTCTCCTTCGAATAGGAGGTAGCCTTCAGAAGAGCCAGAGGATCTGACATGGAGATTGATGGTGAGGAGCTGGCGACTCCAAAGGAGATGGCAACATCTCCCCCTCCCCCTTCAGCAGTTCAAAGGGAGCCAGTTGAGACAATTGAGCCTATTGATCCCATTGATCCAGTATAGCTAGTTGATACTCCCAAAGATGTTGTTGTAAGCCATAAAAGGCCTATTTGGGCTCGTCAGACTCTGTAGGAGGCAGAGAAGCATGCTACCCCCCGTGGTACTTTTAGGGAGAGCTAGAGACCTCAGAGATTCTCAAGCTATGTAGCTTTGATGAGCCACATCATTGATTATGAGCCCTCCAACTATGAGGAGGCTTCCATCCAACAGGTATAGAAGGATGCCATGATGGAAGAATATCAATCCATCATGAAGAATGATGTGTGGGAGATTGTTCTAATACCTGAGGGGAAGTCAGTAGTGGATTCCAAGTGGATTTACAAAATCAAGCATGGAGCAGATGGCAGTATTGAAAAACACAAAGCGAGATTTGTGGCTAGAGGATTCTCTTAGAAAAAGGGAATTGATTATGATGAAACATTTGCTCTGATTGCTAGGTACACTTCCATCAAGACGATTATTGCTCTTGCTTCGGCTATGAGATGGAAGTTGCATTAGATGGATGTGCCTTCTTCAACGGTGTGATCGAGGAAGAGATCTACATTGAGTAGCCAAAGGGTTTTGTGATCCATGCGGAGGAGTCCCATGTGTGCAGACTGAAGAAGGCCTTATATGGACTCAAGCAGGCACCAAGTGCATGGTATGCTAGGATTGACGGATACTTGGTGAGTTTGGGATTCACCAAGAGTGATGCAGATCCCAACCTTTGATCCTAGTGCTTTATGTTGATGACTTGTTTCTCACCGGAGCTGAGAAACTCATTAAGTGGTGTAAGAGGAAGCTAGTGTCTGAGTTCGAGAGGAAGGACCTTGGTTTGATGCACTACTTCTTGGGACTAGAAGTGTCGCAAAGACAAAGTGAGATCTTCTTAAGCCAAGGGAAGTACACTATAACCTGAGGAGATTTGGGATGATGGACTATAAGTCCATGGCCACACAAATGGATTCAAATCTGAAGAAGCTAAGAGATTTTGCTTCCGATTCAGATATGATAGATCCTACCATGTATAGATAGTTGATCGAATCGTTGATGTATTTGGTTAACACCAAGCCAGATATTTGTTTTGCAGTGAATGCTCTCAGCAAGTTCATGAGTGAGCCGAGACAGGTGCACTAGGTTGCTGTAAAACATGTGTTGAGGTACTTGCGTGGCACAGTGGGATATGGCATGAGATATGCTTCCAATATAGACATGAGATTGCAGGGCTATTCTGATTTTGACTGGGCAGGGAGTATTGCAAATAGGAAGAGCACCTCCGGGATTTGCTTTAATCTGGGATTTGTCGTGATTTCCTAGTGTAGCAGAAAGCAAACCTTAGTGACATTAAGTACAGTAGAGGCTGAGTATATTGCAATGAATGTTGCAGGTCACAAAGCAGTGTGGCTTCAGAAACTCCTTGCCGGATTGTTTGGTCAGATGCTAGAGTCGGTTTTGATTCATTGTGATAACCGGAGCTGTGTGTAGTTGTCAGTGAAACTAGTATTTCATGATAAGTCGAAGCATATCGAGATCCATTACCATTACATTAGAGACATGGTACAGAAGGAAGCAGTTCAGCTCCAGTATATCTCTACTGATGATCAGACTGTCGACATTCTCACCAAGCCTCTTCCCAGGGAGAAGTTTGTGTCCTTCCGTGACCACGTTGGAGTAGTGGAGAATGTCTCTCGTTGAGAGGGAGGATCGATGTTGCAGTATCAATGAGACATTCTCCCTGAGACTGGGAGAATGGTGTGACTCTTCCTTTGAGAGGAAGAGAGAGGGTGTTGGTTGTTACATATTGGCTCCTCGATGGACTAGGTTGAGTTGTTGATTCCTCGATGAACTGAGTTGAGTTGTTACATGTTGTTCCATGTTGACTCCTCGATGGACTAGGTTGAGTTGTTGGCTCCTCAATGGACTAAGTTGAGTTGTTACATGTTGTTTCATGTTGACTCCACGATGGACTAGGTTGAGTTGTTGACTCCTTGATGGACTGAGTTGATTTGTTACATGTTATTGCATCTCAACTCCTTGATGGACAGGGTTGAGTTGTTGACTCCTCAATGGACTGAGTTGAGTTGTTACATGTTGTTGCATGTTGACTCCCGGATGGACTGGGTTGAGTTATTGACTCCTTGATGGACTGAGTTGATTTGTTACATGTTGTTGCATGTTGACTTCCCGATGGACCGGGTTGAGTTGTTGACTCCTCGATGGACTGACTTGAGTTGTTACATGTTGACTCCCCGATGGACTGGGTTGAGTTGTTGTCTCCTCGATGGACTGAGTTGAGTTGTTACTTGTTGACTCCTTGATGGACTGGGTTGAGTTGTTGAGTCCTCGATGGACTGAGTTGAGTTGATGACACTTCTCGATGGACTGAGTTGTGTCGGAAGACCTTTCTTAAGATGACGAGATGTTCAAGACAAGACATGATGATCAAAAGCGGCGAGCACTATCCAGCCTGCTACAGGCTATTTAATGTGGACGTAGCAGGCCGATTGGCCGTTGGATCTCAATCTCCCAACCGGCTTGCTGCGACCGCATTAAATGGCCTGCAGCAGGCTGGATAGTCCTCGCCATCAAAAGCTATCCAGATGTGTTCTATCCTAATGATACCCCCTAGCTAAGAGGGAGTGTTGGTGATTGTAGCTACGCGAGGTATCCTCACACAAGTCGGCCCAAAAGAAAATAATAATAAAGTGTAATTCATTATGCTAGAAGACAAGTCAAGCCAGTCAAGAGAAGCAAGTCGACCCCATTAGAAGAAAAGGTCAACCTCAAGTCAAGTATATATAAGAGTGACGTCTCACTCATTTCATCATCAAGCAAATTCGCTCAAGCAAGGAAGAATTTCGCTCAAGCAAGGAGAAGATTGTTTTTCTAGAGTTTCTTTCTTTGGGGTTATTCTTCTATGTGATCATTCTTCTATCTAATCACTCTTATATCTGGTTGTACTTGTATCTTGAACCGATATCTCTGAATAAGAAAAGGTTGCTAGGTTTTCTCCCTCGTGGTTTCCCAAGATAAAAAATTTGTGTCTTTGTGTTTCTGTGCATGGTTATTCTTTCAGTGATCCTATTTTGTTTCCACTACAAATAAGATTGAAATTATACTGCTATCTTAAAATCGAACATTTAGTAGCTAGCTATTCATTCCCTCTCGCCCTTTTACCGGAAAAGGTAATGGCTTGTTTGCCACTAGCAGGTCTTGCATCATTCATCTCACCACGTCTTGTGGGTTTTTGTGTATCAAACTGTGTAGAAGGTGGTGATAATGTTGCCACATTTGCCTCCTAAATGTTAAAGTCAAACTCCTCCCATTACAATTGTGGGACACCCCCCTACCCCCTGCACCTGCTGCTTCACAATAGGTATCTCGTACTCCACCTTCCACTGAGAATTTATGTTAATGTTTTCCAAGGTAATGACAACACATCAAGCATTTTCTCAAGCTTCCTCACCCACAAACGGAGATTGTCTGGGACATAAACCATATCATTCACGAGGTGAAACTCTAACTTGTACGAGGATCATAATAAATTTAATTAGTCTTGAGGATCATATATTATAATTACTATAATTGTTAAGTTCTAACCTGCTGCGCTTCTTTGCATGTATTTTTTTCAAATGCACTCGCAACCTAAAGTGCTACAAGTTTGGCTCAGCACCCAAACGGAAAATTTTTGTTAAAGCAGTGTTTTTGCACCATAATTTCTCCACCAAAGATCTAAAACTAAAAAGGAAAAAAAGACTTAAATTACATTTCAATACAATAGTAAATAGGAAATAAAGAAAACATAATTCAACTTTCAAATCAAACACGTAATTAAAATTCTAAATTTTAATGGTCTACTTAGCATTAAGATCTTCCTTTCTTAAACAACAATGTCAAAGCCAAATAGTCCATTGGCATTCCTATACATCTCCATCTCGCAATTATTGGTTCTACGAGCTTCGTGATCAAGTACCATCCTCTAAACACACAAAAGGAACCCTTCCATAACCTCGCCATCAAAATCAAAATTACATGAGTAAGTGAAGGCAAGGTTGAGAAAAAGTGTTGTTGCATGAAATGGGGCAATGGAGCATCTCGATCCATCAATTATCAATCAAATCCCTGTTCATCATTTATGTTTCATGTTCAAGGGTAACCTTGCCAAAATAATAAGATCAAATAGCTTCCTTGGCCCTATCCATGGCGTCATACAAGTAACACATTATGGGCTTAATCCTATCAACCAAGCGAAAAACCTTTACCAAAGGTTAGCTAACCATGTGCATTTCCTCCACTCCTTCCCAAAAGGAATTAGTGTACACTAGTTTAGCAATGAGTCCTCCCATCTTGTATTGTGGTAAATGGCACCACTCATTGGAAATGAACACCTTCTTCACCTCAAATTCACAATGGTGCAAAGACAAAAGGGGAATGAAGTTGATAGCAAATGTGTAATTGTGGGATGCAACAACTCCCTGTTTCTTATGAACATCTTTGTGAGGCTAAGAACAAATGCATGGTTATATATATATATATATATAACATCAAGGCCAAAACATTGTGGGGTGCCTTTCCATTAGCAACTTGTCAGTGGCCACCTAATTAGTTGTATTATTGTTACTAGTTGCACACTTATCTCGTGATAAACTCATCCAACAATTCACACAACAACGCCGCAGCATTAACATGTGTTGATGCATCAACAAATTTAATAAAGGGTGTACCCTTGGAACAATATACCAAGAAATTAAGGAGTGTCTTGCCCTTCCCATTTGTTCAACCATTGAACATCACCGTGCATCTAGAGGCCTCCCATGATTTCCTCGAGTCCTCCAATCTAGTATTGATATTATCATTTTCCACTTGAAGGGTTGGCCCTAACAGAGTCGTAACTCCTCATAGATAGAGGGTTTACACCCTAATCCAACAATGACGACAACATCAAACATTGACCAAAAGAACAAATTTGTCTTTTCAATGCTCAAAGATATGTCGCTCCAAAA
This sequence comes from Larix kaempferi, assembly GCA_027924585.1. NCBI lineage: Eukaryota > Viridiplantae > Streptophyta > Pinopsida > Pinales > Pinaceae > Larix > Larix kaempferi. The sequence continues at coordinate 4,713,063 of BSBM01000806.1, forward strand.
AAGACACCTCCCCACAACCATGTACGCTTCTTGCTCCATTCTTTTAACCATTGATTGAATGGAATGTTATACCCCATCTTCGATTCTTGGAACAAAGAAAGGTGAGATCCTCATGGAAGGTGAACCGGTGGAGTCCCTCTCACTACCCCCAATCCCAGATATGCATGTGGTTCTTGAGGATCTAGCTACTCCACCAGCAACAATTTCAAGTTTGAGTGTTGTTGCCTCTTCTTTCCTTGTCATTATGGTGGGCAGCTTACACAACTTATGGCGATGATTAAGTACAAACTACAACATCCTCCCCTAGGATTCTAGTAAGGTAGTATTTTGATTGGCTCACTCCTCTTATCATGGACTGTCCACACAGCTTACAAGTCAAAGTCAAACTTTGTTGGTTTGTCCCATCTTCAAGTCCACCATATTACCAAAATGGGTCCACAACCTTCAACATTTTGACAAGGCAATCTTCAACTTCAAACTTCAAACCTACGGCAGAAAAAAAAATGAACATCAAAGAATGCTGGTAAAAAAATAGACCTATAAATTGTTCTATGACCCATGAAAACGATAATAAGATGCAAGCAACAAGCACTTTGAAAACCCTTGCATCAATCTGGAAAAAAACTAGTTAAAGCGTGGAGTTTTAAGATATACCAGGGAATATGAAAACCATAGTTTTATTTTAAATAAAATCAATCCCCACTCCAAGAAAGAATTTTTGATAGTGATGAGAACGATTGTTTGGCCCCCCTAAGATCGATTGTTGGCAATGATAAACTCTTTCACTCTCAATCCCCAATTGTTTTTTTTTTTTCAGCGATCTCAATCCCCAATTGTTGCAAAGGCAAATAAACCTTTAAAAAATCAGATTTTGCCACTTTGTGAGTGACATGTCATTGAGTGACGATTTTTTATTTTTATGGTTTGTGGCACAATTTTTAGGACATGATTTCTTGTTTCTTGTTTGGAATCACGATTTTATCGATTTTTCAGCAAATTTTTGTCTATGCCACCTTAACGGATCATCGTGAATACATTTATCTTTGACTACACACTTAATAGAATTAGTTGTACACGCTAGTCTCACCTATCCTTTAATGAACACTAGATCACAAAGTGAGAAAATTTTGCATTTACTATTAATTTTTGGTAGAGTTAGGGTTTAATGCAGAAAAATAAACAATCAATATACTTTAATGCAAAATCACTTTTAACATTTAACAACTAGTACTAAAAATGAAATAGTACAACAATAGCTCTAGTAAAACATAATTTTCATCTCTTTCAACTTTTCGCCTTTAACACTACCAGATGGTTACTGTGTTAAAGTAATCTTCAGTAACATGTAATCTTTAACATTAGTACAACTTACACAGTGCTTATTAACAAAAATAAAGAAAACAAGTTTTAGGGTACTTACTTGGAGCGTGGAACCCTTCCTGTTTTATACTCAGAAATATTACTTTCAGACAAAGTTGTGCCTCTCAGAGGCCAGCCAACACTGGGAACCAACTGACCCTACTAAAGAATAAGTACAAACCACAGAGATAGAGATGAAAGGTTGAAGACAAAAGTCAATGACGGTCAAAACACAATTACAGTCTCATCATAATAACAGAGTCAACAAATAAATATGGTTTCAACAAATTCTCAGCACAGAAAACAGATCTCAATAATATAGATCTTGTTAGAGGCAAGTCTCAGCAGTAACTGATCATAAACAGGTCTAGAAACCCACGATCTCCACAGGTGTACACACAGTAGGATATATCAGATCCTAGGGCCTTACGGCCTTCACAACAAAGTAACTAGTAGGCAGATCGTGGACCAGAAAAGAACTTATGGCTGAGTTTAGAGTCACGACCTCACTACAACCAGAGATATAGCAAATCAGATGTCATCAACAGCAAAACAAAGCCCAACCAAAGCTACAGTAGGCAGATCGGGTTCCAAACAGACCACAAACAATAGACCAAGTCTTAGACAATCCACAGAAGAGTAGATCAAGCCTCTTATCAGGTAGATCAGACCTAATCAAAATCCAAATAAGTAGATCAGGCTTCAAGTAAACTTTAGCAAACAGAAAAGACCTCAGTTGAACAGATCAAAACCCTTAAACAATAGATCGAAACCCTGTTAGGCTTTAGGAAGCAGATCGGATTCCATCAGTAACATATCAAACTTCAATAAGAAATCAAAAACCAGGCCAATAGCAAATAGGGTCTCACGGATTAGCAGGGAGCTACAAATAACCTTGACATCAGCCCTAACAAGCAGAACTGGGATGAGTGGTGAGCTTCAGCTGATGGGCGGCCTCAACACAGACATGCAAGCAGCAGAGAAGGATCAGATCTGAGTTGGATGGAAACTTCAGCAGTTAGGCGACTTCAACAAGCAGCAAAAAAAAGACTCCTAACAACCTTGACGTCAAGCAACAGAACTAAGATGGATAAAGGATTTTCAACTTACTAAAAAATAGAAACAAGAGACCTTAATAAATAGTATAATAGGATATTCTAGAGAGGCCCCGTTAAATTAGGAAGACACCAAAAATAAAAAGTAAAAGTAAAAGATAAAAGAATAAAAGAATAAAAAAATAAAAAATAAAAAAATAAAAGGTAAAAGATAAAAAATAAAAGAATAGAAAATAGAAAATAAAAGAATAAATAATAAAATATAAAGGGTCATATAAATAAGTGAGGGTACAATGACCCATGACCCTTAGGACCAAGGGTAAACCACAAGGTGGTTAAATAACCATAGTACCCATAGGACCAAAAACATCAAGTTATAAACTTATAAGTCAAGAAACAACTTTAGAGTGGGTAGAAGACCCCTTTAACCACAAGTCAAAGACAAGGGTACCACAAGATCAAAAACAACACGGTGTAAGGACCAAAAGTAAATCAACCAAGGTGGGAAAGGTACAACCAGTCATCTCTCTCTCAAATGTACAAATGTTCCATATAACCTGAAAGTTCATCATCACTGTATAAGGAAGGGTCCACACTGGATGATGTGATCATGTGGTCCTCTAGACCGCTCCTAAGGTCAAATGTTGCTGGCTTCATCAAGAGGTGGCCAGTCCCTTGAGAAGACCATCTAACTCAACCATCTCGAGGACCTAGGAGAAGAGAACATCACACATCATCATCTTGGTAACTGACCAAGAACCTCCATTCTCAAGGAATGGCTCTCAGCCCAAAGCTGAGCTTCAGTCCCAGACTGAGTCATGTTGATCAACCCTCTGGTCCTTGACCACGTCCTCCATTCTCCCAGAGAATGGTCCTCAGCCTCAAGCTGAGCTTTCAGTCCCAGACTGAATGTTGATCAACCACCCGCAGGACCTACTTGGTCTTTGACCAAGAATCTACCTGGTCCTAGACCAGGATGTCTCTGTCTCAACCTGCAGGATCTGCTTGGTCCTTGTGACCAAGAAACTATCTGGTCCCAGACCAGAATACCCTAGAGACAAATAGGCAAATAGGGTCCCTAGCTAGGGACTTTGCCATGGCATCAACCTGCTTGGTCCCCTGAACAAGAACCCCGGGAGACAGTTGGGGGACCTAGGGTACCTTCTAGGGTCTTACTCTTTACTCTGCCTGGTTAACATAACCAGGAACCCTAGTTAACTGACTAGGGTACCATTCTCTCTAAGAATGGGTCTCGCAGCTGCACTAAAAGTTAACATTTACCATCACTAATGACGAGCAATATCTTGCAACTCCATTTCAAGAAAGGCCACCGTATCCCTCTTGATCCATGGATGCATATAATCATCTTGCCAACCACAATAACCAAAAACCAGTGGAAAAACTATTGCACATGTGCAAATGAATGGGAAACTTCCCTAGCACTAACATAGTCATCTTATGCTAGGAGTCACAAGGATGATGGGTAGGTCATATTGAGCTAACCCATGTATTGGGAACAACGAACTTGCAGCATTGTGATCCATGGATTGAATATTTAGGGTAACCTTTGCAACTAGGTTAACATTTACCATCATTAATGACGAGCAATATCTTGCAACTCCATTTCAAGAAAGACCACCGTATCCCTCTTGATCCATGGATGCATATAATCATCTTGACAACCACAATAACCAAAAACCAGTGGAAAAACTATTGCACATGTGCAAATGAATGGGAAACTTCCCTAGCACTAACATAGTCATCTTATGCTAGGAGTCACAAGGATGAAGGGTAGGTCATATTGAGCTAACCCATGTATTGGGAACAACGAACTTGCAAAATTGTGATCCATGGATTGAATATTTAGGGTAACCTTTGCAACTAGGTTACTACATGCCCTTAGTTTCTTTGGTAGGATTGCATTACAAGCCACTAAAGATGATGCAGCATAGCACTAGTAATGGAAATGGAAAACAACCTTCTGACACAATAACCTTAACCTTTATATACAATTTACTAATTAGGGAGTATTGTTTGGTAAACTCAAACAACACAATAAAAGTAGCAGATGTTTTCAATTATTGAATTTAAATGCAGTTTTACCCTTATATGTAAGGTATAGCAGCCCCAAATGAACACTACCAAAACTTCAAAATTATTTAAAAACGGAAAAACCCTAAACATAATGTACATCAAACAAAATAAACAGCACAAATATCCTTTTTTGTAACCAAACCTACTTGTTTTCATTTAAATAGGTCTCTTCCACCTTCTCTCATTTCTTGACACTGAAGCCCTCAAACGAACATTGCAAGAGCAATCCAAGCATCTTCCATTTAATAGTGCCACAGTTCTATAAAGAAAAGCAGGAGACATGCTCATGAAATGGTTTTCAGTTAATTAAGTGGAAATTCATGCATCTATGTTTCAATTTAATAACATTAATGTGATTTCTGTGCCCCTATCTACACCAATGCAACTCTAATAAAAACAGTACCAAATTTAGATGTTGATCCACTTTACTTCTCTCTCAAAAATATACATGACTATTACCAGCTAAGTACTTTTCAGCCCACTAGATGCATGAAATATATCTCATGCAAACTATCAAATCCACACCAGACTCAAGAATACATATATGCAGGCAACCATATTTTCCAAAATTGAGAATGCTAAGCAATCCAACACAAGAATGTAATCAAGCAATATTGTTTAGTACTTACTCCACAACAATTAGAAATCATAGCCTTTATTTTAAGATCCAGTTACTAACTATACCACACTTAGATTATGAACTGCAAAGAATATAAACTTACATATCTAGCACATTGATGACTTCTATTTCTCCCCTTAGATTTCCGTATTCCATCACCATCTGCTGATGAGGTTCGAGATTGTGTTGTGCTTGCAAGAGATCCACTCAACACCCTTGGTGCCTTCCAAGCACATGATAAAATGCTGCACTCGGATCTGCTGCCTGTGTCAAGTTTTATAACCTTACAAACATTCACAGCCTCAAAAGATACTGCATCCAATCAAAAGGCAACGCAGTCAAAATTCACTTATACTACATATTTTTCTTCCTAAGCACATAAAACAACAAACAAGACACAGCCCAAATGTATTACTTTCTAGAAAATTAAAACAATCCAAGATATACGCATAATAAGACAAAAAAAGGTTAATTTTCTGTTTGTGGTTTATTAGTGTTTCAAGGGGTATTCTGTATAAACCGCACCTTTATGACCCCGCGGTGGTGACCTCTTCTGTCGCCCACTTTTTCTTTTGTAGTATGCTTGATGTACATATTGTTATACTGATAAAGCATTTGAAGCATATCTCCAAAAAAAACTACACTGTGCAAATGCCATTAGAAGACATTTTAGTGTGTTTATAATATTATATTCTCCAATAGTAGCACCATACTTACCCTAAACATGAGCTTGGTAATTGATGATAATAGACTAGTGCCATGTATTATCATCATCTGGCTTGGTCTAAGACTCTAAGTTATATGATATCGTCAGCTCTTAGGGTGCATTGACAGGGGCTTGGTAAAATGGGCAATGGCCAAATGCTGTGACCCTACAGCCAATGTAAGGGATCACTTATCTAAATAAATGGTAGGTTGGCCTCGAACTTGACCGTACTGAGTAAAAAATCTGCATAATAATAGAAGATTATTATAATCATTCCTCCATCGAACTGTACATGATATTTGATATTGTTATCTTCTAGTATCCTCTTATTTCGTTAGAGTTGCTATGCAAGTCCTTAAACAACGAATATGTTTCCGCTCCAATATAAGTGAATGATGTAGAAGTCCAAAATTATGATGAAATAAATGTAATGGTGACTTAGGGAGTTGGGTTAATTAGGTAGTATAACTACCTAAGTTCATCGTATATTTGACTCTATTGAATCAAATCGTATATAAGAGTTGTTTTCGCACTTCCACGTTGTACTCACTCGACATATCTTTTTCATCCCAATGACCTACTCTCGTGGTCACTTTGATAAAATTATCTTATCTTACTCTCGTGGTTACTTTGATAAAATTATCTTATCTTATTTTATATTTCCCATGCATTTCATGTTTACCGAGATAGTATCAAAGCAGAATGAATCGGAGTTCCAGTTGACTCAAGTTTGTCATAATTGGAGATCCTAATCCAAAAAGGTTTCAAGAAGCTAATTATCAAAGTTCATAAGGTTGATATCATCTTTTTTTTTAATTTTGTGAAGTCATTTTGAAAGGAAAAACTTGAATAGTTTGAAGAGATATCATGAGCCCTCATCCCGTTGAATTGAAAGAAATGAAGCGGTTTCATGAGGTCAAGACTGAAATGCAGCTGCCCTTTCCATGAAAGCACAGTCCTGAGTCACCAAACGTCCTGCGAACCCTCATCCCAGTCACTTCAAAAGAGAGATGCCATGCTCACAAAAGAAGAATGCAGACCATACTACCCAACCAAGGGCAACAAAAACCCTTGCAGATCAGGATGACAGTGGGAGGATTGCAAATCCACAAGTAGAAATAGAATAGCAAGCCTGACATAGAAGAAACTTAGGGGGAGACTGTAAGGCGACCTAGGGTCAAAAAAGGATGTGCCTCAATAACAACAAATAATTCAGGACACAGAGACACAGGATTGATGCCCAGGAATAGAAGATGAATCTGTTTGTGAAAAGGACAGAGTACAGAAGTTAGATGCAGACCAACAAATGGGGTGTCTGAGAGTTTCTGAGACAGAGGTTTGTTCTCGAAATTTGCAGAGGAACTTTTTAAGACAAGAGTTTTGACTCGTGCAGAAGGCATATCCTTCACGAAATACATGTCTGAATCTGAAGCAAAGAGAGAGAGTTTCTTTGGCAAGAGCCTAGAACAAGAAGATAATAACGAACAGCAAGAAGGTGACACATGCAGAAGATAGACCCTATGCAACGCACAACCAAGATTCTGTGTCTTAAAACGAGAATTTCAATACACCGTAGAAACAAAGGTATTTTTTTAATTTCTTTAAAAATTCGAGAAATAAAAGAAGAAGCACGTTGTGAGAGAAGATTCCAGAGTTTGTTCCAGCACCTAAAACATGTATTTCTTTATGAGAAAACTTTGTATCTGAAAATTTTGAGTCATGTTTGCTCTGAATTTAATTTAAAAAGAAAAATGGAAAATACAGAAAGATATTTTTAATATTGGCATATCAAATTGGCTTCAATCAAAAAATTTACATAAATATTAAATAATAATAACTAATCTAAGGTCACATTTTAGCAAGATGTCAAATTGACATATGAGACCTCCTTGTTTGTGGGACAAGATACCCCTCTACACAGCAATTTCACTGCTTAACATATCAAATCAGCACTGACAGAGACCTTCAAATATATTGGAATTTCTCCCAATGATATGTGAAACAAGAATGAAAAAGGATGATGACAATGAGCAACATATATTGTTCCGACTCCGACTGCTTGAATCTCTAAGGCAAGATCAAAGAAGGTTTAACTCAACATGGATAGTTGTTCAAGTAATTTGGGAATTTGGCAGTTTTAGTAATTCGGGAGCTCCAAAGTTCCAGTCATTAGAATTTCTAAAATTGAAAATTTTGGGACCTTGGGGATTCAGAGAATTAGGAACTTGGGAATTCTACCCTTACGAGGGTGATGAAGTAACTTGATGGAGTATCTACGGGATTCCAAAACTGTGGAGGCATAGAGAAGTTGCTTAAAAAGAATTTTTTTAATGTTTTTGTTGTCAGTGAAGTTGGTATTATAGTTTTAAGGTGTTGAAGTATAATGCTTCAATACAAGTCAATGATATAGAAGTGTCAAATTATAATGAAATAAATGTAATGGTGACTTTAATAATGTCAAGTGGGTCTAGCTCAAGTGGTTGCAAGGAAAATTGTTATCCTCCCCACACAAGTTCAAATCCCACGTTGTGACATGATGCTCTGTGTGAGTCGTTTGTTGATTACCATGATCGTTTGTTGATTACCATGATCGTCATGAGCTTGTTGACAAAGCGTCAAGCTCCTGCAGAATCCGGTTTACCCTGGATACCATCCTTGGAATGTGGGGAAGTGCCCATCGTATTTTGTAAAAAATAAATGGTGACTTTAATAAGTCATTAGTTAAATAAAAGGTAGTTAGGTCAATTAGGTAGTATAACTAGCAAAATGGTAAATAAAAAGGCCATCAACCCCTTGTATCTACCTAAATGGTAAATAATTGGCAATCCACCAATTAAATTGAGTCTCCATTGACTAAAATTGTATTTCATATGTTTGTGCATTTTACGTATTCAATTTTCCAACAAATAATAAACAAGACACTAAACAGTTGAATAAGTTGTATCAATTTTCCAACAAATAATAAACAAGACAATAAACAGTTGAATAAGCTGTAAGATTTCGTCTCCTCTTGTGTACTATCTCAACATGGGTTTTAAGGTTTGGTTTTGAAATAGTTTCTATGATTTTAAAATCTCATTTTCTCTTGTGTTATTTTACATTAGTTGTGAAATCTGGTTTATGGGAAGATATAACTCCTAGCATACTATAATTCATGTGCTAATAGTGATATCCACATCTGTAATGACCCTCATATGAATATAATAGTTGATTGTTTGCAAGATAAATATGTGTGCTTGCTCAACCTCCCCTACACATCCATAAGACGTATTGTTCTGCAGATGTGTGTCTTCTCTTCTCTCATTTCCTTCTCTTCATTATTACCCATTAGAGCCATGATCCCCTCTCATATTTGTTGTATTTTTGGGGTCATTTTTAGTAGTTTGGTTCATACTCTAAAAATGCAAATAAGCTGTAATAAAAGCAGAAAATAATAGGTTTCGAAGGCTGAGTTCGCATTGCTTACCTGATAAAAACGAAATGGAAGCCATAATTCTTATCTTTTTAATCTGTAAGTTAAAAACCGGAAAAACAAATGTCACGTCAGTTAATGTGAAATGCTTTCAGAAGCATGAAGTATATTGTACACAATGAATGAACATACCCACACCCATAGTTCCCTTGTCTGTTCAAAATGGCCAACCAATAAAATTTAAATGGATACCTCATATACAAGTCCTCGAAACTCACACAGCAGGACTGATTATATATTGACTTACATGTCAATCTAATTATGTCGCAGGGCACCATCCACCACCATAGAAATATAAGAATTTCACAATCGCATGATCATTCGCAACCCTCGCTATGTATAATAACAAATACTCAAAATTCTCCCCCAGAACTGAATTGTCCCAAGCATTCATTGTTTCCTGCGATTCAAAACCTCCTAAACCCTACAACTAAACCGAAAATATTTCAAAAATTCCTTCAATTCAACTCAAATATCAGCCAAACCCTCTCGGGCCTGATCTTGTGGGACAGACCTCAAACCTTCAATTGCCACATTTATAAACGGCCACTTTGGCATTGAATGGAAGGATGGGTTTGCAGTGATGCTAAGAGTTCGAACCCTAGGACACGCATTGATAGGGAAGAAGAATTAATTCTACAGAAACTGGACAGGGTGCGAAGGGGGAGGGTATTTAGATAAGATAGATAACGAGAGAGCTAGCGTTCAGTCCACAGATATTTTTCATCGTTATTTTAATCGGCATTTGAAAGAAAAATTATATATTTTTATTTATTGGGTTAAATGGTAGGTTGTTATTGGTTGGTTGGGGTTGGGGATTTGGTCTAAACTCTAGATATGGACTAAGGAAATTTATTATCACGTGATATTCAGAGGGTAGCCTTTCTGGTTCCGCGCTTTCGCCGAGGTTGGCATCATTAAAAGCTTTAGTTGTAAAGCATTCATAGCCTTTTCACTCGTGGATTTGGACTTTTAACTAAAAGACGACCTTCTAGTTGCTTTGAAGGTACTCATGGCACTGAAAAACATGGCAAGCATCATTCACTAATCAATGCAGTATATATTTGTTAAATGTCAAGTATCTCAACATTTTAAGGTTTTTCAACTTGAAAAAAAAACGTACTATTGCTATTTATTGAATCAAATAGTACAAAGATATTCATCTTTTTTTTGCAAAAAAGGTACATTCTATATAATCACGACAGTGATCCCCTAGATCTCCTCCGAATTTACAAAATTTTTCATGCCAGACTATACATATCAGAAAATGACAATATCCTTACAAAAAGTAGTATCAAAAAATCTTGACATTGCCATTCTTAGAAGAAAAAAACTTCACCACATTCCAGCATGCTAGAATCCATCCACTCCTCCCAATGGAGTAAACCTTCAGTACCTGATAAAGCTTGCTTTGATAAAACATCAACTTGTCCATTGTGTTCACGAAAGATGTGAGAAAAAGTGATTTGTTCCTGCTTATCAATCTCCATTCTAGCCCGCCTACACCAGTGTGAGAGAGCAATAACATTTAAATCAAATTCTTTTGCTGCCCACTTGATAGTGACACGTGAATCACCATAAACCATAATATTAACCAACCCAAAAATGTTGGCACACTTCAGAACACACCACAGTGCTAAAAGTTCAGCTTTCATATTACTGCCATTCCCACAGTTGAGCCGAAGGGTATAATAATGATCCTTATTCAGAAAAATAACTCCACTGGCAGCACACATCCCGTTCTGAGCTGCCCTATCAAAGAACAATGTGGGTTTGTTAACAGTTAAAGAAAACTGTCCAATCCTTCTCTCCTCTGCTGATAAAAGATTTTCAGAATAAAGTTGAGTTAAATTTGAAGCAATAAGTCCACATGCAACTACATCCGGCACTTTATCCTGAAAGGTACACAAATTCCTGAAATAATGAAGAAGTCTAAAAACGTGATGATTTTTTTTTTTTGGCAAATTTTATCGGATTTTGATCATTTTTTAAGAAATCCAAATTTTGTGTCGTTCAAATCATTATTCATAATTCATAAATGGATTTAGCGTTCTCAAAAACCTTGAGACACCCATATTCTAGGAATTCAAAAACTATTATTTAGAATTTTAAGAATTCCTTCAAAATTATTGTCGGATTCTGTCGAAATCATGCCGAAAAAAGCCGTCGAGAATGGTTGAAATCGTTGTGCATTTAGGCTACGCGTTAATATTATATATTGCATTTATTGGTGCATTGTTGAGTGTTTATTGATAGCTAATAACATGTTAACATGGATAAAGATTTCATGAAAATCACCATCGAAGGAAAGTAGGATTAAAGTTGTTGAGATAAGGGGAACGTAGGCGGTGCTTCAAAATCAGAGAGTTTGGATTTATGATGATTGTTAATGTTGTAGCCTAGACGTTCAACGATTTTGCCCGTCCTCAAGAATTTTTCGACACAAATCTGGTAAGAAAATTTAAGATTTTGAATAACAATGTTTAAATTTGTTTAAGATGGGTGTCCTGGAGATATTTGAGGGCGTTGAATCCATTTATGAGTTCATAAACTTGATTTGAACAACGCAAATTCCAGATGTTAAAAAATATATATATATATATCGCCAAATTCAGGTCAAAAACTCGTCGAGCAAGTGAAATCGTCGAATGTCTGGACTCCTTTGGAATTGACAAGTTTTATGCACATTAAAATGTAAATATGTTTAATGTTGAGCTAAATAAACACATAGAGAGCACATGGGTAATGAATTAGCCCATCAATAAATGCAATGTCAACTTGTAAATTGTAAAGCATGACATAAATAAATATTAAGCACATAACACAAAATCTTTAGAGGGAATGTAAGAAAAAAAAGATTAGCAAATAGATTATATAGTAGATGTACTCAACTTTCACCCTATGTTAAGCCCTAGACGTTGGCAGAGTCTCCCCTATATTATGGATTATTACATATTATTGATGTCGGCTTGGATCTATTAGTGGTAATTGTCATTAGTATTATTATATCAGTTATGTCAGCTTGGGTCCATTAATGGTAATTGTACCTCTTTGTCTCCTATATATAGGAAGGAGACATTTTCATTTGAATCATCTTGTCCTGTTTTGTCTTGTGTACTTAGTACATTGTATAAGGAGTTGTCCCCTCTAAGGGGCTTGGTATCAATCTCTTTTCTTCATTATTGAGGCGTGGATTACTCTTTCTGGTCTATTTATGTTCTCTTCGTGCTCTTTCTAGGACTTGGTTGCATAACATTTGGTATCAAAGCTTAGACGCTTCCAAAACGAGACATCTTGGCATTTTTGCTATAACTTTTCTTTTACGAAGTTTTAGATAGTGAAACTCACAGGAGATGTAGAGAACAGATCCAACTATTTGTGGTCTGAGTTTCAGATCCTCATTCATTACAGATTCAAAGATACACCCTTTGGAAGTTATAGTTTCTTATTAGTCCAAAAACTAGTCTAAAACAAGTGTTATAGGAAAAATGGTTATATCTAGAGCATGCAAGATTCAAATTGAGTGATAGCTATTGCATCAGAAAGAAGACATACCACAATATCTTGGATAGCAATTTCATAATCGGACTCCAAAAATTGGACACGTGGCAAGTCGTACTCTCTCGCTCTTCTGAAAAGACCAAAAATAACAAGTGTTGGGAAAATTGGCACATCCAAATTCCAACGAAACCTACGGGATCGGAAAGAGGACATATCAGGCTACCATAGGCCGAGATTTCAGACCTAGAAAGGTCGGGATTTTAGAGTTACATCAGTTGGAGGGTCAGCTAGCAGATCAGTCTTCAAATTAGGGTTTGAAAGGTACGCCATTTTTAATTTGAATAACTTTTAATATAAATATATATTTGCGGTGAACCCAAGGTGTAATATATATTTATATTATTCAAATGCCACCAAAAGGAAGTGAAAAAAAACACATTCCACTGAAACCACCAGAGGATTCATCCCTGATCTACGATGAAAGTGAAGACCTATCTTTTTGAATGTCCAAGTTGGAAGATATGATTAAAGGGTATGTGAAAATGGTTGATTTACTTAATTTAGAGGAAATGATGGGGCATATGGAGAAGATGATGGAGGAAAATATGAAAAACGTTGATAATCTCATACAAAGTTCAAGGGAAAATCTCCATACAAGTGATGGTGTGTTCTAGGGTACTCATGAATATAAAGTTAGTTTCCATGTTGAGAAGCCTTCCATGGATAAGAATATTCCAAGACGAATTGATTATAGTAATGGAAGTAACCACGGATGGTCCTTAAGGGGTATCCAACTCCTCAAGATTGGTATGAGGAAGTTTGATGGTAAGGACCCCATAAGATGGATATTCCAAATGGAGCAATTTTTTTATATAAATCAGGTGTCAAATCTCCAAAAGGTACTTATAGCATCTTTATATTTAGAACCTAAGCAGTTTGTGTGGTACCAATGGCTTTGTGAACGCAAAAAGAAATCCATTATCTCTTGGTTCATTTTTAAAAAAGAATTAATATCATATCATGATGATGTTAAGAACAATTCATGCTTTACCCAATTAATAAATCTAAGGCAAAAGGGTCCAGTAAGCGAGCACATTCAACAATTTCAGAAGTTGAGTCTCATATTGGAAGGAATACCAGATGATACATTGTTGGATCTCTTTATTGGAACCTTGAAGGATAACATCCAACATGAGGTATGCCTCTTTGAACCATCTTCCTTAGAGAAGGCTTTCATATTGGCAATAAAGGGGGAAAGTAAAAATATGGCAATGGCTACTAGAAGAACCACCTCCAACACATATAAAGATAATAACGTTCCTTCTTCTAACCCACCTCAAAGGCTCACACCACAACAACTAGATGAAATAATAACAAAAGTTCTATGTTTTAATTGTGACGGCAAGTACAGTAAGGGACATAGGTGTGGTGAGAAGAAATTATTCTACATAAATTGTGAAAAGGAAGAAGCAAAAGAACAGGAACCATCTTCAACTGAAGAAATATAAGAGATTACTCGTGAAGAGGTTACTCCCACCATATCATGTTTTCAATTGGATAGAATTAGCACTCCTCGAACTCTCAAGTTCAAAGGATATGTCAAAAAGAAAAAGGCAACAGTGTTGATTGATTCTGGTAGTACTCATAATTTTATTCATTGTAAATTAGCCAAAGTTCTCAATCGCTTTGTATATCCAGCACCACAGTTTCAAATAATGATTGCAGATGAAGGAACTATCAATTGCTAAGGGAAATGCCATAATATCAATCTTATTGTGGGGGAATATGTATTGAATAGTATGATTGTTATCCCAATGGGTGGTCTGATCTTGTCTTAGGGGTTCAATGGTTACAATCTTTGGGAACGGTGGCTTTTAATTTTCAAGAATTATTCTTGAAATTTTCTTGGGAAGGGAAAGAATTTGAATTAAGGGGTATCATTGGGAATCTAAGCAAGGTGAAAAGCTCTAATGGTATGACAAGATTCTTGAAAAAGGGACATCAAGGTGTGATTGTACAATTATGCTCATTAGATGTTCAAGCATCTAAGCCTCCTATTCCATTGGATCTCCAAAGGGTCATTGATAATCACTCCATGGTATTTGAAGATATTCCAAAAGTTCTTTCACCTCCTTGAGATTTTGATCATGATATTCACTTAATTCCAGGAAGTGTCCCTCCTAACATTAGACCTTATAGATACCCCTATGGCCATAAGAGTGAAATTGAGCGTATGGTTGAAGAAATGTTAGAGGCTAGCATAATTAGGCCTAGACAAAGTTCTTACTCTGCACCAGTGGTAATGGTACACAAGAAGGAGGGATAATGGCGTATGTGTCCAAATTATAGAGAGCTCAACAAGATCACCATTAAAAATAAGTTTCCCATTCTTGTCATTAATGAATTGTAAGATGAACTACATGGAGCAATTTACTTCACAAAGTTGGATCTTCGTTCAGGGTATCATCATATCAGAATGAACGAAGAAGACATCCCAAAAACAACATTCAAAACTCATTAAGGTCATTATGAATCTCTGGTCATGCCTTTAGGGCTTACGAATGCACCTTCCACATTTCAAGGTTTGATGAATTCCATTTTCAAGCCCATTCCTTAGAAAATTTGTCTTAGTATTTTTTTATGATATACTAATCTATATCAAGTCTTGGGAAGAGCATGGTCAACATGTTGACAGGATGCTACAAATACTAAATGAGCAACAACTATATGCAAAACCTTCCAAATGTTTCCTTAGGTCATATTGTATCTCGTGAAGGTGTCAAGGTAGACCCTAACAAAATCAAAGCCATGATGGACTAGTCGATTCCCAAGACCTTGAAGAATCTTAGAGGATTCTTAGGTTTGATAGGGTACTACTGCAAGTTTGTTCATAACTATGGAAGAATAGCAACACCTCTAATAGCATTATTGAAGAAGGAAGCATTTTTGTGGATTCCCGAGGCAACTCAAGAATTTGAACAACTTAAAGAGGTAATGTGCAAAGCTCGTGTACTTTTGACCACACAAGACTTCACAAAAACCTTCAATGTGGAATGTGATGCCTTGGGAAATGGAATCAATGTTGCTCTAGTGGAATAAGGACGACCCCTTGCTTTCGAAAGTTGACCAATAAAGGGAAAGAACTTGCAGAAACCCATTTATGAGAAGGAAATGATGGCAATACTACATGCACTTAAGCAATGGCGTCCTTACCTAAAGGTAGGCACTTTAAGGTCAAAACATATCATGATAACCTTAAATACATCTTGGAATAGAGGATATCGTAAGAAGAGCAACAAAAATGGGTAACCAAGATGTTGGAATATGACTTTGAAATCATTTATAAAAAAGGGAACCAAAATGTGGCGGCAGATGCACTCTCCATAAGACCAAGATGTTGAGGCATTAATTTGTGTGATTTCGATTATACAACCCGATTTGGTAGTAGTAGAAAGGGGAGAATGGAAGGATGACCTATCTGTGTGGACACTCATTCAAAAGCTACAAAAGGATCCTAGTGTATTAGATACTTTTGTGTGGGAAAATGATTCACTATGGTATAAGGATTGTTTATATATATGTGAGAACTCCCAACTCAAACAAAATATCCTTTTGGAATTACACACCTCTCCTATAGGTTGGCACTTAGAATTTTATCACATGTCTACCCAAGTCAAGAGAAAAGAATGTTATTATGGTGGTGGTTGATAGACTCACAAACTATGCCCACTTTTGTGCACTCTCTCACCCTTTTAATGCAAGTACAATTGATGCAGCCTTCATGGAAATATTTATGAAGTTACATGGAAACCCGAAGGTTATTGTAAGTGATAGAGATCCAATTTTCACTATAAAATTTTGGAGTGAACTATTTTCTTATTTGGGTACGCTTCTTATCCATGGGCAAACTGAGATAGTGAACAAATGTTTGTAAGGTTATCTTTACTGCTTTGCATATGATAAACAAACACAATGAGTGAAATGCTTATCTTTGACATAATGGTGGTACAATACTTCCTTCCATGCATCATAAAAATTGTATCCATTTATGGCACTTTATGGGTACCATCCTCCTCCATCTATCACATCTCCCTTAAAAGGAAAATATAAAGTTCAAGTTGTGGAAGATCACTTATAGCACCAACAAGAAGTTCTCCAGTTATTGAAGGACAACCCAGCCAAGTCAAAAAACAGGATGAAACAACAAGCATATCAACATCACAGTGAAATGAGTTTTGAAGAAGGGGATTGAGTATTTACGAGGTTGCAACCTTACAAACAAATGTCCCTCTAGCAACTAAATAAAAACAATAAATTAGCACCCAAGTACTATGGTCCTTATAAAGTTTTGCAGAGGATTAGTAGTACGACTTACAAATTGGAGCTCCCTTCATCTTCAAGGGTACAACTAGTTTTCCATGTTTCTTGCTTAAAGAAGGTAATAGGAGACAAGACCCCAATTCAAACTATCTTGTCGGAGCTTGATGAAGAAGGAAAAGTCATATTGGAACCCAAACAAATCGCTGAAACAAGGACCAAACAACTATGCAATCGGGTTATTATTGGGTACCTCATCAAGTGGAAGGACTTACTAGTTGAAGATTCGACATGGGAAGGTGAGTATTTCATATAGAAGCATCCACAACTAATCAAACGTCGAGGACAACACTTATCTGAAGGGAAGGGGCATGTTAAGCCCTAAACGTTGGCACATTACCCCTTTATAGTGTGGCTCATTACATATTATTAATGTATGCTTGGGTTTATTAGTGGTAATTGTCATTAGTATTATTATATTAGTTATGCTGGCTTGGGTCCATTAGTGGTAATTATACCTCTTTGTCTCCTATATATAGGAAGGGACCTTTTCATTTAAATCATCTTGTCTTGTGTACTTAGTACATTGTATAAGGATGATTCCCCCTCAAATATGCTTGGTATTCATCTCTTTTCTTCATTATTAAGGCATGGATTACTCTTTCTAGTATATTTATGCTCTCTTCATGCTCTTTCTGGGACTTGGTTGCATAATACCTTGTGATCTTTGTGGGGATCACTATATGTTTGTGCCAAATAGTGTTTGAGACACAATGATTCCAAGGCAGACTACATTAAGCCCGACAATCATGCATGGAGCAAAAGAATGTGCTCTACCATGGTTACAATAGAGTCAATAAGATGGTGGGTATGTGTTATAAATCACACCCCTGTTGTTTAAGAAATATCTTGTCAAAATGCCTACACGTTAGGCATCAGTACTATTGAGTTGTTTTGGACATACTTATTGTGATAGAAAAGCTTTGGACAACAAACATGTTTGCCTTAGTAGATTTATGGTTAACATGGATCCATGCTAATGTATTTTTGTTGTTGTTTAAATATGGATGTATGGTACCAAAATAATAAATATGTTAAGTACGTTGTGGTATGTTCGTTGCACTCAACACTACATGGTCCTTAGACGGTGCTTCATCCTCAAAGCTTTACTCAACATTATAATGTCCTCGACATTGTAGTGTAAAAGCTTGATGGAAGCAAATGGCACGAAAAGTCCATGGTCATTGGAAGTCATGGGGACTAGTGTGAGTCATATTTGGTTTTAAACAACATAGACTTCATAGAATCCCAAAAATCTCAACTCGAAGTGGTTGTTGTAATGAACACATCTCAATATTGTGGCCACTGAGACTTTGGTGGGTAACATGGTTCTAGTAGCAAGGACCCAAGAGGAGGGGAGGTGTAGCATCAAAATCGCATAACAATTAGTGGGTCCCATAATGTTCCTACAAGATCCCTTGTCGAGTGAACAATCAAAAGCTATTCATTTTGACCCAATTGGACGATGGATAAGAAATACTTATAAGTGCAAATCAATTATTACTTTTGATTGTCAGGTGATGTTGACAACTTGTTGGCACTATTCCTAGGCAATGTAGGCATGTTCATGGATAAGGGGCCACTAACTTGGGAAGGCTAGAAAATTCAAGAAGAATATTGTTTGCTAGTTGGACTCACTTTGATCCAATTCATGGTTTCCCTTGGTGTTCATTAATCACTAGTTTACAGCCAACATGTAACATGATCCAATCTCTACTTGGATATTATAAAATACGAGAGGAGTGGGGGAATCTCTCTTGAGGTTGGAGCTAATGGTCCAAGGAAATGAAGTAGGAACTCACTTGACTTGTGAGAATCTCACCCTATGTCATTCTTGTTAGAAGGAAGGCATCTGTGTCAATTACCAATAGGTCTCCCCAACAATGACATTTACCATTTAATTAAATTGGTTGGTAATGACCTAGAGGATGCATTAGTAGTAGATGAGGTGAGGGATGTCCCTTTCGGTCATAAGTATATGGAGATGAGCATGGATTTTTCCACTTGAAGCTCATCGTAACATTGTTCTAAGTGTGGTCAACTCAATGAAGGAGGGAGGTTGGCTACACCAATCAATCTTGTAACTCTAAATTCTCCAACTAGAGAGAATCATTTGATTCTTTAGTCTTAGTCGTAATGGCAGTGATTACATGTTATATCTAAGACTTTCTATGTAATTGTGTATGTTATTGCTCAGTGGAACCAAATGATGAACACAATCACCAAAATTCCTACTTAGTTGAATGAAATGATTATTGCATCATGTGAGGAACTTGCAACAATTAATTGATAAAATGCACGATATATTAGATCACATAATATTTTTATTGATTGCGGACCACTTCGAGGGGGAAACCTCCTTTGAGCAAGCTCAATACAAATAACTTCACGATGCCTTCATTGGCCTCAACACAAACTTAAATACTAGTCTATGCGGCAATACTATGGGTCAATACCATGGAACATATAATACTACGGGACGACTTACAAAGCATATGCGTCCAATACTATGGATCAATACTATGGGCTAATACAAACCATGGATCAACATATAATACTACAGGACGACTTACAAAGCATATGCATCCAACAACAATATACTAACAAGGTAAAGAGAATGGTTGATATGGGTTCCTAACATCCCCTCTCTCTTAGAAAAAGCTTTGTCCTCAAAGCTTTAGATGTGGAAATTGTTGTTGAATCTGAATGAGTGGTTCCCATGTAGCATCCTCTAGTTGCATTTTGTGCCATTGAATTAAGACCTCTATGATAGAGCGAGAGCGAAGCTGACGAGTGCGCCTATTGAGGACGTCCTCCGGCTCCAAAAGGATGGATCCTTCATTATCTAGTTCTGGCAAAATAGTTTGTCCTCTGATGTTGGTGCCAAGAACTTTCTTCAGACAAGAGACTATTATGAATAGAATAATTATAAAATAAACATCAACACACACACATATATATATAAATGGAAATAATAATAATAACAACAACAAACAAGAATAATATAATAATATAATTAATTAGTGAAATGGTGTAACTCTTTATGAAGAGTTACATTAGACACCCTTTAAACAATTATAAATACGGGAAAGTCTATCTTGTAAAAGACCATATCTATTTTATCAACTTTTATATATATTCATGGATTATTTGTATTTTCAAAAGTGGAAGTTCGAGAAGTTCCAGTAAACGGATTTTTATTGTTACAGTGGTATTAGAGCCTCCTTGGCTGATCCGGCCTTTGGCCATATTTTTTTTTGGCTTGTAGCCATCATTAGGGTTTCCCTAAAATCTAGGACATTGTCCAAAAACGTAAAAGACTAAAAAGAAAAGAAAAAGAAGAAAAGTAAAAACAAAGGAGTAAAAAGAAAAGAAAGTAAAAAAAGAAAAAAAAGAAAGAAGAAGTAAAACCGCACATGGTTTTAAAGTGCACGTGGTTTTGTGAGAAGTGGGTTTGGTTTTGTTCCCTAACAACAAACCAAAAGTGAGATTCGAACTTGGGTGGGGAAGGTAACAATCATTCCTCCCAACCACCCATTCTACACCATTTTACAAAAATTAAGGAGAAATTAAATTAGAAGAGCACGAACACAAATAATTTTTATAAGAAGACCAAGTCAAAGAAGATATTGAAGACAAAAAATTATTGTCAAAGAAGTTGAAGATTAGTTTTCATCGAAGAGCAATATCAAGTCAGAAGAAGACCCTTATCGTCAAGAAATCAAGTCAAAGGAAATCGACTATCATCGAAGAAGTCAGCAACAATGGAAAACACATATTCAGTAATGAAGTCAAAGCTACAAGCAACACTGGATGAATTAGAGCAATATAAAGTGACCAGTAAACATCTACAAGTTGAGATTGAGACACAAAAATTCTTGAAAGAGTGGAGAGATGATGAGGATCGTCGCTTATGGAATCAAAATCGACACCTAGAACGAACCATAAGAGATAATAAGACAATGTTATCTGATCATGATAAAGAAAACTCATGTTTAAAAATCCACAATCAGAACTTAGAAGACCAGATTAGGAAGTCAAAAAATGATGACAAGTCACCTGATGGAAGCGATAATGATTTAGAAGAAGAAATAAAGCATTTAAACTAGCTCGTCAGAGACAAAGATGATGAACTGACGCAAGTGCAGAGGAAGCTACAAAGTCAAGAGTCAGAGAGATGTCAACATCAACAACAGAGGAAAAGACTTCAACAAGAGTATGACGACATTAAGAAGACACATAAGCTGGAAATTAAGAAAATTAAGGACGAATTAGCAAGCAATACCGAAGAACTATTTCGACTAAGAAGTCATAACAAGACATTACTTACGAAAATCAAGAAGCTAAAACATAGTCGGAAGACGGAGCATTCAAATGAAAACCTTGAAGGAAGAATCATAGAAAAGCAAGAAGAAAACCAACACCTCCGAAAGTTTAAACAAGAACTAGAGGAACAAGTCAAGAAGTTAAAAGAGGACAAAAAGTCACAAGACGAAAGGTTCGAGAAAATTCAGAGTAATAACAATCTACTGGAGAACAAAATAACACAAATCCAGAAGGAAGCATCCAGACTCTCCAGAAAACAAAATCAAGTTGAGGAAGAAGAAATAAATTCAAATTCAGTCTTCGCCGCAATTCAAAAAGAATTCAAACCAACAGAGAAACAAACAACAATAACTCCCTATCGACACCCCAACCATATAAACCAGTATCCTAAAAAGTGGGAATTGTTGAAAGATAATGGTACTAATGTGCTCAAAGCTCTTGACGACAGATCAATAGAGAATCCCAACAGTCATCAACAAATCAAAATTGGCTGGATTGATCCGTCAATATATCGAAAGTTATGTTCTACACTTAGAAGTTCATACCGACATGTTTCGTCAGCTACGACGTCACAAAGAACGGTGCGACAACATTATAAGGCTTTGAGGACAAAGCCTTTCTAAGAGAGAGGCAATGTTATGAATAAAATAATAATAAAATAAACATCAATATATATATATATATATATATATATATATATGGAAATAATAATAATAATAACAACAAACAATAATAATATAATAATATAATTAATTAGTGAAATGGTGTAACTCTTTATGAAGAGTTGCATTAGACACCCTTTAAACAATTATAAATACATGAAAGTCTATCTTGTAAAAGACCATATCTATTTTATCCACTTTTATATATATTCATGGATTATTTGTATTTTCGAAAGTGGAAGTTCGAGAAGTTCCAGTAAACGGATTTTTACCATTACAGAGACATGAAATACTTGAAAAGTGTGCTCAGAATGGTGCTGATCGACTTGTTGCTTCATTTGATTTCTTGCCATGTGGAGATTGTCCCGCAAAATGCGAAGAATATGATCGCGGTTTCGAAGGACTGTGTCAACTGCCTGAACTAGTGAACTGCTGGGGGTGTATGGAAGAAGAACTGGCGGTGCCTGACCATAGACTACTTCATATGGAGTCATTTGGTAAGAGGTATTGTACCACCATTCAGCGACAGGGAGTCACTTTGCCCACTGATGTTGTTGTTCGGAGGTGAAGCAACGAAGATAAGTTTCCAATCATTTATTGATGATTTCAGTCTGACCATCTGTTTGTGGGTGATACCCTGAACTCATCTTCAGTTTGGTGCCAGTGTGGCGAAATAGTTCTGTCCAAAATTGACTGGTGAAAGTTGCATTGCGATCCGAGACAATGGAAGAAGGTATTCCATGAAGACGAAATATCTGGTCCAGGAAAATTTGTGCGACTGGAGGTTGTATAGGGATGGCTAAGGGCACAAAAATGGCTATATTTGGAGAGGCAATCAACCACAACCAAAATCATTGTCTTCCCTCCAGATTTAGGGACCCTTCAATGAAATCCATAGAAATATCTGTCCAAATCTGTGTAGGGATGGGCAAGGGTTCGAGCAATCCCGGAAGGAGTGTCGTTTCACCCTTATTGCGTTGGCAGGTATCACATTCAGGCACCATCTGTTGAATTGTCCTTTTCATTCCCTGCCAAAAGAAGTTACGCCGTGCCCGCTCATATGTTTTGAGGAACCCAGAGTGCCCTGTCGATGGAGAAGCATGGAGTTCATAAAAGATAGCCTGTTGAAAATCTATGCTCTGGGGAAACATCGGACGACCCTTGTATCTTAGGGAAGCACCATCCCAAGAGTAATGTGGTATAACAGAAGGGTTTTTGGCCAAGCATTGGATGATTTGAGATAATGAAGAGTCATTGGCATAGCCTTGTTGAACAAATTGCAACCAATTTGGAATAGGCATAGAAATAGCTAAAAGAGAAACTTGGTCATCAAATGTGCGAGAAAGAGCATCTGCCACAATATTGTCCTTACCCTTATTGTAAGTGATCTCATAATCATAACCCACGAGTTTTCTAACCCATTTATGTTGTGCTCGGGAGGATACACGATGTTCTAGGAAATATTTTAGACTCTGGTGATCCGTCTTGATGCATAAATGATTCCCTAATAGGTATGGTCGCCACTTTTGTACGGCATGCAAAATAGCCATCATTTCCTTCTCATATGTAGAGGCAACTAAATTCTTACTAGAAAGGGATTTGCTGGTGAACGCAATGGGATGTTCAACTTGAAGGAGAACAACACCAAGTCCATTGTCGTAAGCATCACTCTCAATAGTGAAGGGCTTGGAAAAATCGAGCATAGCTAGAATATGTGTAGTACACATAGCTTGTTTCAGTTTGTCAAATGCACACTCAATAGCATGTGTCCATGTAAAACCATCTTTTTTCAATAGAGCAGTTAATGGAGCTGCAATCTTCCCATAATACTTGACAAACTTGCGGTAGTAGCCAATCAATCCCAAACAACCACGAAGGTTCTTGAGTGTCTGAGGATGTGGCCAATTGTTCATGGCAGCTATTTTGGCAGGATCCACGCGAACCCCTTGTGATGAAATAATGTGCCCGAGATACTTTACTTCCTTCTGTCCAAAAACACATTTAGACTGTTTGGCGTGGAGATGATGGTCAGAGAAAAGTTGCATTACAAGATCCAGATGCTCAGCCCATGTTTTTCTGTAGACGAGGATATCATCAAAGAAGACCATAATGAATTTCCGCAAGTAGGGCCGGAATATTTTATTCATCAATGCCTGGAATGTGGAAGGAGCATTAGTGAGGCCAAAGGGCATGACCAAAAAATCATAGTGGCCATCATGTGTGCGGAAAACTGTTTTAGGGATATCATCCTTCCAAACCCGAATTTGATGATACCCAGAACGAAGATCCAACTTAGAGAAAAATTGAGCATCATGAAGCTCATCAACAACAGGAATTGGAAACTTATCCTTGATTGTGAGGTGATTAAGTGCTCGGAAGTCAATGCAGAGGCACCATGACCCATCTTTTTTTTTCGGATAAGAAGAATTGGTGAAGAAAAGGAACTAGTACTAGGGCGAATAATACCTTGCTTCAGTAAGTCCCGAACGAGCATTTCAATCTCTGTTTTTTGGTGACATGGGTAGCGATAGGGCATGATGTTGGGAGGAACGCTTCCAGGAAGGAGTTGAATATGACGGTCCTTTGGCCTTGAAGGTGGAAATCCCACTGGTTCAGCAAGGACACCTGTATATCTATCCAGAATTTGTTGTAGATCCAAAGGAGTAGTGTAGACCGCTGATGGTTACATCTGAATGGAATGGATCTGAGCGATGACACCATGTGAATTATTCTTAAGGAGCTTTTCCATGTGATGTGAACTGATGATGCTAAGAGACCCTTGTTGTAAGCCTGTCAATGTGTGTTTCTGTCGATTGGTTGAAAACTGCATGCAAAGTTCAACAAAATCCCATAAGATGGGGCTAAATGTGCGTAGCCATTGAGCTCCCAAAACCACATCACATCCGCCTAAGGCCAAGGCAAACATATCCGAGCGTCGGTTATAATCTCCCATAGAGATACGCACATTGCGACACTTCCGTTTGCAAGGTAAGGTGCCCCCATTGGAAATCATGACTTCAAATTTGGAGCAAGTATGCACAAAACAATCAGTCTGTTTGGAGATCCGAGGGTCAATGAAGTTATGAGTGCTACCAAAATTAATGAGTATTTTAAGAGGAAGCTTCTTGAAGTAACTCCTGACCTGCATTGCTTGGGGGGTGGTGACTCCAACTAAAGCATGGAGAGAGATATCTGGGTGGTCGTCTAAGATGGAGGGTCAATAGGCGGCTCCTGAATGTCGGCCTGATCATCTATTGTATCTGGAGCTTCTTCACCAATTTTAGAGGCAGGCAAAGAATCCACATCCAAGAGATAGAGCTTTTGCTCAACACATCTATGTCCCCGAGTGAATTTCTCATCACAATTATAAGAAATCCCTTTTTCTCTGCGTGCTCGCATCTCTGTTTTAGACAAATGCTTGATAGGAGTTGTTCAAGGAGCTGGTGGGATGGGAGGTCGTTGGGAACCCATATTACTGAAGGGAACAAAAGTGGGTTTGGAGCGTTGTTGGGCTGCGATCTTGTCCTCTGCCAACTTAGCCAACCCCATGGATTCCATCATTGTGTTGGGACATAACATTTTGACCTCAGATCAGATTGCATCATTTAGACCACTGATAAAACAACTCCTGTAGAAGTCATCAAGCAATCCTTCTGTGTGATTAGCGAGTTTCTAAAATTCTGTCTAATACTCTCTCACCGTTCCAATTTGGTGAAGTTTAGTGAGTGCTCCTGTGAAGTCATCAAAAGTACTAGAACCAAATCGTTGCAAAAGGAGTTGGCAAAAATCTGGTCATTTTGGCTCTTCATGAGCCTTGATGTACCAACGGTACCATTGAAGAGCTTCATGTTCCAAATGAAAGGATGCAAGTGGAACTTTGTTGACATCAAAAGTATTATGTAGACTGAAATATTGTTCTGCCTGATAGATCCATCCAGTCGGATCAGTACCATTGAAGCGAGAAAAATCAAGCTTCGGACCACTGAAATTGCTAGAAGAAGAGAACCTAGTGTCGGTAGAAGACCCTGACTGTCGTTTATTGTTCATGGATGAAGGCTCAAGATGGAGGCCGAGAAATTTTTCATCCAGATCCTGGAGTTTGGTTTTGAGTGCGGCAAGTTCTTCCTCCGTGGTTTTTGCTCCTGCGTGGGTAACAACCATAACCAAGAGTTTTTTTTTTTTTTTTTGGAATGGTAGAAAAAAAAACCAGAAACTGTCTTAGTAAAGGAAAATTTGGATTTGGGAAAATTTTGGATGGGTAATTTGGGTTTGATTAGGTTTTGGACACTTTCGAATGGACAGGGAAGCAGAAAATGAGGATTTCAGAAGTGGGGTGAAAGAATGAGAAAATTTGTCAGATAGGGACAAAGAAGCAGAAATAGGAAAGGAATAGTGTGGCAAAATTTGAAGGCGATTGGGTGAAAATCGAAGAAGTTATGGGAAACCTTAAAAATAGATAAATGTTGGATTTAGGGCTTCAGAAAGTGGAATTTGGGATAGGGTCTTCAGGAATGAAATATGCAGAATGGGATTGCAGAGGTATCAGTGAAGTTCCAAGGGAAACGGGGTTAAAACAAAGGAGATATGGCGGAATTTTTTCTTTTCTTTTCAAAATGGATCTGAAACAGCTGGATCTGGAACGACTTGGAATGGATCAGTTGTATCAGAAACGGCTTTCAAAATGGATCTGAAACATTTGGATCTACCATAGCTCTGGATAGATGTAATCTGCGATTTATTAGCTGGTAATAGATATGGACCCCATGTATGCTCGACTGCCTAACGGTTCAGGGGATTCACTCGACCACTAATGTTGTCTGACGACTTGCGTATTGGGGCAGTACCCCTCACTCCATGACTCAGGTAAAATCGATAACCTCTTTGCCACAAACGACAACTCTTGGTTTACCTCACGAGTGGGAACTAGTCAATCAGGTAGGGGTCGTTGCCCTTTTTGCTGACAGGTCCTCTTAATGGGCCAACTACTTCGGGGTTTCTGTGGTACTCCTCACAATGAGTTTTAGGGATTATGCCCAAGCACTTCCCACAATTAAGCGGATAGGGATTATTCTCAAATCCGAACCTGCAACAGATGCAAAAAAAGATTTGGTAGAAATTCCACCCAACGCGCCCAAGAAAGTGCTATGATACCAGTTGTGAGGAACCTACACCAATTAATTGACAAAATGCACAATATATTATATCGCAAAATATTTTTATTGATCACGGGCCACTTCGAGGGGGAAACCTACTTTGAGCAATCTCAATACAAATAACTTCATGGTGCCTTCATTGGCCTCAACACAAACTTATATACTAGTCTATGCGTCAATACTATGGGTCAATACTATGGAACATATAATACTACATGACGACTTACAAAGCATATGCGTCCAATATTATGGATCAATACTATGGGCTAATACAAACTATGGATCAACATATAATACTACGGGATGACCTACAAAGCATATGCGTCCAACAACAATATACTAACAAAGTAAAGAGAATGGTTGATATGGGTTCCTAACACATCATGGCATGGCAATGTCATTTATTGAGATGCATTCATATGACCTGTCTAAAAATTTGAGCTCGCTTGGGCATGAGAATTCCTTAATGGTGGTGATGGAATGTAAAATTTTCCTATAATGTCTCCATTTTGGATTTCCCTGCTCGACAAGTGGAGATGGCCTTGGGTGTTTGCGTTAACTTGATCCGAGGAGATTAATTAATTATTTCATAAAGTGACTATTGGAAAAGTAACTTTATTAATAAAAAGGGGTCATAAGTTAGATGGTGTTGGGTGTTCCATGGTATGGAGCCTCGGTGAAAGGATAAAAGGAGAGGCAATGCCTCACCTGGATATAATGTATTTTGGATTTGATCTCTTGTGGAGTAGCCTAGTGTGCCAGGGTTTTTGTTAGGGTTTAGAAAAACCCTTCCATTACCGTTTGGTTTCGGTGGTGTAAGGTCCACCATAACTAGACATAGGGGAATTCCATTTGGGATTTCTAGTTGAGCTTCATTCAACGATTTGACTTCCTTATGTGCTAGATAGTTTTCCGTGGCGATTTCTTGGAGGGAGATCGAATTGCATTAAGGAAAGAGAATTCATCTTGGAGGGTCAAGCTTCATTTCAAAATTTCAGTCGTCTTACTTGGGCGAATTGACTTGTAAAAGCCGAGTTTCCTATGGAGAGGTACCGAAGAATTGGGAAAAATTGATCCATTGCAGAGGTATTGAGTTTATTGTGGGAGAGGGTCGAGGGCATGTGTAGGAGGGTCGAAATCCCTTGAGGAAGGCCCAATACATTGGCAAAGGGACGAGCTTATTTAGAGAGGGCCAAATTCATCATTTAAGACCAAATTCATGTGAAGGTCGAGTTCCATGTGAGGATGGCCAAATTCGTGTAAGGAATTCAAGTTTCATTAGAGGTTGTATTATTTTTTGGGAGGATCAAAACCATTGAAAAAAGGGGGGAGTTGTTTTGGAGGCCACATACTTAGAGTAGGCCACGGAGGATTAAGAAGGAAGGAAAAATGGAGAAGGGTTGTCCCTTTTCATGTTAGATTAGAGCCGAATCACTTGTAGAGGAGGAGGGTCGTAAGGATATTTGGAGGCTGACCTCCCTAGCCACATCAGGATGAGCCCATCTTGGGGGACGAGTTATCCTTATAGGGCTGCGTGAGGAAGCTGTGGGGTCATGGGGGTTCACCAGTGGCTAGCCCACCCATTTGACAAGGCTACAAGGGTTTGGGAAGAAGTCGCAAGCCAATTTGTATCAGACTGTGAACATTGTGAGGAGCAACATCACATTGGGTAGAGTCTTGGCATCATTTGGCACCATTTCTAGGTTTTTGTTGTGTGTTCTCAATGTATCGTAGTTGCGATAAGTAGCCATTAGATAGTCATGTGTTCTTGGCAGCTATCATAGCAACCGTAGATACTTGTGTTGTTGTCATCTATTATTTATAATAAAAAGGCCAATGATGTTCTTCCTACTCAATGTGCAATTGGGTTGAATGCAATATGTTTGACCAAATGACTTCTTAGAATGTATGCAAGTTATTTGAAAGTTATAAATCAATGTAATGTAAACTATTTGACAAAAGCACACCATCAAAACAACAGTTTCTCCTCTAAATTGCATCGGGGATATTACACTGGTATCAGAGCTCGTGATATTTCCAGTCTATGTTTGCATGAGATATTGAGGGTTAGGGGATGTGGTAGAGTAACCTTCTCGGATCATATTCTATTATGGGGAACGTGATTGATGTGAGACATGGAGGCAATGCAGATCCAGTACAAAGTGTCTGTAATGTCCCTTACTAAGAATTTTATTAAAATTGCAATTTTCCACTTTTTTTTCCCTAGTTCGACCTTTGACTAGTTTGGATCTCTAGGTCCCAAATTTGCCCCAAATGATCCCAAATCTTCTGAGAAGGTATATGAATGATATTAGAACATAAATATGTGTTTCAGGGATGCCTTTGGACCTTTAAAATACTTCTGCAAATCCTCTTTCAATTCTGATCAATGTAGGTAACTTTACTAGTGATTTTCCTTTGACTAGTATTGGCCTCTAGGTCTCAAATTGACTCCAAATGCCTTCAAATATTCAAGGAAGGTGTATGAATGATATTAGAACTTGAATATGATGTTTATGGATGACATATGTCCACCAAAATACCTCTTCAAACTCTCTTAATATTCTGGACCAATTATGCAATTTTACTAGTGATTTGGGGTTCAAATCCCCCTGGGGTAAGTACTGAAAATGGCTTCCCAAATGCCTCCAAACCCACTCAAATTTATGAACAGAGATATGTAATGTGTTAATTATTTTATTAAAGTCTCATATGCACCATTAATGGATTATTACAACTGTTCTCACCCTCTCCCATTCAACTGCAAAAATCCCTAATTCGACCCTTGGGGAAATGGCACTATTTCACCTCCCAATAGAACTAAACTGAGTAACAATGCTTCAAATGATCAAGTACAGTACATGAAACTTGTAGAAGACATCCATGGCAGTATATTGATCACAAATATATCAGAGAATCATCCATTCATTCGAAATCATCATCAATACATTGGTTCACAACAAGGTAGTGGGGAAATGACATTGTTCTTCCATTAAAAATGAGATTTATACATTTCTACTTGGAATTTCGACCTAAAATTTTTTGGAGATGAAGAACAGAGTATTTACTTCATATTACAAAAGAAATGGGGCATTAAAAGCTTCCCCAAAGAGTACAATAGCTCACCAAAAATGCCCTCCCTCAAGGATCAAGAATATGCCATCAAAACTGGAAATGGTTGAAGGAGTGAGCTGCAATAGAAGAAACCATGAGCTGCCTTGTAGCTTACACCTGAAAATAAAGACTCCATTAAAGCTCCAAATGAAAGGTCTGAATGGCCTTTCCAATTACCAACTTGGATGGGAATCTTTCACCCTCGAAATTGGCTAAGGCAAGAAACTAGTCATCCACTAGCTCTCCCTCTTCACAAATGCAATTGCAAATTCTACAAATGATCAAAAGCTGGTTTCATTCTTTGTTATTGACATTTATAAACTTCTAATGTCCTCCATGGGTCGAATTCCTTCCAAGAGACTCATGCCAACTCATGTTGGGAAGAGATTCCAAAGAACGCCACTTGTACAACAATTCCTAGCCTCCCACTTCCACCAAATCACATGTGGAAGCATCTTAGCTGCCCTAACACCCTTGAGCGCCCTCTTGGAGTCTATTTTTAGCCCTGACATGTCATATATGTCATATGTCAGCCTTCAGGTCTGATTTGTGTCATAGGTGTCATAGCATCTTCATTATTGTTGTCATAGAGCTAGAGAATCTAGCCCAAGTGTCTCACTAGCTCCAAATTGCCTCTTCCTCTTCCATGGGAGTTACTCTTCCTCTATATTTCGACCTTGGATGAGTCATGCAATGAATAATACCTTTTGGACTCCCCCAAGTATGTTACCATTCACCTTGAATTCGAATTGGTGAGAGAATGATGCCAAATGTAGTGGGGAAATCTAGCCATATGTGGGTCCCACTTCCTCCATGTGTCTTCATGATGAAATGCCACTTTGATTTTCACTTGTATATATTTATTTAGATCCTTTATTAAATATTTATGCCATTCTAATGTTCAAACATCATTTATTATCCCCATTATTCCAAATCCCAAAGCTTCCACCCCAAACCTAGGAAACTAGTAATTTTCCTCCTTGGCAATTATTTGACCTTTAGCATCAATTTGACAAACTCTAATGAATAGATCCAATGTGATTAGGACATTGTGACCCAATACCAAATTTGGGACATGACAGTGTCCCACAGTTAGGGAGCAGAAGAATGCTTATACCATGGTTTCCCACATTCCTTTAGGAGTAACCAGTAGGATAACAAGGGCAGTAGGGTCAGGATGATGATATTACTGCCTACATCAGGGAGTACGTGGCATTGGGAAAATAATTCCACGCAGTTATGTCATTCAAGTATTTTTGCACCATCAAACATTCTGGGTGGTATGACAAGGACGAGGATTCCTTAAAAAACGCAAGGCAGAAATGGAAGAGAAATAAGCAGGAAGGAAAGGTGAAGGAGCATGCATCTATCGATATTGAGGACTTGTGCATGAATGAAGATCAAACAACAGCCATATATACACCATTAGAGTTGTTCTATGAGGCTAATGATTCCAACACACATGTTGGACAGATTCTTAGCACACTTGATGCAACCTTTCGATCAACTCACGTCGAGGAGGCAACATCTTATCCTTGCTACGATGCTTATGACAAGTTGGGTGTGGGTGCACCTAAGTATGATGAGGAATTAGCATGGGATGAGTTACTTTTGAAGCTGATTTCATTTCTCAAGAGGAAGACAGTGAAGAAGCTAAATTCGGAAAGTGTGAGGGTGGAAACAAATAAGAAAACTTGACAGAGGACTGTTTCCATGAGCCACATCAATTGATAGGAAAATTAAATGTAAGCAAAGAAAACATTATGACAACCATGAAACATTTTGATGATACATATGCATTGGTGACAGATTATTGTTGGAGACCTTCAAGGAAAGATAATAGTTTGTGAGGAGAACCTTCGCTTGCAGATTTGCAGGCACTTAGAGAAGTAGTGGTAGTGATGAAAGATGGCTTCCTACACCTGCTTTCCAATAGAGATCACCTTCTCATGCTTGAAGCATGATGAGATGTACCATGGTGCGCTACAAGGAAAAGAAGAGGAAGTTGAAAGGCTTACTCACGGGCTTGAGATTACCTAGGTTTCCTTGAAGAGCACACAAGAGGCCCTTCAAGAATCAAACATGCAAGTTGAGCAACTTTGTTGGGTGCATCCTTCATCCTCCACATCATCCAATCAGTCATACATGACAACCATATCGCCGGAGGATGTTAGTGACACGTATGATTTGATAGAGAACCTCGTGTGATGGTTGTGCATGAGGAGCATATAGAGTTGTAGGTGCTTGAGGATAGTTTGGACACAAAATGTTCTGACCATATGCTTGTTTTGCATTGTGGGGATCTTGAGCCACCTCTTTTGGAGAGGCCACTAAAGTCTCAAGGATTTGCTACGGAGGAGATGGCTAAGCACATTCCTTGTGGACCATCCAACATGGGAGTATATGCATCCATAGATTGGGTGGACAGGTGTATGGAAGATATGGAGACACATTGGGATACAGGCTCAGTTGACATGAGTAGAGTGTTGGATATAATATCACATACAGGATCCCCGATGGCATGGGAAGCTATAGTTGTATGCAATAATATACAAGAGGGTACATGGACACTGTAGTGTACAGTGGAGCTTCAAAGTGTTTTCTCCAATGAGACCTCCTGACAGAGTCCTTGAACATACCGTTTATTTGAGGTCACCCAGGATTGGTGAATGGATGGGTGAGCCTCAGTATGCAACATATCCCTCGATGATCGATCTTCATATGAGATATTGCCTAAGGAGGGATAGGGAGCATGATACTCACAACATGATAGGAGAGGACCACTAGAGTGAGTCATATGAGGCAGGGGGCATTGTGTCCATGACATAGGTATTTCATTTTGACTATGTGGTCAATACGTAGGGTGCACAGGACGAGATCTAGGGTGTATTAGATCGGCTCATAGAGATTGCAACTAATAGAGTAGGGGATGACATTATCTGCTACAGGGATCGCACATGTTTAGTTATTGATTCCTCACTTAGGGAGAGGATCACAAGGGTTAGGCATGACTCACATTTGGTAGGACATTCTCGGTACTTGCACGAGTATGAGGTAGTGCAGGTGGCACAGTTATTGTCCAGGGAGGTGCTTAGACCCCATGGGTTACTTGAGCACATTGATAGTGATTGGGATAATAGATTTCTCGATGCAATTTGTCGAGAGACAAACATGCTGGCAAGTTTAGAGTCGATTCTTAGTACATGGTTTCCACCAGAAGATTGCATATCAGGGACTTGGCTCATTCTGATGATTATCAGGATGGCACAACCACAGTCAGTAGGAGTTGGTTTTGGTGAACTTCCTATTTGGTTGTGGGATTTGAGCATTCATCCGAGTGATGGATTGCTTCAAATTGTAGAGATGATCGACATAGTTGCGACGATGATCAGTTTGCTATATTTTTGATATGTCAGTGGAGGAGAGGTCGAGACTTCTTCTTTATGTTAGGGAAAGATTTCTTTTCTAGTATTAAGGATCGAGTCTGACAGTAGAGTCGATACAGATGAGGTGGCCAGTTTTCACTTTCCGGAAGTTACTCTTGAGATGCTTCATGCTGTATGAGTGGAGGAGTGGTCTTCTGGGGAGTTGATAGAGTTGGTGCGGCTTATGATTGCTTGGATCATCAGAGGCAGGCATAGGGATTATTTGGTTAGCACCTTGCAGATTAGTGCCAGGAGCAGAGAGTGTTTCACATCATCTAGGAAGGCCTTAGAGAGGTTCGCATGGAGGGGATTTGTGGACAATGTAGGGAGAGTTATGGGGGAGTATACGACTTGGTAGTAGAGTAGGTCGAAGCACACTCATCCCGCAAGATCGATGCAATATTTAACCATTTATGGGCGAGAGTGGGAGAGTATGTTGGTAGATTGCATCACAGGTTCACAAAGGGTGTAGTGGGAAAATAATATGTGTATAATGATTGACCAGTTCACACACTTCCTAGTGATTTCTTCGAAGTATGGGGAAACATAGGTGATAGAGCTATTGAGTGGAGAGATGTTTAGAGTCCATGAACAACTCAGAATAATTGTCAGTAATTAGGACATACTTCCTTTTTCGATACATGAGATCGAGTATGGCAGTGGATTTACAGGACGTAACTTCATCTGGATGCTTATGCAGGCCACTATTCATAGTGGTAGGTTCAACTCTTACATGTATTTCATCTTGAAGTTTGAAGAGAGGAGGATGTAGAATGGGCATGACAGTCGGAGGATTATGATCAGAGTGGCATAACATTAGCATGGTGGTCCCTTTATGATATTATCTTGGGACCCTGGGATTTCGGTATTAGACAATTCAATAGTTGATACAGAGGTGAGAGCTAGTTTGGGCTTTCATGAGATTGATTCTCTAGTAGAGCAGTTTCTTGAGTGGTGAATCGAGTTGTTGCATCAAGTTGATCCTCTTATCTACAATATTCAAGTGGTTTCTTATGTTAGTACCTTACTAGGCCATTTATTGAGCGAAGGATGCTTCACATCTTCCAGATTGGTTTGGGACCCCATTATCCTTTCCAGTTTTAGTCCAGTTCATTCGATAAAGTGTTAGCTTGTGGTGGCATTACTTGAGGACAAGCAATCTTTGGGAAGGGATGACTATAATGTCCCCATTTTTTTGGATTTCCTTGATCTATAAGTGGATATGGCCTTGGGTGTTTGCGTCAAATAAATCCAAGGAGATTAATTAATTATTTCATAAAGTGACTGTTGAAAAAGTCACTTTATTAATAAAAGGGGTCTTAACTTAGATGGTATTGGGTGCTCCATGTTATTTCCCTTGGTATGGAGCCCCAATGAAAGGATAAAAGGAGAGGCAATGCCTCACCTGGATATCATGTATTTTGGATTTGGTCACTTGTAGATTAGCCTAGTGTACCAAGGTTTTCATTAGGGTTTGGAAAAACACTTCCTTTACCATTTGGTTTAGGTGTTGCGAAATCTACCCTAGCTAGACATAGGGGAAATCCATCTGAGATTTCCAATTGAGCTTCATTTGATGATTTGTCTTCTTTTTGTGTTAGAGAGATTTTCTTGGCGATTTCTTGGAGGGAGATCGAATTGCATGGAGGGTCAAGCTTCATTTGAAAATTTCAGTCATCTTGTTTGGGTGAATCGACTTGTAAAAGTTGAATTTCATGAGGAATCGAAGAATTGGGAAAAATCGATCCATTGCAGAGGTGCCAAGTTTATTGTGGGAGAGGGCTGTAGGCATGTGTAGGAGGGCCAAAATCTCTTGAGTAAGACCCAATACATTGGGAAAGGGCCAAGCTTACTAAGAGAGGGCCGAATTCATCATTTGAGGCCAAATTCATGTAAAGGCCAAGTTCCATTTGTGGAGGGCCAAATTTGTGTAAGGAAGTCGAGTTTCATTATAGGTCGAATTGTTTAGTGGGAGGATTGAAACAATTGAAAATAGGGGGGATTCATTTTGGAGGCCTCGTGTTTAGAGTAGGCCATGGAGGATTGAGAAGGAAGGTTGAGTGGAGAAGGCCCATCCCTTTTCGTGTTAGATTAGATCCGAATCACTTGTAGAGGAGGAGGGTCATGAGGATATTTGGAGGCCAACCTCCCTAACTACAGTAGGATGAGCCCATCTAAGGGGTTGAGTTATCCTTTAGGGCGATGTGAGGAATCCGTGGGGTCATGGGGGTTCACTAGTGGTTGGGCCACCCATTTCATAGGGCCGCAAGGGTTTGGGAAGATGTTGTGAGCCAATTTGCAACAGATTGTGAACATTGTGAGGAGCAACATCACGTTGGACAGAGTCTTGGCATCATTTGGCACCATTTCCAGGTTTTTGTTGTGTGTTCTCAGTGTATTGTAGCTGCCATAAGTAGCCATTAGATAGTTATGTGTTCTTGGTAGCTTCCATCGCAGCCGTAGATACTTGTGTTGTTGTCATCTATTATTCATAATAAAAGGCCAATGATGTTCTTCCTACTCCATGTGCAATTGGGTTGAATGCAATATGTTTGGCCAAATGACTTCTTGGAATGTATGCAAGTTATTTGAAAGTTATAAATCAATGAAATGCAAATTGTTTGACGAAATCACACAACCAAAACAACAATTTCGCCTATAATTTGCATCAGGGATATTACATTTCCCCAAAATTAACAAGCTCCAATGAGTAGACCATGTCGAGTGAACCACAAAGATAGAGAGTGAAGACGTTTAGAGTTTTTTGTGGCAAGATCGCAGCAATCTACAACAGTGGTATGTAATGGACCTCCAACAGTAAGTTACCAAAACAATTTTAATGGTCTAACTCAATGCAAGAGATTTATAATGGAGTTCGATTTCATTTAGAGTGTAGAATATTCAAGAAACCACATTTTGAAAAGACACACAACAATCCATCATTAATCATGAGATGCACTTGCAATTCATTGGAACAATACTAGTAACAACATTTACTTAAATAATAACAAACATATAAGGAAACAAAAAAAATGTCAAAAAATAGAGATAGAAAGAAGAGTATGCAACAAAGGAAACAACATGGTAAGCATGCAACAACTTGCGTAAGCAAGTTATGGTCGCGTTCTTTAAGTGTTGAAGAATCTCAGATTGTTTAAGGTGGACTCCCATATTTTATTTCTAAAACATTGGAATTCTTTATCAATATTTTACTATGTTTAATGTTTGTTTGTTGTGAATACATCATTCTTTATGTTAAGTATTTATGTGGGATGCTATGCCATTCATTTTTTGCACATTCATGCCTTCAATCTATAAACTTGTTTTCAATTGATTAGCACTCTGGTGTTTAGGACCGATACTCTCTTACAATACTATTTTTCCAATATTCAATACCAAGACCAATGGTCTATTCACCTGGGAAGGTTGCAAAACTAATTTGTAGGTTGGTTACTTGAAGAAGGACAAGCAATAAAGCAAACACCCACTGAAATTAGGGGAATCAAACTTTCAAAGTACACTAGAGTCATGCATGTAGACAGTGATGAACTTTCATCTTTCACTAAAATGGATCTTGTCGAAAATTTTCATAGCATGAAATTTCATGTAGAGTTACAAGTGAGGATTTCATTATTGAACAAGATCGTTCTAAGATTTTGGAATGAAATAAAGTCAAACACACCATGAGAATTGATGAAATCAACAAATGGGGAACTACTAATGCTAGGTCTCTTACTTGTATCATTTTGAGCATTGGTGATAATCAAATGAGTCGTATCAATAAGAGAAGCATGGGGCACACCAATTAACATATGTGAAAATCTAGTTGTCACTTTGAGATATGTCTAGGGAAATTTTGACAAATAAAGATGAGAGTCATAACATGTGGCCAAGCACATCAAACACTTTAAAAATCTGTTAGAGAATCTATCAACAATTGAGGCACCAATACAATACGTACATGTAGTCATCACATTGCTTGGATGCCTAGCCAATTCTTCTCAAATTTTGGTTGCTTCATTTGACAAAGAACCCAGTTTAACCTTGCACAATCTCCATACTATTGCAAGAGAAGACATGAAATACATATTCAAGGTTGACAGCCAAAAACCCCATCACAAGTAGTAACAACGAATTCAAGAAAAAGGTTGCAACAATGTGTATGACTAAAATGCCCGCAGGGGTGTAGCTCAACTGACAATTTGCTTGATATGAAGGAAATGTTGTAAATGGAGGTCACAAGTTCAAATCACCCCGACTTAACCGTGCCCCATGCTTGTGGGCTGTGTGGGTGCACCTAGGGGTATTGTGGTAGCGGATGGGATTGGATCCCTGGACCCCGTATCACGTGAGTACCAACCCCATCCTAGTTGCCGATTCCCCTAGTTACAAAAAAAAATAAAAAATGCGTATGACTAAAATAGGAATGGATATGCTTATCCCATGGCACCCTCCATCTCCCAAGTATCCTCATCTATTCCAAAGTGCTCCCATTGCACCTTCACTTGAGCGATATATTGGTTTTGGAGCAAAGTTACTCTCTTGTCTAGGATGAATAGGAGGTCAACCTGAAATTCTACCTTTGGTTCCACTTGGATCATAGCCCAACCAATAACATGGTTAGGATCATGTACATATTTCTTGAGATATGAAAAATGGAAAACATTACGTGCTTTAATGTTGGCAAGTAATGCAATTTTATATGCTACTAGTCCCATTCTTTGTAGGATCTCAAATATCCCACAATATCTAGGTGCAAGCTTGGAACAAGTTCCCAATTTAAAGCAACTCCTTCATGGTTCAACTTTATGATAAAATTGTTCTCCAACTTTAAACTCATTATGCATTATGTTATCGTATGCATAAAGCTGCGCATCAATCAGTTTAGGCACTCGCATCACCAGGTTGTGGAAACCTGATTCCGCAACCACCCCCTCAGCCTCACCTCGGGTGAGACCTCAAGCTGCTCATAGTCTGTTGCCGAAAGGGCCGGTGAATAGGGGTTTTGTTGGTATCTTGCACCGCAAAGTACCTAGGTCTACATTGGAAAACCTCTAGATCAATAAGTACACCAAAAAATGGTTTCGTTGCTGCGCTAAGACTCAGTGATGTGATAGTGTGTTTTGAAAAAGTAATGTGCGAAGAAGAATATGAGTTCCCCTTAGGATCAGACAATTGGCATCAAGAAAAGAAAGAGATCTGGGCTTGGTGTGATAAGATCGAAAGAGATTTTGCAAAGAAAGAAAACAAACACCCACGTCTATCTGACGTAGAGTGGTTGAATAGATACTTGTGGAGGGACATCCACAAGATTTTATGGGCGTCATTTCCAAACGAGCTGCATGAGTGGATATCGCGCCTCGCAGAAAGAAAGAATTGTTCTCAAGGAGGAGTACCTACAGAGTGGACTCTGAAGCTTACTGAACAACTCAAAGCAATAGACAGCCCACTCTCGCGAGCATTCGACTTCTGGGTTGATAGCATACTTGAGGGATTTGTGACTGAGTTTGCTGTAGACACGCTGAAATCCTACAGCCAAGCTGAAGCATACTTTTTTGAAGGATTCAAAGGTAAGTTCCTGAAAAATCTCAGTCTATACATTAAAATGCTTTTAACTGAGAAAGGTGTTTTAAGAATGCAGTAATAATTCTGAATCTATCATGGTAGAAAATACATACATTGATTCTGACGAAGAAAACCATACTTTGAGAAGTGGGAAAAGATATAATCTTACTAACGAAAAGAATCCCAGAGGATCTAGAAACCGTATAGATACTGAAATTCCATGTGATCTTAATAGTCAGAACACACAATTATCAGCCACAATCCAGTGTATTACCCCTCAAAATCTAGCAGTCCAGAACCAACCCGCTGCGAGCATCGCGCAACCCATCCCACAGATTGTCAATACTAGTAGCACCGCAGGAGAGAGTGCTCAGACCACTACGACTTAGACCATTCCACAGAATACTATCCCTAGCACGACCCAACAGCCTGCATCTACTTTTGTCGCAGGGAACCCGTACCAAAACCGTACACAATCCGGAAGGAGGATGCTTGATAACGATATAAAGCTTCCAAT
This sequence comes from Larix kaempferi, assembly GCA_027924585.1. NCBI lineage: Eukaryota > Viridiplantae > Streptophyta > Pinopsida > Pinales > Pinaceae > Larix > Larix kaempferi. Next base: position 4,753,008 of record BSBM01000806.1, read on the forward strand.
ATTCAAAGGAACAGGTCTAGAAGACCCCGATCAACATTGGTTTCTATGTGAAGCCGTATGGAGTGTAAAGCAAGTTCAGGATGATGCTGTCAAGAGAGCATAACTCATCACTACTTTTAGAGATAGAGCATTACACTGGTTTATGAAGTATTCTCAAGCACAGGCGAGAACCCTAGCAGACATCAAAGCCGTGATGTTAGCAGAATTCAAGAAGCCGAAATTAGAATCACAATGCATAACAGAGTTGAAAGAAATCAAATAGAAACATACTGAATCGGTCTGGGAATTCGACCAAAAATTTTAAGACATTATTGGACCAAGTGAGCTTTGTTATAGCTCCGCAACAGCACCAAGAGTGGTTCATTGCTGCACTGTTGCCCCATATCAAACAACCACTGATGCAACAAAAAGTTGTGTCGCAGGCAGAGGCCTTGGAGATCGTGATGAAGCTGGAAGCTTCACCAATTGGAGAGAGTAGTTTTGGGATGTTACAGATCTAGAACCAGTTGGCTACCTTGAAATTAGAATTACAAGGTATGAAAAATGGAAAGGAACAAAGACATGAAGTTTGGTGCACAGGATGCAAAGGAGAGGGTCAGAGAACATTGCCCCTTATTTCAAGATGATCTTAATAGTGGTGTACCAAACCCAATGAATATGAATCAGAAGCAGAGGACACCAGCCTAAGGACTGTTATCTAATACAGAAATATGTAAAAACACCTAAAAACTTGTACTGTAATTTCTGTAAGTCAGTTGAACATGATGAGTCCAACTGTCGCGCTTATGAGCTGATGAATGAAAGAAAGTGAGATATGGAAGCAATGTGAGGTGCTGGAATGTACCGTGTTCAAGAAGAAAATCAGCCAAAACAGGAGAACACCCAGTATGATCAGGGTGGATATAGAGGTCGTGGTGGTGGATACCGCGGGAGAGGGAGAAATGCTGGCCCAACTCAAGGAAAGGGCCGAGGCCAGGTAATCTGCTATAACTGTGGCCAGCCAGGTCATGCATCTAGAGAATGTACTAATCCATGCACCACATGCAACTACTGTAAATCATTTGATCATGTGATTGAAGACTGCCCCGTACTTGAAGTAGAAATGCAGAAGCGGAGAAGGACAGAACCGCCAAACCCTAACATTCAGTTGATCGCAGCAGAGATCAAATCTACAAATCCGAGTGTAAATGTAGTAACGTGAAGTGGTGTTGATACAGGAAGAGACAAAAACGCAGAAGCCTCAACTTCTAGAACAACTGATGCTAAGAAGACCCCTGGAGAAATAGTAGGGATTAGAAAAGCTCCAGGGAAAGCACCTCCTTTGAATTTACAGAAAAATAAAGAAGTATTTGAAGAAGCGCAGGACATGTTCAAACAATCACCACCTACTTCACCGAGAATCCCGTTGTGCAGTGAAGTACCACAGATAAAAGACATGCCACTGGCATATGATCAGATGCGCGTTGCACCAGATACATCCACTTTTGTTGCGCAGTTCCTACGGAGCTGCATCAAGTTATTGAAGAACAAATACACTCTTATGGAATTTGAAAAACTGATAAATCAGTATGAATCACACAGTGACAGGAGGACTGCCCAAGGCGTAGTTCATAACATTAGGAGTCCCAAAAGAACCGGGAGGGAAATGCGGTTCACTGCACAGATTGGAGACTACGAGATGGACGAGATCATTCTTGATCTCAATTCTGAAGTAAATGTCTTGACCAATTAGTAGACATGGCAGGCAATGGGGAAACCAAAATTAAAGTGGTCACATATACAATTAAGAATGGCTAATCAAGGCATAGTTATATCGTTGGGGAGGTTACCCAATACCATTGTCGACATTGATGGAGTGCGAAGTTATGCAAACTTCGAAGTAATTGAAATTGTAGATGATAGCAATCCATATCTGGCGCTGCTAGGTATCGATTGGGCAATGACGAACTCCACCATCATAAATCTGAAGACAATGAAAATGATATTTGAAGGTAATGACATATGGGTCGTCGCACCATTGGACCCTTCGCAGGGGGAGTGATATGTTGAACCAATTCAAGAGGAGTACAGAGCTCAATATCTTAACCGTATCTATAAGATGACAACAAATGTTGCGGATTATACTCAACCTACTGCGGATGGAACGCTCGACTGGCGCTGTGATAGTTCTTGCATCTCAGACTTTGAGGCAGGATTAGAAAACTGGAAACATAGAATGCATGAAGTATCTACTAGGGGATGCGCGACAATTACAAAATCACTCCGCTGGATTGGAAAGAAGGTAAGTCCAATTCCCACTTATGATGGTTCAGCTAACGTTTATTCATTTATCAAAGAATACACTGCAGCAGTTACAGATGAACATCGCGTCTCAACATTAGACATGGCACTGAGAGAGACACCTGCCAGATGGTGGGATACGCATAAGAAGACACTCACAACTTGGGACCAATGCAGAATAAAGATGCAGATCAGGTTTGCTGATAAAGTTACACTACCTTTTGACAAATACAATGGCCAGACGAATCCAGGGGATCATATTGCAGCCTGTGTAGAAGCTTGGAAAGAAATACCATAGACAGAATGGGTACACCTTTTTGTGCACAAGCTAGAGGAGCCTATTCCAAAGAAATGGTATCTTGAGGCAGAGCTGCGCAGAGGAACTGTAGATTGGTTTGTCCTCACTGCGAGCTTCCAGAAGGAATTTAGCTTTGAAGACGACCATCCTACTATCAATGACGCGTTGTAGCGTATCAAGGAAAATATATTCACATCAGATTGCACGTAGGAAAACATAACATTATAATTTTTTTTTGAAGCAAATAGCGTACCTGCGAGTCCACAACTAGATTGGACAAAACAAATAGAGCAGGCCTTGGACTGTTATAACTTAGCTGAAGAAGTTGAAGATAAGGAAGACAACGATGAGGAGGACCCGCAAAATATAAAAATCCCTGAATCAGAAGGAACGCGCGAGGTAGAAGGACCTCCACTGGAAATCCCAGATATGAGTGGACCAGTTAAAACGAAGAAAGTGAACATCAACACCAGTGAAGAGCTGAAGTTCGCAGCAATAGGAGACTATTGGGATGACGATACAGTTGCAGAGATCACGGGTATATTATAGGTATATCAAGAAGTATTCCCGACCAAGTTCACAGAGATGAAAGGCATTCTAGGAGACTTAGGAGTGATGAAAATTCCTCTTAAGCCTGGTGCTTAACCCGTGAAGCAAAGGCCATATAGATTAAATCTGTGCTACAAAGAACGAGTTAAGGCAGAACTCGACAAGATGCTCGATGCAAGGATCATTGAGCCGGTTGAAGAATATAAATGGATAAGCCCAATGGTTGTCCAAGATAAGAAAACAAAGGGTGAGATCAGGATCTGTGTTGATCTCAGAAAGCTGAATGAAGCTTTAATGCATGACCCATTTCCTACTCCTTTACCGACGAAGTACTTGATAATGTGGGAGGCAATGAGGCATACTGTTTTACTGATGGATTTTCTGGATACCTTCAGATCATAATTGATCTAGCAAATAGACACAAGACCACTTTTGCGACAGAATGGGGGTCGTTCCAGTATACAGTGGTGCCTTTTGGACTGAAGAACGCACCAACCATATTCTCTAGAGTGGTGATCACAGCATTTAAAGAATTCATACACAAGTTTTTAGAGGTTTACTTTGATGATTGGAACATTTTTGGGTTGCTAAAGAACCATGTCGTGAACCTCAGGATGATGCTGGAAAAATGCAGACAACACCAGATTTCTTTGAATTTGAAAAGATGTAATTTCTGTGTTCCTTACGGGATTCTACTGGGACACATTGTGTGCAAACAGGGCTTGATGGTTGACCCTGCGAAGATCGCATTTATTGTAAATTTTCCTGCACCAAATTCAGTTAAACAATTGCGCACTACACTAGGGCATATCGGCTACTACAGGAAATTCATAAAAGGGTATGCGCAGATAACCGCAGCAATGGAGAAACTTTTAAAGAAAGATGCACCGTTCATTTGGAACGACGACTGTGAGAAAGGATTTGACACATTGAAAGGGAAGATGGTCATTGCGCCGATCCTAGTTTTTCCAGACTGGTAGAAGCCATTTCACATCCATGTTGATGCTTCATGTATAGCATTGGGCGTTGTTCTTGCTCAACCAGGAGAAGGAGGCATTGATCATCCCATTGCATTTTCGAGCAAAAAGATATCATCTGCTAAGAAGAACTATACGACTACTGAAATAGAAGGACTCGCAATGGTATACGTGCTACAGAAATTCAGACACTATTTGCTCGGTGCACACTTCTCTATGTTTTGTGACCATTCTACATTGAAATACCTGGTAAATAAGCCAGTGTTAGGGGGGTGAATATGCAGATGGCTGTTACTCTTCCAATAGTATGATTTTGAAATAATGGTTAAGCTAGGGAGGTTAAACTTAGGACCCGATCATTTGTCCAGGATTAACTCAGGATAAGAGCCTACAAACCTTGAAGACAATCTTCCTGACACGCAATTGTTCGCTATACAGGTTGTCGATGAGTATTATCGAGACATTATTGACTTTTTAACTACAGGGGTGGCACCTCAAGAGTTCACTATGCAGCAGAAAAAGCAACTGGTAGTGTGAGCCCCATAATTCACCATTATTGCAGGTTAGCTGTACAAGTTAGGACCTGATGAAATACTGCGAAGGTGCGTATTGGAGCATGAGAAGCCATATATATTGGTCGATGCGCATTCAAGAGCAGTAGGAGGCCACTAAGCAAGAAGAGCTACTGCGCAGAAGGTATTACACGCAGGGCTATGGGGGCCAACAATCCATAAAGATTCGAAGGAACATTGCCAGAGCTGCGATGTTTGTCAGAGGACAGGGAAGCCATCACGAAGAGATGAAATGCCGTTGAACCCTCATCTGACCTTGTAGGCATTCAAAAAATGGGTAATTGATTTCGTGGGACCTATTAACCCACTGGGGAAGAGAACTAGTGCGAGGTACATTATTACTGCCACTGACTACCTCACCAGATGGGCAGAAGCAAAACCAGTAAAAAACTGCATCGCAGCCACAGCTGCCGAGTTTATCTTCGAGAACATCCTTACACGATTTGGATGCCCAAAAATTTTGATGAGTGATCAAGGCACTCATTTTCTGAACAGAACTATTGAAGCTTTGACTGAAGAGTTCTACATCCATCATCAGCACTGTACGCCTTATCATCCGCAAGCAAATGGAACTGTTGAAGTGTTCAATAAAGTACTCGAGAATGCGCTAACCCAGATATGCAATGTAAACCGCGATGACTAGGACCTGTGCATTCCATCTGTATTATGGGCATACAGAACAACATGCAAGAAATTAACTAGACATACACCTTTCAGATTGGCTTATGGGCAGGAAGCAATAATGACAATGGAGTATATTATTCCCAACTTGAGAATAGTTGCATTTACAGGGATGGCAGATCGCGTAGCACTAGAAGAAAGGATGTTACACTTGGTTGGTTTGGAATAGGATCTCTTCATCGCAGGCTTCCACCAACAAGTATAGAAAGAGTGTGAAAAAGCATGGCACGATCGCCACATCAAGAGAAAGTCTTTCCAGGTAGGTGATCTAGTCCTCCTGTACGATAGTAAATTCATGAAGTTTCCTGAGAAGTTTTAAATGCATTGGCTTGGGCCATACAATGTTATAAATGTTACTAACGGTGGGGCAGTCCAGTTAGCTACTTTAGCCAGTGATACATTACCCAATTTGATAAATGGAAGCAGACTAAAGCTTTACCGTGATAGTCCTGCTTCGCAGCATCCAGTATGATCAAGAAGAAGAGGAAAATTTCTAAGTGCCAAGTATAGTTTGAATTAGGCACTAGAAATGATGAAGAGTCTGTACACAAAGTGGTTGAGATAGATCTATGTACCGCGCAACACTGCTGAAGCTGCGCGTCAAAAAATAAAAATAAAAATAAAAAATGATGAGAATAGAAAAGGAAAAGAAACGAAACACTGTGCTGCTGCGACATTCAAAAGGCAACCCCAAAGAGAAAATAATTTAGACACCATGAAGTAACTGTGCAGGACCAACGATGACCTACTATGTAGTTCGACGCAATGCTCCAGAAAAATAGCCGTTGTAGTGTCGGTCGGAAATATAGCCATTATACAGTACTTTCCTAACGACCGCTTGAGCATTTAACGCACAGATAGCCGTTCTGAACGCGTTAATGAAGGAATTGACCGAAGCATCTGCCGAATTTGGCTAACGGATAATACATTTAGTGCTTATCTAACCGTTAAGGGACGCGGAGGAGGAGCAACCACGCCTGTAAATAATGCAACATTTAGACTCGCGGGCATTACCAGAGCACTTAGAATTTCTTGAAGACATTTTTTTTTCTGAGTTAATTCTCCAAGTTATCCACTAGGTTGCCCAGTAGTATGTAAGTGAATGTCACAGAGGTCCTTTGTTGATAAGGAGTTCATGGTCGAGGAGACTGTGAGGTTGTTCCAATACGGAGGGATCGACGGGTTAATGAGAACCCCAAACAAGAAAGTCGTCACTGAACCAGAACAGGGCCCAAGAAGATCACCGAGACACAGTCACTCAATTCAAGACAAAGGCAAAAATCCAGTAGGCCTGAGAACAAAGCTACAGAAGACAAGTTCGGTGGGGCCAAATAAGCCCATTTTCGATAAGGAGATACCTTTAACTATGACCCCAGATTATATCTCACCGCATGCACTAGATGCACCGGTCATTAAACTACTGAAGAATCCAAAGTATGAGATACCACTCTCGCCGATATCAAAGCATGTTGAGGTGGACAAAAATCTGTTGGGTAAGATTCCCGGATGTAAATGGGAGGACTATGATCTTCTTGCAATGCAAAAGGAGAAGCCCAACGAGCCGAGGTTCCCACAGTTCCATCCCGACAAATACATGTGCTGGAAGAAGAATGTAAAGGGCGACCTCACTTTGGTCGCGGAAAGCTGGTTGTCCGGAGTAGCCAAGTCGGGGCTACTCAATCTACTCCGGCTTCCACACTTTGACAGATCGCAAGAGCTCAATGTGGTGGTGTGAACTCTGATGGCACGCATCCACCAGGGATATTTATGGCTTGACCAGAACATCGACCTGAAGATTGACTTGATCCATCAGATAACTGGGTTGAGCAAAAGGGGAGAAGATCCAAAGAAGTTTTTTCAAGGGAAGTTCAAGGATAAAGAGGTAGCCGCGCTGACGAAGCAAACACAGTCTGTTGTCAAAAGGGAAGCGAGGCTTCCAGACAGATGACATAAATGAACAAGCAATAAGGTTTGTCATGCAGCTGTTAGGGGGCAAAATTCTAAGAAAGTGAAGACCATTAGAAGTCTCTGCAGGCGCAGTACTACTTGGCGCCACAGCCGCTGAAGGAGAAGAATTTAATTGGTGTCAATATCTACTGAATGAGTTCCTAGAGGAACTCAATGACACACAGATCAATGGTGGATACTTCCATTTCACCTGGCTAATAGTGTTGATTGCTTTCGTGGGATGGAAGGAGCCGAAGTAGTAAGTTGGAGTGATCACAAACACTTCAGACTGCAGAGGTGCTCGCTATCAGAACCTTTGGGCAAATTTAAATCCTGAAAGACAGCACGAGATAGCACTGGTATTTTACACATATTATGACCAGCTGCACGGGGCCATCATGCTTACGCCTCGAATAACAAAGCAAGTAACAAGCAAATATATCCGCATTGTCAACTTTTATGCTGCGATGAAATGCATCTCGATTTCAACTAAAGTGTAGACGAAGAATGCTGACTGGTACCCAGGAAACTACCATATGTACGAGGAAGACATTGAGGATATCATGAGGGAATGGCCATCTGAATTTCAACTTGAGGTTGTGGACGTCCAAAGTGATTCTAGTGAGGATAACCCTATCCCATGTCCCATAGTAGAAGACAAAGAGTCAGGAAAAAGGAAGGACACTGGAAGTCCTTCAGTGGGAAAGGAACCAAGGAAGAAACATAAATCAAATAAATATCAATTGGACACAGTGCTTCGCGAGGATGACTACATAATGATCGCTGCGAAGGTCACCGAGCAGATGGCGATGCTCTCGACTGACAAGGAGAAGAAAGAAAAGGGGATACAAGACAGTTTGGACCAGAATTCAAGGGATTTCACAAAATTTTGATGAAGTCAGCAAAAGATTACCCTTGCCGTGGGAATCAAAGGCTGAAGGGGAGTCGGCAAGGACTTCGCAACAACAAATCATCATTCCCACAAGGTCCCGTGTTGTCCATCTGCAACCATTATCTATAAGGTTTCCTTTACTTGATTAAGTAATGCTGGATACGAAAAATGTGGAGCACGTGGAACTTGATCTTGCAAAGATACCATTGCGAGGACTACATTACTTGCAGTTGCAAGTTTTTGAAGAAATGCATGACAGAACCACAGCTGCATTGAAAGGACAGGCTGAGCTCCAAGGAGCTAACAGGAAGTTGGAGGCAGATAGCTCGCGAAGAGCTATGGAACTGCAAGATGAGCATGATCGTCGGCTAAGATTGGAATCCACGATCACTGCGGTCGTAGACAACATAAATGAATTTGAAGTGCAATAGGAACCAGGGGACACTATTGTTAAGATTGGCGAACTGGTAACCAGTCTTAAGATGAAGATGCAAGACATGGAGGTTCTCCATGAGGTTGACATTTCTGCCCTGAAGGCGCAGATAAAACCACAGACCCCACCAGATCAGCAGCAGCTAAGGGCACAGGAGGTCAAGGCCGTAGCAGAGAATATTGCTACCGAAGTGGCTAAGTGCCAGACTCTGTTAGAAGCGGTGTCGAAGGCATTCACTGCCCTCGAAGAAGACCCGAGATTGCTGCAAGTAAAGAAGGAAGTGAAAAATAAGCAAGCCGCACTAGAGAAGTTAGATGCAGAAGTGAAGGCCCTACTACCAAGAGTTAGGCTTCTGAAGTACAAAGAAATAAACACCCTCAAGAAGGAAGTAAAAAACCTTACGGGAGAAAGAAACTGAAATGGGCGATAAGTCGCAACCATTATTGGAGGATGCCAGCAAAATCTCGCAGGAGATAGAGGAAAAATTAAAGGATTTGCGCGAGGATCAAGCACAGGGGGAAGGTCAAATTGGCGAGGAGATCACACCTGAGATGTTGGATACAGTTAAGCAAGTTGAGCAGAATACGAAGGCTGCAGCCGAGAAGCTGATTGATACATACAATGACTTCACTGCGAAGCTAGCTCCGCAGGTGGCGGAACAAATGGAGGAAGATGCACCTGTAGGTGGCCCGGGGGCGAGCCACATGTAAGTGTTAGGGGCCTGTTGGGCCTGGCCCAAGTGGGGCATTTTTGAGCAAAAAGGATTTTGAGAACTGCGCAGCTGAGCGCAGTTCAGTTGGAACAATTTTGGGATAAGTTTTGGTATGGTGCGAAGTTATGCGCAGCGCAGTGGCGGAAGAGCTGCGAAGTCAGTGTTGTAAGGAGAACAGTACTGCGATGTGTTCGGTCAACAGAAGATCCATCTAAGCAGAGTGTTGGACGGAAGACAACATATATTCCGGCTAGGTCATCGGAGATCTATTTTTTGGAAAAGATACTTGATAACTACCAAGCGGTGGGTAGGTGTAGATTGGGAGGAAGGTGACTGGTAGCACACATAGAGAACTACTACTTGAACCAGTCATTTAAACGCCGTGAAAGAAGGAACAACTCGGCGAGAGAAACCTATTGGCGTGCACGTGACAGTTTTGTAAACCTAAGGGTTTTTGCCTTCGAAATGTAAAGACATGACCTACGGGTCTTGATCTATAAATAAGGCATGATTTTGTATGGGAAGGACTACTCTTCATTTTTGTGAGTCATTATTGAATATTATCAGAGTCTATAAGCTTGAAGCTATTGTAAAGGCTCTGCAGCTGAGTGCGCAGAGACCTAATTTTGAGAGAGAGAAGAGCGTCTGCAGCTAAGTGCGCAGACGAAGAATTGTTGTACCCTTCCCTAAAGACAATAAAACAACAGTTCTTGTGGACATAGCCTCCCATCCCGGGGGGGGGGGGGGTGAACCACGTTAAATCCCGTGTTATGTGATGCTTTATGTGTTTGCCATTGTTCGATTGCTTAATATGAATGCTTGATGTTACAGTTATCTGATATTTTCTGCTTTTATTTGTATTCACCGCGGAAGAGATGGGAATGAGATGTTAAGTAGTTCATATATGGATGGATGTTAATGCTTAGTATCTATAAGTCTTTGAATGTTTGGATCTGTTAAATAATCACATAGCTAATTGTTGAAGTTGAAGTGCTGCATGAGAGTACACAACATTGTATAATTCATTCCATTACGTATGTTTGAATCGGTCTAAGCGTTGATGAATGATTAAGACTGTTAAGTAAGATTGGTTAGTTTGATCAAGTCTTGAAGTGAATGTGCGGTCTGGTTGACACGCTGATCCATTATAAGTACTGCGAGATAAGCTGTTGATAGATTATCATCATACCGCAAAGTCTAAGAATCCATAAAGAGGGATCTGCAAGGAAGCGTAGATACCCTTTGCGCTGACTTATTGCTATATCCCATTAGTATCGTGCAATTGTAATCGACACAAAGTAGAAGACCTCGCGCAGTCTTTTGTTCGCAGCATGGAAGTCTTGCCGCGTTGCGCATCAGTCAGTTTAGGCACTTGCATCACCATGTTGTGGAAACCTGATTCCACAACCACCCCCTCAGCTTCACCTCGGGTGAGACCTTAGGATGCTCGCAGTCTGTTGCCGAAAGGGCCGGTGAATAGGGGTTTTGTTGGTATCTTGCACCGCGAAGTACCTAGGTCTACATTGGAAAACCTCTAGATCAATAAGTACGCCAACACAATCTACAACATCCTTTTTCATTCCATGCCAACAATGTTGTTTCCTTACTGTAATGATAATCTCTTAGTAGCCTGGGTATCATGAGTATGGTTTCCTGTATATTTCATTCATGATGATCATTTTTAGCTCTATTGAATTAGGAATGTATAGCTCATCGTTATAGATCAACAATCCTTCTTCAATCAGCTAGTAACCATCATATTCATGTTCAAGTTGTTCTTGCTGCAAACAAATTCTTACCTAGATGAAGTGTTTGTCATCAACAAAATATTATTTCACTTGTTTTCAGATTGGATTCACAAGTACTAATGGTTTCCATATTGATCACTTGCATGTTTTTGTTGAGTGCACCTGCTGCCTTGTTTTAATTCCCCTTTTATGTGCCTTATCTCGAAATCATATTCACTAAGAAAATCCAACCATCTGGCATTTGGAGTTCAAGTATCATTGATCAAATATGTACTTTAGTCCTGATCTGTCCACAATACAAATTTCAATCCCATCAAGTAATGGCAGCACATCTTCAATGCATGGATTATAGTTGCAAGTTGTAGGTTGTAAGTGACATAGTTCCTTTCATGCTCTTTTAGTTTCCTACACTCATAACTCACCAAATGGTTATCCTACATAAGGATTCCACCAAGTCATTCTTTACATGCCTCTATACACCCTCCAAAATCTTTCTTTGGGTCTACTATTTTTTAAATGAGTGCATTGGTAAGAAGGTGTTTCAACTACTAAAAAAATTCTTCAACTTTCTGATATCATACAAAAAAATTTCCTTTCTTTTGCAATGAAATTATTGGGTAGGCCATCTTGGGGAATCCCCCAATGAACCTCTAATAGTAACCAGCAATTCCCATGAATGATTTGACATTTTTCAAAGTGAGCAAATTCATTATGGCCTTAATATTTTTTTGGACAAAGTAATGGATCCACTTTTGATAATAATCACACTTATTGAACTTTGTGTATGATTGATGCTCTCTTAGTATTTGGAAAACCATAATGAAGTAGCCCTCATGTTCTTCCTCAAATTTCCAATAAATAAGGATGTCATTAATATAAACCTGTACAAGCTTATCCAAACACTTTTTGAAGACACATTTCACAAGGCACACGAATGTGGTTAGTGCATTGGTAAGTCCAAATGGTAGTATGACAATAATGACCATACCTCATCCTAAAGTTTGTCTTCTGAATATATTGATCCTTGATTTGACTTTTTGATATCTATATCTAAAGTCAATCTTTGAGAACACTTTTCCCCTCTTACTTGATCAAGCAAGTAATCAATATGAGTCAATGGGTGCTTGGTTTTCAATATAACATTGTTCAACTATATGTGGCCTATGCACAAGACTACAAGGAAAAGGCCCTGTAGCATACGTTATAACAAATGTTTTTAGTGTTACAAGATTGGTCAAAATTTTCAAAGAAAACCTCCACTACAACCTACGCCAATGGTACCAGATGTTTTGGCAGAGGTTTTTACGAAAATTTATTATAACTTAAAAAAAACTCGACGGTTGGAGGATTTAGCATAGGTTTTTTTATTAGTGTGCTTTGCTGATAAAAATACACAAATGCTAACAAATACAAAATGCACTGACGCCTTTAAATACAAATAAGCACCTGCACATACCAAACATTTAAAGAAATATATACACTGATGCTTTATACTAAATATAGCATCAGTGCTTTATACTAAAATAACACTGGTGCTTATGAAGTATTATAAAGCATTGGTGCCATATGGGAAGGAAAACTCATCGGTGAAGTTGTTTGGGATGTTGACTTTCGCTACATTTTTTTAATTTAACAGTGTGCTTAGTATATAGTG